>CAWUFW010001307.1:1780000-2380000 GCA_963921515.1 Calotriton arnoldi
CTGCGCGTGCAGGCTGCACACTGCAACGCTAGGCGTGAGACCTAAAAATGATCTAGAGATTGAAGGATAAAACTGGATTACGTGGGAAGTCAGAAATTGGCAGCTAGTAAGCGATGTGTTTGAACTTAGAACCCTGAATACAACAGTTCGTGTGAGGCTGTCTTCACTATGAATTCTGGAATGTACATTTTGTTTCTGAGCAAGAATGTTGTCCTTTTCCAGCTCAAAGTGGACACACTTCCCTCCCTTAACTCACTAAGTACCAAGATACTTTGAAGATACATTTAAGAGTTTTGTTTCATTCAAGTGGGTCGGCTCCAAAGCAGTGGTGTAACTATAGCCCCCTCGGTGTGGGGGGGCCCTGAGCTCCAGGCGGCCTTCTCGGCACTGTGCCCGGGCGGCAGGCTCCTGGGCTGAGAGCTCCTGACTGGGTCTGAAGCGTGGGGTACACGTCGTATATGGACGTAGTACTTTTAATTATATTACGGCTCTCCTTCTAATTTGGGTAAGTTTCAGTGGAACTTACTGATCTGTGTTCGGCACTCACAATAGGCCATTATATTAGTAGGCTTTCAAGACTAATCGTTCTATTGGATAGTGGGTCCTTTGTTTTTCTTGGATGCATTCTTTGGTTTGTTTGCACTTTCGTTATATGTTGGTATGATTGCAATGAGGGTACTCTTGCACACTCTTTTCTCTTTGTTCTTCCTCTTTTTCTTTTGACACTCTTTGAATTCACATTTTGTCCCACGAGAGAAGGGTCACCATGAGCATTTTGACTGGTTTCTCGTTATCTGGTGTGGCACATTGTAAATGAGGATCTCTGCACCCTTGTGATATCTGGGTGCAGGTTTTCACTTTGGGTGTTCTATGTCTATTTTGTGATTCAATATCTTTTTGTCTTTTGTATTATACTTTCTGTGCTTTCTTTCTGGCGCTAACGGTTTGGTGCTTTTTTACTTCGGATATAGAGGACTACAAGCATGATGATTGTACTGTCACCAGCTCGAACATTGTTTCTCTTATCTGTTTTTAATTGTACATATGGATTTTGTGATACATATCTATATATTTTAATTGGAGATTCATTGTCACTTGCAGCCTTGAGAAAGTCCTGTTGGACGAAACACGTGTCGGCTGCTGGTTTCGGATGATATGAAAATCGTACTTGATTTGGAATAAAGGATACATAAGAAAAATCAAGACAGTTTTATGGACTTCTTATTTATTGGAGTGGCTAAGAGCCAGTTGTACTGTATTGGACTTCTTTTTGTGCCTCGGCATTTGTGCAACTCCCTCCATGTACTTTGCAGGGGGGCCCCTCAAGTTTCGTTAAGCCACTGCTCCAAAGGTATCCTGCAAGTTATCCTTGAGATGTGCATTGGTACTCATGTCATCAGCTAAACAACCCCAGGTAAAATTCACATTTCTGTTAACCCTTACTAGATGGGGTCTCTCTCTCTCTCTCTCTCTCTCTCTCTCTCTCTCTCTCTCTCTCTCTCTCTCTCTCTCTCTCTCTCTCTCTCTCTCTCTCTCTCTCTCTCTCTCTCTCTCTCTCTCTCTCTCTCTCTCTCTCTCTCTCTCTCTCTCTCCTCTCTCTCTCTCTCTCTCTCTCTCTCTCTCTCTCTCTCGTGGAATGGTCTTACACTCATCATCAAGATCCTCACCAGGCAGTGGTGTACCGAAACATGATGAGGCCACCCTGTAGAATATGGTAAAGCACACCTGAACTCACACCTCACTGATACCTATACCTTTGGGTTGAAAGGGGATCCATGCCCTCACTGCAGCTGCCAGCCCCAGCATTCCATCGCTACAGATTCCATGCAGAGATCGCACCATTGACTAACAGAACAGGAAAAGCTACAGAAAAATGTACATCACTTGAACATTAACACAAACATTCCTCCCACCTTCTACAAGGACAGAAGGCAAAAACATACAAGTACAAAGAACTAGACAGACTACAAGCAACACATCTAACCCGTTGACCAAGAAATGAACCACAATCACAAGTGTTTGCATATATACTTCTGGTTTCTTGGCGTCATAATCCACTTTACATTATCTGCAAGCACGCTGGATGGTTTCCAAACATGGCAAGGGTGGAGCTCACTTCGTGCTCCATGCCTTGACCTCTGAATTTCAGCACTGTTTTCTGCAGTTACTAGAGTCTCACTCCAGTCAATGTACTTGTCTCCGAACTTTAGATGTTCCTAATTCTACTCTGTGGTTCTAATTACATTACTTTCCCACAATAGTGATACTCTCTTAATTATAAACTCGTATCAGAAGGTTTCAAAGACTATGTTGACAACGGTGGGAAAGAGACTGCAGAACAACTCCAACCTATTTTGATGACAATAAACACACTACCAGTGACTTCAAGTGACTACAAAAGAGGTTTCAGCACCATGAACTTGATAATGTCTCCTTTGCGAAACTGTCTTGGTGTTGTACACCTTTCTTCACCAATGTTCAAGATCTCACCGGCCCTCCTCCTCTTTTTGGACTCCATTGCTTTATGTTAACACATGGCTGACTGCTCATCGCCATGTGTATGATAGTCTAGGGACTTAGCTCCTACTGTCCATCAGAACAAAAGATACCAGACACACTGGATTTGTTCAATTGATTTTGTTACCCACATGGTAGGGATTCATGGTGTAAAAGGTCTAACTAATTACTCATTTCTTTTGGGTAACCAGGCTGTGGCAATATGGCATGGTCCAGAATGTCTGAATTAATATAGGTTCAAATATCTAGTTATAAATGTATCTTCATAGGGAATATTGTTTGCCATGATTGGAATAACAAATTCAATGTGCACTTGCAGTTTTTTGATAATGATTAAAGTGTGTTAAAATTGTCAGGATATAAAGGTGGTATGTTAGGTAGGTTAATACATTTGATAGTTTTGTTAATCACAATTGCAGTTTCTAGTATTGTTAATGCAATTTGTGAACAGTGCGTTGTCCTTGGTGGCAAGTTTTGTATGCCCAGCTTGTAGCACTTCTTGGTGGCTTGTCTACTGTAGTTAGTCAGACATCAAACTTCCTCCCCATATGGGCTGTTAATTCCTTTGTGCAGGGAACTCACGTTGCAGACTTAAGTACTGATCAGCTTTCGATTAATCGTGCAATGTGCTCAAATGTACTTATGATAGACCTGCTAAACATATGCGTGAGGTCTGAAGATCTGATGTCACTTCCTGTGGAGTCATGGGTTGGGAAGCCACTAACTGTGATGCTACGTATGATGTCACGCGCCGTGATGTCACACACTGTGTTGTCACACTCTGTGATGTCACTTACATGCTGCCTAACTTGGTTATTCCCCGCTTCTTTTTTCAGAACTTGTGCCCTGCACTTTGAGAAGATACTGGTGCTGTCTTTCCTTGGAACCAGAAACGCCAATAGGATGAGCAGTTTCAATGCCCTTTACCAGCCCTCGAGGAGGCAGATTACAGAACTCCACTCACTGCAGGACTGAGGACAATGGAATGCTGCTTAAAAACAGGAAAATAACAACAGACGCACACTCTAGAGTGGTCTCAATGTCCTTGAACACAAGCTGACAGCTGCACACATGAGGCTAGCATGCAGTTGGGATAGAAGTCTGCTCGTAGGAGGCGAAGGCGCTCTATCATGGCACATTGTTTCATTTGCTTCGAAAACCATTTTAAAAGGGAGTTAACAGAACAGTTGTCTGGATTTGTTCCAGATGTTAGATAAGACATCACGACCAGCTCGTAAATCTCTTCACATCACAGGGTTGCCATTTTGCAACCTCAAAGTTAGGCGCTATTGCGACCAAATGTTTCATATGTTGCTCCTTAAATCCAGTTCCTATGGAGTCTGAAGGCAGCTGCTTGGACCACGCCTCTCTAGCTCAGCATTACGTTAACGCAGAGCTAGAAAGCCTTCGAGCATCACATTCCTTTCCTTGTTCTTTGCTGTGATCTCCAGAGATCTGCAAAGGGGCCTGGATTCATTGGCTCAAGGTGCAGCTGCCAGTTGAGCAGCTGCATTTACATGGCAAGACCAATTTGGGGTTCGCCTACAAGACAAAAGCTGTCTCCTTGCAAAAGACGATTGTGAAATTACAGTGGGCTTAGAGCCAGGGCCAGACTGCGACAAAAATTAGACCCCAGACCCCAAAATAAAAGTGGTCCCCATTTGTGTATCACTAAAAAAAGTGGCCCTTATTTGTGAAAAGACAACACCTTCAAGTGAATCTTTTAAAGTAGATTTATTTCCTGTAGAAGCTTTCATTGGCTCTACAAGATCCGTTCACAGCAGCCTCACTGCACCGACTGTTATATAGCAGTCCAGGTTGACCGAGTTCCAAGGGTGACTGTACCATTACATGTAGGGTGGAAGGGAGCAATCTATTATTACAAATAATGATGATGGCGAATAGAATAGAATATAACACATCTCCTTCCTATGGATGAAATTAACAAAAAATGAATAACAAACAAAGGAGCTAATACTATAATATATCAATATATACAATAAATTATAAAGGTATAATACCAACTCTGAACTTCATGCAATAACTATTAAGGTATAACTAATGTATACATTGAGCAGACTCTAAATATAGCAATTCTAGGATAAGGTGTAAATGATGTATACAGTAGACTGAAAATAGAGGTGTAATTGAGACAATCTAAATTGTGCAAGTGTAGACTGAACCAATCATAAGCTTTATGGGATGAAATACCACATATCAGAAGTGAGGAGGAACTATATGATGTATCATATGTATCCAACCATTTTGGTGGTTTAAGTATTCAATATGACTAACAAATAATGTTCCCTGTTCCGTACGCTTCTTTTTGTATTAGCAAAATAATTTTTTTCATGGACCCTACACAGTCTATCTATACTGTGTTTTTACCCATTGTCTAGCTTCACCACATTACTTCTAGCTTCTACAATTCTCCTAGGTTAAAAGTAAGCCAATAATTCCTTGTGCTTAAAAGGTCTCTTTATTTGCACAAAAGCCCCAAACTTCCATTCTTTGCTATTCACACCATATCTTGCATTGTATCTGACAGTAAATTGTTTCTGATTTCTACTTATTTTGCCAATTGTCATGTTTCTGTTAATAAGTACTTTTTGTTCAAGCAATGACCATGAGGGCATCAATTTGGTACCAAGACATCTCACTTTTAAGGATGCAAAAGGAGAAACCCCTGTGATTGAATAAGGTTTAGTTTTGTATGCCCAGGACATGCCAGATACAGCTTTTGTCCTGCTATACTGTTGATTCTTGCCAATTGTAAGCATTCTTTTGTTAGTCTATTCATTCTTTCCACCAGTTCATTTGCTCTGGGGCAATCTAATGTTGTAGAAATTCTTTCATAATATTGGATGTAAATGCCACCCCATAGTCAGTTACTAATATATTGGGAATGCCTTCATCATTAAACACATCAGTCAAAAAATTCAATATTGCTTGTATAGTGGCATTCTGAACAATGTGAGTAATTATCCATCGAGTATGATAATCAATTAAGACAAATATAAATTTGGCATCCATAGTTTCACCTTTTTATGTCCAATAATATCCACAGAAATCTTACACCATGGTTTATCTGGCACAGATAATGGAGAAATGGGAACTTTGTGTGTAACTTTGACTTAGTCACTACATGCACATTCCCAACAATCTCTTACTTTTAACTCGACAGTGATGACCAAGCCTAGCCACCAATAGGGTTCTCTTACTCTGATCTTCATCAAGCTTCTACCAAGATGTCCCTCCTGGGCCAAATCTACAATCGTACTACAGAGGCCTAATGGCAGCACAATTTTGGAACCTCTTAGTACCTTGTCATCATGCACACTCATTGAATTTTTCAACTCCCACATATTTTTAAGTTCTTCAGTTTCAGGTTTCATCTTAGGCCATCCATTCTTTATATAATCTTGAGCTGTTTTGAGATTGTTATCTTCATCTGAAATGTTTTTCCCCTCTTCTTGACTTATAGCATCAGACACAAAGTACTTCACCAACAATTCTCTAACTAATAATATGTTCACATTCAATAGGTAATCTGGAAAGACAATCTGCCACTATGTTACTAGGCCCAGGGAAATGTACTAATTTAAAACTGAAACTTTCCAAACCTAAGACCATTTGATAACATGCAGAGTGGTGCACTTGAACAGTTTATGGTCAGTTCCCACTTCAAATGGCAAACCCCCCCAAAAAACTTTGAAATTAATTATTGCCCAATAATAGGCTAGTGTTTCTCTTTCTACAACAGAGTAGTTGATCGCTTTTAAGCGTTCTCCACGCTGATGCAATCACATTTTCCTTGCCATCTACCCATTGACCTAGAGTGGCCCCCAATCCTTTTGAACTGGCATGAATTGTTAATATGGTACGTTTAGTCACTTCAAATTTCCTAATGTAGGTGCTTTACATATTTCAGATTTTTCTTGGGTAAATGCCGTTTGACCAGAATCACCCCAAACAAATTGGTTGCCTTGCATTAAGATTTCTCTCAGAGGATTTACAATACTGGCAAAGTTCTTTACAAATTTGGTATAATATACTACAAGAACAAGGAAAGATTTAAGCTCATTCTTGTTATTAGACTGTGGTGCATTTGTTATAGCTAAAACTAGATCCATTTTTGGTTTGGTGCCTTCTTTGGTAATAGAGTGACCTAAATAGCTAACAGATGTCACACAAATTTGACATTTACTCTATTTGACAGTCAGAAGTGCTTCTTTAAATCTTTGTAGCATCATGGTAGCATCAAGTTAGTCAATGCCTTTACCATATGCCTGTATATTATCCTGGAAAAAGCATACTTTATTTAGACCCTTTATAATTTTCTTGCATTATGCACTGGAAAACAGCAGCTGCTGAAGCCAGGCCGAATGGCATCATGCAAATTCAATATGCATCAAAGGGTGTAATAAAAGAAGTTAGGTGATGTTATATTAACTGGATTTGTATAGCGCATTACTGCCCAGAGGCGTCTAAGCGCTACTCAGTTCAGGCTCAGAGTGTCACTGGTCCGCAGAAGTTACCAGGACCTGAACAACCAGGTCTGTACAGCTTTACTGAAGGCTAGGAGACTGGGTGCTGTTTTTATGCAGAGGCAGTTTTTTCCATGCTTTAGATGCTTCCAGCACTATGCCCTTTCTACCCCATCGTACTTGTTTGTAACTTGGTAGTATTACTAGATTAGCATATCCTGATCGGAGATTTCTGACAGGGAGATACTGTTTGAAACTCTGATTCAGGGATTCAGGACCGAGATCATAGAATGCTTTGTAAACTAGACATAGCACCTTAAAGGTGATTCTTTGTTTAATAGGAAGCCAATGCAAATTTTTTAGTTCTTGTGCCACTGCACAATACTTGGGAATTTTTAACAGACGTCTAGCTGCAGCATTTTGCAGAACCTGAAGTTTGTTGATATTATACTTGTGGGTAGTCAGAAGCAGACTGTTACAATAGTCTATCTTAGACAGAATTATTAAGGTGACTAATGTCTTTTGTAGTTTGGGTGGTATGAAAGGCAGAACCTGTTTAATTATTCTAAGAGTGTTAAACGTAGATGAAGTGAGCTTATTTACCTGATCTGTAAAGTTAAGTTTGTTATCAATAATCATGCCCAGGTTTCGAGCCTTTTCCACTGGGGGTGGGATAGGGCCCATAATAGCTGGCCAGGCTGCTGGACCCCAAAAAGACAACTGTGTGTCCTAAAAGCAGTACTTCTGTTTTTCCTGCATTCAACTTAAGGCAGTTACTGTCCATCCAATTGTGGACAGCCAACATGCAATAGTGAAATCTAGGCCCTATGCCTGTCTCATTTTTTCCTATAGAGATGACAATTTGAGTGTCGTCAGCATAGGACGTAAGAGAGAATCCAAAGCTTCTTATCAAATTTCCCAATGGGGATACATAAATATTAAAGAGGGTAGGGCTCAGTGAGGACCCCTGTGGGACTCTACATGGAAGAGAAAAAGGGTGAGACACAAAGTTCTCCAGTTTTACTATTTGCTCCCGATCCGTTAGATAGGATTTTAACAGGTCCCATGCTAGGCATGTGACCCCGCAGGTTTCTAACCGCGCTAGCAGTAATTCATGGCTGACCGTGTCAAAGGCCGCCGAGAGATTAAGCAGGACAAGGACTGCCCCTTTTCCTTGGGCTAAGATCTGCCTGATCTCTTCGGTTGCCTTGATCAAGGCTGTCTCCGTGCTATGGACTTTCCGAAAGCCAAATTGGGTTGTGTCTAGACGTTTGTTAGACTCAATGAAGGTTATCAGCTGGTCATTCAGGAGGAATTTTTCAGCTATTTTGGCAGGTAGTGGAAGACTGGAGATTGGGCGATGGGGATGTTGGGTCCTTTTGGTCCAGTGAGGCTTTTTTAAGAAAGGAATCAATGCTGCTTTCTTCCAGATACTTGAAAAAATACCTGTTTTGCACATGGCTTGAAAAATAAGCATTAGTTTGGGCGCAATGACTTCTGCTGCCAGTTTAGTTATATTGGGTGGGCAGGGGTCGGATGGGAAACCTGAGGTAGCTTTTTTCAGTAGGTTTATCGTATCCTCGTTTGATGGAGCAGTAAATTCTATCAAGTTTTTGGATGGCTCTAACGGCTGATTACTCATATTGGCAGATAATATAATAGGCACTGATTTAGAGTTGGAGAATTTTTTAAAGATTGTTTCCACCTTTTCTAAAAAAAGAGCTCTGCCAGATCATCACAAAAATATTGAATGGCAATCAAAGATTTTTTGTTGCCATTGTTGGTTAATTCAGTGTGAATCAGAATTTAGGTCAACATGGAGATAGGCAGCTGAGAGATCAATAACAGTAAAATAACATGCATTACGCATGGTACTTAATAATTTTGGAATTTTGGGCACTGGATGCCTGTCAATCCAGATTTTTGAATTCAGAGCTCTCAATTCTGTACAAAGATATATGTCTTGACATTGTTTTTTTAACTGGGGCTATGGGAGCTAACCATTTTGATGCGTCTATTGGCTCAATTGTTCCCATAGTTTGTAACTTTTCAATTTCTTTCTTTAATGCTTCCTTCATTAAGTGTGGAATAGGACACACTTTATGTACCACTGGCTTACCAACATTTTTTTGATTTGATTTTGTGTTGTAAGTTTTTATATGGTCTACTCTTTCAGAGAGAACGTCTGGGATTAATTACAAACATCCACTTAGATTAAAGATCTTTCTATAAAATAAACTGATTCAGCTTTTTTGGGATCAATTTTCATACCAATCTCATGTTAATGTACCTAACCCAATAGGTTTGAGCCTTTTTAGTAATATAAACTTTTCCAACAGTTGATCTGTCTTTAGAAGTGATATGCATGCAAATCATTCTTTCCAAAAGAATGGGGTCTCTATAATACCCACCAGGATTGATATCAGGTTCTTCCAGAAGGTACTGTTTTGTACCAAATATATCAAAGAACAATTTACTATCTATCATGGTAGTAGAACAGGAATCAGCGGACACTTTGACTTTATGATTATTCACTAATATATCACAACACTGGTGACAATTCTCTAAGCTGCAGCAATCACTTCATCACCCCTGACCTTGGCTGTGTTCTAGGTGTCATCTGTACATATGTAGAAACTCTGTGTCTTGAGGTATTTTCAGTGCACCATGAAAGCCATCTGTTTCCGATGTGTTCCTGTTGAAGAATTCAAGTTCCTCGTTTATCAATGTGGGTGTCATCTTTCACGACACTCTGTGGTTGGTTTCTTGACTGGGGTAACTGTTTTCCCGGATCCCAAGGAGGCTTTGGACAAATTGGCATCACTGCTTAAATCATCATCAAGTGCTTTAAAAGTCCTATACGCCACACCACTTACTTTCATTTCGAGAAGCCCAACTTCATCTCTCCACAGACACACATACCATTATTTACATGCAGAAAGGGCTCTCACTGGCACAATTTAATCATTCCAGTTTGCAGTTATTAGCTGCCCTTGCAAGCATGACCATACTTCAGTAAGCATTAGGACCAATACCTTCTTACATAAAGTTTTGAGTTCTAATAAGATATTTATGAGAAATTATAGCATAAAATATAAGATTTTGACACATCTTATTTTTGAGGCCTTTGACTCAAGTGAGTGTGATTTTGAATATTGTAATACATCTTCTCCACAAGCCCAAAAATAACAGACCTAAAGTGTTAAATCTACCAAATAAAGACAATTACTAATGTTCGTACCAGCTACACATTACTAGCTCCTCCATAGGAAGATGCTGAAATTTATGTACCTTCCATTAAGAAGAACATTTTACAAACTACACAAATATAGCAACACTTCTGTACAAAGCACACAATTCTAGTTCCTGTGTAAGTAGGCACCAGTGTCAGTGTGTAATACGTTTAATACACGCCACTTATTTAAGATGGCCACACTGTTCTTAAGGGAATTTATCACACAGATGTCTATGCTGAATTGATTCCTGTTCCGAATTCATAAGTACAGTTAAGCAAAGCACTATAATTTACTAAGGCCTATTTCACCGGCAGAGTTTAGTGTAGTTCCCTTCCACAAATGTCATATTTGAGGAGTTATTGTATCTATTTCATGATTATCTATTACTATCATGTTATACATTATTCAAATACTTTTCTCTTAGACAGAAGGATTATCTAATTCGTCCATCGATACAACTTTGATTTAAAGTGATGCCTGTCAGTGGGTGTTGCCTCGGAGTGGTGGTGGTGGGGCAGGGGGATAAAAAAATAAATTAAATAAACTTACCTTCGCCAGCGCCACATGATTCTCCTTCGTTCTCATGCAGCACTGGCAGCACCGGAAGCACCCAGGCTCCCAGATTCTCCCAGCCAATCACGACACTGCATAAGCAGTGTCGTGATTAGTCTGAGCGGCTTGTTTGGCCGCTCAAGGACCGCTTGGGAGCCTGGGTATGTTCTCCACCGGGCTGTGCAACACAGGTAAAGAGGGCCGGCCAAACTGTCATGCGCACTTAGGGAGTGCAAACCACTCCTGACTCTGCTCTGGCGAGCTCAGCCCCGCCCCGAACTGGCTCTGAGTCCCGCACAGAAAAATAAAATGAAAATAACAAATACAGATGAAAACACCGCTTGTCAGACCATGATGCTAATCAGCCAGCAGCACTGATTCTCCTAGATCTCTTAGTTGCCGACAACACAGCTTAATTAACATAGTGGATGAATGGGCGGGGCTCTCAGGTACTGCCCTAGATTTGATCAAATCATTCCTTCTGACAGGAAACAGCAAGTCAGTGTTGGCTCTGTGGAATCCATATGGAAGCCAGTACATTGCAGAGTGCCCCAAGGAACATCACTGTCAAGAGTACAGGAAATTCCAAAGATGTCAGTAGGGCAGTTATAGCTCACAACAGGGAATAATAAGTTAACAAAACAACTGTCCAATATAATGTGTATCACATTGCATCAAATTCTCCACAGGTTACGTTCGCTTTACTTGCACGCAACGACCTCCGGAAGGAAGGCGGCAGGGACACACACAGCACTGCCAGATCAAAGGCCGGGGCTGGGGCGACACAGGGCTGGCGGATTCCTGCTTTACACACGTGGTGCCTGGAAGGAGCTCCTTCACACCTCAGATTCGTCTACGGTAAGCCAGCTATTTTCTGTCAGTGTTTTTAGGTCGAGCCTGGGCAGCGCATGCACTGCTCTGCGGCATGCTGTATTGGAGTATGGAATAGAAGCCCCGCCCACTCTCCGCCCATATTTGTAATTGGCTTGTGTCATTGTCCTTCGTAAACGCTGGCTACTGATTCGTCAACAGGCTTGTTGGTCCATCCTTAGTACCGCCTTGTCTTCATTTGTAACCTCCCTTGAGGACTGGCCCTTTTACTTTGGTTGTTACACGGTACGTCTTTTTTAGTCTGTAAGCACTATTTTCTTTAATGAGTTTCTCCTACTGCAGGCGCGACATGCTTTCCTGCAACATGCCTGCTTTCAGTTTCCGAGCAGCTGGGACAATGGCGGACGCTTCTTTGAATGGGTCTCGCATTTACAAGAGTTTGAGCTATTGGCATTGTAAATGACAATACCTTTTATTTATGTGTTAATTAGAAAACAGATAAATAAAAGGCATTGGGCCCGATTCACAGAAGTAATCTGAGACGAAAGTCTAACTTTATGACTTTCGGTAATCACAAAGGGCATTTAAGAGTAGTAAAGTTAGACTTTTGGTCTAAGTTTAGACCAAAAGTCTAACTTAGACCAAAAGCCTAACTCTACTACTAGTAAAGTAGCAAGGCGGCATTGTTGGTTTTAAATGACACAGTGGTGTCCTTAAACACGATCTCAGTTAGTTTGTTTACAATCCTTTTTCAGGTTTTCATGTCGCTCCGATGAAAGTGTCTACACAGAATAAGCTGTTGAGATATGTTCTCAAAGTCGCGGTACTAGTTGCCTGTCTCAGATGAAAGCGCGAGTGTATTTGACATTTTGGTCTTGGATTGTAGCTAAAAGCACCAGACAGGCGCATGTAATTAACGTAGCTGTGCACTTTTGTGCAGGCCTTTTAAATTTCTTGAAATAGACTTTAGATGTCCAAGTCAGTAGTTTGAATATGAAAGCACATGCCTCACAGTGCGGTCTGGCAAGACAAGTACTGGAGAGGTGTCAGGATTCCCAAATAACGATTCTGAACAAGGGAATGTGAAAACTGTTCCATATGCAAAGATGTAGAAAAACTGTTTTTACCCAGTCCTACTAGCAGCCACAGAGGGGAGCTTTCTCACAGACTATTGTTGTCTGTGTTTGGAGGTGTGAAATGGCCACATTGTTTCCACAGCCTTTTGAATTTATCATCTTCTGATGGCAGAAACAGGGTCTAATATTTCCGGCCAAGGTGATCCAGACCCCAAGGTTCATGGCGTCTTTTCCATGTGTCTCTCAGATACATCAAATACATATCTTTTACTTACAGCCACCCTCACCACACTACAAGACCTCAGAGAAACAATTAAACAGCTCCGAGATTCCACCATTACCCCTTAAGTTGCTTCAACACCCTCTGCATCCTACGAAAGACCTTCAAGTGGATCCCCCCCCCCCCCGAATCAAGGAAGACCGTCACCCATGCACTCATAACCAGCAGACTGGACTACGGAAACGCCCTCTACGCAGGAATCAACAAATCCCTGCTCCGCAAACTCCAGATCATACAGAACACCGCAGCCAGACTCGTCCTCGGCATCCCTCGACACGAACACATCACCCAACACCTGCGTAACCTCCACTGGCTCCCCGTCGAGAAGAGAGTCACTTTCAAGATACTCACCCACGCCTACAAATGCCTCCACAACACCGGACCCCAATACCTCAACGAGAGAATCTCCTTCCACGCACCTGAGAGAAACCTCCGATCCGCCGACCTCGCCGAAACCCCACGCATCTGAAGAGCCAGAACAGGTGGAAGAGCCTTCGCCTACATCACGGCCAAAACCTGGAACAAACTCCCAATCGACATCAGACACGCCCCCTCCATGAACATCTTCAAGAAGACACTCAAGACCTGGCTCTTCGACTGAGAGGAGCTACTTACCCCCCCTCCAACCCCCCAGTGCCTTGAGACCCTCACGGGTGAGTAGTGCTCTTACAATTCCCTGATTGATTAATTGATTGATTGATTAAGTTGCTTGCTTTGAATGCCACACTGTTGAAGGAGCTAGCCAGTGGAAATAAGAAATGGTTCGCTTTCCTCATTAGTACAGTAGTGTAGTATTTAAGGATTTAATAAAGGGATAGCTGCTTCTCTTAAGAGAAGTCCTTTCAATTAATGAAATTGCTCTTTCACCTACTCACCGTTTTCAGTGCCTCCCTCTCTCAAGGTATCGTCCCAGAAGCCCCCAAGATTGGCCACATCCTCCCAGTCCTAAAGAGACCTACAGTAGACCCTGGTGACCTTGGCAACTACTAAGCTACCATCAGCAAGATCATTGAAAAAGCAGTCTGTATTGTCAACTCCAAGATCACATCAGTGCTAACCATCTCTCCTGTGTGTCTACCAGTCTGACTTCAGATCATGTTGTAGCATTTAGACTGCTATCTTACACATCATAGACAATGCACTCTTAACTACAGATGAAGATGACCCCTGCTTCCCTATATTGCTGGACCTCTCAGCTGCATTTGACACAGTCAACCATCCCCTCTCACACACTAGTGACTCAAGTGTCTTTCATTGGTTCTCCTCCTACCATTCCAACCAACACCAGTTTGTTCACATGTCCAGTTTGTTCACAAGTCCCAAAGGATTCCTATCACCTGAAGAGTCCTGAAGGGTTCCATGCTGTCGCCGTTCATCTCCAGTCTCTACATGGAGCTGCCTGGTGCTTTTCTCACAGACAACATCATTAAGATTCACCATGCTGATGCACAACTCTACTTGAAAGTCTCCTCTACTTCAGACATCCAACTCCTCAAACACTGCCCGCACATCCTCCAGACGTGGATATCTAGCACCTGCATGAAGCACAACCCATACAGAATTCCTGGTATTTGCTAAGAGCAACAAACAAGAAACAGTCCACACCTAGCTCAATGGCATGAACTTTGGTGGCTTTGAAACCCAACTTCCACCAAATGCCAAGTCATTTGGATTTACCATGGACACCAACTTCACTCTCAAGCAACACACTGCCAAAAACAAAGACAGCCTTGTACCATCTCTGCCTTCTAAAGAAAGACAAACGATTTCTTCCATAAAGTGACTTCAGAACTGCTGTTCAAGCCCTTGTACCCTTGAATCTGGGTGGTGGTAACACCCAGCTCCATGGCCACATCCAAGGAAAACAAGATCACATCACCCTATTCTGATATATCAATGTGTAGCAGATTGGTAATTTAGAAATTGAGAGTCCTTCAGTGGAGGTTATTTAGTTAGCTAATTATTAATTATGTTTCTACAGATTACCAGAAGAGATGTGCAAGACACAATTCACAGAAGATAGTGAACAGAAAACGATTCTATACCATGCTTCAGCTGTTGCCTTTCTTTCCTAGTCCCCTTCCCTTCAAGATACTTCACCTCTGTTATATCGGAGATGTGCGTGTTGAGGAGGAAAGTTGTAAAACACATCAATTATCAATTCAGTCCTTCTAGTAAACCTAGTAGGACACTTGACAATCACTCCCATCATTTTCCTCTATTGCATCGATGCACTCCATGGCACAAAGTATCGATTCTTATCACCTCCATTTCCAGCTATTTGCTGATGGCTCTCTAATCTTCTTCAAACTAAATGAAAACTCACTATGCCAAAATAAATCCTCAGCCTGTGTAGAACACAATGGGGGAAATTTACAAAAAAAGTGACGCAATGCAGCACAGTTGCTGCACTGCAGTGTGTCAAAGGGAGAGAACAGAACAGTATCCTATCTACTAAGATCTACAAAGATATGGCACTATTTCTCTCTTCCCCTGTGCTGGTGCACTTTAGGCTGCCTAGTGCCAATGCATGCACCCTTGCACAATACTGGAAAAGAAATGGTTTAACAGTACAGCACACATGGAAAGTTGGTAACATTTTGAGAAAAGAAAACTTTTCTTAACATTCATACTTGCCTTAAGGTGGCATTAATGTTTTACTCAAAGTCCTATCCACCTTTTTTAGTCGATGAGGCTTTGTGTCAAAATACTTGAATGGTTTCATGGAAATGCCCACATACAACCAAAGGAATGCCCCTTTGATGTAAAGTAGCGCAAAGTAGCATCACTTTAGGGCTACATTCCAATGCAAAACAGGATGTGCGCTGGAAAGTAAACCCTAAAAAAAAACACTTTGAGCTGGTTTGTGTCACTTTTGTGATGCAAACTTGGTGCAAAATGTTAGTAAATCTGCCCCATTATCTCTTGGAAGAAAACACTCCTACATTGCTTACTAATTTTCCCACATGTCCTGCTGCCAAAAAGTGGGGCTAGGACGGGGGGGGGGGGTGGGCATCTCCACTATTTGGAGCTGCCCAAATCAGCATAACACAAGGTGAGAGCCTTTGAGGCTCACCGCCAAGTGTTGCTGTTCCTGCAAGGGGGAGGCGTGAAGCACCTCCACCCAGAGCAGGCTTTGTTTCTGACCTCCGAGAGCACAAAGGCTCTCCCCCCATGGGGTCAGAAACCTGTCTGGTGGTGGCTGGCTGGCAGGGACCAGTCAGCCAATACACTAGGAGCTGGTCGTTTTTCAGGGCGCGTCCCAAAGATGCTCTCTGAGGGCATTTTATAATAAATCCAACACTGGCATCAGTGTGTGTTTATTATGCTGAGAAGTTTGATACCAAACTCCTCAGTCTTCAGTAAAGCCATCATGAAGCTGTGGAGTTTGTATTGACAAACTCCCAGCCCATGTACTCAAAATGGCTTCACTGCATTTACAATGTCTGTGAATGGCACAGACACTGTAGGGGCATATTGCTCGTGCAGCTATGCCCTCACCTGTGGTATAGTGCACCCTGCCTTAGGGCTATGAGGCATGCTAGAGGGGTGACTTACCTATGCCACAGGCAGTGTTGGTTAGACATGGCACCCAAGAAGGTGTGCCATGTCGACTCTTTTAGTTTAGTTACACCACAGCACATAGCCTGCAATGACAGTGTGTATGTGTTTGGTGTGGGGTCCTTTAGGGTAGCATAATACATGCTGCAGCCCTAAGGGACCCTCTCTGGGCACAAGGCCCTTGGTACCACTGGTACTTTTTACAAGGGACGTATATTTAAGCCAGAGGTGTGCCAATTATGTAAACAATGGTACAGTTTAGGGAAAGAACACAGGTGCTGGGGCCTGGTTAGCAGGATCCCAGCACACACTCAGTCAAGGTGCATCAGAAATCTGGCAAAAAGTGGGTGGGGGGGGGGGTTTACTGCAACAGAAACCACTTTCATACACATATAACCTCGGTTATGTGTCTCAGGATTTGGGTGAGGGTCATGGGTCTAGTGGCCAGGGCCGGACTGAGATCGCAAACCAGCCCTGGCAATTACGTCTGACCAGCCTCCGGGTGGGGGGGGGGCGGCTACTTGGAAAGCTGCTGCGCTTTGTTACAAGGGGCCGATTTTGCAGCACTGCTGCAAAACCGGTCCCAGCAACAAAAACGGCCCCCACTGGTACAAATCTGGCCCCCACCCTTCCGGCTCACCGGGGAAACGCCCGGTGCCCTCTACGGCCAGTCCGGTCCTTCTAGTGGGGAGCCAGACTTACAGGTTAGAAGAAGCCTTTTCAATTCTTCTTTGCTAGGGGCAGAGAATGACACCAGATGGTGTGTAGGGATAGTGTCATGTGGCATAGGGGTGGAGCAAAGGTAGGGGGAGACAGGGGAGCACCGAGGCAGGCTTGTATTCTGGTGATTTTGGTTTCAAAGAAATCGCTTAACTCCTGGCCTAACATAGGGGTGAGAATGACCGGGGTGGCACATGTTTTGGCATCCATAAATCAAGATATAATCTTAAAAATGTATTTTGGGCTGTTGTCCGCCTCTGCGATTTTGGAGACATATAATTTAGAATTAGCTTTTTTAATATTGTTGTGAACGTTTCTAAGGGCCAGTTTATAGGCTGTTTTATCTGCGCCCAGATATTCTATCCTCCATGACCCCTCAAGTTTCTTACAGTTTTTCCTTTCTTTGCCTAATTCAGAGGAGCACCAGGGTGCAGTCAGGGTGGACCTCCACTTTTTGGAGGAGGAGGCTTATTTAGGGGCAATGCAATTGGCGGAGTCGGTGGCCAGAGTAGTACCTGTTCTGAAGATACTGCTCTTGCAACGCCTGATGGGACCGCTCTAGCAACTCTTGATGGGGCCCTAAATGCTGAAAGACTCAACCCAGATGAAATTATGCCCGGGTGGTAAAATCCACTCCACTCACGGAGTTTGCAGAATTCGGGCACTCCACGCTCTGCGGCAGAGCATGGATTTCCTGAATTCTGTCTTCCAGGCGCGAAGTGGAGTATTTTTTTAAGTTCGCGCTTGAGATTTGTTTTGGCACTCTCTTGCGAGCACCATAATATTCTCGGGCTGCTAGAGAGCGCGCACAAAACTTCCCGCCTGCCCGCACGGCTTCCGGACATGACAGCGCCAATATAGTGCTGCTCGCGGTCGCGAACGCAACACTTGAGTTGCTTTTGTGCTCGAGAAGCAGCTAAAGAGGTTTTCTAGTGGATTTTCTTCTCCAATGCACAGTTGGAGTGTTTTCTTTGAGCTGGAAGGATCCCTTTCCCTGTCTGCTGCATATATACCATTGGATGTAAGGACTTTGCATTTGAGATTTCACAAGTAAGTTCAAAAACTCTTGTATAAGTGTGATGTGTGTTTAACAGAGGGCACGCTCAAGTATTTATTTGTACTATTATTCAAATTTTCAAAGTTATTGTGGTGGGTGGCCTGCATTTTCAGTAGGGGCCTAGTTATATTTTTGCATTTAATTTTTCTTCTTTTGTAAAGGAACAATGTTGCACAGTTCAGTCCATTTTCTCTATGTTTGTTAACCCCTTTACCGCGGCGGCAATTCCGCCGCGGTGCGGGGCGTTCCATTGAGTGGGCGGGGCCGCGTCGGCCAACGGACGTGCACAGCACTACCGAGGTAGTGCTCGCGACGGCCGTTGGCCGACGGGCGCAACGAACGGGTTAAATTTGCACTATTTATTTATTTTACTATGTGGCCTAGTCTGCCAAGAGGCCATCTAGTAGGCCCAGGCCAGTGCTTGTCACGGATGCATGACACAACTTTTGTTTGTGATATATGTTGTTTTAAAACATCATTTAGGGCTGAGATGGCATTGGAATAAATAAAAAATGAGGTGTTTTCTTTGTATTTCACATTTTTTTGGGTACCCAAAGTGTATATGTGGGGTAATATTTGATACCTTGGGAGGATGTGTGTTGTTGTAATATTTTTATAGCTCAGTTAATTTTCGTTTTTGGCATTGCTGCATTAATTGTAGTGCTTCCTTCAGTGTTACCATACCTCCTTTGTCTGTCCAGTGTGTGTGTGTGTGTGTGTGTGTGAGCGTGTGTGTGTGTGTGTGAGAGCGTGTGTGTGTGTGTGAGCGTGTGTGTGTGTGAGCGTGTGTGTGTGTGAGCGTGTGTGCGTGTGTGGTGTGTGTGGTGTGTGTGTGTGTTTGCCATGGACCGCCATTGATTTGTCTTTGTTCTCCATGCCATGTACCCGGGGGCCATTTTGTGGGGTCTGTGTTCATAGGCCTGAATGTGTTCTCTTTGTTCCCTATGCCTCTTTGTTTGCCGTTGTTGTTGTTTGGCCATGTTGGTGGCTGCCATTTTGTGCATCCAGCCACTATGCCTTTGCCATAGGCCAGAATGTCTTTTCTTTGTTTCCTGTGCCTCCTTGCTTGCTGTTGTTGTTTGCCCATGAGGCTGACAGCCATTTTGTGCCTCCTGCTACTGTGTCTTAGCCATAGGCTTGCATGTGCTGTTTGTTCTCCATGCCTCCTTGCTTGATGTTGTTGTTTGACCATGTGGCACTGACTGGCGACCATTTTGTGCATCCAGCCAGTGTGTCTTTGCCATAGGCTTGCATGTGTTCTTTGTTCCCCATGCCTCCTTGTCGTTGTTGTTTGAACATGTGGCACTGGCTGGCCTGGCAGCCATTTTGTGCATCTGGTCAGTGTGCCTTTCCCATAGGCTTGCATGTGTTCCTTGTTCCCTATGCCTCTTTTCTTGCTGTTGTTGTTTGGCCATGTGGCTGGGTGCCATTTTGCGCATCTACCCAGTGTGCCTTTGCCATAGGCTTGCATGGGTTCTTTGTTCCCCGTGCCTCCTTACTTGCTGCTCCTGGTTTGACCATGTGGCACTGGCTTGCAGCCATTTTGTGCATCCAGCCATTTTGGGCATCCGGTCAGTGTAGCTTTGTCATATGCTTGCATGTGCTCTTTGTTCCCTATGCCTCTTTGCTTGCTGTTCTTGTTTGGCCATGATGCTGGCAGCCATTTTGTGCCTCCTGCTAGTGTGTTTTTACCATAGGATTGCATGTGCTGTTTGTTCTCCATGCCTCCTTGCTTGGTGTTGTTGTTTGACCATGTGGCACTGACTGGTGGCCATTTTGTGCATCCAGCCAGTGTGCCTTTGCCATAGGCTTGCATGTGTTCTTTGTTCCCCATGCCGCTGATCGAGTCGGTATTCCGACCACACGGACACCAATTGTAGTGTATATGGCTTGGTGGATAGTCTCCACTACGAAGTGCCATATCTTATCGTGATTGGTACATCAATCTCTAATTGTTCATTTGAATATACCATCTGCATGGTTAATAGCAACTTATCATCTTTTGGACATTCGCCTTGATTCGCTCTTTTGCTTGGACTGAAACTCTAGCACCATACAGATGTCATATATTGGCATACCTACTGATAAGTGCCTTTTGACCATTGGTGCACAAATTGAATTGGTACAGAAGTTTTACATCTTTGCTGCCCTGAAGAAGTCCAATGTTTAATGGACGAAATGCGTTGGCTGATGGTTTTACGAATGGAATATACAACAATAAAGGAAGAGAAAGATATATGGACCGTATAGAGACTGTTATTTACAAATAAGTGTCATATTTTGATTGTGAAATCTTGACGCTCTTTTCATTTATTTGTTTGCTTTTCTGTGGTGCAGCTCCGATTGTGCTTTGTTGTACTATATTCCCTTGGGAAGGGAGGCACCCTTGGGCAGGGGATGCATACGGAGAAGTGCACACAAGGATATATAACATTATCCGACATAAAAATTATAGGTGATTAACGGTGCGGGTGCTGTGGTTGTGCTTTGGTCCACTGTCGACACTTCAAGTACACAGGCTTGCATGTGTTCTTTGTTCCCCATGCCTCCTTACTTGCTGCTCCTATTTGACCATGTGGCACTGGATGACAGCCATTTTGTGCATCCAGCCAGTGTACCTTTATCATAGACCTGCATGGATGGATGTGATATCAGTTTAATAATATGCTTGAGGATCATTGTAGTATGTATATTAGGAATGTGATTTTGATGAACAGTGGTTATATATTGCATGCATTTTTTGCATTTTTTTAAAATGTTGCACCTCTTTGCCTCATAAAAGGATTCTTCTCACCCTCCATATAAACATCGGCAATTATTGATAGTTGTTTTACATTTTAAATAAACATTTTTATTTTATTTCTAATTGTTTTTTTTAATGTTTAGACATTTTTATTAATTTTTTTTAAATGTTATTATTTTTTCACTTTACCTTGGTCGATCCATCCATCCACCCACCCATCCACCCATCCATCCATCCATCCATCCACTCATCCATCCATCGACCATAGGCACACATCCGCGCAACAGCATTTAGTTTTTTTAGATATAATTCCATTTCCTCCTGGACACCCTGGCTGTGGTGCACTGCAGACACATTAGCATCATCCATTTTTTAATGATCATTCCATTTCCCCCTGGACTACATTGCCTGTCATATGCGCACAAACTAACCTGCATTTTTAGAAAATATTATTATTCCATTTACCCATACAGTTCCCTGAGTGCCACATGTGTCTCCTTTAGAATATATGGACATAAAGGAAAGAGCTCTATCTGTATATTGCGTGTTATCCTTATGGTGAATTAAATGTTATGGTATGGTGGTGTGGTTTGACTTTAAAGTGGTTATTACCTAAGTAACCAACGACACTAATATTGCCTTTGTCTGTACTAATTCAAACTGTAACTAGACCAAGTTTCACTAAATGTTTTTCTTGCTTGTTTGCTTTTAGGTGCACAAGAGAAGAAGAGACATCACCCACAGTATTGCCAAACAGAAGACCTGTACAATGATGTCACACGTCAGTCCTTCAATCTCTTCCGCTTGTGCAGCTTAGTGCCACTGCTAACTGAGAGCTTTAAGATGGCCCCAAAGAAGTTATTGCCAAGAAAGTGGTCAGTGAGAAGAAGCAGCTTTCCACCAGTGGCATGTCGACCAAAACCTTTTTTCGGACAACGTTGTGTGCTTGCCACACTGGCCTCCGGAGAGCAAGCCGAGAGCAGCACTCCCCTTTCAACAACACCACCCCAACCTAAGCCCAAGACCATGTCTGTCAGTGAGGCAGCCACTGCAATCATGGCGACGCCGACGAGCAGTGACGTTAAATTTGATATGTCCCTTTCGCAAAGTAGTACCCAGTCGTTTCAGGAAGCAGAGCAAAGTGGACAGCAGCAGCAGCCACCAATAGTACATCTTCCTGATGTAGCAGAACAGGAGGCCAAACTTCCTGCTGACCAAGAACCTCCTCTTTTAGAATCATTGGCTCCCAGACCGCCAGAAAGGAAAAGGAAGGGTACTACTCCACCATCTTCTTCAAGCACCACTTCAGATTATGATGATGGGGACGTGGAGTGGAACCCGCCAGAGTCTGGGAAATGCCAGAAGAGGCAATGGAAAAGAAAAGTTACTGAAGGCCTTAGAATTATGGAAGGGGATGATGAGGAGGATGACGACGATGAGCTAGTCATTGTGGAAGGTGACACAGAGGAATTCAACATTGCTATTCAACCTGCATCGATGGATGTGGCACAGGTAGCACCACTAGGTCCCATATTTGCAAAGCCTCAGCTGAGACTTGCACTAACCACTACTTCAGTAGAAATATGCACTGCAGAGAGGCAATCAATGTGACACTCACCTACCTCACACCCACCTACCTCCAGTTCTTCTTCAGGCTTTGGCAGTGGCACAGTAAAAATGTACTTCTACCCAGTTCAGGACTTTTTTACGGTTAGCACACAGGGGGAGCACATTGTAGTATGCAGCATTTGTAACACCCATGTTAGTCGAGGTAATCCTGGTTCACATTATGGTACTGGAGGGCAAATAACCCGTATGAAAAAACACTGCACAATCCGGTGGGAAGAGCACCTTAAAAAGATTGCTGAACGTGGTTGTGGCGGTGAAGGTGAGGAGAGCCGGGGAACATCAGCTACAGGTCCAATCACGGTGGGAGGTGATGATGAGGAAGACGGGGGTGACATCCTCGTGCAAAGCAGCCCTGCCCCCAGCAAGCGCCAGCAGAATCACCCACATCAGCAAATTCACAATAGCACAAGACTCAGAGTCAGATGGAGACACCATGGCATACAGTGACTGTCCCACTATGATGCACACTGAGTCTACCACCGCCTACTTCTCAAAGGTCACCTGCGTCAGTGGCTCCAGAAAAGAAGAAATAAATACAGGCTACTCTTACGGGCAGGTTTAGACAGGAGGGGCCCTATGACCGCAACCACCCAACAACTCATTTGTACCATGGGAAGCTGGCAAAAATGTTAGCGCTGGACCGCCTCTCTTTTTCTTTTGTGGAAGGAGTGGGATCCTTCGAATTTGTGGCAGCCATCTGCCTGAAATGGAAGGTTCCAAGTAGGACCAATTTTGCCAGAGTTGCTGTTCCTGCACTGCATCATGATGTGCTGTAACTGGTTGGACAAGCTTTGCAGCAAAGTGTTGTTCACACTAACACCAGATGACAGACATGTTGACCAGTTATCAGGCGACTGATTACATGTGCATCACTGCACGCTGGATCTCATTTGTGGGGGTAAAGCAAAAGATAGCTATAGGTCTTGGCCCTGAAGAAAGTTTTAGAAGCGGTCTGCGCTTGCAACAGTGGACTTGTATGCCATGGTGAGATCACATAGAGCTTCAAACATCTTGGACAAATTTGACAGCAAGGTGTCTGAATGGCTGCGACCCAGAGGTCTCAGAAGTGGATTTGTTGCCATGGACAATGGCAGTAACATAGTCAAGGTCATGGCTATTTAAGGGTTCTGTGTTTGGCCCATTGCTTCAACCTGGTGGTGCAAGACTTTCTCAAAAAAGAAGACATAGTCAGCAACATACTGACCACCTGCAGAAGAATCTGATCTCAATTCAGCCATTCTTGTAAAGCCCAGAAGCAGTTGCAGATTATTCAGTGTGCTAATAGAGCACCAGTTAAAGCACTGATACAGGAGGTGCCAACATATTGGAACTCAACCTATTACATGTTGCAACGTCTGTTTGAGCAGTACAAATAGATCAATGACTATGTCATTCAAAGAGGATGGGATTCAGTAGGGAAAGCTATGACCATTGATGCGGAGAAATGGGGCCTAGTCAAATGCCTGACACAGATTCTAATCCTTTTGAGGTTTTCACACGGAAAGTTAGCAAGGAGGACAGTACGATGGGCCAAGCTATCCCATTGTTGCATCTGTTACAGGACCAGCTAAAGAAGATGTCTGAAAGGTTCGCCTTCGCAGGTGTGAACAAAAACACAGATGCGCATGTCTTGGGTGAGAGCTTACTCTTTCAATTGGCTTCCAATGCAAGGATGAAAAATGACATCTCCTCCAAGCAGTACATCTGTGCCACACTACTTGATCAACAGTACAAAAAATTGTGCCCACTTTCATTCCTTTTTCTGAAGGGGATATTTCAAAATACAAGAGATGGATTGTTGAGGAAGCCGGAGAACTCGGAGAACAATCGCTTGAACTTAAAGTTCCACCCCACAGTTCTGGGGTGCTGCCTTCAACTTTCAGAGAGGGCAGTCTTGTCTCACAGCAGCCAACTACACCATCAACCAGAACACCGGCAGCAACAGCAACAGAAGGACCGGACCCAACCTCTGCATTGTATTGATATCAATCGGCAGGGCTCAAGTCAAGTGCAGAGGAGATGGCAAAAGAGGTTGAACAAGTGGCAGCACTACTGCACATCCAGTGGATGTTCCAGGAGTATATGGATGATCTAAAAGAGGTCTATGTCGATCAAAACCCATTGACGTGTTGGTATAGGAAGATGCGCCAATGGCCTCAGTTCAGCAGGCTGGCAATAAAGTATCAGGCCTGTCCTATTGCCAGTGTGTCTGCTGAGCATGCGTTCAGTGCAGCTGGTGCAGTGGTTACAGTAAAAAAGAACAGTTTCTCGTCTCAAAACATGGAGAGATTGACCATGATCAAAATGAACTAACATTCCTTACCACACAATTACACTGTTCCTGAAACTGCACAGGAGGAGGAGGATTGGTCAGAATCAAGTGTGTTAGCTGACCAACTTCTGGGTGAACCACCTGAGTTTGAGGACGAACTCTAATTCCCAGACTGATTATGCCAGTGCCACCATGGAACTTTTAAATTATTTCTCATTTAACTTGTTTCTTTGCAAAAAAAAATCACTAGTGAAACATTATGCCTGTGTCAGATTTATTCTGCCCTACCTTTTTTTTCATATATATGGCTGGATTGCAGTTGAACCAATGTGTAGTGAAGAAGCCTCCACAATTCCTTCATGACATTTGAGACAATGCCTACCTCCCTCGCATGCCTACCCTTTTTTGCATCACTTAGCAGGGCTGCCCCAGAAGATCGTTAATTTACAAGAGTGCCAATACAAAATTCTAATATGTTGTCTGCATCAAAGATACAAATGTGTACCTACTACCTAACCTACCTGTGCTTGGATTGGAAGAGGTAACTACAACTATTGAAACAAAGAGTGAGTGATTGTGAGTGATTCATGTTGTGGCAGACAGTGAAGGAGGGTGTTCAACTGTAATTTGGGAACTTGATTTAGATGATTTGCAATGTTTGGGGCCTGAATGATGGGTGATAATTTTTTGCTGAGGGTGATTGGCCTTTACAAACTTACTTAGCAGAAATTAACCTGTAAGGTCCACTCCTATCCTTTTTTCATCACCCAGAAGGGCTGCCCCAGAAGATCATTTGATTTACAAGACTGCCAAATTCCAATCTGTTGCTTGCATCAAAGAGGAGATACAATTGTGTACCTACCACCGTGCTTGGATTGGAACAGGTAACCATTGCACCAATGAGTGATACATTATTGAGTGATTGTGAGTGAGGATTCATGAATCATGTGGTGGCAGACATTGAGGGAGGATGTTCAACTGTAATTTGGAAACTTGATTTAGATGATTTGCAATGTTTGGGGCCTGAATGAAGGTGATCATGTTTTCCTTAAGGTAATTGGCCCCATCACACTCCTTTTGTCTGGTTCTTCAGAGACCAGACCAGTCACTTTAGTTAACAAGCAAAAACCTATACAAAATACTACAATTCTTTTTCTCTACTTGTTTTTCAACAGCAGTGCACTACATGTTTCTCTTGCTCGGGTCATGACTGGGACAGGACGGTGGTACTCGGAGTCAGGAGGAGGATGGAAGAACTCAGGGCGGGACTACCTCACCATCAGCTAGAAGAAAGAAGTTATCAACTTCAAAGGGAAACCATGATTCTGAGGCCTAATACTCAGCTATGTGGAATGGAGAGAGGTGTGTTGATTTGGGAAATGCTGCTGAGTGCGTGTGTTGCACTGGTGGCAAAAGTGAAATGCCGAGTCCTCTTGTTTTCTGCTGTGCCTCTGAGTCTTCTTGGTACACTCCTCATGAAGCTTATTTTCCTTCTGTCCTTGACCCTACAATATAGTTTCTGTTTTACAATCCGCAGGCCCTTTTGTCTCCTGCACGAACGAAAGGCGAAAGCTGAGCTCAACACTATTGCTTACCTACCGGACCAGTCCAGACAGGGACCCAAGAGTGATGGACATTCCTGAGGGGAATGCAGCTGCACCACCTAATTTTGCAATACAGTATAATTTTTCTTTTAACAGTCATGTTTTTAGAACTGGGTGGGTTCACTCCTCCATAATTTGATTTTTTCAAACCTAGAAGACAGAACATTTAGATATCTGATAACTTGGATCTGTGGGGCAGAAGGACTATTTGCAATGCACTTAACTGTACTGTGTCATACTCATTCCCTCGTTTCCTTCTGCAACAGAATGATGACAATGATGTGCTGCTCATTGTTCAGATGACTATTGTCTTTGTGTAGTGTTTGTCTTTGCCATACCTTTCCCCAAATCCCTTTTCCCATCCATTCATCAAATGCCTAACCCTCATCCCCCAGGCTGTTTGAGTTATTGAGTTGTGACTTAATTTACACCATAAATAGATCACACACTTGGTGGGGCGAATGCGGTGAAAGAGACACCAACTCACTTCAGGGTCTTCTATTACCTAAGCAATAGCCCACACTGGCCCCGTTTACTCACCTGCACATGAAAAAGATGTATAAACGCTAAGCCTTGTCCAATTCAGACTTTGAGTCCAATTATCATGATTTGAGGATTTCATAAGTTTAGTTTTAATTAAATAGTAAGAATGCTAATGCTAAGAAGTTACTCTTACTATTTTTTGTTATTTTATCACTATCAGTTTTTTTTGTTGTATCATGTAGTAGTCTGGTCTCAATTCTTTGTAAAGCTATGATATAATTTATAACCCACTAACTCAGTGTTCTTATTTGCATTTAGCTGCCTGCGATGGATAATCCTTTTGGTTAATCCTACAGTTGGAGCTCACCTGAGTGAGAGTGGGACCTCTCTTGTGAAGTTGTGTTGCCTTCCCTGTTATTGCTTCATCTATATTCACGTAAGAGAACTATGGAGTGAAGTGAACTAGTTAAGTTAGTAAGTAAGCAACTAACTGCTACTGTATAAGTAATCGTTTATCTAGGTTGTTGTAGGCAATATAGGTCATGGCAGCATCCACACTAATGGTAAAGATAGTTACAGAGGTATATAACTAACTATAACTAACTGGTATACACTTTTATGAGCAGATTAGAAAAAAGGCTGCATAAAAAGGCAGCAGTGCAAAGTAAAAGTAAAACACAAATAAACTACTTCAGGCATAAATTGTAAAGAAATAAAATGTTTCCCAATATTTTTTACAACAAAACCCACCATTTCCATCCATAACAGGCCCACCCCTATCCCCAAACAAATTGACCTATCCCCATTCCACAACCAATATCCAACAAATAGCAAAACATGGTCCCAACTCCCTTCCCACCATCTCCACCCACAACAGGTCCCTTCCACCAAAACAAAAAATTAAAAAAGGGCTAAAAGAGGGCATTGTCCATTTGGGTCCAGAGCTGGTCCAGACTCCACTCTATCCTGACCAGCCGGCCCCCATACGCCTATCCATGCGGTCCAGCTGCTGCAGGATGGGCCGCAGAAATGTCCTGTCAGAAGGGGAGGGGGCGGCAGCAGTTCCAGTCAGGGATAGATTAATTAGGAGGGTGGAGGATTGAAAGGAGTAACAGGGGATTCAGAATTAGGCCCAGCACCATGAACAGAACAGAGAAAACAAGATGGCTGCCCATGTGAACCACTTGGCACCGTTTGCTTGTGATTTCCAATGCGAAGACGCACTCCATGTTGCATTGACGTGAAAACACAATGCAAACGGGCATGCAGGGAAACTACGCCCGCGCGGAACTCCCCGTAGCGTATCGTATCCGAGTTTTTTGTCCACTTCGCGGAGTTCCGCGTAGTGTTACTCCGCAAGCGCCGCCCATGCCTATATGAAATACAGCTCACAACAACACACTTGCCAATACTGATGCTTAATCACACATCATTCCATGTGATCACACGTGACACTCAATGTGACCAAAGAAAGTTTGCTTTGTTTAATTTATTTCATTTCATTAAGTTAAAGCTTCAAAATGAGAACTCAATTTTTGAGAATTCCAATGGTTTACACGGAAACATTAAACAAATAATACATAAACCACACCTTTTTTAACACATACATTACATGTATTACATATATTGTACTTTAAACTTATTGGACAACACAAAACATGACATAGACAACAAAGCCAACATTTTAAAGGTGAACAAGCTCAAGTTCTAAATTTTTCAAAAAAGTGAACCTAACAGAAGAAAAGATTGAAAAGTGAAAAAAGAAAAGAAAGCCCAAGTTGGTTGCAAATTCATTTAAGAAAAACAATTTCTCAACAACCTTGGTCTGGGCAGTGACCAAACAGTGTACTATTCAGGGTACCCAAATGACTTCAATAGTCTTTTCACAAAATTTCTTTACAAAAATGAGAAGAAGGGTTAGCCTGATAGTGTACTTTCACACACTTGTGTGGTCATATGGTGGTCAACGTGTTTCGAACCCAAGAATTGCTTTGATGGGGTTCTCCTCAGGACCTAGAACTAAAAAGAGCTGAAATGAAAAGAAAAAGAAAGAAATGTGCTCGTGTTATCACTTGCAACACAACTTTTAAAAATGCCACATCTTCCCTGTAATCTTAGCCTAAATAAAATTACCTGAGGTTAGGATCTGACGATCTCTTATGTTTAGTTGGTCCAAAGTCATCTCAGTTTAAAAAGCTGCAATAAAGGCGAAAGAGAAAAGAAGAAAGAAGAAGAAGCAAATTCAGTCTCATGTTCAGTCACATACATTTGGTGTGTAGTCCATGCTGGATGTCTTGTTGTTTTGCACTTGGAGGAACAAATGCGGAACACTTACTTATGGCATCTGAGAGGATTTGGTGCGGTGTGTTCAGATGAAGTTTCGCGTTTGTCTTAGAGCAATCTGAGGAAGAGAAAATTGGTTGAGAATTACCTCTCCATTTTGTTTGTTTTGATTTTTCAAGTGAAGGAATGGGCGAAAAACTCACTTATTCATCTGTGTGATGACACTTGTAAAAACGGAGGCGTACTTGTCTTTGAAAAGCTGAAAGAAATGAGAGGGCATAGGGAAAACATGATTAGCCCACTGTGTCCTTGTGTGTTGTCCATACTTCTGGAAGTGTGTGTTGTAAAAATACCTTGTAATTTGATTATTTTCCAGGAAGGGAGGCCGCAAATTTTTCAATGGCAGACTGTCCCTAATTGAAGGGAAAAATGTTTTTGTGTAAGGCTTGAAAGATGTTGTTGACATTAGACATCAGAAAAAGCGCTGCTTAGTCTCCTCTGTCTGCAGATCATGTTACTTAGTGCTCCATATATGCTGATGCTCTTCAGGCTCCCTCTATGCTCTTGCTGTTTGTATTACGCGAGCCCAATGTCTGGTTGCCCGAAATATTTACCATATAAATTGTGTGGACACTCCTGCATAAGCCCAAGCTTGTTGCTAAACGGTTTGGAGTGTGTCTGTTTAAAGCCCTAGCGTGCTCTCTTAATGACCGTTTATGACCGCGAGGCGGGATATACACTCCAACAATTTGCCCAGCTTATTCTTAGCAATATTCGTTATAGTCTTACACTGCATATAATCCAGTGTCTGGTTATCCGAAAAACTTGTTGCCTTATAGAATACTTATGTTTCTGACCAAGCTTGTTCTTACATTGTTCCGAGTAGTAGTCATTACGGATTTTGCCCGAACGGCCTTGCTTTTTAACTGATGTGACCGCGAGGCAGTCCATGCACTCAAGCATATTCTTTTTGAAAATGCAATGTTGATTACACAACGCTTGCACCTGTGAATGGAGCCCGAGCTGCTTCTCTGTCTAACAGTTGGGACCGCAAGGCGGTCCGATTCGCATACCTTTGTGTATTCTCCTTTCAGTCCGGCGTCTCCGTTTGTTCAATGTGACCGCTCCCGAGTATTCTCCTTTCAGTCTGGCGTCTCCGTTTGTTCAATGTGACCACTCCCGAGTGGTGGCAGGTTCGCGTTCAATCTCCCTCGTTATGTCGTGATCGCGTCATTCGTGGGGGGCTGGCCACGCCCTCAGGTTACATTGTACTTGTGGTTCTGAGTATGAGAAATAGGTGCCTCCTTGACTTGTTCATGTAGTGATGACTAATAAAGTTTACCAAATCATTTGTTTGCTCCAAGGCAGTTGCAAACATAATTATAACTGCGATGTGCTGTCCCAGTGTGGTGTTTTGGTTGACTCTTTGTTAGCATATGTGAATAGAATATCCAATGAGATATTCAGTTCGTCAGCAGTCTTAAAATTAACCCTTATGTGAAGCGTTGGAGGTAAATGTAGATGCATCCTTGGTATAGTCACTGGTAGTGACGATCTGTCTCTGTTTGCTGGGATTACTGAGAGTTTTGGAGAACAGCCCTTTGTTCTTTTGTGAAACTTGAATGTTAATGGTAAATAGCACTGAATAACATTGATGTTAAGTTAGGACTGGTGGTCAAAATTCGTGGTCTTGTCCTTTTGTAAAGTACTTAAGTCCTAGGTGGCGACATACTTCTCAATTCACTGTATGCACTAGAGGTAGTGAAGATGACCAGATCCTGCATCTTGAGTAGAATGGAAATCCTTTTGAGAGCAGTGGTGTTATTGGCTACAAATTGTAGAGTTCAGATAACTCATTTAATCCATCAACAGCTGTATTAAACTTGATGATAAGTATTGCCTCTCTTTGCATTAGTTTCCTGTCCAAGTCTCCACCGCGAGGAAACCCTCTCAACTTTAGATAACACAGTCCACATCAGATCATTTTCCGTGTGGTTGTTGTTCATCCAATGCGAGACCAGTGGGGCTGTGGCAATTTTTTTGCGAATCCTAGATTTATGTTGTGTTATTCGCTGTCTTACTTCCTGGTTTGTCTTGCCGATATATAGTTTGGGGCATGGGCACAGTATACTGTAAACAACGTTTTTTGTTTTGCAGTTCAAAAATGAGTTGTGTTTCCATTTGATATCCTTGAGTGTGAATAAGGATCCTTCCATAGTTTGGAAACAACATACACAAGTTCCTCATTTATGGTGGCCAACAATGGGTGGTAAGCATAGTTGTTCTCTCAGTGTACTTCTGTTTAGAGTTTTTGGCAATGCTGCTCGGATTACCTGATCTCCAATACTGCTTTCTTTTTTTAGGGCAAAAAGTGGTCTTATAAATGATCTGTCTAGATTCTGGATTAGATGCCAATTTTGGTTGATCACCTTTTTAGAAGATTTGTGCGTGGACAAAACGTGGTGACAAACTAATCGTTCCATCTTTGGTCTCTCTTTTTTCTGTAGAAGGACTTCTCTGGGTGTCCACCAGGCCCTTTTCATGGCGTGTTTTAGAAGTTTATTTGGGTAACCTCGTGCTTTTAGTCTCTCAAGTAGATTGTTGGCGTGAAATGTGTATTCTGTCTTGTATGAACAGTTCCGCTTGATTCTCAAGAACTGGCCAAATGGTAAATTATCGCAAAGACTTTGCGGATGATGACTTGTGTAATGTAGTGCTTTGTTTCTATCTGTTGTTTGTTTATGAAGCGTCGTCATTAGTGCACCTTCTGAAACATATACCTCGACATCCAGAAATGTCATCCTTCTTGAGTTATAGTTTAGACTGAACTTAATGTCTGGTGTGCGTGCATTGAGCCAACCGTGAAATTGAAGCAAAGAGTCTTCACCACTGTTCCATATCAAAAAAAGTTGTCTATATAACGTACCCAATTAGAGATATGTTGAGAAAAGGGGTCATTGTTGTAAACATATTTTCCCTCAAATTTTGCCATGTATAGCACGGCTAGCTCCGGCGCGAAGGGACAACCCATGGCAGTCCCTTTGGTTTGGAAGTAAAAATCAGTGCCATATCTAAAATAGTTCTTTCTAAGTGCAAAACTTGCTAATTTCATGATGAAATCAGTTGAAACTCTGTCTGGTTTTGGTCTTTTCTCCAAGAATGTTTCAATTGCAGATAATCCGTCGTCTTGAGGTATCTGGGTATATAAAGACACCATGTCCAATGTCACCAGTATTTGTTCACCATTTGTAAATTCCTTAGTTTCTATTTTATTGATAAAATCAGTTGTATCTCGAAGGTAGGATGGCACTTCTTCCAGAAACGGTTTGAGGAAAAAATCCACATATTTCGCTATGGGTTCTGGGGCCGACTCGCACCCGGATACGATCGGTCAGCCTGGCGGGTGTCTTTCATTCTTATGTATTTTTAGTAGAATGTACAACAGAGGAATCCTTGGATGTTTTTTGCTTAGAAATTCAAATTCCTTCTAGTCCTTCTCTGAGGAGTATTGATAATTCTCCTTGAATTTCTGACGTATGATCTTTTTCAATTTTTTGATAGCAATGCGTATCTTTCAGTTGATTAAGAACTTCCGTCCTGTAGTCTGAGGTGCTCCAAATAACTATTGAGCCCCCCTTATCTGCCAGCTTTATAGTTATTGAAGAGTAGTTCTTGAGTGTAGATATCGCATCTTTTTGGAGTTTTGAAATGTTATGTTTAACAAAGTTTCTTATTTTCTCCATGTCCGTGATTGCGGAAATGGAGACTTGGACAGGAAATTAATGCAAAGAGAGGCAATACTTATCGTCAAGTGTAATACAGCTGTTGATGGATTAAATGAGTTATCTGAACTCTACAAGTTGTAGCCAATAACACCACTGCTCTCAAAAGGATTTCCATTCTACTCAAGATGCAGGATCTGGTCATCTTCACTACTCTAGTGCATACAGTGAATTGAGAAGTACGTCGCCACCTAGCACTTTAAACAAGGGCAAGACCACAAATTTTGACCTCCAGTCCTAACTTAACATCAATGTTATTCAGGGTTATTTACCATTAACATTCAAGTTTCACAAAAGAACAAAGGGCTGTTCTCCAAAACTCTTAATAATCCCAGCAAACAGAGACAGATTTTCACTACCAGGGAATATACCAAGGATGCATCTACATTTACCTCAAACGCTTCACATAAGGGTTCTTTTTAAGACCGCTGACGAACTGAATATCTCATTGGATAGTCTATTCACATATGCTAACAAAGAGTCAACCAAAACACCATGCTGGGACAGCACATTGCAGTCATAATTATGTTTGCAACTGCTTTGGAGCAAACAAATGATTTGGTAAACTTTATTAGTCATCACTACATGAACAATTCAAGGAGGCGCCTATTCCCCATACTCAGAACCACAAGTACCATGTAACCTGAGGGCGGGGCCACGCCCCCCACGCATGACGCGATCACGACATAACGAGGGAGATTGAACGCGAACCCGCAACCACTTGGGAGGGGTCACATTGAACAAACGGAGACGCCGGACTGAAAGGAGAATACTCGGGAGCGGTCACATTGAACAAACGGAGACGCCGGACTGAAAGGAGAATACACAAAGGTATGCAAATCGGACCGCCTTGCGGTCCCAACTGTTAGACAAAAAGGCCGCTCGGGCTCCATTCACAGGTGTGAGTGTTGTGTAATCAACATTGCATTTTCAAAAAGAATATCCTTGAGTGCATGGACCGCCTCGCGGTCACATCAGTTAAAAAGCAAGGCCGTTCGGGCAAAATCCGTAATGATTACTACTCGAAACAATGTAAGAACAAGCTTGGTCAGAAACATAAGTATTCTATGAGGCAACAAGTTTTTTGGAACACCAAACACTGAATTATACGCAGTGTAAGACTATAACGAATATTGCTAAGAATAAGCTGGGCAAATTGTTTGAGTGTATATCCCGCCTCGCGGTCATAAACGGTCATGAAGAGAGCACGCTAGGGCTTCAAACAGACACACTTCAAACCGTTTAGCAACAAGCTTGGTCATATGCAGGAGTGTCCACACAATTTATTTGGTAAATATTTCGGGCAACCAGACATTGGGCTCGTGTAATACAAACAGCAAGAGCATAGAGGGAGCCTGAAGAGCAGCAGCATATATAGAGCACTAAGTAACATGATCTGCAGACAGAGGAGACTTAGCAGCGCTTTTTCTGATGTCTAATGTCAACATCTTTCAAGCCTTAAACAAAAACATTTTTCCCTTCAAATAGGGACAGTCTGCCATTGAAAAATTCACGGCCTCCCTTCCTGGAAAATAATCAAATTACAAGGTACTTTTACAACACACACTTCCAGAAGTATGGACAACACACAAGGACACAGTGGGCTAATCATGTTTTCCCTATACCCGCTCATTTCTTTCAGCTTTTCAAAGACAAGTGCGCCTCCGTTTTTACAAGTGTCATCACACAGATGAATAAGTGAGTTTTTCGCCCATTCCTTCACTTGAAAAATCAAAACAAACAAAATGGAGAGGAAATTCTCAACCAATTTTCTCTTCCTCATTGCTCTAAGACAAACGCGAAACTTCATCTGATCACACCACACCAAATCCTCTCAGATGCCATAAGTAAGTGTTCCGCATTTGTTCCTCCAAGTGCAAAACAACAAGACATCCAGCAAGGACTACACACCAAATGTGTGTGACTGAACATGATTTTTCTTCTTTCTTCTTTTCTCTTTCGTCTTTATTGCAGCTTTTTAAACTGAGACGACTTTGGACCAACTATACATATGAGATCGTCAGATCTTAACCTAAGGTAATTTTATTGAGGTTAAGATTACAGGGAAGGTGTGGCATGTTTAAAAGTTGTGTTGCAAGTGATAACATGAGCACATTTCTCTCTTTTTCTTTTCATTTCAGATCTTTTTAGTTCTAGGTCCTGAGGAGAACCCCATCAAAGCAATTTTTGGGTTCGAAACACGTTGACCACCATATGACCACACAAGTGTGTGAAAGTACACTATCAGGCTAACCCTTCTTCTCATTTTTGTAAAGAAATTTTGTGAAAAGACTATTGAAGTCATTCGGGTACCCTGAATAGTACAGTTTGGTCACTGCCCAGACTAAGGTTGTTGAGAAATTGTTTTTCTTAAATGAATTTGCAACCAACCTGGGCTTTCTTTTCTTTTTTCACTTTTCAATCTTTTCTTCTGTTAGGTTCACTTTTTTGAAAAATTTAGAACTTGAGCTTGTTCACCTTTAAAATGTTGGATTTGTTGTCTATGTCATATTTTGTGTTGTCCAATAAGTTTAAAGCACAAAATATGTAATACATGTAATGTATGTGTTAAAAAGGTGTGGTTTATGTATTATTTGTTTAATGTTTCCGTGTAAACCATTGGAATTCTCAAAAATTGAGTTCTCATTTTGAAGCTTTAACTTAATGAAATGAAATAAATTAAAGAAAGCAAACTTTCTTTGGCCACATTGAGTGTCACGTGTGATCGCATGGAATGATGTGTGATTAAGCATCAGTATTGGCAAGTGTGTTGTTGTGAGCTTTATAATATTGGCCTAGCCTTACTGATTAGGGGCCAGTACCCTCTATAGTTGAGTATATGAAATGCAGAGCAGCTTGAGGGCACTCAGACCGACTAAATCTGGATGCAAAGTAAGGGTGGGCGGAGTTGGCGGAGTGACACTATGCGGAATTCCACGGAGTTGCCTAAAAACTCAGTGGAATTCCGCTCTGCTCCGCTCTAACTATGCATGCAGGCAGCAGACCTGGAGGGTTCCTGACCCCATACTGCTACCTGCTTTACGGCTTACCTGGATCTGGCGTTCTCCGTGCCTGGGCTGTCCTCCTCCTGTCTCCTCATCCTCGGCGGTGCAAAACCCCTATACTGCACAACTTGGGAGGAGTCCGCATGCACGCTTGAATGAGCAGTCCTCTTAAGTCCTGCAGCGTAGGGGTTGTGCACCGCCGAGGACGAGGAGACAGCTAGGAGGAGGACAGCCCGGGCACGGAGAACGCCAGATCCAGGTAATACTCCTTATTTTCTCTTTCTAGGGGTGGGAGGCAGGGGAAAACTCTGCCACGCCGCGGAATTGGAGTTTTTGCTGAACACCATGTTCCCAGTGGAGCACAGAGTTGGCAAAACTCCGCAAACTCCGCTGGCGGAGCAGAGATCACCACCCACCCTTAATGCAAAGCCAGGAAGTGGGCTACCCAGATGCTGAACACAGAGCATGTTAGCAGTACCCTAACAAATTAAGACATCAATGACCTAGCCAGATGCAAAGTATGGAGCAGACCGTGAGAACACCTTAGGTGTCAGAGGGACATGGTTTGACTTGATAAGAGGAAAATACTACTTGTGAAAGGACGTAATAGAGCTGCTTTGCACAAGCGGTGTGTAAGAATAACTGTTGATACATGAAGTGGACAGAGCAGTAAAGGTAGCATAGCACCCAGAGAATGCTGTGAATGCAGAGGGTGTAGGTGAGTGGGACATGAAAGGCCAGAGAGAATACTGTGAATGGTGAGGGTGTATGTGAGTGGGACAAGAAAGGCCAGGGACCAAGCCCAAGCCACTTTAGCACCAACCGGAGCTGATGTCACAGGATATCTCTGTTGCTTCAACACTCTCAGCTGGCGATCGCCAGCCAAGGCGAGGAGACACACAGCAGAGAGCCCAGAGGATGGAAAAGACCAGTCTCACAGTAGCCCGAAGCAGCAGCCTCTGAAGAATACAGACCGTGGAAACTATAATTGCAATTGCATTTATATAGTGCTTGTAGGAAGCTGGCTCTGTATATACTATACCAAAATGAGGTATAGTGTGCACAGGGTCCAGTGGAACCCCAAAGGAAGGCTGAGGTAAAAGTAGATAGCACCTTATTCTCTATTTGTGGTAGTGTGGGCGAGCAGTAAGGCTTTATCAGAGGGTACTGTTAAGCATTTGTTGTACACACTCAGCCAGCAAATGATGTCACACACTCAAAGACTGAACTCAGACAAATTTGTTTGTATAAAAAAATATATTATTTAGATATATTTATTTTCTAGAACCAAGCAAGCCTGGTACAGGTAAGTGTAAATGGTACGTTTCAAGGCAGGTTGAACAATACAAGCAAGCTGAATGAAAATGTCTTTGTTACAGGTTTGTAAATCTTTTCAATACAGTGGAAATTACTGTTAGATTACTTTTGATTATTTTACAGATTACTTTATGGATTACTTTTTCTACTCAGTCTGATATGCCTAGATATCAGACTGGGACATTTCCTAGAGAAAGGGTAAGTAAAGCAGTTTTTAGTTATTTGCAGTTTTTCACGTTCTCATACAAAACCAACTCCACACAACAATTTTCAAGGAAAAGCAGTCAATGTATTCCTATGGAGAAAATGTGGTTATCGGTTAACAGGTAAGTACTTGGTTGTGGGAGTTGGTATTCTGGGGTTAGAACCAGGGTTCCCCCAGGGTCAAGGATGCACTCTCAAATCACCCTCAGCGACACTAGGGCGGCCGGGTGCAAAGTGCTGAGGCCCAATGTTATCCAATGGGGGATAGGGGACCTCCGGTTGGTGGATGCTCACGAGCAGGCCACAAGGTTGTTTGAGCAAAGCTCCTGATGTTAGGCTTAGGGCAAAGGGGGATCTGAGTTAGCACCCAAAGTACACCTGCAGTGGCTCATGGGCGGCTGGGTGCAGTGTGCAGGTTTGGCGTCGGGTGCCCTGTTGTTTTCAATAGGGATTCTCCGGTTGCAACAAAGACTGCAGGCTCGGGGACGAAGATCTTCTGGAGGTGACCACTGGTTGGAGATGTAAGTTGGGATGCCTGAGGATGCTGGGACACCGTCGGTTGGGCCACCCAAGGCCGTGGGGCATCGGATGCAGAGGTGTCTTTAGGCGTCGGGTTTTCTAACGGGCTCTGGTTGCGGTCGGGCGGATCCTCCAGAAAGAGGCTGCAGGCTTCGCTTGGAGTTTCGAGACAGGTCAGAGATCACCAGATCTCAGGTCAGGATCACCGGGAGACCTCCTCGTGGTGTTGGGCCACTCGAACTCGGGCCGTGGGCGTCGGGTGCAGAGTGGTGCAGACTCACGGTTTTGGCAGGAGTCTGAGGGCCCGATTCACAAAACTAATCTGAGACAAAATTCTAACTTTACGACTTTCGGTATTCACAGAAGGCATTTAGGAGTACCAAAGTTAGGATTTTGTCTCAGTTCAACTTAAGTTTTGGTCTTAAGTTAAACTTTAGACAAACTTAAGTTTAACTGAGACAAAATCCTAGTCGTAAATTTAGGATTTTGTCTCAGTTAAGCTTAAGTTTGTCCTAAATTTAACTTAAGACCAAAATTTAAGATTAACTAAGACAAAATCCTAACTTTAGTACTCCTAAATGCCTTCTGTGAATACCAAAAGTCGTAAAGTTAGGATTTTGTCTCAGATTACTTTTGTGAATCGGGCCCTGAGTCTGCAAATTTGGTGCTCACGGGAGACAAAGTCTTTGGTTTGGAAGGCAGAGCAGGTCCTTCGGGTTCTTGAGGCTGCTGGCTGTAGGACACACCGGGATTTCGCTGGAGCAGGTTCGAGATGCGGACAGGCCGGTAGGGCAGGGGCCAAGTCAGTGGGCGTCTACCTCTTCTTAGTTCTAGCATGGCTTCTTCGGTCCTTCTTCTTCTTTTCTTCTGGTTGGTGCTTGTCTGGGGAGGCAAGGTTCAGGGTTGCCCCTAAATACTAAATTTAGGGGCGTTACAGGTAAGTAAAGGTTGGGACCAATGGGTCCCTTCCTTGGGGCGGGTACACCCCCTATTATGCCACCCTCCAGTGGGAGGGGGGCATATGCCTCACTCTGGTTGGCTGGGTCCCCCATCTGCAAGATGGCAGGGACTGAGAGTTGTGCATCACCTCACCTCCCCCACCTGAGGGGTGGGGTTGCAAAGGTGGGCACACCTCCCTTCCTCACTTGGTTTTCCCGCCGATTATCCCGCCCAAAGAGGGGGTCAGAACCGGTGGGAGCCAGTTGCTGGAAGCAGCAAAGGACTGGGGTAGCTCACAAAGGTGTCAAGCCTTTGAAGCTTCTCCTTCGTGGACCCTGCCCATCCTGGGGGAGGAGGCTTGGCACCTCATCCCAGGATGTGCATTGTTTCAGACCCCAGAGAGCAGCAGGCTCTCGACCCAGGGGTCCAGAAACATGCCTGGTGGTGGCAGCTGGCGAGCAGCCACTCAGCCTGGACACTAGTGTTAGGTTGTTTTTCAGGGGGCATCTCTAAGATGCCCTCTGAGTGCATTTGTCATTAAATCCCACACTGGCATCAGTGTGGGTTTAATGTGCTGTGAAGTTTGATACCAAACTTCTCAGTTGTCAGTAAAGCCATTATGGTACTGTGGAGTTCGTAATGACAAATTCCCAGCACCATATATCCTTAATGGCATTACTGCACTTACAACGTCTAAGAGTTGACTTAAAAAAAACACTAAAGGGGGGCCTGAGGAGGGTTTAAGGACCGGCGAGGGCAAACTCCCCTATCCAAGACTATAAAACACACAAATAGCCCTCGAGTCCAGAATCGCACAAGGCGAGTGTGTGGGTGGAACCAACTATGCTGGGAGGAGGGGGGAAGGAATCCCTTTTAAGGACGGTTTCCCTCACACACCAGAGGTGTCATGCTTCATCATCGGGATACCTCCTTGCGTCACAAACCTAGTCGTGAAGCAGGCTACAACCCCCTCGCTGCGAGGGAGGAGCTCAGGGATGTTTTTTGATAAGAGGGGTGTTCATGAAACCCATTGTGAGCGTAGTGTGGTGGTGGAGGGAGTGCAGTGCTAGCAAAACAGTGATTAAAACTAGCTACAAGGTTAGCCTGAAACAGTTTATTATTGCTACCTGGTGCTAGGATTAAAAACAAGTAGTGAATAGTGCAACTGCCGACATTAGAGGCTGTTGCACTAGAAAGTGATCGACATGTTTCAGCTTGTTGACCTACACAAGTGTCATGGCTTTCGTCAGGATTGCTTGGTTAAGCTACTGCTACGTGAGCAAAAAATAGTGAAAAAGTAAAGTAAGTCTGAGGGTATGTTAGAGATACTTAAACCAGCGATCCGGCAGTTCAGCAGATTCACCGGTAAGACCTGTGAGAAAACATAAACAACATACTGCGCTGTTAGAACAGTTTAATGGGGTATAACATAGTTGGACCACACTCTCACATATCCACACAGACACAAACATACAACTTGTACAGTGGTGTCAAGTGTCATGCAGCAGAACTAGTGCAGTGGCGGCTGGTGACATTTGAAAGTGGTGTGGCGTTAAATGATTGTCGTACTGCACTGCGGCTCCCGCGCCTAAAAAAGAGTGGACAAATCGAGCAAATTTGAGGAAGCAGGAAGGTTAATAAAGCAATATGATTTAATTATTTATCATTTAAGAAATTGCCAATTTTTTATGAGCTATAAAGGACAATCTTTGCGTATGCTGATGTAAATGTGCGCAGCTGTTTACATAGGTGTGTCTGGGAATCCAAACACAGGCGACCCGGAGAAGAAAAGGCGGTAAGATTGAACGAGCCACGGGTACCCCTGGAACAAAGGATGACACTCATCCTAAGGCTCAGTGGAATATCTCAATTACCCCTCTTATGAAATCTATAGTCACGGGTTTAAATTCCACTGAGTGTAAGCCACTCACTGTGTAGCAGTAGAAAAAGGAGTGTGTTTTCAGTAGCAGAAACCGTTTACCCTCACAACAGTTCACTAACCTTTGGTGAATCCATAATGTATGTTTAAATCCACATAAATCCACAAAGAGTTAATCCAATAGCAATGTACAGTAAAGACATATTTTCCACTTTTGTAAGAATATTCAAACTCGACCAGTTAAACAGTGAGAGGGTTTGTCGTTTGTGTTAGGACTTGACCATATTCAACCTTGAGTGCAGGGACAGTCGGTGTCACAAAAACAGGAAAACACAAAAGTGATTCAGAATGCATGGCGGGCATTTAACAAGTTGACACAGGCAAAAACCTTTAATAAATTAGCCCCGCGAAAGCAAAGACACAAGATGATCACTCACAGACAGCACCACCGCAGCAGAGTGAGGAATTCATTCACAAGAAGACTAGGACCTCCCATGACTCTGACAGCATCAGCATGCTGGATAAAGATCTGGCAGCATGCTTCCTGTGTCCTCAACTGGCACTGCCTTAGCACTTTTTCACATAGGCATTATGACAGTTGATACTGATGACGTGATTCCAAAATATGGTAATCTGCTTAAAGCGCATCATATAATTAACAATTTAAAAACACACAGGTAACCTTCACTCCCGCAAACTTCTTAGCAAATGTACATTGTGCTACAGATTGCATACAACTAAGACAATGATGCCGGTGTGTATATTTACAGATATATACTGTTTCCAATAGAGAGCTTGGAGCAGCATCCTTAAAAAAACAACGCTAAGGTGTGGCCACATTTCTAGCAAACAGCCCACATTTTCCATACACATAAACACGTTTCCAAATAAAACCGGGATGCTTCATATTTCTATGTGGTGCCTTTTGCTTGCATACACTCCGGTGTGATTGCACGTTGAGTTTCTGTGCGTGAACTATCATTTTTCCCTTATGCATTCCATGTGCACTTCCTTAAACATCTCGCTACCCATCGTTTTCTATTTACTTCAAAGCCACCCAATTCTTAATGCTGTTTGTTAATTTGCACAATCGGAAGGCAGGCATCGTTTTAATTGGGAACTGAGCGAGTACCTGCATAAAACTAAAACTGATCCACAAATGTCACAGCTCCCCCGTGACCACAATACTTTAAGGACGGGACGTAGCAACCAACTTTTTAAAAGTATTTTGACAGAATATTACATGTGCACAGTTTTCTGGAATATGCATTAAGCATTATATAAACGTCACGAAGCTGACGCGTTTTTCTGCAGGGCAATGCTGGTAAAATGCTGCATGGATTACTGAGTGGAATTACATGTCTCCCAAAATGCAGAATAATGAAACAGCCAAGTTTAATATAGTGCTGTTTAGTCTCAATGGACAGCTGCGGTCTAGGATTTCACCTCCTCAGAGTCTGCAGCCCAACCTCGCACTTCAGAAACTGCTAACACCTGTAGTACATAAGAACAGAAACCTTCAAATACAAGCCACGAACCTACGCAACAAGAGGATTCTATAATTCCCTATAGAAACTGCATTTGGAGGAAATAGTTTTGGCTCCTCCGCCCCCTTGTCTCCAGCCCTCGCTTGAAATATATCCCACAACCTTTCCAAGAAGGAGCTCAGGTGGATGAACTTCTCTTTTTTTTAAAAGTTTTGTGTAGATTCGACTTATCCAGTTGATTTAATCTTGAATGACTACTATTGTCTGTGACAAATACCCTTCCTTGGTGCACATGCATGAGAAGCCACAATGACAACGTTTATAGCAGCACGGTACTGGAAGAAAGGCAGACCAACACCACAATCATCTAGGTGAAACCCGATCCCAGCGCACTGGCAACCACTCATCTCGGCTGTGGCACCCTGCTTCTATCTGCAATGAGAGCCCTCTTGGAGTACACTCTCCCATTCAGATAACTACAGCAGGCAGGCGTATGGCCCTGAACACGCTGTGGGCCATCGTGCACAACAACGCACACCATCCAAGCAGACAGGTCGCACTCCACCCAGCACCCCTGGTAATCCAGGAGCCGTTCTATGGTTCATCGAGGTCTATCCAAAGAACCACAGCCTGGCGACAAAGGGGCCCATCAACAACACAAGCTGTGTGCCGCCACACAAGCATCATAAACATTACAAACTCAGGCGCAACCAAACCTGAAAGAAAGAACAGCCAATTAAATACGTCAGAGGGTTACTGTGGTTTATTACTACTACCATTTACAGTTCATCCTAACAGCGTACATTTTTATCTATGGTGGATTCTTCGAAGATGAAAGCTTTTCTGTTAAGCACAACAAAGAATTTCTACTGTCAATGGCCAACAGAGGGAAGGACACAAATGGTTCACAATTCTTCATAACAACCAAACCGACACCTCATTTAGATGGTCTACATGTTGTCTTTGGACAAGTAATTTCCGGACAGGAGATTGTGAGAGAAATTGAAAGCCAGAAAACAGACGCTTCCAGCAAGCCACAGGCAGAAGTACGGATACTTAATTGTGGAGAACTCATTCAGAAGCCCAAAGCTAAAAAGGAAGAGAAGAAAAGACATAAATCTTCTTCGGCCACAGACTCTGATAATTCTGATTCTGACTCTTCCGCGGAGTCCTCGGATTCAAAGAGTGAAACAGAAGAAAAATCTAAAAAGAAAAAAAGAAACATAAGAAAATTTCAAAGAAGCAGAAAAAGGAAAAGAAATGACGAAAGAAAAGCAAAAAAAGTGTGTCCAATGAACATGATGCAGAACAAAATGAAGAACATCCTGAACAAGAACCTACATCAACAGTGCGCCCAGAAAAAATACCTGCTGTTCCTGAAAACAGGTTTTTGATGAGAAAAAGTCCTCCAAGAGCAGAAGATGTTGATCGGAAGACCAGGGAGAAAGAGAGGGAAAGAAACGCATCCAATTCCCAGTCATCTTTATATCCACGACGAGTTTTAGTAACTCGGTCAGGAAGGAAAATAAAAGGAAGAGGACCAAGGCGCTATCGGAACCCTCCAGATCCAGGTCACGAGACCGCTTCAGGCGAAGTGAAACTCCTCCACATTGGAGGCAAGAAATGCAGCGAGCTCAAAGGATGCGTACTCCAAGTGGAGAGCGATGGATAAAGGGTGACACATTTGTTCACCTGATGGGACCCCTTATACACCAGATAAGCTGTTAAAGATGCTGACTTCCATGCTGACTTCCCCGGACCTTCTTCTTGCGGATCGTCAACACTGATGCCCCCGTGGTCCAGAGCCTGTGCACGCATCTTACAGCCTTCCGTTCGCCTTTGGTTTTGTGGCTGCGTCCCCCCTCTGACTCTACTCAATGGAATCCTGCTCTCTGGGTTCCTCTTCTGGATTCTTGACTTTGGTGACTTTTGTGCATCCCGCCATTTTTGGAGATGGTCTCCGTCTATACCCACGACCCGGACCCGCCATTTTGTTTGACCTTTGTTCCGTTCCTTCTTCCCTCCCCACTCCTCCTGATGACCCTCGATCGTTTTTCTCTTTTTGCTGGACTACCTTAAATATATATATATATATATATATATATATATATATATATATATATATATATATATATATGTATTATATAATTGTCCAAGCCTAATCGCTGTTAAAATGTAATCCTGTGTGAATTTACTATTTGTATATATAGAACTCTAACCACTAGTATATGTAGTAGACCTTTGTACTTACTACCATTCCTATGTGATTTTAGAGTTTATCTTTGTATCTCTTCCTTGAGTGACTTTACAACTTGTACATGTGCAATTTTTTTCCTGTTTATATCTCTTCCTTGAGTGACTTTACACCTTGTACATTTGCAATTTTTTTCTGTTTGTATCTCTTATGTAACTCATGTAATCCAAAGTCCTTATGTAACGCAACTGGTTCTTTTGTGAAGCGCTCTGACACCTTCGGGTAATGTTCACGCTGTATAAAATTGCATTAAATAAAAAAAAATTCAACACCGCTTAAAATGTTACCGTCTCAAACTTCGCTGTTACGTCTTTAGGCCAGTTCAGTGGCTGTTATACAAGGGCTAATTTGATCAGTGATTAATTTTAGTAAATGTTTCTTCAGTTCCCATGGCAACTTGCTATACGATTAGCTATGCTGTCAGCGACCAGTGGTTCACTTTCAAGTAAAGAACGCCATTCGCACTGCTGTTTTTGGCAGACTAGATCTTTTTCACTATTCAGACTTTTACTATCGCTCCGGCTCTAAAAGGCCAGAACAGGAACCCACGTGGCACTCATGCCAGCGTGACAGAATCATGAACAGCTCGCCTCATATTACCGCACAATACAAATCCCAACTCCAGTCGCGGCTGGAATAATGGGGGGGGGAGGAGGGTGGGAGGCCTCGCGCGGTTTCGCGGGGGGATGGTAATTCAAATTTTTAAAAACGTATCTTCCCCCGGGTCACGCGCCGCATCCTCAGCTACTGGCCCGGTCTGCGTTTTCATTTTCCACAGGCAGCCTCCCTCCCCCTAGCCAATCACAACGCTGCTATGGCAGCGTTGTAATTGGTGCGGACGGCGCCCAGCCGGGCGGCTGTAGGGAGGCCATTTTCTCTATGTAGAACAAGCATTGGCATAGCCAATAGGTCTCGCCTTTGGGACCTTATAAGTATTTAGTTATGCAGCACAATATCCTTGGTGCAACAACATTAACTGTTGCATGGCGAAACACTTATAAGGTCCTACGAGACCTATTGGCTATAACAATGCTTGTTTTCTGCAGTTTTAGATAGCGCGAACTCGACCCTAATGTATTGAAGCGCTTTACATTAGCACCAATTATATTACACAAGGGCATATTCATTGTTGGTAGGCGCGGGGACATGAAGTGATTTGCCTAGAATCACAGTATGTTGAGCGGGCGCCGAGACTCGAACCTGCTTCTCCAGCTAAAAAGTCGGCAGCTCTGGCCGTTACGCCACATCCTCTCCCCTCATGGGAGGAATAGCGCTTATACCGACAAAATGACACTCCGAAGCACCGAGAGGCAGCAGGTGTTGAAGGAGGGAACATGAAACAGAAGGAGGGAGATAAACGAGGGAACAAGTGAGCGAGGGAGGGCAAAATTATCCAAATCTGGTGTTCAGGTGAATGATTACTTTTCTAGGCATTGCCCATCCTTTAGATGTGGTAACGTGTTTTCATGCTGTCGTGTTTTTATTGCCACCTAACACAGCGAGGAAGGTACGCCTTACATGCAGAGCCAGTGGCATAAAATCTGCAGTGAAAGAGACCCTTTCCAAAGCTGCATCCTGCACGCTGCTTAGTAAAGCAGTCACGGGCTCTTCTACTGAAATATGGCTGCAGTTCGGAGATCCAGAAACGGCTCCGGGAGTTAGCCCTTCCGACGCAGTACCGAATAAAACAAGCAACACGAAGGGCACGGCAGCTCTGGCCGTTACGCCACATCCTCTCCCCTCATGGGAGGATTAGCGCTTATACCGACAAAATGACACTTTGAAGCACCGAGAGGCAGCAGGTGTTGAAGGAGGGAACATGACAGGGAACGAGGAGACGGAGGAGCAAGGAATGGACTGTAGAGGTTAGAAGCGGAGGGAAGAAAACACGGGAAAGGGAAGAAGGGAACAGGAGAAAGAAGAGGGAGAAGAAAGAGAAGGAAGGAACTGTTGATGGGGAAAGGGGTATGTAAGAGTGAAAACGGGAGAATGTGAGACGAAAAGAGAGACCAGGACATGCATAAAGGGAATGGGAGGCACAGGAGAGAGGAAAGGAGGGAATGTTAGAGCCAAGGAGGGAGGACAGAAGGTACAAGCGATGAACAGAGACTAGGGAGGAACAGAAGATAGAGCAATGGACGAAAGATGCAAGATGGAATAGGACAGGCAAGGAGGGAACAGAACGGAAAGAGAGAACAGTGGTGGAACAGAGGAACTGCGAAGGCACGAGCGAAAAGCAAAAAAAAAAAAAACACACACACACAGCGTTTCCCTTGGTCTAGGTTTCCAGTCTGCTCCCATCAGAGTAAGTTTTCTTCTTCAACTGCTCAGGACTGTCTGTCTAGCCAGCAACAACAAAAGTTGGTCTATTTTCTTAAGACGTTTTAGATATTTTTTGTAGGGAAACTGTGCTAAGATATGTACCATTTTGCCACCAGTTTGTCAAAATCGTCATAGAGGCGGAGGAACCGCCAATATTCCTGAAACCAGGACTGCTTTGCACACAGTGAATGTATTGCCATATTTCTTGACTGCTCTTCAAAACGTATGGCTTTATAGCAAGTTTATCCATAAGCTGTGGTGTAAAGTGCACAATATTGTCTTTTTTAACTTCTCTCTGGAGGAAACCCCAGATCCTTCCCTGAGAAGCAGTTTATGGTGGGTGTTTACATGATATCTTTTGAAAGATTATCAGCCATCACTGCACTTAGAACGCTCTGTTGCCCAACCATGTATAACGGCCTATTCAAAGAAATAAGGCAGTCTCCTCTCTACAAGCAGCTATGTTATTTGTGCCATTAGTGCAAGGCCGCACCAGCCCAACAAATGATGCTTTCATGCCCAGCGCCAGGGTTTTCTCGTGTTCGAGTTTTATTTCCATTTAATAACTATCCTGGCTTACAGCGACTTATTGGTGGAAGATCTGGAAAAAGCTCACTGGGGGTGTTTTGGTTATGAGAAAGAGGGCTTATAGTGACATTTGGTGGAAGACATCAAGGTAAGAGCTGGGCAGGGTTTGCTTATTATGTCGTGACGAGGGCTAAATCATTAAAAAGTTTTAATAACAGGGCAATTCGATTTTTCTGTTACTGTTTTCTTTGCCGCAAAGAGGCGGCTAGAAGGTGCTACAGATGCATTCGTTGCATGTTAAAATAAATCTAAAATATTTAGCACGATTATAAAATTTGTTGCGTCGTCTTAGGTTCCCACAAAATGAAAGGATAACTAAAACCTTCCTAAAAGGGAAATGTGTAACCGAATGATGTCCAGCTTCACAGAGATGTATTTATTGTATAGTTGCCTCGAGTTTAGCTAGGGTTCTCTTCGGCAAGGGGACGAAGAACAAGACAGTAAGAATCCTACTATAAGACTTTCCCCTCCTGGTTGACACTGGGAAAGACGCTTACAAGGGCAGCTGGTTAGGGAGGGTTTGAAATAGGAGTAAATGTAAGCACAATACGCACAGTAGATTTTATGTGATCCAAAATGGCGGCGAACCAGAGCAAAGCAGAAACATGCGTACCGGAAATAATACTACACTGAAAGGCTTGGCAGTTTTTAATCATGGACTCTGGCTGTGCCTGGCACCAGCAGGAATAGACTACTGTGGAACTATGCCCAGTCCAAGAATGGCGCTTGGCTGCCTATGGAATGCAAATGTGCCACTATTTGCTGCCAGAGACTAACTAGAGTGCCCAAAATTCGGCAATCCGATAATGAGGCCCGTGGGGTTGGAGCCGCGTGCCCAGACTCCCAACGAGCCCTCGCGCCTTTGGAATCGCGTGGACATCCGGCTCATATGTTTAGGATTAGTGGGCGGTGCAATGCAGGAGAAGGGAAGATAATCCAAGGTTTTGGAGGGGGCAGGGAGATGGATCATTCGGGGTCTCTTTAAATGCGTATAATAACAGCAGACAGCCAGCATTTGGGGTTACTGGACTACCGACAAAAGCTGCAATCACTGTGGGACTGGAGTGAAGTACTGAGATAATAAAGGGGGCGGGGCTTACTGGCATTGTGCTTCCAATTCTAAATACATTTTTGGGACATTCACAAGGTAGGAAATACAAGACGTTTTAGGTTCTTAAACCTACAACGACAGCCAGTAGGAGAAGAGATGAAGAAAGGAGTGGAACTACTAACAGGCACAGAATGACGGCGAGGACAGGCAGAGGAGGAAAAGACAGCTGCAAAGGTAGATGGCGAGTAAATAATTAAAAACAAGCGCGCGCGTGAAAGTTCATTAAACAAGCCCGGGAGTGGTGCGATCGCGAGTCGTGCGTAGTCTTCCCTTTTCAAGCACTGCACTCGTGCTTGTGGCGCGCCGCTGCTCGCTCCCGCAAGGTGGATGCCGCCACAAGCACGAGTGTGTGCTTGAAAATGAGCAGAGCGACGACTAAAGGCCCTCCTATGCAGCGCATGCGTGCTGCGTAGGCGAGACCTAAAAAGGGAGAGTGGGCATGACTGGTTTGGTCGGCCCCAGGGGGCTGAACAAACAGTCAGGGCCCACAACAGTGGGCAAGCCACTCCCCCCCTGCCCTCGAGCAGGACCGCCCACCTGCCCACCCCCAACCAGGCACTTCTGCTTTCTCGCAGTGCGAGAAGCAGAAACATAAAATGGTAGTTTTACAATTTTATGTTTCTGCTTCTCGCACTGCGAGAAAACAGTGGGGCGATGCCCCCACGCCCCAATAGAGGGTCGCCACTGAACTAGTGTAGTGCTTCACTCACTTGTAGCTTAGTTCTGTGTCACTCACCTGCAAAAGTCAGGTATTGTACCACATCTGTCCCTGGCAAATGGCCTTAGGTACAAACGCCAGTCCAACCTAATGAGTAGAGGGTGTGGCCTTAAAATCAGAAAAAGGTGCCCAGTTAATCAAGGGACAAGCGTCCAGGAGTCAAGCAATCAGTCAGGAACTGACAGACAGAAAGTAAGTCACTGACCTTTAGAGATGACAACCAGTAGGAACGATGGGTAGATGTAAGGTCCCCTGATTCCCCTAAGCATAAACCCCCACAGCGTACCAACAGACACCGCTCTGAGAGAAAACACCCCGGGGAAAGGGGGAATGGAGAAAATAATAAATAGTGCAGCTACATCTGTTGTCCTCTTCTACGGCCTTAGGGATGAGAGTGTAGAGTTCGGGACAGGAGCCACTTCTTACTCTTTGAATTACTACAGTGAGACACAAGGAAAAAAGGTGAGGCAGAGAAGCAAAGAACACCATACACAATGACTGCATGGAATAGCCGCTCCGGGAGTTAATTCTATGCAGCAATCGTAGGTCCTGTGCGGTGGCAGCTGAGTAACTTTTTTTTTGTCGAAGACCGATTTGTAACCCTCATACTCTGACGGCAACATCGTAGAGCAGCAGTACTGGTTATCCACGCATCCCATTGCCAAGAGGCTGGCCTGAGAACCGCTGTTCCCGTTCTGCCATACTGCATCCTTGGTGCAATGCTCTCTGCAAAAGCTCGAGGTCATGGTGACGGTGCGTGCAGCCCAACGTACCTCTGGATCGTGCAGGGTTAACCATGGCATGCCCAAAATAAGGCAGAACTGCGGGGCGTCTATAAGATCAAACTGGATGGTCTCATAGTGCTCCTCACCGAACTGCATCACCAGAGGAATGGTGTGGTACCGTACAGGTCCAGAAGACAAAGCCGTACCATCCACTGCTCTGACAGGTTCTGGGGAATCCTTTTTAGGTCTCGCGCCTAGCGTTGCAGTGCGCAGCACTGCTCGCACAGCGCGAGACCTCTAGAAAGGGCTTCCGAAAGCTGCCCACACGCTCGTGCGTGTGGTTTTGCTTTGGGAAGCCCACATTGGCTGGAGCGTGCGTTTTTTTACAAAAACGGCACGCAATTGGGCAAAGGCGGGCGCATGTCCCGCCTTTGCTCCGCCCATTCCCGTCGGTGGCCAGCACGCGCAGCAGCGTGCGTTCGCCTCGCTGCCGCTACCGCGCTCCCTCCCCCCGCTCCTCTGTGGTGCGTGCGCACCACTGTTAATTTTTTTTTACCGCGCGGCCGCCATTTCTTTGTTATTTCAGGGTCTGTCTCTCCGCTCGCTCGCATGTTACATTTATCTCTAAAGTTCCCGCACTATTGTGTCGTGGCCTTTTTCACTAGAAACACGACAGATTACACCATAATAGGCAAACGGTCTTCTGCCATGGGCCAAAAAAATTCTGTCTTGCTTTACAGAGGATAGAAGAAATAACAAAAGCACCATGTCCATGAGGGAACTGCCATTCCCATCTTCTGTAGGGTTTAAAACTGTTGTCTCCCACACAATCTCGCCTGTAGTTGGGGGAGTGCAGCGGGCTTCTGAATCCGTTTGAAATGTATTTCATTTGTAGTTTCCTCACGCATTTCACCTATTTAGAAGCCAACCTTGCAGTTCAATTACCAAACACCACATGAGCACGTAACTGCACTTTCTCTAGCAACAGCTGCGAAACTTGCTAATATTAGGTCTAATTTAGCTACAATAAATTAGCAAATGGGCGGAAGCACAATGATGACAGCATAATTACATCAAAAGCCAATGCACGTGGAAGTATGTAGATGACAATACATGCTAATTTCGGCGAATACCATGGCAAATGAAGAGCATGCAAAGAACAGACGGGGCTGATAGCTCAGACACATATTCTTAATGTGACCAGTCACTGAAAAAACACAAAAAGACAGATGAAGCCGTTCAGAAGCCCGCGCCAACAAGCAGTGTATTCGGCAGCCATTAGCTGTCAGGGGTAATAACACTCAAGGTACTGAAGTGCAGTAAAACAGCGGCCCGCTCGCGCTGATGATGTGCTGATGTACAGGCACACACCTGTGAGGACGGCACGAGCTGTCTCCTCATTCGCCGCTTCAGAGGTCGGAAAAACAACAGCCACAAAGCGCGGGGCATAAACGGAAACAGCAGACAGCAGAGAGTGACATGTGTATGGTCCCAGACAGCTTGTTAGCTGAAGTGGGTTTTAATTAGCTATTTTCCAGCAAGCAAATGAGCAAATTAGTGGCAGCCATAAACAAGCACAGACAATCAGGCCCAAAGAAAAAGCTGAACTACTGAACACGTTTATTTGATTCATTCCGTTTTTTCACTTGATTGGGGTTGGGGAGAGCGGGAAAATGCAGAGAATGTGGGTTGTTGCATTTAACACATTTTCAGTCACAAAATGAAGCCTTTGTGTGCACTTAAGGGCAGCATATAGTTTATTCACAGCAGTTTCCTGTAATATTACTGGAAAACTATTGTTTTAAGTATTTTAATGGTACCTCAGCCTTTCAAAAACACGCACAGACACACGCACTCACACACGCACTCAGGCACAGACACGCACAGACACACGCACTCACACACGCACTCACACACGCACTCACGCACAGACACGCACACACACGCACAGACACGCACAGACACTCACAGACACACTCACAGACACACTCACAGACTCTCTCACAGACTCTCACACTTTCACTCTCTCACACTTTCACTCTCACACTGACTCTCACTCTCACACTGACTCTCACTCTCACACTGACTCGCACACTCACACTGACTCTCACACTCACACTGACTCTCACACTCACACTGACTCTCACAATCACGCTGACTCTCACTCACACGCTGACTCTCACTCACACTGACTCTCACTCACACTGACTCTCACTCACACTGACTCTCACTGACTCTCTCGCTCTCACTGACTAACTCTCACTGACTGACTGACTCTCACTGACTGACTCACTCTCACTGACTCACTCTCACTGACTGGCTCACTGACTCACTCTCACTGACTGGCTCACTCACTCTCACTGACTAACTCTCCCACTCTCACTGACTAACTCTCCCACTCTCTCTCACTGACTGACTCACTCTCACTGACAGACTCACTGACTCACTCTCACTGCCAGACTCACTCTCACTGACAGACTCACTGACTCACTCTCACTGACAGACTCACTAACAGACTATCACTGACAGACTATCACTGACAGACTATCACTGACAGACTCTCTCACTCTCACAGACCCTCTCTCACTGACTGACTCTCGCTAAAACACTGACTCTCTCGCTAAAACACTGACTGACTCTCACTGACTGACTCACTCTCACTGGCTGACTATCTCACTGACTCACTCTCTCACTCACTGACTATCTCACTCACTCACTCTCTCACTCACTGACTAACTGACACTCACTCTCATTCACTGTCACTCACTAACTCTCACTCTCACTGTCTGACTCTCTCACTCTCACTGACTGGCTCTCTCACTGACTGACTCTCTCACTCTCACTGACTGAATCTCTCACTGACTGGCTGACTCTCACTCTCTCACTGACTGGCTGACTCTCACTCTCTCACTGACTGACTCTCTCACTCTCACTGACTGACTCTCTCACTCTCTCACTGACTGACTCTCTCTCACTGACTGACTGACTCTCTCACTCACTCTCACTAACTAACTGACTGACTGACTGACCTTCACCCTCCTGTTATTTATGCCCCCCCATAATAAAAAAAAAAACAACAAGCAACCATTGGGACAGGCAGATACAAGTTGCCAGCATTGAAAGGACAAAAAAACTCAAGACATTATTTTTAATACTTTTTTAATATGGTCGTTCAGTTGTACATAATGCTTTTTTGGTCATATCTAAGGTAACAAAAATGCTTCTGACACTTCTTTATTATAACTTTTCAGCATGCTGCAGACTTCTGTGCAGCACAGCTTAAAGACATAGGTAAAGTCAATATCTCTGGCTAAACACTTATTTTAAAAGTCGCTGCTTGTTTAGTTTACTTTTGGCCAGTCACTCTCCAACAGAGCATTTTGGCACTCCAACACCAACTGCTCCCTCCATCCTCCCTTAGTAGGTAACAGACATTGCCATTTACAATGCCAATAGCTCTAACTTAAAAAAATGCGAGACCTATTGCATTTCCAATGCTTGTTTATACATGGAACTCCAATGTTCTTGGCATACGTCTGATCTATGAAATTCCCGGTGGCCCCGGAGTCCAATAAGGCAAACATCGGTAATGGAGTTTCTTCAGTGATCCACAAGGTAATACGTACATTGAGATGAGCTATGGACGTCTGGAGGGTATTGGCTATCACAGAGGAGATCCTCTCATTCTTGGTACCCGAGCTAGGGACCTCATGCAAGCTCGGGCTCTTCAGTTTTCCGTCATCTCGTGATTTTCCCATTGATGTTGTACCACTGCTTGTAGCCTTTTAGGGGTTTGATTCTCCGGGAAACGATTTCTGGCTCGGCATTTCTTGATGAAGTGCCCCCCTTTTCCACAGTACAGGCACAGCTTCTGTTTCCGTCTCTTCTCCCGTTCTTCCAACGTAAGCGGACCACGGATGCCGTTCACCTGCATGGGTTCGACCCCGTCTGTGGTTCTCGCAGGTGTTTCGGTGGTGGGTTTAAGTCTTGGGAGGAAATAGCGGGCCTCACCTCTGTATCTGTCCCCTTTCCTTTCCTGTAATCTGTGGTCCAGGTGTACCGTGAGATCAATTAGCTCATCACAAGTCTGAGGCAACTGCACCACTTGGGATAACACATCTTTCAGTTCTCTGCGCAACCCCTGATAAAACAGAGTGGTGCGTTTTTCATGGGGCCAATCGGTTTCTGCCAAGAGGCGATTGAACGTCGTTATGTACGTCAGTAGGTCTTGTGATCCTTGTCTGAGGGTTAGTAGTTCTCGGTCTAGGGACATCAGATGTGTCTTCCTATCAAACAGTTTCCTCATTTCCAGACAGAAATTCGAGAAGTTGTATAGCAGGGGGTCATTCCTCTCTAGCAATGGTATAGTCCAACTTGCTGCATTACCCCCCATGTAAGACATTACAAACGCTGTTTTCGCCTGTTCCTCCTGGAAGACCGTTGGCTTGCATAAAAAATGTAGTCGACACTGGCTGAGGAATATCTCGAACTTCTTCGGATCCCCAAAGAAGCGCTCAGGAGGATCTAACGGAATCCCTGGGGTCTGTACCACATGAATAGAATGAGTGGGGTCTACGGGAAGGGGAGTGGCTTGGGCTGCTGAAAAGAACCCCATCTGTGTTCTGGTCTCCGACTCAGTGGGTGGGGTGTGTGAAGGAGGAGGGAGAGTCCACTCTTTAATGTACGAACCACCCCCTGCACCCTCGGGTTTACCCTTTCGTGATAGACCGGCTACCTCCCTCCGTAAGGTGCCCATTTCCCTTCTCAATTCCTGGTTCTCGGCCCTGGATGTATGTACCTCCTGCTGAAGAGACGTAAGACTCTCCAACAAGGAAGCCAAAACCGTATTTGTATCCATCGTCCAGGCTTGCAGCAAACTTGGGCTTGACAATCTGTCAGGAACTGTCAGACAGAAAGTAAGTCACTGACCTTTAGAGATGACAACCAGTAGGGACGATGGGTAGATGTAAGGTCCCCTGATTCCCCTAAGCATAAACCCCCACAGCATACCAACAGACACTGCTCTGAGAGAAAACACCCCGGGGAAAGGGGGAATGGAGAAAATAATAAATAGTGCAGCTAGATCTGTTGTCCTCTTCTGCGGCCTTAGGGACCGAGACTGTTGTTCTCTGGTACGTTTGGATTATTTCATGCTTGACTTTGGATATTAAAGGCTAGTATCCTGAACTTTGTGCTCATTATGGATTACTGAGGCGCTGCTTCAGTTCTGCTTCATTCCTGTGTTGCTGGCATTTGTGTAAGTTCTCGGGGTGTCCAAGCTCGCTGCAGTCACAGCATGATAGGATAAAGGAGGAAAAGCCCTAACGGTGTGTGTGATTGACCCCTTCTTCCTGAGCTTCTGCTGAATAACCATGACAATCAAAACCCCGTCTATGTTACTGGGGATGAATGGTAGGGGGATTTGTATAGTCGCACTGATGTTAACTGATGATAGTAACGGGATTTTGAGAAAGTATCCCTAGCATCAGCAACGATAAACAGCCCCGGTGAGGAACATCTAACTGGTAGCTATGCGTGGCTACTGGAGTAATGAGTTGGTGCATCAAATAGATTACGGGAGCATGCCACGGGCAGTTCCGTTATGAAGAAAACCCTGTGTGTAGCTGTTGTATTGAATTTAGGAAAAATCGGGACATCTCCGGAGGACCGTAGTGCTGGTCAGGGCACTGGCCCGGAGGGTGATGTCCTATTACAGCATGATGGGACAAGTGCATAAGAGATGCAATTTCTAAGAAAAAAGGGCAGAAAGGCGGTCTGACCCCTGGGTGTGTAAGATGAGCTACTACGACATGTGCAGCGCCTAGCTCGTGCGTACTGCGCTTTTAGTACGGGAAAATGTTATTTAAATCAGAGGACACCTTCAGCTCTGTTTGAGCGTGAGAGGCAGCGGCGTCAGTGCGTGGAAAAGGGTGGGTTGCCCATAGGTGGAATGCCGGCGAATATAGCCGGTGTGTGTCGGACTGGGAACAGCTTTATGAAAGGTGTCCCGGGCGTGATGGGAAAAGTGGTTCTGTATAAAAGAGCAGGCTAACGCGAAAAGGTGTCATGTCAGTGAAACAGCGGGGTTCAAAATCCCGGGGAACCTGCATGCAAGAAGGCACTTACCGCTCAACTCGAGCATGGAGATAGCAGCGTCTGTCCGTGTGGCAGGAGGGTGCTCGTCGGGTGATGGCCGGTTAAAATATAGACCCTGACCCAGGAACGGCTTCCTGGAAGCGTTCCTGGGCATGATGGGAATTGCAGTCTCGTGTAGGCGGAATACAGAATGGAAAGTACCTGGGACTGCTTCATGTAAGCATTCCCGGGCATTATGGAAAATGTACTCTCATAGCGGAGTCCGGAGTTTAAAGACAGTCATGGTGTAAGAGTTATGTTAGTGCTATCCCAGGGACAGGGGGCTTAGGCGACCTGCACAATTACGTGACTGAATAGGACCATGGGGCCAAATAACGCAAAACGTATGTAGAGCTGTGTCACGGAATGCGGAGTGCAAAGTCAGTCATGTAAATGCTAACCCAGTGACAGGGGGCGTAAGGGACCCGCACAATTACGTAACCGAATTGGACCACTGGACCAAATAGCGGTAAACATGTGTGCAGCGGTGTCATGCCTCCTCGCCCCCGAACTCAAAAATGGTAGTTTCAAGCGAATAAAACAAAGCCTTCAGAGGGCAGGTGTCATAGCCACAAAATGGTAAGAACTAGAAGGAGGACACTGGTAGTAGATAGCGATAGACATTGGTAATGAAAGCTAGGAGTGTGACCCCAGGATGAAAGTAGGGTAGAGACAGCACGGGGTGTTAGACTAGGTAAGCGATAACCAGGGTATGTCATCATTAAGCCCTTTTTGAGATGTGCCCAGTCTAAAAACCCATCTCTGCTCGATTCGGAGCAGTCTTTTCGTTAGATTAGGTGTGGTCGTGTAGAGGTGGGGTTTATCAAGTACAGTCCATCTCATACTGTCTGCTTGGTGATTCATTTCAAGGAAATGTTTAGTTAATTTGGTAGTTTGTTTGGCACATCTGATAGTGCTCTTATGCTCGAGAATGCGTGTCCTGACTTTCCAAGTGGTCATCCCCACGTATCTCAAGCTGCAGGGGCAGTTGATGAGGTATATCACCCTTTCACTGTTGCAGTTGGTATGGTGTCTGAGTTCCCATGGTTTATCCGTGCCAATGTCGATGGTTTTAGTTATCAATGTCTGTGTGCAGGCTGCGCAGGTACCGCATGGGAAGTGACCTTGGACTGGTGGGAGGTCCCACAAGGTGTTCTGTATAATAGGTGTCACCGGAGGGGGTCTAGTGTGCACTAAACTATCTCTGAAATTGCGTCCTCGTTTGAATGCAAATGGTGGTCTCTCTAAGGTTAATGTCCCTTTGTTCAGCCTGGCGAATCTCTACATGCATGTCTTCGAGGAAGATGTAGTCCTATCCAACAGCAACCCGTACCTGGCACAGCTCCTGCTGTGGTAGAGGTACATTGACGACATCTTGGTTGTGTGGCGCAGTGATTCCACGTCCATCATGCTTTTCCACCAGTGGCTGAACACGCAAAACGGACACCTGCGACTACAGTAAGGAAAGGCTCCCTTTCCTGGATCTCTTCCTAGTCCAACTGGAGGGCCACCTCGAAACAGAACTATATCAGAAACCAATGGCCCGCAATGCTCTCCTGCAGTACGAAAGCCATCACCCTAAGTCCCTGCGTGACAATCTTCCCTTCGGCCAGTTCCTGAGGTTGAGAAGCAATTGCTCCAGCACAGAGAAATACAAGGAACACGCCTCAAAACCACGAGGCAACCTTCTGGATAGACATTATCTGGCATCGCTGGTAAAGAAATCAGCCAAACGAGCATTGTATAATAATAGGGACACTCTGCTAGACACCACCTCCAACAGACAACCTGTGTCAACACTTTCAGTTCTCTTTCCAGCAAGGTCAAGAAATCCATCAACAAAAACTGGAACATCTTGAACAAAGGGACATTAACCTTTGAGAGACCGCTATTTGCATTCAAACGAGGACGCAATCTCAGAGATAGTTTAGTGCACACTAGACCCCCTCCGGTGACACCTATTAGGCAGAACACCTTGTGGGACCTCCCACCAGTCCAAGGTCACTTCCCATGCGGTACTTGCACAGCCTGCGCACAAACATTGATAACTAAAACCATTGACATTGGCACAGATAAACCATGGGAACTCATACACCATACCAACTGCAACAGTGAAAGGGTGATATACCTCATCACCTGCCCCTGCGGCTTGAGATACGTGGGGATGACCACTCGGAAAGTCAGGACACGCATTCTCGAGCATAAGAGCACTATCAGATGTGCCAAAAAAACTACCAAATTAACTAAACATTTCCTTAAAATTAATCACGAAGCAGACAGAATGAGATGGACTGTACTTGATAAACCCCACCTCTACACAACTACACCTAATCTAACAAAAAGACTGCTCCGAATCGAGCAGAGATGGGTTTTTAGACTGGGCACATCTCAAAACGGGCTTAACGATGACATACCCTGGTTATCGCTAACCTATTCTAACACCCCGAGCTGTCTCCACCCTCCTTTCATCCTGGGGTCACACCCCTAGCTTTCATTACCAATGTCTATCGCTATCTACTACCAATGCCCTCCTTCAAGTTCTTACCATTTTGTGGCTATGACACCTGCCCTCTGAAGGCTTTGTTTTATTTGCTCGAAACTGCCATTTTTGAGTTCGGCGGCAATGAGGCATGACACCGCTGCACACACGTTTACCGCTATTTGGCCCCGTGGTCCAATTCGGTTACGTAATTGTGCGGGTCCCTTACGCCCCCTGTCACTGGGTTAGCATTTACATGACTGCCTTTGCACTCCACATTCCGTGACACGGCTGTACACACGTTTTTCGTTATTTGGCCCCGTCGCCTAAGCCCCCTGTCACTGGGATAGCACTAACATAACTCTTACACCATGACTGTCTTTACGCTCCGGATTCCGCTATGAGACTACATTTTCCATAATGCCCGGGAATGCTTACATGAAGCAGTCCCGGGTTCTTTCAAATCTGTAGTCCGCCTATACGAGACTACAATTCCCATCATGCCCAGGAACACTTCCAGGAAGCAGTTCCTGGGTCAGGGTCTATATTTTAACCGGCCATCACCCGACGAGCACCCTCCTGCCCCACGGACAGACGCTGCTATCTCCACGCTCGAGTTGAGCGGTAAGTGTCTTCTTGCATGCAGGTTCCCCGGGACTTCGAACCCCGATGTTTCACTGACATGACACCTTTTCACGTTAGCCTGCTCTTTTATACGGGACCACTTTTCCCATCACGCCTGGGACACCTTTCATATAAAGCTGTTCCCGGTCCGACACACACCGGCTATATTCGCCGGCATTCCACCTATGGGCAACCCACCCTTTTCCACGCACTGGCGCCGCTGCCTCTCACTCTCAAACAGAGCTGGAGGAGTCTTCTGATTTAAATAACATTTTCCCGTACTAAAAGCGCATTACGCACATGCTAGGCGCTGCACATGTCGTAGTAGCTCATCTTGCACACCCAGGGGTCAGAGTGCCTTTCTGCCCTTTTTTTTTAGAAATCGTATTTCTTTTGCGCTTGTGTCCCATCACGCTGTATTAGGACATCACCCTTCGGGCCAGTGCCCTGACCAGCACTACGGTCCTCCGGAGCTGTCCCGATTTTTCCTAAATTCAATACAACAGCTACACACAGGGTTTTCTTCATAACGGAACTGGCCGGGGCATGCTCCCGTAATCTATTTGATGCACCAACTCAATACTCCAGTAGGCACACATAGCTACCGGTTAGATCTTCCTCACCGGGGCTGTTTATCGTTGCTGATGCTAGGGATACTTTCTCAAAATCCCGTTACTATCATCAGTTAACATCAGCGCAGCTATACAAATCCCCCTACCATTCATCCCCAGTAACATAGACGGGGTTTTGATCTATTCATCCACTGATTGCTTGACTCCTGGACGCTTGTCCCTTGATTAACTGGGCACCTTTTTCTGATTTTAACGCCACACCCTCTACTCATTAGGTTGGACTGGCATTTGTACCTAAGGCCACTTGCCAGGGACAGATGTGGTACAATACCTGACTTTTGCAGGTGAGTGACACAGAACTAAGCTACAAGTGAGTGAAGCACTACACTAGTTCTGCTGCATGACACTTGGCACCACTGTACAAGTTGTATGTTTGTGTCTGTGTGGATATGTGAGAGTGTGGTCCAACTATGCTATACCCCATTAAGCTGTTCTAACAGCACAGTATGTTGTTTATGTTTTATCACAGGTCTTACCGGTAAATCTGCTGAACTGCCGGATCACTGGTTTAAGTATCTCTAACATACCCTCAGACTTACTTTACTTTTTCACTATTTGTTACTCACATAGCAGTAGCTTAACCAAGAGATCCTGACGAAAGCCATGACACTTGTGTAGGTCAACAGGCTGAAACATGTTGATCACTTTCTAGTGCAACAGCCTCTAATGTCGGTAGTTGCACTATTCACTACTTGCTTTTAATCCTAGCACCAGGTAGCAATAATAAACTGTGTCAGGCTAACCTCGTAGCTAGTTATAATCACTGTTTTTCTAGCACTGCACTCCCTCCACCACACACTACGCTCACATTGGGTTTTATGAACACCCCTCTTATCAAAAAACATCCCTGAGCTCCTCCCTCGCAATGAGGGTGTTGTAGTCCGTGTCACGACTAGGTTTGTGACGCGAGGAGGTATCCCGATGATGAAGCATGACACCTCTGGTGTGTGAGGGAAACCGTCCTTAAAAGGCATTCCTTCCCCCCTCCTCCTAGCATAGGTGGTTCCACCCACACACTGGCCTTGTGCGATTCTGGACCCGAGGGCTATTTGTGTGCTTTATAAGAATTGACTTAGACACTGTAGGGGTACAGGGCTCATGCACCTGCACCCTCACCACTGGTATAGTGCACCCAGCTAGAGGGGTGGCTATCTATGCCAGGGCAGTGGGTTGTAGGCATGGCACACAGGGATGTGTGCCATGCCGACTCTTCACTTTGTTCTGCATCAAAAAACGCAGCCTGCAAAGGCAATGTATGTGTTTAAAGGTACAGGGCCTCTAAGGGTGGCACAATAAGTGCTGCAGCCCTTAGAGGCCTTCCCTGGCCACAGTGCCTTTAGTACCTGTGGTACCATTTACAAGGGACTGACCTGTGGCCAAAGAGTGCCAATTGGGTTTTGTTTATAATGCAGTTTTAGGGAAAGAACATAGGCCCTGGGTACCTGTTTGGCAGGTGCCAAGGGCACACTCAAAGTACAGCAGCAGTTTAGTAAAAAGTGGGGGCAACCATGCAAAAAGAGGGCACTTTCTTACAGTGCTTACTACCCCTGATGAGGCGTCGAATTGCTTTTCGGTGAGTAGCACATTACTCTGGAACCCAAAAAGGATTAGTGTTGAATTAGTATAGGGAAATATGAAATGAATTTGTGAGTGGTGGGCATGTGAGTCTGTTAGTTGGATTGAAAAGGATCATGGAGGGATAGAAGATGGAACAGTCTAGAAAGTATTAATTTAAATATAAAGATACATAAGTACATGGAAGCTATATATGTATAAGGAAGGTACTATATCTAGATTTAAGTTGTATTTAATAAACCAAGACTTTCAAGTGTTGCTGTACTTTAAGCTAATTTATTTGTTTTTATTGTTTTTCCTTTTAATAAGTCAATAATGAAGCAATTGTAGACAAATATTTATGATAAAAATTTAATATTTATGCAGTGACCTATATTCAAGTTAAACATAGAATAATATAACCATAGGTAATATGTATATTTGTTAAGCAGACCTAACGAATTTTTATATATTTATAAACATAATTATTATACATATTTATACAAAGGAATACACATATCTAGATACATACATATAATCCACATAAATGCTATATACACAGGGATATGCTGTAGATTTATGTTTGATTATGGTTGTTATGTGGGGAAGAGCCAACCCTTGAGTAGCCTTCTGACAGTTATCTGTAGAGCTTATGTTTGGGGGTAAAGAGTTCTGTGGTGTCCTCAGCACTCATGGCAGGCTTCCATGTCATCCACTGTCACCAAGTTCTAGAACTTGGTGAAGGTTGCCTGGTACCGTTTAAACTGTCAGTGTCAGTTATCCTTGTCTTTCTGCTGGATGGGGTCTCAGTGACTTGTACTGCACAATAAAGACTCTCTCTCCTAAACCTACTGCCTCAAGATATCTTCTTTGGAGAGACCGACCTCTACATTTTGGCGACGACTTACCTACGCGTCTCCTGAGACCCCAACAGCCAACATTTGCTTCAAAAAAGAATCGGCTACAAGGTCGTATAAAAACGATTTGCCTACCTGCCTCCAGCCTCTCTTCACCTCGCAGAGCAGTGGCGGTTCCTGTCCGATCCCGCCTTCCGCTAGACCCTCACGGCGTAAAAAGAAGGTTTCGCCGATGCACTGAAGGTTTGGACGATGGTGTGAGTTCCCCACATCGAGGGAGGTTCGTTGAGTGCCTCCTCTTCACCGCTGGTTCCGTGGGTCCTCTGCCGCCAGGTATGTCCGCAGCGCAAATTAACTTAACGCATTAAAGCGTTTCACTCTTCTCGCCGCGTCTTGCCTGACTTCGACGTCACTGCCTGACCCCTTGGGCCTACCCCTTCAGCCCCAACGTCATCACGCACAAGGCGCTGTGTACGCCTAACTGGTGGGAGTCATTGTGACGTCAGGGGATCAAGACGGCATACTTGCGCCACAGCGTCTCAACCTGTGGTTGCTTGGCAACGGCTCGATTCTGCCTAACGCTGACACGCACAGCTCTTCGTTTACACTTACAGCGTGTCAGTGCTCACATGTCGGATATCTCGCAACGCTGACACGCACAGCTAAAACCTACGCTCTTTATGCGCCAACACAGCTTTGGTGCTCACCCTGTCAAGATTCTTTGGTGCTCACGCTGTGAAGATTCTCTGTGCACTTTGCTTGCACACAACGCTGACACACACAGCTCAAGATTCTTTGCTGCTCACGCTGTGAAGATTCTCTGTGCACTTTGTTTGAACACAACGCTGACACACACAGCTTCTGAATAAATTTTAGTGTGTTAAGTTGTTACCTACAATCACGGCATGTCAGTGTAACGCTACTATACTTAAATCTGCACTCAGATTACTACATCTCCGACCAGGTTGTCTGCAGTTCTGTCTACACCAACACAGATTTTGGTGGTGTAACAGTGTGTCCACAATCTTCATCTTCTTTTATACAACGCTGACACACACAGCTTTTTGGTGGTGTAACAGTGTGTCCGCAATTCTCATCTTCTCTTCCACAACGCTGACACACACTGTTCACTATTCTTCTTAGCGTGGTGCCTCCCTTACCTAAACGCGTTACCTGGCATCATGCAAAATGTGGCTGCTCCTCCGTTTTTCTCTCCTCTCCTGGCCCACCTCCCATTCCTTGGAAAAAGTGGAAAAAGGTTTTTCTCACTATGCTCGAGTATGTGGCACCTCATTAAGCGCAGAAAGGAAAACTTCTCTTCTCATGCACTGTCTAGGTGCTGAGGGCCAAGAGGTATTCGAACACCTTCCTGACCTTCCCGACGGCGAATCTTCTTCACTCAATGAATTTGAAATATGTTTACAAAAATTAGATTTGCATTACCTGCCTAAGATTAGCACTGTGCTCGAGCGCTACCATTTTGGTAGAAGAATGCAGAGACCGGTGGAATCTGTGGAGGAGTATGTTTCTATCCTACGCAAGTTAGCATCCACGTGCAACTTTGGTCAAACTTTAGACGAACGTCTTAGAGACCAGTTTATGTTGGGATGTGTCCTAGAAAAGACTAGAGACGCTCTATGGCAGAAGGACAATCCCTCTCTTCAAGAGGTAATTACCACCGCTAAGACCCATGAACATTCCAAAGCTTGCGTTGAGGTTATGAGAAAGGAGAATCCCACTGAAGAAAAAAACCAACCTGAAGTTAAGGCTGTCGTTGACCGATGGACAAAGTCGAAAAGTGTGTCCAAAGCTGTTCCACTCCGCAAACCCATCATTCAAAAGGGGTTCCAAGGGAAATGTTATAGGTGTGGTGACTCAGGTCACATGGCTGATTTTAGAGGTTGTCCAGGGTGGAAGGTGATTTGCAAAAAATGTGGGAAAAAGGGGCATGTTTCGAAATGTTGTAGATCAGACCTTAACCAAAAATCTGTGAAAGAGATTGACCTCTATGATGATGAGGAAGAGGAGGTTATAATTTGTCAGGTTTTGGATGATAGATCAGACGGTCCCTATGAAGAAGTTTTAATCAATGGATCTTCTGTCAAAATGTTATTTGACTCTGGGGCAAAGATTACTTTAATACCAAAGGTGTTTTATGACAATAATTTACGAAGTCATGTGTCCCTCTTGAAACCTGATGTCAAACCGAAGGGTTATGGAGGGGTTCCCATTGAATTGAGTGGCTATTTTTGTGGCACAATCAATTTTAAGGGAAGAAAGGTATCGGGGAAGATATATGTTTCTGTAAGGGGGGACTCACTTATTAGTTGGTTTCACCAAAAAGAGTTGCACGTGTTTCTCGACCCCAACGAAGACCCACAGGTTCGTCTGAAAGAGTTACCACTCGTCAGGGTGGTTAATGAACCTGTTCATGACCTCTTAAAAGATTTTAGTGGAGTCTTTGATAAAGAGCTTGGGTGTTTAAAAAACTATTTGCATTGTATAAAGTTGAAGCACGATTCCATTCCCAAAGTTGCAAAAGTCAGGAATGTACCCCTATTAGTAAGGAATAGCATGAAGTCAGAGTTAGAGAAACTTAAAGAAAGAGGGATCATCCAAGAGGTCGAAGCCACAGAATGGGTTTCTCCGGTTGTGATGGCACGTAAGGCCAACGGAGAGGCCCGGCTCTGTGTTGACTTAAGAGAGCTAAACAGAGCCGTGATTGTGGACCACTACCCACTACCAAATATTGCTGAGATGTTGTGTTCTCTGGATGGTGCGAAGCATTTCTCCTCCTTAGACTTGACCTCGGCTTACCACCAGGTCAAGCTGCATCCATCGTCCCAAGATCTGACTGCATTTGTGACACCCTTCGGTACCTTTAGATTCCTGAGGATGCCCTTCGGTTTAATTTCTGCTGCATCTGTCTTCCAGAGAGTGATGGAGGGTATCCTTGGGGGCCTAAAGGGTGTGAAGGTCTATCAAGACGATGTGCTGATTTTCGCTTCCAATGAACAAGAACATGACACAAGAGTTAGGGAAGTGTTACGAAAACTTCAAGATGCTGGGCTAACCCTTCGTGCTGATAAGTGTAAATTTAATGTAAAAGAGATTGAGTACCTTGGGCATTTCATTTCAGCAGAAGGTATCAAACCGAAGGCTGGGCTGGTAAACTCTATACTTAATTTGCGCTCGCCTTCGACTAAAGAAGAACTCATTAAATTCCTGGGTATGGCTGAGTTTTACCATAAATTCGTCCCAAATTTTGCTGGTAGAACCTTGGGACTAAGATCTTTGTTAAAAAAGGGGTGTGAGTTTGAGTGGTCAGAGGTTTGCGAAAAGGAATTCACAGACATTAAACATATGCTCGACAATGCACCCTCTCTGAAGAGCTATGACCCTTCCAAGCCTTCATATCTCATGACGGATGCCAGCTCCACTGGGGTAGGGGCGGTTTTGTTACAGAAGATTGATGGAATTGAGAAAACGATCTTGTTTTTCTCCAGGCCACTAAGAGGCGCCGAATGTAATTACTCTGTCATAGAGAAGGAAGCACTGGGGGTGTTCTGGGCGGTACGCAAACTGCGGAAATTTTTGTGGGGTAAGAAATTTGTGATTTTGTCTGACCACAAACCACTCAAGGAAGTCTTTTCAAAAAAGGGGATCGATTTTGTTAGTCACAGGATACGCAAGTGGGTGGTAGCCCTTCAAGAATTTGAGTTTGATCTAACATATCTCCCTGGGGCCAACAATGTATTGGCAGACTGCCTCTCTAGGCTGGGCACCGAGAACGATGAAACGTGTGCTGATGCTGAGTGGTTTGGTGGTGAAGAATTTGAAGAGGAAGTAAATGTGTGCCTAATAAGTGAAGGTATCATTAGGGAAGATGAGTGGAAGAATGAACTTGTGGGAGATAAGACTTTACAAAACTTAATTGCCATGGTCAAAGGAGCGTGGTGTGAGAAGAAGGATTGTGAAGATTCTCTCAAGGGTTTCTGGAATGTCAAAGACGACTTGTCGGTAGTTGATGGGTTACTGTTGCGCGGCAGTAAGCTAGTTCCACCTCTAACCTTGAGGGAAAAAATAATCAAGAGTGCTCACGCCTCTCACATGGGCATCGCCAAAACTAAAGAGAGGGTTAGGGGAGTGTACTGGTGGCCCGGTATGGATGTCTGTGTTGAAAGACTTGTTCGTGGTTGTGTGGAATGTGTGAATTGTGACAAGTCATTGAAATGCAGGACCCAACCCATGGTGATTAGGGATCAAGCCTCTTCTCCGTGGTCGGATATTTGTATAGATATCTTGGGACCAGTGAGATTAAACTCACAGGATCGTTATGTAATAGTCTGTCTGGACATGTTTTCACGATGGCCAGAGATCAAGATTGTCAATTCCGTTGAATCTTCTGTTGTGGTGAATTTTTTAGATGAAGTTTTTGAGCGGGAGGGCTTCCCTCTAACCATCTTGTCAGATAACGGTGTCCAATTTACGTCTCACTTGATGGAGGAATTTCTAACCTCAAGAGGAATCTTTCACAAGAAATCCTCCTTATATCATCCACAAAGCAATGGGGTTGCAGAAAGGTTTGTAATGGTTCTTAAAGAAACGTTGCAACAAGCAAGATCTTGTGGTGACAGCTGGGAATCTGCCTTAAAAAAGAAGGTAAGGGAGTATCGTTTCACCCCTCATTCTTCGACAGGAATTTCTCCCTTTCGTCTCTTTAAAGGGAGAGTAGCCAATATTGAGACTAGTCCACAGTGGATCTCAACCAAGAGGGTGTTGGTTGAGGAGAATGTGGACAGCACAGATGGTTGGGAAGAGAGGGAGAGAAAGAAGATGAATGAGAGGAAGGTTCATTATGATGAAAGGAAGGCTGTGAAGAGCACTGTGGTCAAAGTTGGTGACTGGATCAAGGTTAGGCTACCTAGGAAAGGTTCAAGCACATCTAAGTTCAGTCAACCCATACGTGCGATTAAGCTCTTTAAGAATGCCATACAGACAAGTGATCACAGAATTTGGAATTTGAACAGGGTGGCGAAGTGTTCGTCGTCTTCCTATGCCCATCCCACAGGTTGTTCCCCTCCGCTCTTACCAAGACAAGAAGCTCAAGTGTCAGGAGAGTCTGGAAGCGGTAATAGACCGGTACGTTCAAAGCGTGCTCCACTTCATTTACGTGACTTTGTTGCTTGAGATATGAAATTGTATTGCATTTTGCTACGCTTCCCTATGCAATGTTATGTTTCCTCCTCCCTGTTCCCTCAACATTTCCTCACCCAGTAGCATTCTCCGTCCATGTTATTGTTCTGTTTGCATATGGAGGGGAGGTGATGTGGTGTCCTCAGCACTCATGGCAGGCTTCCATGTCATCCACTGTCACCAAGTTCTAGAACTTGGTGAAGGTTGCCTGGTACCGTTTAAACTGTCAGTGTCAGTTATCCTTGTCTTTCTGCTGGATGGGGTCTCAGTGACTTGTACTGCACAATAAAGACTCTCTCTCCTAAACCTACTGCCTCAGGATATCTTCTTTGGAGAGACCGACCTCTACAAGTTCCTTCGTTTGGCAGCTTGAACAGAGAAGGATGTGCCACCTAGGGTTTTTTTTTTGTATGGTGGGATTTTGAGGCTTGGTGCCATTCTAGAGCGGAGGTTCCTTTGTTGAATGTATTTGGTGATTTTATTCCTGATGAAGAGCGGTCCTGTTCCATGTATCACTTTGTCTTTGTAGGTGATACAAAGCAGCTTGAATGTGGATCTTCTGGCAACCGGTAAACAATGTAGGGCCTTCAATGCAGGGGAGATGTGGGCTTGTGGCCTGTATGAGTGGCCTGGCAGCAGAGTTCTGAATCCGTTGTAGTCTTTTTATAGTTGTTAAAGACGATCCATGGTAGAGGCTGTTGGCGTAATCGAGTTTAGACAGAACAAGAGAGATAGTAGCGTGGACCTTGTGTGGAAATCCCAGGTGGGGGAAGATGCGTCACAGAGTTTTTATAGTAACGAAGCTTGATCTTGCTACTTTGTCCACTTGGACATTCATTGATAGCTTGGTAATACCAAGGTTTCTTACTTCCTTAGATACTTTAGGCGGTGCACCCAGATCATCAGACCAGGAGGAGAGTGGGTAATAATTTTTCCAGTGGCCACATGTGAGTATTTTTGTTTTGAAGGCATTCAATCTGAGATGGCTCCATGCCATCCACTGATTAACAGCTCTGAAGCAACTGAAAATTTGTGAGGTAGATGCATTATGACCACGCTGGGCAGACCATTATGAGAGCTAAAGTCGCAGTGGAAAACTGCAAACACCTATTTTCACAACCCTGTTATCAGTAATACCACGAGGTTAGCAGTTGCGCCACTCCCCTGCAAATGCAGGCGTCATACAGTCAAATGTGTATGAAAAAAAGCCCCCAGTCGATTTAAAAATAAAATGTAATCAAGTGCAAAAGAGGCCCAAACGCAACACTTCTCCCCATCTCTCCAAGGTAACAAACTAACCTACGCACCAGTTTCACCCATGGCGTAGACTTGTTCATGATTCAGGTGTTTTACTACATATGTCCAAATGCTGTGCTTGCTCGTTTGTAAAGTAGCAGTGGTATTAGGCTGCTTTTACTTTGCATCTAAGCTTTATTTTATTTTATTTGATCACCAAAGAATTATTTTTCACAATTTTGCTGGTTCAGTAGAGAGAGGTCTGGTGGGGGAATATTTAGCATCTCGTGTTGCTTTTTTGTGCTGACAGGAGTTGAACTGAAACAATACTTGTGGTTGTTTTTTGTCACTGAAGCTGTATATATAGCTGCTCTCCATCGCAAGTGCGCATGCGCTTGCGGCATGCAAAATCCCCTCCGCGATTCCACGAAGCACGTGTGAGGACGCAGCATACTCTCTGGGAAGTGTCTTGGGAACAATGCTTCAGTATTTTGAATTTGACACAGCTTGGCTACCGCCCTTTCTTGGTCTTCAACTTATTATTTAAAAAAAAAAAAGAACATGTGTCTTTCATTAGGCTTCGTACTGCTCAAGCTGTTCCGTTGCGGGATTTCAGTTTATGTGGAAATTTGCACAGATTACGGTGGCTACCGGATTGTTATGTTAATTTCCAGAGCAACACTGGCATCCGCGGGGTGGCAGCCTTTGGGTGGGGTATGTGCAGGAAATGCTGTGAATCTTTCTTTCCTCACCTGAGACAGCCTGAGACAGCCCGCCAAACCCTCATGCGCAGTGAAGGGAGTGCCCACCAGTCCCCCACCAGCAGTGACATGCCCTGGACCCACCCTCAAGACTCGTCAGAGCCCTGGGGGTGGGTCCAGGGGATTAAATAAAATCATAATAAAACGGGTTTAAAACCCATTTTATTATCGTTTTATTTGCTGGTGGTGGCGGGTGAGGGGGGTGGCGCTCCTCTGCTCCAATGGAGCGGACGCCGCTGCGTTCTGTGAACCTACTGAGAGTGCAAATAGAAAGAGAGCAAAGGGCAGCTCAGAGACCCAGGCATCCCCCTTCAGGCGGGTGCATTAAGGCACTGCACCAGCCTGCACGGGGATCTCTATCCCCTTTTGAATTACAGTTGTGTTGCTGCCTGCGCAGTAAAGGTCGGGCTGACAGCTTCCAACAGTCAGTCCGCCTTTCACTAAAGCACTGTTTCCAATGCAGCCTCGAGTTTGCACCTGCACTGGGAGCAGGGAATTCAGTGTAATAGAGTGCACTGCCACGGCCAGCGCCCATCGCACTCGGTTAAACGTGTGCCACAGAGCAGACCGGGACAGTGCCCCCTATTTGTAATAAGGGCACATTTCTCTTCATCAAGGGCCAAGGTGATACACTGGAGTGATCCACACCTTCAAACTGAGAAGAAAAGCAATGTAACTGCCTATTACGTAAGAAAAAAGCAAGAGATTAATCAAGGAAATAAAATCAGGCATTTCATATTATATACAGAGAGTATCTCTGGCATCTCATTTATCTCACAGGGTCTCTCGTGATTGTAGCGCGGAGAGAAAGCAGAGTGCATTGCGGGAAACTGCACCGCCGAGAGTCAGGTAGGTTTTTATGTCTCGCCTACTACGCAACTCAAGCCCATTGCTTACCATTGGTTGCCCTTATTGTCACACTCATTTGCTTGCTCCTCATTCAATGGTTTGCCTTCATTTTCTTGAATTTGTCCCTCCTCTGGAGCATTACTTCTTTACCATCTTTTTGACTGGCTGAATTGTATCATTCCACTGCTCAGTTTTAGGGGACTACTTTTTTGGCTAAGCCCTCTATCATAGTGCATGTGTTTTGCAGTTCTCTTACTTGTGTGCTTGTATCTGTGTGGGTTGGCATGGTGAGCAAAAGAATGATGGATTTAACCCAGATCTCTTGACTGGGGGTGAATGTTTTGATTTGTTCTGCATTCCGTCCATCAATTGTGTGTCTTTTGCTTCCTCGCCTTAAGTGCGCCGGGTATGCCCAGACGTGGGTCCCGGGCTCACTGTGCCACTGGAATCAAGCTATCCTGGCTGAAGAGGGGTGAAACCCCAAAACCGGTCCTAGGATGCTTGTTTCCGGTCCAGGGAGGACCTGGCTTGGCAGTTCGGGCTGGACTGTTCCCATGAGGCACAGGGTCAAGACTGATTTGCATATGGCCAGGTCTAAACTGGGGTGGTATGGTGAGCAAAAGAATGATTGATTTAACCTAGATCTCTTGACTGGGGGTGAATGTTTTGATTTATTCTGCATTCCGTCCATCAATTGTGTGTCTTTTGCTTCCTCGCCTTAAGTGCGCCGGGTATGCCCAGACGTGGGTCCCGGGCTCACTGTGCCACTGGAATCAAGCTATCCTGGCTGAAGAGGGGTGAAACCCGAAACCGGTCCTAGGATGCTTGTTTCCGGTCCAGGGAGGACCTGGCTTGGCAGTTCGGGCTGGACTGTTCCCATGAGGCACAGGGTCAAGACTGATTTGCATATGGCCAGGTCTAAACTGGGGTGGCATGGTGAGCAAAAGAATGATGGATTTAACCCAGATCTCTTGACTGGGGGTGAATGTTTTGATTTGTTCTGCATTCCGTCCATCAATTGTGTGTCTTTTACTACGCAACTCAAGCCCATTGCTTACCATTGGTTGCCCTTATTGTCACACTCATTTGCTTGTTCCTCATTCAATGGTTTGCCTTCATTTTCTTGAATTTGTCCCTCCCCTGGAGCATTACTTCTTTACCATCTTTTTGACTGGCTGAATTGTATCATTCCACTGCTCAGTTTTAGGGGACTACTTTTTTTGGCTAAGCCCTCTATCATAGTGCATGTGTTTTGCAGATCTCTTACTTGTGTGCTTTTCCTCCCACCATATACCCGCCCCCATGTTCTGTGTTGCTGTTCCCTAGTGTGCTGCTAACTCAATCTCTTGTGTGCTTCTCCCCTATGCTCCCCTGGCCCCTGAGCATCATGTTGTTCTCTCCCTTGTGTGCTTCTCCACCGGCCCTTTTTTCTCTGTCCCACATATGCTGCTTTCTCTCGCCCACTTGTGTGCTTCTCTCTGGCATACTCCCCTACCCCATGCTCCATGTTCTTTTCTCCATTGTGTTCTTCTCCTCCTAAACCCTGTGTTGCTCTCTCCCTCGTATGCTGCTTTTCCTGTCCTCCTCTCACCTGCTCTCCCCGCCATCTCCTCAACTGCCCCTCACACAACGGCCCTTTACTATTTTTATTTTGCGCTATTGTGCTGAAAAAAATAATTTGCTATTTACTGATCCAAGTTGCATCTGGTATCTTGGATCGCTAAACGTAAAACGGGAAAATGGCTCCTGTGTCATTCTGTAGGCGCGCACGAGTGGTGTTGTGCGCACCTACAGAATGGCACAAGCAGCATCAGTGATCACGCCATCGTGCCTTTTTTTCTTCTTTATTTTTTTTGCCGATGCTACACCACATCAGAAGTCTACCCTGGCCTAGCCAATAAGTCCAAAAGGCAAGAACTAATGGCTTTGCTAATGCTTGTTGTATAATAGTTCCATCAAAAATAGATCATTATATTTATTGACTTTATGGACATTATGGAAGCTTTCTTGGTTACTACTTTCTTGTGGTATTTACAACTTAAATTACCTGATTTCCTGTGTCTGCACATACCCTATTAGTATGATTAGCAAATCACTTTGGCCCTCATTATGATGTCGGGCGGAAAGCCATCTGACAGCTCGCCGGAGGCTTTCCACCAGACATCATATGTTTATGTCCGACCGCCGTATTATGATACTGGCGATCGGAGCGAATCCTTCAGCATTCTGACCCTCTTGGAAACTGACCGTCAGTGCTAGATCATGTCTGTCGTTCATGTCCATCAATATCAATCCAATAATGTGTCCTCACGTGCCCTGTGTTACAATTCTGCATGCTCGTCAGCTTTAGTTCTGACCTTCTTGTAGGTATGAGTCTTTGTCCATGCGACTGACCTGATTTTCCAGGTGTTACTTGCTGTGTGTCTATGGAATCCTTTTGCTCTCTTTACCCTTATTGTCTCCAAGATTCTTTTTCACAAAGAGTATTATCGGTGCAGGGGATTGAGAACCTTGTTGCAGTGTAATAAGAAATTTATTGGTTCAGGGAGGTGCTGTAAGGCTCATCCTGGTGAAGGAAGTAGGGACATTGTTGGCGAATATTGATGTAGTTTTCTAGGGCCTTCACTGATGTAGGAACTGCAGTGAGCATCTTACTGACAGCTGTAGGGGCATTAATGGTGCACAGGGTTAGGAATCGGTGCAGGTGAATAGGGCTCTATTTAGAGGGGGATGAGGTCTTGTTAGTGAAGGAGGTAGGGTCATAGTAGGTGCACTGGGCTGTAGGCGACGTTGGTTCAGAGGGAATAGGTCCTTTCTTGGTGCAAGGACTAGTGGGAGCTCAGGTAGGTCAGGTGTGCAGGGGTGTAGCCGCCTTGTTCAGTCAGAGGGTTAGGAGCTTGTCGATGTAACTAGCATGACTGAACAAACTGAGCTGTAGATAAGCCAGGTAGACAAAAAAGCTCAACTCCATAAATTGACAAGAGTGAGGAAGAAAGAAACTTAGCATCTTATATTTCCTGTCGAGGCTGCAACATTTAAAAGTCAGTAAAACATTATTAAACAGGCTGATTACCAGTGAAATTACAAAAATGTAACAAATGTCCCCTAACAGACATAATAAGAAAGGTTTCAGCTGGCGCTTGTCCGTGCTATAATCTGAAGGCTTTCATCTGAACAGTCATTGTAGTTTGCACCGGTCCCTAAACACAGAGTACGGCCGCACTCCCTCCCAGGACAGAGCATCAATCAAATAGGTGGGTCCTTCTTCAATATTGCCTACCCACAATTTTAAATACCAAAAGGAGAAGTAAGAATTTAAAAAATGACAGCTTCACCCATAATCCAGTAATGACCAAAGCTGACCAGTATCTGTTGTCCTGCTAACTACAACTCTACATCAACCTTTTCTATTTTACCTATGACACTGGCCTTACTGTGCTAGTTGAATTTCTTAGTCTGACTTTAAATCTACACAACAACGTTAAGGACTTAGCACCAGGTTCCAAAAGAAACCTCAAGGCCTTTGACCAATCCTTGTACCACCTCAACAGCATTGCTCAAGCTTGCCAACGCCCAGAGACCAAACTTCAACATCTGCTGGGAAACAGCTTCCCCCCCTTCTCGAAGAGAAAGTCATACTGCCCCTAGCAAGAACGCTATAACTGATCCTAAGTGCCCAATGCAGCCCAGCCTCACTTTCTTCCCTACATCCCTTCCCCCCTTTCATAGACTCAATGGCCTGATCTACTGGACTACCAACCTTCTACCAATCTCCCCTCTACATCCTCACAAATAAGCAAATGTCTCACCAGCCACACCAATACACTGTAAACCATAAAAGACCAGAGACATACCTCACCAACCAGAGGCGTCTTCTCAACCAACACTCCTAGCACACCCACAAGGAGAACATCTGATGCTCATCACTATTCCTCTTCCACTAAACCTGCCTAGGGTGCTTCCAGTGCCCTGCAATCTTCAGGGGAGTAACACTCAATATTAGGTCAGCAATTATGAGGCCCTGAACATTCACAAAACCATTGCTGACCCCTCATCTCAGCACTGTAACTGAAAGGTGCCGTATTGAGTTGTTGGCACCTCTTATTCAAGATCTTCTCATTGCTGGCTGTGACATCCTATTGGAAAATAGAGCACTTGGATGGGGTGGTGTTATTGTGGTGCTCTCTTTTGACTCCATTCTGGTCAGGGAAGGACCCAGCGTGGGCGCTTGCCTCTTGAAACACCAGAGACTACCACTGGAAGGCATTGGAGGCATCAAAACATCCACCTGACAGCACTATGTGCCTCCTCCTCCAAAGTGGCCTCAATATATGCTCAACCGGACAATAACAGTTCACTTCCAAACTTACTTAACCAAAGTTGACGACTAGGCTAAAGCACTCTTTAGACTACACCACGATGTTGCAGCCTTTCCACCTGCATAATTTAAGGTTACCTTGACTCAGTGAAATTTGATGACTTCCTAGTGCATCTTCAAGTCAGAATCGATGCTCTCTGGGCCCCACTGGCTGCAATCGACTCCCACCAATCAACATCGACTGCATGAACAGCCCCCGCCCTCCAACATTCTGTGAATTCACAGCTGATTATGAAGCAGAGGTTTCGAGCATCATCAGTGCACTGATTCCCACAGGGTCCTCCTGTCTCAAAAAAACAGCGACACCACGTTCCCCTGACTTCACACTCATTACAAAACTGCTCGGTGCTTTGTCTGAATATGATGGTCCATCACACCTGAAACATGCAGTCTTCCACTTTGTGCTGAAGAAGCCCAACTTTTCTGGATAGTTATAAGCCAGTATCCTGCCTTCCCTGGTTAGCAATGCTTCTTGAGGCAGTAGCAAACCCCCCTCGGCTCACCAGGAGCAGAACTACATTCTTAGTGACATTTAGCCTTGTTATATCCAAAGTGACGCAAGGTGATTGCTTAGTTGAACATCAAAGAATAATTGCTGATGGCTTTACTGTGATTAGGGTTAGTCTCGCACATTGATCTTCGTAGTAGTCTTCCAGAGGCATTTAAATCCAATGACTACAAAGTACTACAAAACCCTTGCTCTTCTTTATCCGGTGTTAGAGGGACAATGTTTGAGAAGCAGTCCTTTAGTGGGTCACCTCCTTGTTCAGTTGCACTCACCATGTACATCTGGCATCTTAACCAACCAATAGAACTGTACAACAAACATCTGCATTGTCTCAGACTCTCTTCAACACCCAGGTCATATCCTTGGCTAGAGTCTTTCTGAGCTTCAACATTGGCTAGTAATGTATAAGATGATACTCCGATTCACATCAAAGAATCTAACAAATCTAGGACTGACTGGAAAATGAGGGACTGCTAAACACATGTCCATAATTGGATGGATCAGAACTTGGTTAAGCCTAAACTCCTCAACGACTGAAGTACTGCTTTTAGATTTGCAACTATTTGACTGCCCGCCTTCTTTGGGATCTTCGTTGTCTTACTCTCAAAATGTCTACGACTTGGGAGTCACCATGAATGCAAATATATCACTGATTGCACAGGTCAGCATCAACAAAATTCCTTTCACTGCCTGCACATCCTCTGAAGAATCCTACCTTTGCTGCATCTGCTGCAAGGATTACCTTTGTTCTGCGGTGTTAAGTTCTAGGATTGACTACTGCAATGGAATTTATCGGCCAAGACGATGATCCAGTTTCTACGAGGTCAGAATCATGCAGTGAGCCCCATTCCTGCCTTAAAGCTTGGAGGCCTAAATGCCCGGCACTGATGACAAGCTATTGGCCCTTGAGCAAGGAACACATCAAATATTTGCTTCATGCACTACCTTTTCATCACGATGACATCATAGCAGCTGACCAGATGCTTGAGACTAGTCATCCAAAATAGACTCTCTCCCCATCTTGAGAGATTCAAATGTTTTGGGGACAGACACTCATACAAGGCTCCCTCCCCTGGAAGGAGGGTCTTTGAATGATCCTGAACATAATTGGTTATTGTCCCTTCTTAGATTATGATCCTAGGACATCCAGGACCACAGCATGTATGCTGCTGGCACTGAAAACTGGACAGTGGGAATATTCTTTCTTAGGAGGACATGTCCTCGCCTTGCAGACTGCATGCATTTCTGGCAGAATCCTACCGTTCCCTGCACCCGCCAACCTGCAGACGCCCAGGGATCTTCATCAGAACAGCTTCAGATGCCTGCTCCTGGATGTAGACTTGCCATGCTATAGAGGTTTCCGCTTCAGATAAAGTAGATCTTTACAAGTATTCCAGTAGCCATCTTGTACCTGGACCTAGCTGTTAATCCTTCTCTGCAAGACTGGGGAAGTTATTAAAAGTTTGGCAAACAGGGAGCACAGCCATGAGTTGGTGGTGCCTCAAGCTCTCTATTTAGAGTCAGGGGAAGTAATGGGGTTACATTGCAGAGTGCAGCTGGTCCCACTGGCGTAAACCTTTGATCTGGCAGCACATCTGCTGATCTGGTCGACAGGTTATGGTGATGGTCACAATTCCTCGATTTCCATACCAGGAATGAGTTTACTGCCGGGAGCCTTTAGCAATCCAGCCTTTATATCATGTCTCAAAAAGCTCAAACTGCTGTGAGCATGGAGTTCAATTGTCCGTGCCCCACTTGCTTCTAGCAAGGTGTACCTATGCCAATCAGGGGTATCCAGGCAGTAACAGCCATTAATTGCTACGACCCTGGCTCTCCCATTGGTACATCTGCCGCCACACTTGCTATTACCGATATAGGCATTGTGAAGGGAGCGTCAAAGCCTAAGACTTAACAGGGCTCTAAGAGATCCATTTTACTTTCTGTATTCTCAACTCCCTAGGAGTTTCTGGAGTCCTAGGAGGTTAGCCCCTCATAGCCAATAGGAGGTTGTTGGGAAAAGGATGCAACAAATAAACCTTGTTACATCATCGCGGGTCAAAAATTCTGCTACCCCTAGTATTTTGGTCGATTGAGTCAGTGGATGACTGCGATAACTAGTAGAGCCTAGAAGTGACAGCGTTTTAAGGATTGGTGCACAGACAGGTGCTAGGAACCCCTCAGCGGAAACCCTTCCCTTGCAGCGCCTGAGCATGCACTCTATTAGTTGGTCGAAGCTGTACAGCCCCTCTCGCAGTATGGAGCCATATTTAGGCAAGTTGAAGAAATCCCTGCTTACCCCTCCCCCCCCCCTACTTTTGGGCATCACTGTGACCTACTACGAAATCCACAAGCTATCTTCAAGCTATGGAGAAGCAAAGTTAAGTATGGTAAATCTATTCTTACCTATATATAATTACCTTCTCGGTATCTTGGTCATTGATATTTAGACTACAATATTTTGGCACATTGATAATTCCCACATAATTTTCTGATATGCAGCCAGCAGTGATCTTGTCAATTCAGGTGGCAGCGCAGCTGTCAGGTCGGGAGACAGCGCTCTTCTCTGTTCAGGAGACTGCGGTCTTCTCTGTTCAGGAGCCAGCGGTCTTCACTGTTCAGGAGACTGCGCTCTTCTCTGTTCAGGAGACAGCGGTCTTCTCTGTTCAGGAGACAGCGGTCTTCACTGTTCAGGAGACAGCGCTCTTCTCTGTTCAGGAGACAGCGGTCTTCTCTGTTCAGGAGCCAGCGGTCTTCTCTGTTCAGGAGACAGCGGTCTTCTCTGTTCAGGAGACAGCGCTCTTCTCTGTTCAGGAGACAGCGCTCTTCTCTGTTCAGGAGACAGTGGTCTGTTCAGCTCTGGAGACAGCGGTGTTGTTTGCGAAGAGGGCAGTGGTTTTGTCAGTGAAAAGAACAGTGGGGTTGATTATGCATATTGCTGGTTTGTAATCATGATCCCTTAATCGCAAAAGGCCTTTTAACATTTTATTGTCAAGACCAACACAGCTGAGTCAATAGGAAATGAAGATCTGCTCTAATAACATATATTGCATGCCTATGTATAGATAACTGACCCGGATACATTCAATATATATGCAGCCGGGAGAGCGCACAGAACAAAAGCACTTTTCAGAAAGATCACAAATGTAGAGAGGTGAACAGCGACTTCTCCTGCTTGGCAAAACATCCCCAAAAATATTGCCTAAATCCACAAAACATAGGCCCAGATTTACTAATGCTTTGCACCGGGTGTGCACCACTTTTGTGGCGCATACCCAGCACAGTGTTGGGGTGGGATTTACTATCCAACGCAATTATGATTTGCGTTGGATAGTATCTCAAAGTAATGCAAAATTGCTCTATATGCTGCTTTGCGTTACTTTGCGTCAGGTGGGCGTTAAATGAGTGGTGCTTTGGTGTTCCCACGAAACCACCCATGTTTTTGATGCAAATCTCTATCTACAAACAGTGTTAGACAGGGATTTGCATCAAAATATCACGCTTCTTCGAGGCAGGCGTAACGAGGAGAAATGTTTTCATTTCTCCTTGTTTTTCCAACTTTGCATGTGTGTTGCATTGTACAACACACCTACAAAGTGGGGAAAACCTCAAAGCATAGTTTTTGTACTGGAAGGGACTCCTTCCAGGACCAAACCCATGCTTCATAGTACGCACGCACTCTTGCCTCATGGTGCAAGGATGTGCGCGTTGGCACATGACTGTTAAAAGTGCACCAGACCTGGGGGGAGAAAAAATGCACCATATATTACTAGATAGAGCACATTTTTTGTCTCTCCCTTTGACGCCAGCCAGTGCAGCAACTTTGGTGCAGTGTTGCCTTGCGTCAAAGATTTACTATGGGTGCCTGCATTGCAACGCCCATGTGCCACCCATGAGACCTCCCCTGATGCAAAGTAATGCAAGCAGTGCATTACACAACTTTACGTTACTTTGGGAAACTAGCCAACCCAAATCCTGACGTGTGTTGGATAGTAGATTTAACCCTAACACTTTGCGCTGGATTTGCGCCACAAAAGTGATGCAAACCTGGTGCCAAGCATTAGTAAATGTGGGCCCTGGACCGTAGTGTAGAAGTTGAAATGTAGTGCTGGACTGATTACCTACATTCAGAAACCAATGGGTAAAGCGTTGAGGTGCTCCAAGGCCAGTCACAGAAAGAGCAGGTGCAGCAGATGTGGAGGCAGCAGGGCGCTGTGCTAGTGAAACAGAAGAGAGCAGCAGGCTCCAAGGGTGATGCAAGCTGCAGCATGGGGTTAGCCAGGCCCAACTTTACACCTAGGGTGCAGTGAGCAAAGCGTTGCATGTAGCTGGACTCCGCCCAGCACCACGGCTGCAGCAAGCACCAGCATAGGTTTCGCCAGGGGAGTGCTCTACACCAAGGGTGCAGCATGCATAGGCGTTGGGTCTAGCAGGGCTCAGTTCTTTAACAAGGGTGTAGTAAGCAGAAGTGTTGGCTGTAGCTGGGCCCTGATCTACACCAAGGGTGCACAAAGCACAAGGGTTGAGTGTAGCTGGGTCCTGCTCTTCACCAAGGGTGTGGCAAGCACAAGCATTGGTGTAGCTAGGCCCTGACATACATCATGGGTGAACAAACATAAGCATTGGGTGTAGCTGGGTCCTGCTCTTCAGCAAAGGTGCAGCAAGCTCAAGCTTAGGTTTACCGAACACTGCTCTACATCAATGCGCTCCCTTGTGTCACTTTGTACCAAGGGTTGGTTCATGGGTGGTGCTTGGGCGTTCCCATGAACCACTCATGGGTTTGACGCAAATCCCTATCTACGAAGAATAACAGACAAGGATTTGTACCAAAATCCTGCGCCCCCTCAAGGCAGACGTAACGAGGAGAAATGTTTTCATTTCTACTTGTTTTTCCCACTTTGAATGTGTGCTGCATTGTACAGCACACGTAAAGTGGGAAATACCTAAAAGCCTAGTTTTGTACTTGAAAGGACCCTTCCAGCACAAAGCCTATGCTTTCCACTATGCAGACACCCTTGCACTATGGACAGGGCCACTGGAATTACGCAATTGTGTTGCCGCTGCGTTTTTCGTTAAGTTATGGATTTGCCACATTTGCTACATACTCCTTCATCTGCTGCATAATCAGCAGACTTTAACAAAAGTTACTAAAAAAGCAGCAATACATGTTGCCGTGCAGAGGAACGCCTTTGCAAAGGTTGACTGGACACCTTTCTGTTGCTTATTGGTATATTTGGGTGTTACACCAGTACTAATGAGATGCAACCTATGCCCAGACAATGATAACAAGTGTAAATATAAGAAAATAATGAAGTAATACAATCACAAAATGTGGCGCATTACTCTGCATAATTTGCATTTTCTTGCAGCATAATTTAGTTAACTCCGCTGCATCAATTGACTTTTTCCTGGCACCTAATTCCAGCTACCTTGACCTTGGTGCATGGGTGTCTGCGTTAGCGATTGGCAGCCAAAAGTGCACCAGTGCAGGCAGAGAGCAAAACAGAGCCACATCTTAGTAGGCATGGCGTTGTTCTGCTCTCTCCTGTTGACGCAACGCAGTTCAGTAACTTTCCTTGCTGCCCGGGTTTGCACAGCTTCTATGTTAATCTGGGCTCAGGGGTCCATTGGACTGACACAATCGGGTTTAGTCTGCACTGTAGTACGCTGCGTTTGTATCAATAGCCATAGGGGCTAGATGTAGTATGCAGTAGATTAATGAACAAATGCAGCAATTTCCACGGTGGGGGAAAAGATGGACAAGTAGAGACAGAGGGTGTGTCTGTGGTAGTGGCTGGAGTCGGTTTGTAGGACTGAGGTTGAAGGGACAAGGGGGAAGTGCCTGTGATAGAAGATACCTGAAGAAGGAGAAATACTATAGCCGTAGACTGTGAGAGGTCGGGGGGGAGAAGTCGGGGGGGAGGGAGGTCACAAAAGCAAGAGAATAAACAAAGACGGGCAGGGAGATGAAGTTGAAAATGAGAAGGCATAGTGCATGAGAGAGGAAGCGAGTTGTACAAAGGTGCTGGGAGGTCTAGATAATAGGAAAATACATAGAGGCACAGAGATCTTGAGCACAGATGGACTTGATAGAACCCTGACAGACACAGTGACACAGAGTACAGGGAGGCATGGGGACATCTACTTCAGAAACAAAGGAGCCTAAATCTCAGAGAGGAAAAGCAACTTACAACTCGAAAGGGGAGAACCAACCATGCAAATGGGGAGAGGCACAGACTTAAAGCACAGAAGAAGAAGGACTTAGAACAAAGACAAGGCACACGACTACTGCACAGGAGAAAAACACACCTAAAATACAGAGTTCAAAACAGAGCTAAATAGTAACAGAAAATAATTCTGGAGGATAGAGGGAGTAACACCGAGAAACCATGGGTACGACACCGAGTTTCAGGATTAACTGCATTTGAGTCAGTTCTGAAAACATATAGGTATTTTCCTGGTGCCATGACCCTGGAAGCTGTTTTCCTGCCGCCATGACCCAGGAAGTTGTTTTCCTGCTATCATGACTCTGGAGGCTGTTCGGCCAGATGCACAGCCAGAAGCATCACTAGTCACACTATGGGCCTTCTGTCTAGTTTTGAAGTACACGTGCTTGCAACCTGGCTCTTTATTGGCGTGCCTGCCCTGCCAGAGCCATGCTTTAAAAGCTGAGCAAGAAGTACCTAAATGCAAGGGAAGAGAGATCTGGAGCACAGGGAAAGTGCAGAGGGGAAGACGTATCTAGCATCTAGCAAGAGATAGACTTAGAATACCAAGAAAGCCTACAGATGCCAAGAGTGCAGGTGATTAAAATATGTGACAGCTGAAGAGATAATGAGTGAGACATTGGGCCAAAGGAAAACAGAGGAAGAGGTCAGGCACCAGACTGTCAGGTGCTCTTCCACCCACCAGGAGGCTGGTCCCTCTCCAGGAGAGGCGCAAGGAGTTAGTCAGGCAGAATGAAGAATGAAGCGAGAGGCTGCATACAAACACAAGGCAGGCAGCTCAAGTAAAGGAACAGTCAGCGAATACTGCATGGTACAGAGAGCTCCCCCTATGACCTAAGTAATAACTGCAGTGTAGGTAATCTCCTAGCCCCCTCCCCCGCCCCCCCATCCCTCCAGGAAGACACTGCACAGGCCACGGTCCCTGCCATATCCTTCTCTAGTGACCAGCACCTCAGAAGACTTCAGGGACCTCCCCCTCCCCACCCCCTAGAGATCCAGGCTGGACAACCAATAGTCTGTGTAAATCCTGCCCTCCAGCAGGGGGCGCTGGATCTCTGCAGGGCAGTATGGCTCAGGATCTGCAAGTAGGTGGCCGCCCCAGGCGTCCGTCAGGGTCTCAAAATGCCCACAATGGGCAAGTCTCTTGGGAGTGATTGGCATGCACCTCCTTCGCTTTTAAAGGCACCACTTCAGCATTGAATAGGGTGGCACGTGAGGTGGTGTGAGTAATTGCGCACCTCCAAATTGATATGTTAGTGAAAGTACACATATGCTTGTTGGAATGTGTCTTTTGGTTTGTATGTGAATGGGTGTAAAAATACACACGTGAATGCCTGTGTGCAGGTGCACACATGTAAGCACATGATACGTCTATAAAGGTAAACATGGCTCCCTTCAGGGGCAGAGCGGTTTGAAATGTCGGTTGTGTGTGGAGCGTAATGTGTTTCCGTGGCAATGCACATGTCGTAAATGGGAATTGTGTGTGGGTGAGACTAGCACAGCATGGCATGGATCTGTGTTTAAGAATAGTGTTTTTGTGCCCTTGCCTCTATCTAGGAAGGCGTGAATCAGATAATGTTAACATGTAAGTGAAGTGCGAGATTCGTCTAAGTGTCAAAAGTACATTATTGCGAGTTGAAACATACTTCCCTGAACGTATATATCCCTATATGTGTTTGTGTGTCTATCTACCAGTTAAGGAGTACTCATGGAGCAGATCTGTGAATGCACGTCTGTGCCTTAGGAATCCATGTGTTCAATGTTGACCATATGATTGTGTGTATGTCTTAGTATGTTAGTGTATGTTGCATTGTGTGGTCCTGTGATGAAACCTGCACGTAGGTCGGTCAATGTGAGTGCTTGTACGCAGATATATGTATGTGAAACAGTGTCCATTTTAGGTCTTGAACGCCCTGATCCACGCCACATTTTAAGATAACTAATGGCTTTGTAACGTAACTCAATTTTGTGTCACTGTATTCACATTATTTTACAAGGATGTTTTGAAAATCAGGCATAGTTTGGACCTTTTGGGACTAGCATTACATACCCCTGACAAAAGCGTCCATGTGTAAATGTGTGCACCAGCATAACAATGTACATGTATGTACATACATGCATATCACTGCAAGTTTGTGTGTATTGTGCATTTCTGATTAAGAGACAGTATCTAAATGTGACCGCTTGTATTTCTGTACCAGAGCATTGTGCATGCAGTCATGTACATACTGAGGCGAGGCTTGTGCATAGTGTGCTTATAACCAAATGCATGTATGAACACTTGCAAACAATTGTTATTGTGTCCGTTCACAGATGTGCATACACATCAGCACTGTGTGTACTGGCCATAGTGTGGACCCTGAATGTAAATCAATGCATGTGTGCCTCTTGTCAAATGTGCATTGATTGGAGGGTGCATCAGCGCGACTGCGGATCTTTGCCAGTGTGCATCAGTGGGAGGTTGTGCTTGAGCGTGCTTACAAGTGTGCATTAGTGGAAGTGTGCACCATTACAAGTGCAGATCAGAGGGAGCGTGCATCATTACAAGTGCAGATCAGTGGGAGTGAGCATCATTACAAGTGTGCCTCAGTGAGAGCGTACATCATTACTAGCGTGCATCACTGGTTTGCATCCGGATGGCCTATTAGAGTGGATGGGCCTCTCTAAAAGCGGGTGTGTATGTCATTACATGTGCGCTTCCGTGTGGGCTACATCAAAGCATGCATTTGTGAGTGTGTGTGTGCCTCATTACCAGCATGCATCAAAGTGGGATGCATCCTGAGTGTAGACTGGTGTGAATGTACATCATTAGCTTGAGTGTGCACAGTTACAAGTGTACATCAGCGTGCGCTTGTCTCAGTAAGAGGCGGAATCATTGGAAGTTTGCCTTGGTGGTCGTGCTGTGGGACATGCCACCCTCTATGTGCCAACTGCTGATAAAACCCCTTTCCTTCATCGATGCCCTGAGCAGGACCAGTTCGCGCCTTGGGAGAATCTGAAGTTTGAATACGTGAAACCTCGCCGGCAGGAGATTCCGAGCATAAGTGTGACTTGAGAGCATTGAGGAGTCTCTGCATCCCGCCTCGGATCAGGCCAGGGTCACAGGGTTTAGATGATGACAGACTGCAGGAGCCGGAAGCACAGCATGAGGTCCAGAGGGATAGGGGGCTTGAGCTGGTTCCCGTCCAGTCGCAGGTACCGCAAGCGGGGAATCTTTTCTGGGTCAGAGGAGAAGACTTCGAAGGACACCATACTAGGGCAGATCTCTGTGCCGTTGACCTCTGGAAAGGAAAGCAGAGGATTACACACTGTTCGTAGTAAAGGCGCACTCAACAGTAGGAGTTGAGGGAACTTTTCAGCAAAAGGAGACACCATATTGTCTTGAAGGCCTATCTTATCAATTTTCATTGATTGTTCTCTTAAAGCCAAGATTATGGACGTTTAACAGTTTCCTGACTGCTCAATTCAGCACTAAATGGACAGTAAAACTGCCCCCCACCCAAAAAAGCCAACTTCTTCAACTCAATCCTGTTCACAAATATGCCAGACAATACTGGTAGCACAAAGCCCTTCTGAGTAGTGATCTATCGAGCCCTCCGGGATAGTGATTAATCATGGTCAGGATGAAAACCTAGAACTTTAAGGTGACCACCTGTATATTCCCAGCAAGCAACCATAATGGCTTAGTCAACCCTGTGAAAATGAGCTCTCATTGGGCACAGCTGCAACTCCCTCAACCTGTGATTATTCTAAGGGACTGCCAGGCTTTTCAGAACCAAGAGTATTTGATGTGAGAAGAAAATCAGAAACAAATTGTCTAGGCTTCCCATCAGTTGGTATCTGATATTCACAGGAATAATGTGATTTTTCTGGTTTATAGAAAATAATTTTGGGATATGACAGCGTTTTACAGAATTTGGCGTTTTCTTTTGACGGTATAGCTACTTGTGCCTTAAAAATAGCTAAATATTTGTGGTAATGATTTTTTCAGTTATGGGTATAGTAAGCAGGGCCACTGGAATTATGCGATTGTGCAGCCAAAGCAGTGGCGTAACGAAAGTTGAGGGCCCCCCCCTGCAGGGTACACGAAGGGGCCCCCGCTCCGGATTTAATCTGGAGCTCTCAGGCCTGAGGACTGTGCTGAGGGGGCCCCCTGAACCTCGGGGGCCCCCCCCGCACCGCAGAGGCTGCGGGGGCCTGTGTTACGCCCCTGAGCCATAGCGTTTTAAGCATAATTATGGATTTGCTATGTTTGCCACGTAATTCATCATTTGCTGCATAATCTGAAAATTTTAACAAAAGAATTGTTGTTTCTAGCTCAAATGGTTAACAAGCTATTGTAAACGCAGCAACACCTATTGCTGCGCAGTGGAAGGCCATTTGCAAAGGTTAACGGGTCACCTTTCTGGTTATTGCTAAATATGAATGTTAAACTTCTACTAATGAGGTGCAACAAATGTAATAATTACAAAATAATGAAGTAATACTATCACAAAATGTGGTGCATTATGCCACATAATTTGCCTTTTTGTGCTGCGTAATTTAGTCAACCTGCCACATAATTTGTCTCTCTCCAGCTGCATAATTCCAGTGACTCTGCTAACAACATTTCACTTCAAAAGCACAGTTTAAGCACTTGCTGCTTGGATTTAGCGCCCCTCCCACCTCCCCGCACAACACCTGGTTGCATTCCAACCAGCTGCCTAGCCTTGTCTTCCTCTAGACCTATATCTGTATTTGCATATGAAGGTATAGGTCTGTCACAATTATGAGGAGTAGCAGCGATTGTTCCACACCATGATTTTGTTGATTGTGTTGAAATACCAGGATTTAAAAGGAAAAACTCCAAGACAAGCTTTAGGAAGTGCTCCTAAGATGTGGGAAAATTCTGTTGCATGACTCTTTTTTAAACACCTGAACGCTTGTAGTTTAAGCGCCTACTACAACTGTGATAGGTCTTTTGGGTTTGGCGTGTAAAGGTGGAGAACATATGTATACCTACTGTAAGGGGCTTTGGCTCAGCCTCCATCAGCGACTGGCCTTTTTTTTTTAGCTCAGGAGCCTTCAGCTATTGGCTTAATACATTGTCAGTGACTTCTTGGAATAACCTACACAAGTATTTGACCCTCAACCTCTTTCTATTGGCTCTATGGATTTATCCTTCCACCCTATTAGAATGTACGAGGAACTATTTACATGTGAAAAATACACTTTGTCACACATTTCATTTTTTTATCTCATCCATGCTTTGTATACACAAAGCATTTTTTTTTTATGTGCTTTAACATTCCAATGCTTGTTCTCTTTGCTGTAACTTTGTAAACAGGCACTTTATGTGACAATATTTGTGTATTACATTAAACCTATTTAACTGTCTATATTAAACTTATGCTATAGGATATTATCTTATAATATCATTTTTTCTGAAACACTTGGTTTGTGAAAACAATAAATAATGCAAATGTTCTTCGTTTTAAATAGTATTCACAGTGCTTTATTTACACCGCTGGACTGTGCTTTGGATTTTGTGTTGGAACGAAAATATTTCTATGTAAGGTGCTCTGCCCCCCACTCAGTCTGGTCCTGCGCTATACACACCTAATAATGAATAGAGCTGGACATTGAGGTGCAGAGGAGGTGTGGTGCTCGTACCGTGTTCCTCATCTCAGAATAGACTGTTTTGAGGGTGCACCACAGACACCACCATGTGGGCCGTGCTGCAGGGTGGAGGTGGCTCATGCTTCCTCCCACTACACTCCTGCAGCCCTCCACCTACCACAGGTACAGGGTAACCGTAAGAGGTGTTTGCTAGAATAAGCTGAGCCCAGATATCACCTGGGGCCTACACTGTGTTCAGGTTCGGAGAAAGCTTAATATTGCATTATTCAGGGTTACCATGAAAGCAACTCCAGCAGGACCACAGCCGGCTCCATGTCCAGAAAATCGACTTTTGATTTCTATGGTCTTATGCGAGTCAGAGCCAGATCTACTAGGCGCCCGCCATTGCATCGCTCGCTGGATCTGGTCCACACGGCGTCTCTCCCGTTGGAGTCGGCTACAGCAACCTGCGGAGAGCACAGGCCCTCACTGCACCATGAAGAGTGCCATCAAAGAGCTCCCTCGCTCATCATCGCGCACAGCCTGCCGCTCCTCCAGCGTTAACATCTCATCCAGCGGTGAATCCATTGCCTGGCAACAGTTCTCCTGTCTGGCTGTACGGGTCCTGTCCAGCTGCACATCCCTGTCTGGCTGCGTGTCTCGCGTCTGGTGGTATGTCTCCTGTCCAGCTGCACAGTCCTGCCTGGCTGTGTCTCGGGTCTGGTTGTATGTCTCCAGTCCAGCTGCACATCCCTGTCTGACTGTGTGTCTCGGGTCTGGTTGTATGACTCCAGTCCAGCTGCACATCCCTGTCTGGCTGTGTGTCTTGTGTCTGGTGGTATGTCTCCTGTCCAGCTGCACAGTCCTGCCTGGCTGTGTGTCTCGCGTCTGGTGGTATGTCTCCTGTCTAGCTGCACAGTCCTGCCTGACTGTGTGTCTCGGGTCTGGTTGTATGTCTCCAGTCCAGCTGCACAGTCCTGCCTGACTGTGTGTCTTGTGTCTGGTTGTATGTCTCCTGTCTGGCTGTGTGTCTCCCGTCTGGTTGTATGTCTCCTGTCCAGCTGCACACCTCTTGTCAGACTGCACCTCCTCTTTGAATTAACATAGACAAAACTGATCCTGTAATCTTGCATTGGCTGCTGCCACGTCCTGTGGTCCGTGAGGCTGAGAGACCTTCCTGAGGCCATCCCTACTGTGTTTCCACAGGCTGCTCCAGGCACCGTCTCCCCAGGCCGCCTGTGGCTCCTCAAGCTGCCCCCGAATCTTTATCCCCGGGCCACTTCCGTCCCTGTGACCCCGTCTCTATTGCTGGCTTCCTGTCCACAGGTCATTCCTGGCCCTGGCTACTTCAGCTTCCCCTGTCCCCACCAACTGATCCCGGGTGTGTCCCCTCAAACTCACCCTGCCTCCTCTTTGGTCATTTCCTGGGTTGCCTCTCCTCCATCTGCGCCTGGCTCGGTGTCCTCAGGCTCGCCAAGGAGACCCAGGCAATGGCTATTCCAGCTGCATCAGCCTCCTCGAGCTGACGCTGGCTCGTCTCTGCAGGGCCCCATAACCCTGTCTCAGCAGGCCCTCCTAACTCTGTCTCCGTAGGGCCCCATAACCCTGTCTCAGCAGGCCCCACCAACTCTGTCTCTGCAGGGCCCCATAAGCCTGTCTCTGCAGGCCCCACTAACTCTGTCTCAGCAGGGCCCCATAACCCTGTCTCTGCAGGCCCCACTAACTCTGTCTCAGCAGGCCCTCCTAACTCTGTCTCTGCAGGGCCCCTAAACCTGTCTCTGCGGGCCACTTTAACTCTGCCTCTGTAGGTCTCCCATAACCCTGTCTGCGTAGGCCCCCTAACTCTGTGTCTGCAGGCCTCACTAACTTTGTCTCTGCAGTCCCCGCTATCACTGTTTCTTCAGGCCCCTCTAACTCTGTCTCTGTAGCTCCCCCCCTAACTCTGTCTTATTAGGCCACCTCTAGCTCTGTCTCTCCCATTGTCGGGCTCCTCCGCATGTCCCTGTCTCCTGAGACTGTCTCTGGCCCTGTCCCCCACTATGGAGTGAAATCCTATTTCCCCTCACGGATCTGTGCTCAAACTCAGTACGTGTGTTTCACACTCATTTTGGCGGATAAGAGCCAGTTTCTGCCATTTAATAATTTTGGAAAGCTGTGCATGAAGGGCCTGCGTCACCTCAGCTGGACAGAATCTGATAACTATCAGATGCCAGAAGTTAAATGGAATGGGCGGCCCCCAAGACTGTATGCTTCAAAGATGCAGGGGTCAGATGAGGATGTCCTTTCACTGGACCATTGTGTGATGGGGTTAAGAAAAGGAGCTGATGCTGGTTAAGAGATAGGAGGAGGAAATACCAGGTCATGCATCTTCGAAGCGGCTAGATTATCGGCTATCACTGCCCTCTTGTAACCTGTTTAGGAACACTCTTCTATGGTAAAAAATTTTTTTTTTAAAGTGCTCTGCCTTCAGGGGAGTTGTGAATACATTGATTTATGTGAGTGTTTGTTGAGACTTGTACAGCGCTGTTCCCACAGGCCAACCACACAACAGAGCCCAGAAACCAGATAACTTCAGCAGCGAGCCTGACCGCACAAGTCACCAAGGTGGGTGCAAAGGTTACATTGTGTCTCTCCTGGCTGAGAGAGCATTGGTTTCACACTTGATCACAGAGATCCATGCTGGAGGAGGCTTCAGCTTTTACCCACGGAGAGATCATGGATGAAAGGCCGACAGAGGGTCAGTTCGCTCTGGGGGTTTCCGCTCAGTACTTCGCTTTGACTGGATTCTCCAAATTGGAGCTAATCTTCAATTCACATAAAAGGCGCTAGTACAGTTTTTTATATATTTGTGTTAAGAGTTTAAATCCCGAGGTAGATTGTTCATAGTCTGCTTGTGTTATGTGATGCGTTCTTTGTATATTTTTGGAGCGACAAGAGCAGCATGTACCCAGTGAGCATCTTTCTGCAGCGGAAGTGGAGGAATCCATCAAAGGTTTTCCCAGATTTCTGTATGACACCAGTAGCTATCCTTGCGCTTGTGGGTCTGTCGAGCAGTGGTCCCACTAGCCTTCGAGGCCTACTACTTCCAAGCATCTGAGCAGCCAGGTAACAACTCACTGCTCTGGGGGTGCCATCACCCCTGAAGGAAGTGTTTATAAACTGTCAAATTTTCGGTGATCAAAGGAGAGACCAATTGGCAGTTTAGAACTTTACAAACTTTCTGAGGGGTAGACCATGATAAATCCACACACCTCATAAGTTCCTCATAAACATTTTCATTGGGTAGAGACTGGAAATATGTGTAGAAGGGTTGCAATGTTGTCCTGCTAATTAAGCATGCATTCACTGTTGAGAACTTTCAAGGGTAGATGAATGTTTGCACCAACCATTTTTTGGCACATGTGATGGGGCACACAATCCCATCTCAGTATCTCAGATGCTGTATTCTTCTTAAATCTGTGATTTGAGCATGCACTGGGAAAGGCCTGATTTAACATTAGGTGGTAATGTAAAATCCCTGATTTCGGGACAAAGACCGTAAGCCTCTAGCGGACAGACAATTGGACTCCCCGTGAATTCAGCAGGGGCTTGTAGAACTGCAAGAAGTTCCATAGAGGTCTTAATGAACCTGCAAACTGTTACAAATAGAAGCAAACAAAACACATAAAAGCACATCCTAAGCCCATGTCTGAGGAAGAAGAAGCTGCAGGTCGTGCTGGATGCTTCAGTGCAAGGAAGCCTAAATGTGTGCCTTAGAAACACTGTACGCTTCTGGGACCAGGCTTGATTGACCATGCACGCGATATATAAAACGATCTGTCCTGAGATGTATAACCTGTGAATTCAGAAAAGAAAGTGGGTGGCACAGACATATTTCATTATGGGCTGCTGAATTTTGAATAATTTGTGAATTAAGTTCCACATATCTTCGCAGGCCAAGTTAAAGAGCCTTGCTGCTATGACTCTTCGTTGATGACGTCCTTGAAACCGGACACAGGACTGGAGAAAGGAGGTGTAGCGCACAGCGCAAGCCCAGCATTGTGATGATCTAGGCTTGGGCCCATATACACCAAGACGACAGTCTTGGGACTGTGAACGTGGGTTGCTTAAATTAAAAAAATGTCAATGCTGAGAGTACAAGAATTCATGTTTTCTTTAACTTGGGACAACATAGGCGTCGGCGTCCATCTTTTCGTGACATTGCTGTCTAACATGTGACCTAAACTGTTGTTTATCCTGTGTCATGAAAAACAGACTGGTAGATTTCAGTAGCTGAGAAAAGGATTCCTCTTAGCCGCCTGAGCACAGTGCACTTTCCAAAGGACAGATCAATTGTCCAGGTCTGTGAGAAAATCTTTGAATATTTTTTGTTGCAACTGTTGCTCTTTGCTTAATTTCTATTCGTTATGAGCATGTGAATCATGTGCTAATGTAGTAAATGTGTGAAGCTTTTGTCTGAATCCCAAAAAAGGGTGTGATTTCTCCATGCTAGAAAAGTCCCCTTCCCCATCCTTTGAAGGCGAATCTATGCTGGATTTGGAACTCTACTGAGTTTTGCTGGATTTTCTAAGAATGAAATGCTTCTTGGTCTAACCTTCATGGCCCAGCCTATGCATTTCTGTCCAGCCCTGTCTGTCGCTCTGTAGCAGACATGCTTTATCCTCGCCTTCTGGACATTCCCTCCCTAGCTTACAAAGAGAGACGGGTCCAGCAGGGAGCACCAAAGTCCGGCAGGGTCTGCACCGCCCCTGATCCGGAGCTGGTGCGCGCAGGAGGAAAGTTAATGTATGGGTGCGCGTGCTGGCAGGCCCTTCATGGCCCTACAGAGAATAATAGCAGAGAGGACCTGCATTTGGAAAGAAGATTCCGAGGCAACCCTGTCATTCTCTATATAGTTTACAACCCAGAGTCTTTACCAGTTAAACTGACTCAGGCTCACCCATGCTTACAGGACATACCACAGGATCCCAAAGATCTGGATTCCCCCATTATCTCTGTCAGTTTGTCATCAACTTGAGGCAACTGCAGCGCGTCCAGTTCATCACTGCCACTGTGCACTCATGAAAAGGATGATCTGCAGTCTCTCGACTCAACTCCTATGATAGGAGAGAGTTTGAGGACCTGTGTAGGTGACAGTCCAAGGGTGGAAGAGCTTCGCAACCAGATCAACGTACAAGTTAAACATCCCTATGGAGATCCTCAGTGGTCAGAAATAAGGAGGTGAAAAGTGGGAGAGCACTCCCTGATAGTGGGGGTGCAGGTAGAACTGCATCCAGGATAGATTAGGAGCACCCCTCTCGACCTCTGACTGTGTCCAAAAAGCTGACGGGTCCAAAAGAACCAGTGCTGAGACATCACCGTTGTAGACAGACTTACCATGTAGCATGATCAATGGGAGAACAGATTCTGTCCTCTGAGTGTGGCAAAACCCAATCTCAAAACACTGATGCCGTTGCACCAAAATTCCAGGGGCAGTGAAAATAGTGTCATGCTGTCTTTGACTTTCTATGATATCACAAGTTAGGCCAATTGCCACACTATTAGCTCCCAACTCACCCATCTGCTCTTGAGGAACTGTGGAAAGGGTAAGGAGTGAATACTACTGAAAATAAGCACGCCTTTAAGAGCCCTACTTACTTTCTGTGCAGGCAGAAGTTTGTAAGCCCTTTGAGACCAGCAGTAGCAAAGACAACGCCAGAGGCACCAAAGAACAACTAGGGGTAGCAATTTCTGCCTCCTGCTTCTCTCAAATAATATCCATGCATGATAATTGTCATCACCTTCTTTAGGGGTGGTCGAACGACTCAAGTATCTAATGAAATATGAATGGAAGCAAGAAGCTTAGCACTGTGCCAGAAAATTTTTCTGGACGAGCTCCTCAAGGGGAAACTGATATCCGACAGGTAGAAGGTTTGTAACCATGCCAACTGATACCTGCTGAAGGTGGTGAAAGTGTGGTATGGAAGATGGAGCTGACGTATGCACTAGTGAAGAGGCAGAATGAATTTGTGAATGGATAATGACAATCTGCTGCAACAAAAAAAAACTAAAGCGCTTGTTTCACTTAACAGTTGAACTCCTGGAATCCGAGGATATATAAACAACTATAACAGTGTCAATCAATGATTGTCAAGGGAATCTGGGTCATAAATGAAAACTAGCTTTTGATCAGGGAGGACTCGAAGGCCTAACAAAGGAACCACACAGACTTTGTGCAGCAGGCGTTCTTATACCAAGAATAAAAGGCCCACCATTACCATCCTCTTTGAAAAGCTTAATACTCACTTTCAATGACATTGTCATTCAAGTACAAGTGCTCCAGTGTTGGGCTGATGAGCGGCACAGTGGTCAGTCTGTTATGGGACAGCTGCAGAACCAACAAATTTGAGACGTTGAAAATGTTCTTGGGCGTGCCTTTGTCAGACAATTGGTTGTAGTTTAATCTGATGAAGGCCAGGTTAGGGAAGTCTTTAAAGTAGGCATCAGGTATTTCCTCAATATTATTCCTGTCCAGAAAAAGCTGGTGGATACTGTTGGGGACTCCCAATGGCATCTTTCTGAGGATGTTGTGGGCAAGGTTCAGCTGCATGAGGTTCTTTAAGCCCTTGAATGTGTTCTTATTAAAGATCCCATCGCTCAGCTTGTTGTGGTGAAGGTCCAGAAGCAGCAGGTGCTCCAACTTATTGAATACACCGGCAGGAATTTTGGAGATTTGGTTCCTGCTCAACCTCAATTGTTCCAAGTGGGCAGGTAGGAAGGCAGGCAGTTCCTTCAGCTGATTCCTCTCCATGTACAAAAAGGTGAGATTGTCCATCTTCTCCAGGATGCCCTTGTCCACCCTCTTAATGCGGTTGTTGTCCAGGTTGATCCATTTGATCTCAGTTGCATTCCTGAAGGATTCTTCCTGCAGGTCATCGATGAAGTTGTTCTGTAGATAAAGGTACCGGGTGCGGGCGGGGATGATTGGGACCTTTCTCAGGTTTCGGCTGTCACAGTAAAGTGCTGATGGGAAATCAGGTGGGCAAAAGCATTCCCGTGGGCAGTCTGGGAAAACTGATGGTGGACCAAAAGGAAGAGGTGGCGGCAGGTCCGTCGGCTCCACTGGTTCCGGAGGAGGTCGGGTGGGCTTCTTGGGTGGCTTGGGTGGCTTGGGTGGCTTGGCCTTCGTTGGCCTTGGTCTGCGTTGCCCATCAACCTCAGAGAAAAGTAGCAGGATCAGAGGGAGCAGCAGAATAAAAAAGGACTTCATGGTCCAGGCTCCCAGCATCTGGAACACAGAAGGTGCAGAAGTAGTTAGACATGGTGCAAACCAGTGTTATACCCCCCAGCTGGACGAAAAAAATCTGTTGAACATGGTGACAGAAATATGACAACTAAAACAACCCAAATACATGCTGCTACTTTTAATTATGTTTTCACAACAAACAGTTCTCTTTGTACCCTATTGTTCCCTTCCCACGGGGAGTCTTGGACCCATACTGCCCTCAGTCCCTCCTACCTTCTCTTATAGCCTGACATTTCTCTGCTCTAGCATTTCCTATTTCCGTATCAGAACAGTGTGTCGCTGGGCACATCTGACCTTTCACAAGCTACATTATGGTGCGTGATGAAGAAGTCTTGTCACTTATCAACACAGGCATTACCAGACGCACATCACCCCACATCTCAGGAAACTCCATTGGCTACCAGTCATGAAGAGATGCCAGTTCAAGCTGCTCACCTACGCTTACAAGGCACTACACAACGAAGGTCTGGCGTACCTCAGCAAATGAGTGAACTTCCACCTACCAAACCAGGAAACTCCGTTTCAGATCCCTCTCTTTAGCAGCACCCAGCGCATCCGTCGGGTGAACTATGGAGGATGCTACTTCTCCAACCTGGCGGCTAGGATCAGGAACACCCTCCCCCTACACCTAGGGTAGCTCCGTCTCTCCAACAGTTCAGGAAGGACTTCCAAGACCTGGATGTTTAACCAATAGGAATGGGCAGAGGAATCCTGCAGCAGGACCCTACAGCAGATCCTCACGGGTGAAGCACCCACGGTCTACAAATCCTGATTGATTGATTGATGTACAAGAAGCATCACTACTAAGCTTGTCCCAAGGAGCAGAAGAAAATGGGTACAGATGATATTCTTGAGTTGTGTGTTGGGATTACTACCACTAAGCCAACTTCCCCTAGAGACACTTGGAGGATGCCATGCTGAAAGAGGGTATGACTTGTAAAAGGAGCACTTCTCCTCTCTATAAAACATTCAGTACAGTGAGATGGCCATCCTTCCCCCTTTGTCTGCCAGGCGGAACAAGAACTAGACCTCAAGATGGTAGCTGGAAGTGCTAAGATCATTAGATGTGTATGTGGGTCAACGGGGACAGCAGCTACACTCTGCCACTATACCTTTACATTGGGTTAAATCCCACACACCTATGTTGTTAAAAAAGTAAGAACTGGTATACAATAAGAGCCCTTACACAATTAAAAAATAAAATCAAAAAGAATTAGCAGTAGAATACATCACAATAAAAGCCGGTAGAGCGAAAGACCCAAAGGGATTAGCTGCACAATAAAGGCTCAGCAATGATGACAAAACCCCTAATTGCCGTTGTAAGGTGCAAAAAATATGTATAAAAGAATGAATAAGACATAAATACGGTAAGTTGCTAAGAGCCCAGTGCACAATATTGTATAAAGGCACTGCTAGCCAACCGAGGGAGTAAACAAACAACAGTGGTGAACAACCTCTAGTGTTCAGTTGAGGGGGGGGGGGTGTTAGAATTGAAAATGTAATTGTCCTATTGCTCATACTTCGTTCTGTATTAAGTTAGCATTCATGGCACCATTTTATTAGTAGCCGCCATTTTGTTCTATGATCGAAGCTGAGCTTCTGCCTCATACTGCTTGCCTCAGCAGAAAACTGCCTTGATGCATCTTTAGTTTGTATTTCTCCAAGGCCGAGTTCCGCTGCACTAATGAATGTACTCTCTATTATGGCATACCTTTGCTGTTAGATAGGCTCGTTCCCACCTTCTAGAATGGCGGGCGCGGGCAGAGTAACCTTGAAGTGGAGATAGCATGTACCCGGTCCCAGGACCGTAGCTCATCCTTCTGTGCCTCCTTTGTTCGCTAGTGCCTGGACTGGAATTTTCCAGCCTGGGCGTGTTCTTAGGGAATTGGAAATGTATAATATCTGATGTTATGTTGGAGGGAGTCAGCCCCTCGGCAGCCATCTCAGGAGGCTGGTCAGACTGGGCTCTGCTGCAGCGCAATACTAATAAATAATTTTGGTTTATATTCTCTACTGTCTGACCGACTCTTCAATTGGTTTGGAAGGCCGAGAGGTGGTCACGAGTGACCCGGGTGACCCTATTCGGGTCACTTCCTTCAGGGGCAATGCCTTAATAAAGAGTCATAACAACCAAGAAAAATATGAATTCCAATCCCCAGTGGTTAGCAGTCATATTAATAACTATATTATATGCATTGAACGTCTTAACCACAGGGCCATTAAATATTTGGCCAAGCCCAAAAACACTACCCGGCGTGTGTCAGTTTGCAGCAGTCTAAACTCCTCTTGGTACTTTCTAATGCCCACATTTTTGCAAAGTGGAACAACCCCCTTTGCTTGAAGGTGGAAAAAAATTGGACAAAAGAACAGTACGTTGGCAAGAGATTCAGGGATCCCTCAGCAAGCATGGCAGAGATTGTCAACAGAGCCATTTTCCTTCCATCTGCTGGTACAAGCTTTGACAGGTAGGGATTCACACCTAAATTGCAGGAATAGTTTCCTTGCCAGTGGGGGACAATTTCATCTATAATATGCTAATGCAGCACACAGGGTTTAAATACAGTGAAGGCTAATGATAGTGATTTCTTGCAGTGCAACACATGTTCTACAGCGACACACTCCCAGAATGCCGTTTTTATGCTGGCTCTAGAAGTCATGCATATTTTCTCAGGGAAAAATCAGTACATATCAAAACCCAGTTTCTGAAGTAGAGCCTTGACAGCGCAAAGCCACGGTATTTTATTAGGACAGTACGGAGCCATGAGGTCTCTCAGGCCCACCCGGTAGGATTCTAAGGTAGTATTGGTCCAAAGCCAGTGCCAAAAGATAAGGAGTCTAGACCCGATCTTATGGGCAATCCTTTGTTGGGCCAGATCTAAATAGAGAGGGGGCAAAGGGCTACTCACTGGAAGATTTAATAGGGATCTCAAGAAACTGTGCTCCAATGAAAAAAGACTATACATTTTCGTACAACACCATAGCTCAACTCCATACATGACTGACCCCAGAGCCTTGATATTATAAATCTAAAGGGCTGGGGCCTCCTTTCTGGAAATAGTTTTCCTATGGATTTTGGCTATACTTGCTGTATGCTGAATCAGAGACAGCTGCACCTTTTCCATGTGCGGTGCCCAGCACAGGTTAGTCGTGAGTCTTATGCCTAATCAAATTCAGCCACCACATCTATTGGGGGTGTCACCCACCAGCAACAGTCTCTTGCAACAGGTCACCTTCTGTTTAAAGAAAACTATACATTTGTTCTTGGAGCTCTTCACAAAACAGCTGAAAGGTGTTCAAAAGCTGTCGCAACCCCTAGTATGACTTGGAAATCAGCAGGGTATCGTCTACAAAAATGAGGGCAGAGGCTCTCCTCCCCCCTATTTTGGGCGTGTCACGGCCATCACAGTTCACAAACTCAATCACAGCATTGATATATAAGGAGAACAGGGTAGGAGCTAAAACACACCCCGTTCTAACCCCCGGGTCAATGTGGAGGGGATCTGTCAATGCCCCATCCCCCCTCAACGTGTAACCTCACTAAAAATGTTTAATGGGGGGGGGGGGGAGGGGGGCATACCCATTTCTTGAAGCACCCTCCACAGCTTGGCTCTAGCAACCAGATCAAAGGCAGATTGATGATCAACAAAGGCAACAATAAGTTTGCCCTTGTTGATTATCACCTCCTTCAGTAAATGCAGATAAAGCGGAAGATCTGGCCTATGGTGCTTACATTTGACCTGAAGCCCACCTGCCAGTCGACAGAACACTCTCATTACTAATCCAGTCTTGAAGATAAATCATGACCTGCTTACAAAAACTTTTTAGGAGAGAATCAATAAGGCTTATGGATCTGTAATTCCCTAGATTGTTCTGGTCCCCATTCTTGTAGATTGTTATAATTTCCGCTAATTTCCATGAGGAGGAGGTGGCCATACCAGAAAGAATACTGTGAGAGAGCAGATTATTGTAAGGCCCCCAGATTTCTGGGTTTTCCCTGTACAGATCGTTTGGTATCTTGTCCGGACCCGGGGCATGAGCAGAGATACAGGAATTAATTGCATCTATTGCATTGTTCAGTGAAAACTTGATACTGATAGGATTGCTTAAGGCACTGCTACCTAAGGACGTACTACCACCCTTTTCTGTATCACGCATATTGGTGTATAAATTACTAAAATGGGCCACCCACTCCTGAGGTTGGATACAAAAATCTAACTTAGAATTACGACTATTTAGGCAGACCACTGCTGTCCTCCCAAAAATCTTATTGTTTTTCGTAGTCAGTGCATCATGCAGAGACATCCACAGCGAGCTCTCCTAATCCCTTTTCGCTTGGGCTAGTACTTGCTGATAATGCTGATAATGAGACCTACAACTTGCTATCTCTGGTTGGGACATGGATTTAATAGCTACAAGGAGCTCACCTTTAGCTGCCCTACATACTCTATTGTGCCAGGTTGCAGGTTTGGGTGCAGGCCTCCCCTTTCTTCTAGCCTTACCTAGCAACTCCCTTACCTGAGTGAGTACTTTTACATGATTAGTTTTCAGTTAGTCTATTCTACACTCAAGTGGTAATTGGGAGAGATATTCAACATTCAAATGTGCTCTTTGCTTTATTGTCTCTAAGGCTGCAGGGTTCTTTACCACCCAGTCCCACCTGATATGTTTTAGGTTATTTGCATACAAGAGGTCTCCTATATCCCTGTTTCCCTGGCGCACAGGTGATAGAACTGGTTTGTCCAAAAGTGACAGGCTGAGAGCATTGTGGTCACTATCTACTCGATCCACCACTTCCTATCCATAATAGCATGCCAGAGCTTGACGTCTGCCAGAAAGTAGTCAATTCTGCTACTATGGCCGGGCCTATTGTATGTTATCTTTCCCTGGTGGTCAGAGGGGGATCTGCCATTTGTAGCTTTAAGATCAAGTTCAAGGTAAGTGCCAGTAACTGGGCAGCTTTGGGTGTCCATCTCACTGTTGGGAGGTCAATTTGCAGGATAGCCCACTGGCTATCCCATTCTTCAGTTAAATCAGGGGGGTGACAGCCAATGATTCGAAAGTAGAATTAAAATCACCTACCCCCAGCAGCAGGGCATTCCCTGCATGCTCCAAGAGAACTTGCTCTAGTACATGGGTACTCACAAACATTTTCCTGGGGGCCGCAAAGTTTGGTCTATGGTGTGACTGAGGGCCGCACTGATGCTGGCTTGGGGTGTTAAGTGGGTGTAGGAAAAACAAAGCATGTATATCTAGTGTCTGTCTTTACAAATGAAGGTGTACCTAAAGTTAAGGGCCTAGTTCCTTCATTGCCCTAACTGCAATTAACCTTTAAATAAGTGCTTGCTGTATATTTAACTTTTTTTCATGTTAGTGTTGAGTTGAGTAAACGGCAGCCCAGTGCTGCTGCTGCCCAGGGGGCTGCATGTAAATGTCAGGAGGGCCGCATGCGGCCCCCGGGCCGTACTTTGAGTATCACTGCTCTAGTACATTAAGTAGACACGGCATTCCAAACCTTTACTCTGTTGTAAACATTAAAAAATTGTAACGAAAAGCATGAAGGGAGCACCAACCTGACTGCTAGGATGTCAGGGGAGTCAATAGGCACAATATTAATTCTGCACTGAAGTGCTCCTTTGACCCAGATTCCCAACCCTACTGAGGGCCTACCCCTTCCAGACTTGGTCACATTCACCCAAAAGGTTGTATACCCACTCCTGTGGAAGAGGGATATACACCACGTCTCCTGAGACAAGCAGATATCGAATCTTTCAATGAACTGGCCCAAATCCACCTCGGTAATAACTTGGATATCCCTGCTACGTTCCACGATACAGTTTTAATCGAGGACTCAAGTGACAGGCTAACTTCTTTAAGTGGTTGAGAGTTAGAGCCCTCAGTAGTATTCTCCTCTGTACTTACAACAAGTGAACGAATCCCTGTTTGCAGACCCCCTGCATGAATTTGTATGCCCTTGACACTACGTAGGGGGGCATTAGGGGCCAGGCAAGGAGAGGCCCTGCTGGTCCCACTCCCAGCTTCTCCTGCCTTCACCTCAACCCCACAACTACTTAACCCAGATGGAATAGCCGGGTCTCGAAATTGTAACTGTATGCCTGTTTACTACATATTTTCTGAAACCACATAGCACATAATACCCACAAATGGGTCACGATTATTCCTGCTGGCAGTGCACCATTGAAGAAGGAAGCGAGCCAGCTGTTGAGAGTGTAACAGACTAACCAATATCATTAGAGGTGGTACACTGTGATTGGTTGATCCCCAGCTCCACTGGGCTTCAAAGTTACCTAGATCTCTTTAAATCTGCTCACGTCCATGGTTAGCAGTCCGCCGGTGGCCTAGCCCTCACGTCCATGGGTAGCAGTCCGCCGGTGGCCTAGCCCTCACTTCCATGGTTAGCAGTCCGCCGGTGGCCTGGCCCTCACCTCCATGGGTAGCAGTCCGCCGGTGGCCTAGCCCTCACCTCCATGGGTAGCAGTCCACCGGTGGCCTAGCCCTCACTTCCATGATTGGCAGTCCGCCGGTGGCCTAGCCCTCACTTCCATGGGTAGCAGTCCACCGGTGGCCTAGTCCTCACTTCCATGGTTAGCAGTCTGCCAGTGGCCTAGCCCTCACTTCCATGGTTAGCAGTCCGCCGGTGGCCTGGCCCTCACTTCCATGGGTAGCAGTCCGCCGGTGGCCTGGCCCTCACGTCCATGGGTAGCAGTCCGCCGGTGGCCTGGCCCTCACCTCCATGGGTAGCAGTCCGCCGGTGGCCTAGCCCTCACTTCCATGGTTAGCAGTCCGCCGGTGGCCTAGCCCTCACTTCCATAGTTAGCAGTCCGCCGGTGGCCTGGCCCTCACTTCCAGGGGTAGCAGTCCGCCGGTGGCCTAGCCCTCACTTCCATGGGTAGCAGTCCGCGGGTGGCCTAGCCCTCACTTCCATGGTTAGCAGTCCGCCGGTGGCCTAGCCCTCACTTCCATGGGTAGCAGTCCGCCGGTGGCCTTGCCCTCACTTCCATGGGTAGCAGTCCGCCGGTGGCCTGGCCCTCACGTCCATGGGTAGCAGTCCGCCGGTGGCCTGGCCCTCACCTCCATGGGTAGCAGTCCGCCGGTGGCCTAGCCCTCACGTCCATGGGTAGCAGTCCGCCGGTGGCCTGGCCCTTCTGCTGTGGCTCTCTGCCCTGATACCCCTTGTGTGGACAGACGCTCTCGCGAGGCTCTTCTCACACACTCTGTAAATGTGGCTTCCTCAAACTGCTAGTGCTATCAATTTGGAATCGCACGGTATCCCCCATCAGTCCGCCCTTTACAAATCACAGATACAAGCCCTTTCCGAGACACAAATAAGCCCTCCCATTGTACTGGGGGGCTTCAGCGGGTTGTTGTAGAACACCTTATGAAAACAAATATCTGGTGGAAAGTGGTATTTTTCATGCACATTTTGTCAGGAATATTGCCCAGCACAAGGCTCTCTTTCAATGGTGCCTGAACGCACTCTCCTAAGCCCCAGGGTTCCACGGAGCTGCAGCAAAGGCCGTGCGCCTTGTCTTGGGGGCGTTTCACTGTTGTCGCATAAGCAGAGTTTACTCTGCCCCACCATGTCAATGTAAGCAGCACGTGTCTGCATTCAGCATGAAAAAACACACACTGGACTGGGGTGGGGTGGTGGGCGGCTCGGGGGGTCTGCTCAGGGTAGTGCTGCCCTATAGGGCAATCAGGCAGTGCTCGAAGTTCTTGTCTGACAGATCAGTGTGTGAGATGTTTTTTTGCAAATCTGTGGGTCTTTTTTATGGTCTGCTGGGCCGGTTTTACTGTTAATGTCTCTGATATTACCATAAACATTGCCTGCAGCAAGCTCATGCTTGCAGCCTCCCATGCGTTGCAAACAAAACACCTGTACAGCTTGTCCTTTGCAAGTTGAAAACTGCCCTGATTTCAAAATGTCGACCACTTTTTGAATTCTTTGATTCGCTAATGGGTGGGTGGGGTGGGGGATGAGGGGGACACTTTTAATTTGCTTGCCCTGGCCTATTTTCTATTCTACTCCGACCCTGGAACTGCTCACTCCTTGCATCAAGCAACTCTATGCACAGCCTCCTAGTCCTCGACGACCCCTCCAGCAAGTCCAGTGCGCATCTCTTACAGTCTCCAGTCACAGCTCCTTCACAATAATGCACAATTCTGAGTCTGCCCCAGCACAACACCCTCTTCAGAAGGCAAGCATCAATCAGAGTAAAGTACAACACACTTGAAGTACAGCTGCCTTTGAGGTGCTGTGGATCTAGCGCTCTCTGCTGGTTATATCCATGAATTGCAGGCGGAGACATTCTAAATCCGCAGTACACAAACGGCAGCTCAATAAAAAGCAAAATAAAATGGCACGATGTACTTTCTGTACATTTGCCCCAATGTACAGTAAGTACATCGTGCTATTTTTTTAATTTGTGTTTTTTATTTGCTTGGTGTTTTATAAAGCTCAAACTTAACCAAACCGGGTGTCAGAGCTCACAGCACCGTCCGCCACAATGCTGGGAATGCACGTTGTGCATTGACATGCACAAGGTGACAGGCACCGCGCGGTGCCTGCCACTTTGTACATGCCAATGCAGGGGGGTACCATAGGTACCCCCCGTGTGCACCCCCCCACGACCCCAAAACCCTGGGGGCCCGCAACGGGCCCCCAGAAGCAAAGACCACATGCCTTTCCATGGCGGCAACACCGCCATGGAAAGGCTGATTTCCGCCACCATCCTAATATGGATGGCGGTGTCTTGCAGACACCGCCACCATGTTAGAGCCCTTTTCAGCCTGGTCGACGAGTCGACCGGCGGAAAAGCGGCGGACGGTCTTTCCGTCCGCCTGGGTCCCCACCGCCATCATAATATGGCGGGGGAGAAATGTTGGGCAGACGGAAATGGCGGGCGGATCGCCACCGCCATACGGGTGGTCGCGATCCGCCCGCTATCATAATGACCCCCCTAGTTAGGCCACGACTTTACAGGAAGTGGCATCACAAGAAGTGACATCAGATCTAAAGCTCTGACATGTATGTTTAGCAGGTCTATTGTGTACGTTTTAACGCATTGCGAGGATAATAGCACTGTGAGCAATGGAAGATGATATGTGACTTCTACACGATGCAATCCCCCAGTTTTATGTAACCCATTCTGTACATTCATTTACAAACTTATATAATTTTTTGCACATGTAATATGCACATGTTTATGTAAAGCTCTTTGACACCCTGCATTGGAATGAGTAGGGCTATACAAGAATAAATAGTGGTACTTCAATTATTTCAACGCCTCCTCAGGGGAAGTAAGCTCTATATAAATGCAATTTGCTTTGTGTAAATACTGGGAAAGACCAACATATCTGATATTCTTACAGTGCATGCATATCTCCTAAACAGGGACTGAACAAAGTGAAAAGCTGCCTCTCTTAAGTATGTGTGAAGTGCTAACAAGGTGTGAGCCTTTGTTTCCCCTCCGCTTTATTTGCATCAGGTGTGATGCTCCTGACTGCTCCCAGCCAAGAGACTGAACAAAAGGAGGCCTGATGACACCTCAAATTCGGCCTTTGTTATGGGCCCAGCATGAGTCTTAAATAAGAAAGCCCCATCCCCGCTTGCATGTTGTTGCTTGTTGCAGATGGAAAGCAGACAACGTGCAGGCACTGCTGAAAGTGTCCCGGTGTTTGGAAATTACACAGGTACGAGTTTAGCACATTATTTAGTGGGGCTCAAATTCTTGGCAGGATGGACAGCGTTCACCCTGTGAAAAAAGTGGGTGGACGCCGTCCACCCACGTGTACCCCCGACTCGTGCCCTGGTCAGAGTGCTCTCCAGAGGAAAGATATGAGAGCACCCTGCAGAGTCAAACGTGTGGATTTCCAGCAGAACGAAACAGATTGTTTACAATTCAATAACCCTTCCCTCTTCTATCCATGCACTATCCTTTTTCAATCCAAATAACAAACTCGCATGTCCACCACTCAAATTAATTTCATATCTCTCTATAATAATTGACCACTAATCCTTTTTGGGTTCCGGCGTAGCGTCCTACTCACCGAAAAGCGCTTTGACGCCTCATCAGGGATAGTAAGCGCTATATAAATGCAATTACAATTACAACAGTGGTCAGGAGTTAAGGTTGCAAAACATGTAATGCAGACAGTCATAGGTTATGAAGAACACTTAAATATGCAAGCAGTGCTAAAAAATTATTGTTCCTCTAAATTTGTTACATTTGAAGGAGTTGCATATTGTAGGCAATAGAGTGTTGGAAGATGCAACAGACCATTCTAGGATGTATTGTAGAGTCAGGGTTTGCTGTTGAGGTTGTCTTCTCTGCCTGTTTTGGGGTGTACTGCCAGGCAGTAGGAGTACTTAATGAGAGTCTGAGATGTGTTCGTAGTATTTGTCATACTGTGCTGGAAGGCTATGTCAGGGTATGCTGGAAGGTGGTGTTGTGGTGTCAGGGCCGTTGTGAACCTCTGCTTTAGCAGCTTAAGCGGGGGTGGAGTTATTGATGGGCCTCTTCCGTCTACAGCTTGGCAGACAAAGGCTCATAAATAACGTGAAAGGGTAGGTGGGTGTGTGAGTGAGTGAAAGTATGGGTGGATGAACACTCATTCATCCACCCATACTTGAAGGGATGGATGGAAGGATAGATGAGTGAAAGAATGGATGACTGAAAGGGAGGGTGAGTGGATGGATGAAAGGGTGGATGGATGGATGAGTGAAAGGGTGAATGGATGAAAAGTATGGATGCATGAGTGGGTGAAAGTACAGATGGCTGACTAAGTGGCTGGAAGGGTGGAATAACAGGGTGGATGGATGGACCAAGTGAAAGAGTGGATAGATGGATCAGCAAAAGGATACATGGATGAGTAAAAGGATGAATGCTGGTGCATTATGAACCCCCAAGTTTAGCAGCTACAGTGGGGGTGAAGCTCTTGATGGGCCTCTTCTGTCTGCAACTTGGCAGACAAAGGTTAGTGAGTGATAGGATGGATTGATGGATATGAGGGAAAAGGTGGATGGATGGGTGAGTGAAAGGATGAGTGGGTAGATATATGATTCACTGAAATATTGGATATACGGATGAATGAAAAGGAGGATGGATGGATGAGTGAAAGGGAGGATGGATGGATGAGTGAAAGGGAGGATGGATGGATGAGTGAAAGAATGGATGGATGAGTGAAAGGGAGGGTGGATGGATGGATAGCTGAGAGGGTGAATGGATGAGTGAAAGGGTGGATGTACGGATGATGATAGAGACGATGGATGGATGAGTGCGTCAAAGGATGAATGGATGGAACGAGTGAAAGGGAGGATGGACAGATGGATGGACTGAAAGGATGTATTGATGAAAGGATGGATGAGTGAAATAATGGATGGAGGAGTGAAAGGGGGTGGATGGGAGGATGAATAAAAAGATGAATGAGTGGAAGAATGGGTAGATGAGTTAAAGGGTGGATGGATGGACGAAAGGGTAAGATGGATGCGTGAAATTAATGGATGGATGAGTTAAAGGGAGGGTGAATGGATGGAAAGATGAGTGGAAGGATGACTGAGTGAAAGGATGGACGGAAGAGTGAAAGGGTAAATGGATGGATGATTGGAGGTATGGGTGGAAGGGTAGCTGGATGGGTAAAAAGGTGGACGAGTGAAAGGGAGGATGGATGAGTGAAAGGCAGAATGGATGAATGGAGTGAAAGGGTGGATGGATGGAGTGAAATGGTGGATGAATGGATCACAAGGATGGATTGATGACTGAAAGGATGGATGGATGGATGAGTGAAAGGGTGAATGGAGAGATGGATTGGTGAAAGGGATGGATGGATAGATGGATGGGTGGATAGGTTTAATGGATAGGTTTGGAGATGGATGGATGGATGGATGGATAGGTTTGGATATGGATGGGCGGGTGGTATGAATGATGAAAGAGTGAATGGATGACAGAATGTAAAGGTGAAATGCTAGATATCACCAGGTGGATGGAAGGATAAAAGGATGAATTGGCAGATGCTTGGATGAAATAGACAAGAGAGCTCTTCTGTGGAGGGTCGTGATGACTTGCTTTGTTTGTTTGTGCCATAAGAGCTTTGGTTTGAAGTGGGGGATATTTTAACTTTCTGGCTACTCCCTTGTGTGGTGTTCTGGTTGGGAGGTTAGTTGCGCAGCCAGAAATAGTGGGAATGTGTTGTCAAGAACGGCAGGGCATGTTTGTGTGTAGTGTTGAGGATTTGGTGGTAACTAGTTTCAGGTATGCCAATCAGTGGCGTAAGGAAACTTGAGGGGGCCCCCTACAAAGTACATGGAGGCCCCCTGACCCATTCAGGAGCTTTCAGGAGGCCAGGGGCCCGCTGCCCGTGCACAGTGCCAGCCAGTGCATGGTGCGTGACTTTGTGGAGCCATGCACGAGGGTCACAGACCCAGCCAGTGTACTGTGCTCTGAGGGTGGCCCTTGAGCTTGTGCCCCCCGCACCGCAGGGGCTAATGTTACACCACTGATGCTAATACATATTATTTATCAGGCTGTGCTGGCAAGTTTTATTGTATCATCTGGCAGTAAGTTTTGGTGTCTTCTCAAATTAAGGTTCTGGTCTTGTGGCGTGAAATGTCAGCATGTGCCGATAGAAAGTATGCAGTGTACTGGCAGGAATGTCAGTGTGTGCTGGTAAGCTGGGTCAAGACATGCTGGCAGGAAATGTTATGGTGGGTGGTGGGACTTGGTCAGTGTGCAGGGACGTAGCTTCTGCTGGTGTTTTAGGGGTATACCCCACTAATAATTTCTTAGTCAGGTCAAGGCCAGGCAGTAACAGTCGGGTCAGCAGTCTGAAGCAACAGTGACTGCAGTCTGTAGTGTCAAGTCACTTGCTGCAGAATGAGCCTGGATTGGCAGAGTGACCTACGAATGTGATAGGCAGGTAGAGCCCAGGGCACGAATCTGATTGGGCATTCATTAAAAAGTGTATTTGAAAAAGGTCCCTATTGGGCCTTAAATTCATCTCCTTTACAGTCAAGAATAGAGCATGAATTTTGATCGACTGCTATAGAAAGCCTTGAGGTACTCCATTATAAGGATGCAGTCACTGTTTACCTTTTATTTTTACTTCATCTTGCGTTCCCAAGACTATTGTTTTTCTATATATTGCATTTCAGTATTTTAGTGCATGCAGCATATGACTATTATGTGAACTATGGAGCATATTTACTAGGAAGTGGCGGAGCGCGGCATTAGCCTCCTTGGCTTAACGCAGCGATCCGCCACTTTCAAAACGCATATTTACAAGGATATGGTGCAGCCCTGCGTTTCCCCCTGCGCTAGCGCTAGTTTAAGCTGCCTAGCACCAACGCAGACACCCTTGCACCATAGTGCAAGGAGGCCTGCGTTGTGGGGAAGATTGTTTAAATGTAGGAAGGTGTCCCTTCCTCCACATAATCAATCTTTAAATGGCGTTTTGTAACTTCTAATTAAGCAGCACACATAGAAGTTGCAAAACGTAATTTTTTTAAAGTGATTGTTTATGTACAGGAAGGGATACAACAGTCACTGTGCAGTATCAGGATTCTTGATGAGATTTAGTAACGGTGCTTCCCCGCCACAGACATTTATCATGCTTTCTTGCCAAGCATGTAGATGTACATGTCCTTCAAAGTCACTAGCCCCTTTTTACAGCTCAGCATATGCACAAGGGAAGCAGCTCCAAGCACAGCAGCATCAAGGTCATTTATGCACATCCATCCACATATGCATCCATCTGGGCACATATGGGCACTCACATATCAATACAGCCATTTCCCCTCCACACATAACATGACAGGACATCACATATATATTTATTAAGCATACATTCACCGCTTGTGGCATGTTGGTACTGAAATAACAGATGTTATATTTACTTTACCATTAACGTGTTCAGCCAGCCATGCACCTACCTATCCACGCAACCATACTGAAAAGTATGCAGAAAATAGGCAAGGGTATTTGCACTACTGCTGCAGACTGTGCTGTCTATGTTTTGTGAGAGAGAAGGCTTCCTTGATACATCGTGAGCTTAACCTGTTCTGTACCAGTAGGACATGTGTTCTGTTGTTGTAGTGTTATATGTCAGGTAGGGTAGCTTCCATTGCTGTTAGTATGCCATACCTGTTCCATGAAGGAAGGAAGCTTGCAATTCTGCCCAGGATGCACTTGTTCCATGAGGAATGGAGCTCAGCTGTACATGTCGTGTTGAGGGGTGCTGTGGCGTACTTCTCTGAAGGTGGGAAGGTGATGCACGTGGTGTGTCTCTTCTGTGAGACAGGGAAACTGGCTCTGCTAATGCCCAACCGTGCCTGTTCTGTGAGTGATTCTTGCACTGCTGATGGTGTCATGTACCCAGTGGGTGAGTGAGTGAGTGAGTGAGTGAGTGAGTGAGTGAATCTTTCACTGAAGCTGCCCCTCTCATGTTTCGGATACATGAATCACACCCACTGTTGTGTACCTATCTGTTGGTGCCAGTGGAGTGCATGTGGCTGTAGGTTCTAACCCTGATTGGGAGCATCCAGTGAGTGTCCCTGACACGCAGGAAGGGTTGCCACCTTTCTCAAAGAAGAATACTGGACATTTCGGTGTATCCGGAGGTTATGAAAGGGCCGAGAGTTGGTATTTAAATTGCAGGTTGTGTAAAACTCTCTTTTTTCTTTTTCTTTCACAGGGTGATTCAACCTATTTTTGCATTAAAATATTTAGGGATAATGTAGACAGCGCTAAAATACTTTTGATATGTTTTTATCTTGTAGTTGCTGTGGTACATGTTTATATTTTAAAGGGGGAAATACTAAGTGCCTAATCCACAAAGGTAAACTTAGACCTGAAGTGTAAATTTAGACCTGAAGCCTACAGTTAGACTTCGGGTCTAAACTTAGATTTCAGGTCAAAGTTTACCTTTGTGAATCGGGCCCCGAATTCTGAATTAGGATGATTTTCGTGATTTTCTTTTTGACTTGGGATGAAAATACTGGCTAGACCAATGGTCACAGTTTCAATCCTCTTTATGTTTAATGAACCTGCACCAGAGCATTGCATGCAATGTTCGATCTCACGTTTGTAGTCAAAGAGAACTTAGTGGGTTAATGCTTTTATTACAGATATCATTGTGCACGTTTTGCCACCACTTGAACCCTTCCTTTTGCGTCTACCTAATGGCCCTTCATCTGCTGCTGTGCAGAGAAGATGTGGTTGTTGACTTGGACCTGGTGTCTTCCATCCTCTTCCTGCCTCAGCCTGGTTCCATCTACACTTTTTATCATTATCCCCCTTCAAGTCATTGCTTCGCTGCATCCTATGGCATGCCAGTGGGTAATGAGACGACTCCAAGGCCATCAACCTGCTACAAGCCATCCCAATGGTTCACTGTTCGCTAGATCAGTAGTATATCCAGCTTAAGCCACACTTACACCCTACAACAACAGTATACATTAGATGCAATTCCTGTTCCTATCAAAAGCACAATACAGATCAAAGTCGTCCGGTGGTCTAAGTGTTTGCTACCTCAGTGGTACATCCTTTCAAGGTATACTGATAAATGATAGCCTATCATTATTCTGTGTATCCGCTTATTGAGTCATCCTGGCATAGCAGCAAGACACAGCGGACACTTGGTCTCCAAGATCAGAACCTCCATAGACACATACAGATCCCAGAGAAGTAACATTGCAAGGATAGAAAAAAACACAGAAAGCAAGCCTTCCCATGCTATGCCCGAGAATCTGGGAAAAGGTCCCAATACAGATCTAACGAACCTTCTCCCTCCTCCTACTCCACAACCTCTTTGAACATCATTTCCCCCCAGTGACCATTCCTCTCCACTTCTTACCTCCAAGAGCCCCCTTCTTCCATTAACCCACCCGCCATTCGCGTCTCTAGGGAAGGAAGCTTTAGGTTAGAGATCCCTACTTTTCTGTTGGTAACGAGTAACACATGTGCATAAAACAAAATTGTGTGCAACAGCCCATTTTCTAGAAAACACTTTGCTCTACAGATGTTGAAAAAATGACATCAACAAGTAAAACTGAGCTTTGCAAAGAAAACATTTTAATGATAAGTAATGCAATACGTTTTACTTGGCAAACAAAGTTTGAATCTTTTAAACACATTGAATATACAAAGCAGCAACACACTCCAGATGTTATGGTATATTGATTTGTATAGTTCACTAATCACCGAAAAGGGTATCCAGGTGCTTGGGCAGGTGTGTAGATTAGTGGTCCCCAAGGTGTTTATACGAACAGCCAGGTCTTCAGTTTCTTCTGGAACTCAAGAAGTGAGGAAGAGGCTCTGATGTTTTGAGGGAGGTTGTTCCATATCTTGGGTGTGATGTAGGAGAATGAGCGACCTCCAGTTCTGCTTTCGCGGATGCAGGGAATGTGTGCGAATGAGAGTGAGGCAGAGCGTAAGTGTCTGGTGGATTGGTGAAAGTGTATGCATCTGTTAAGGTACTTTGGCCCTGTGTTGTGTAGGGCTTTGTATGTGTGCGTGAAAAGTTTGAATTAGCTGCGCTTGTGAATTGGGAGCCAGTGGAGCTTCCAGAGCTGCGGTGTGATGTGGGTGGGGTGTGGGAGGTCGAGTATAAGTCTTGCAGTGGGGTTCTTGATGGTCTGGAGTCTGTGTAGGAGTTGTGTGGGGATTCCGGTGTAGAGAGTGTTGCCCTAGTCCAGCCTGCTGCTGATGAGTGCCTGTGTGGCGGTCCGCCTGGTGTCCTTAGGTAACAATTTGAAGATTTTTGCAGCATGCGTAGGATGTGGAAGCAGGAGATGCACACTGCGTTGACTAGAGCCGGCATGTTGAGCTTGTTGTCTAGGATGATCCCTAGATTTCTTGCGTTGTCTGTGGGTGTGGGTGTTGGTCATATCTCCAACGGCCACCAGGTGGAGTCCCATGGGAAGGTCTTGTTGCCGAAGACCAGTACTTCCTTCTTGTCAGAGTACATATTCAGGTAGTTAGTTCGCATCCAGTCTGCTACCATGGTCATGCAATTGGTGGTTAGTTTTGGTGGTGGTTGTTTTGTCCATCAGCGAGAGGATGAGTTGGGTGTCATCAGCATAGGAGATGGCGTGATGTCTTGTGATCAGATGATGTTGTACGTGTACAGATACGTTTTAATTACTTTTATCTGTGTACCAATCAGTACTACACATTTTTTAGGGGTATGTTGCTGCAGGTTGCGCATTTGTAAGTAAATTACATCAGTTGCATTAGCAAAGCATTGAACAATGGGAATAGCACTGCTCCTCAAGCGGTGTCTGAGGCCGGTAACGGTAAATATGCATTTCATAGCACGGTAGGCCGTAATATTGGTCAAAGAATGTTATGCTTTGAATACTACAGATCTGTACATAGAGAGTTGGGGTTCTCCACAAGCAATTTCTGGAGGTTTAGGGCAAATTGTGCATTTGTAGGACTGACAGACATATTTGATTCCTTTCAAGGATTTTGGAGGAATTGGAGGTAGTGGCAAATAGTGCATTTCTATATTAGGCCAATGATATTGGTTAAAACTTGTTAGGATGCAAAAATCCCTTTACACAAGATGGGGGGCAGGATAAGCTTTTACAAGAAATCTGAGGATTTTTCCCCCATTGAATTTTGGGGACGTTTGGGACAAATGGGGCAATCATAAGAGTGTTAGATTGGTCCCTTTGTAGAATTTAAAAAATACCTGGCTGCAGGTTGTAGACTTTAATTTTTTTTTGCATGGGGTGGAGTAATTGTCCTGCTGTTTAATTTTGGGGACACAGTGGCAAATATTCCAAAGGATTCTGGAAAATGATTGTAAATGGTGCATTTTATAAACTGTTAGGCTGGTAACATCGGTCAGTTGTTTTAAAGCACAATTGCTTTAGAAAGGAAGCACAATAGGCCATTACCAGTAGTTCTAACACGGATATAAGTGCACTTTACCGGGGACTTTGAAGGATATCTTGATTAATACAGTGACAGCTGAAAGCTGTTTGCAGGTAAGACCAAAAAGCAGGGAAGTTGCAGTGCTCCACTGAGAGAGGTGGCAATTTGATGTTGACATCTCTCTCAGAAGGCTATTGAGCACCAATGGCTGAAGGGAAGTCCCTTCTGTTCTTCTTTCTCATCTGTTCTTTATCTGTACAGAGCAACAATTGATTGAAAAATATATTAGAGGGGAACCTGAAAGATTGTTTGTCAATTAATGTGATTGCCCTGATGAAGATCTGAACTTGCGAAACACGTTAGTAATATGTACTAACAAACAAGTGATGCTGAGCCTTTGTATTTGGGATCATCTGACAAGTTACTAGAAACTGTACTTGGGTGTACCCAACATATATATTTTGTATATGTTTAACGTGGTCAGGGACAAAAGACCACATACTGAGGTTACACCTTTGTGCTGGTCCAAGGTTGCCCATAGTACACATCTAAGGCACATCTCATGCTGCCTGTGCGGCACAGCTGAAAAGAGAACTTGAGAAGAACATTCTACGGTGGGTTGACAGTCTGTGGCAATCAGCACTAGCCCATAGTGTCAGTCTGTGCTCACAAGCAGTGTCGATGTGCAGGCAGGGGTGTCATTCTATGCTTGCAGCAAGTCTCAGGATGTGCTAGCAGGCAATACTGGATCTGCAGGCAGGCAATGTCAGTCTTTGCTCACAGGCAGTTGTAGGATGTGTTTTCAGGCAAAGCATTGTAGCAGGCAGACAGTATCTGCCTGTTCTCGCAGGCAGTATCAGGATGTGCTCGCAAGCAGTGAAGGGTCTACAGTTACTCATGATGAGGTAGTGCAGGCAGGCAAGCAGGTTCAGGATGTGCTTGCAGAAAGTGTGGGGTGTGCCGGCAGGCTGTGCCCATCAGTGCCACAGGCAGGTTGGCTCGGGAATGCTCACAGGTGATGTCAGGCCTGCAAGCAGGCGGGGTCTGTCTGTGCTTGCATACAGTCTCATGGTGTGCTTGCAGGCAGTGCCGGGTTTGTAGGCAGTCATAGTCCAACAGTGCATGTCTGAAGGCGGTATCATTATATGTTCGCAGGCAATGTCAGGCGTATAGGGTTAGTCTGCGCTCACAGGCAGTCTCAACATGTGCTTGCAGAGCCGGGTCTGTAGGCAGGCATTGTCAGTCAATGCACACAGGTAGGCACTCACGAGGTGCTTACCGGCATGTCCTGTATGCAGCCATGGCCCGTGCAGGTAAGAGCGGTGGGGAGGTGTGGCTGGGTGGGGGATTTCGACAGACTATGATGAGGGAACCTTAATTATTTATTTAATTTTCCCTCATCATCGTCCCTCGAAATCTCCCCCACCCGGCCCCACCGCCCCACTGCTCTTACCTGCACGGGCCGCGGATGCCGGTATGGAGGCAGGCAGTGTCAGTCTGTGCTTGCACGCGGTGCTTGGTGTGCAGGTACGCCCCCTTGGGATTCGCTTGCAGGCAGTGTCAGTTGTGCAGGCAGGTGGTGTCAATCTCTGCTTGCGCACAGTCTCAGCATGTGCTCGCAGACAGTGTGTGGTGTGCAGGCAGGTGGTGTCATGTGTACAGATAGGCAGGGCCAGTATGGCCGCAGCGGCATCGGGCATTTCCCCGGAGGCTCGAAGGGTGGGGGCCGGTTTCGTCAGAGGGGGCCGATTTTACAGCGGTGCTGCAATATTGGCCCCCAGTAACAAAAGCAGCAGTGCTTCCCACTTGCACTCCCCTGCCCCCCTGGGGTGGTGAGGAGAGGGCTGGTCTGACAAAATTGCCAGGGCTGCGTTGGGTTCCCCGTCCGGCCCTACAGATAGGTGGTGCCAGTCAGTGCTCCATGCAGTGTCTGGTGTGCAGGCAGGCTGACTCATGCTCAGGACCACTGGAATTATGCGATTTTGTGGCTGTTGCATTTTCCACATTATTATGGATTTGCTGTATATGTTACATAACTGATCATCTACTGAATAATCTGCAGATTTTAACAAAACAATTTTTGTTTCTGAAAGCGCGGCAACACATTTTGCAGCAAAGTGGAAGGCCCTTTGCAAAAGTTGACTAGTCGTCTTTCTGTTGCTTATTGCTATATTTTGGTGTTAAAGTGGTACTAATAAGGCTTAAGCTTTGCCCAGACAGTGTTAGTCTATGTAAAAATGTCAAAAGAATAAAGTAATACTATCGCCAAATGTGACGCATTATGCTGCATAATTTGCCGTTTGTTGCTGCATAATGTAGTCAACCCTGCCACATAATTCCAGTGGCTCTGCTCATAATGTACTCGTAAGCAGTGTCAGGTGTGCAGGCAGGGGGTGTCAGTCAGTGCTCGCAGGCGGTGGTGAGTGTGGGAGAAAGCGTGCTCCTGTGCGAGCAGGCAGTCTCAGGACGTGCTTGCAGTCAGTGTCAGTTGTATATGCATTAAGGCAGCCTCAGTGTGTGCTCGCAAGCAGTGGTGGATGACGTACAGGACGGCTGTGCCAGTTAGTGCTCGCAGGCAGTGCCAGGTAAGCAGGCTGGCCATGCTAGTTTCTGCCGGAAGGCAGCATGGGGGATGTGCTTGCAGTCACAGTGTCAGCTGTGTATGCAGGCAGGCAGTCTCAGCATGTGCTCACAGTCAGGCGCGCAACGCCCATTGGGCTCAAAGGGCTTCAGCTCCCCCCTGTCATGTGTGTCAGCCCGGGTGAGACAGCTTCCCAGGCACACACACAGCACCTGAGTACTTCACAGGTCTTTAAAAGACCATTTACTTGCTAACGAGGCTTTGTTGTGTTTTCACCCTGTGACATCTTAATGATCCAATGTAGAATGTTAACGGTGTGTTCTAATAAAGAATGTTGGGGGGTTTTGAGCTGTGGGGCATTCTGTGAAAGGCTGTTGGTGGCTGAGGTGAATAAACGGACCTTTCTACACTTCGTCCGTCTATCTGCTTATTTATTCAATGTGGAGAACACCACATTAATTTGGCGACGAGCGTGGCAGTGTGGCTCTCACCTCAACATCCAGTAAAGAGAAGAAACGGTTTCAGCGCTTCCTCCTGGCACTCATCGCGAAACTCCTCCAGCGGCTGACTAAGATGTGGAAGAGAAGTGTAATCTACTTCTCCAGCGGCTGATGCGTCGACGCCTGGTGTGTCCGGAGCAAAGGATATCGGGTGAGGAGTTGAATGCAGAGGGGCGGGAAGCTGAAACGCATATGCGTTCCACGAAGTGAGTGGAAGACGGCTGCGACAGTGAGCGTGCAGCGTAAAGGAGCGTCTGGTTGCTAGGAGGCATAACGCTAAGAGGAGCGGTGAAACAACCAAGGACGCTACTCACTGTGAAGCGTCATCACGTCAGGGCACGTTTTCGGCGGCCATCTTGACAAGTTGGGAAGATCTCCACCAGGCAGTGTGCATTGTCCGGTGTTTGCTTATGTACATGGCGAATAAGATAAAGGTGGTTTGGTGTGTCGTTTTTGGTGCAACAGGCCTGGAATAGAAGACACGGTGACTGGCACACCTTACAATCGTGCTGGAATAGCTAGGTGACGCTGAACTTTAGAAACAGTGACTGGAACTTTATCAATCATTTAAAAAAAATTTTTTTATTTTTTTTGCATTTAAAAATTTACTAGATGGTTAAAAGGTTTGAAGTGTGGGTTTTGAAAACAGATAACCAAGCGTAAAAAGGAAAAAAGATAAAGGCACAATTTTGGTCACAATATATTAATCTCACGGTGATAGTAATGTGAAGTGCACAATGTTTTGACATTAGAATTAGAGTTAAGGGGTTAGCAAGTGAACTTTGTCTACTGTTTTCACGTCATCTGACATAAAGGAGCATAATCACTAAGGTTCAGCTTTGAAGTTGAAATAAAGGGCTAAGTGTGGAACGAAAGCATGCAGAATGTAACTCAACCACCGTTTTTTCTTAACAGTCCAGGTGAGCCCACGATTAAGTGGCAAAAATGGGAAAAAAAAATGTGCAACTATGCACGTGTTTGTGGGACAAACTTGAGTGCAGAGAGGAAGCATTCTCTACTTTTGCACTGTTTAGGGGGTGAAGGTCAGGATGTATTGGAACATTTGCCAGATCTCAGTCAAAATGACCAAAGATCTCTTAATGAATATGAAATATGCATTCTTCAATTAGATAGGCACTATCTGCCTCGATTGAGCACTATAATGGAACGGTACCACTTTGGGTTACGGGAGCAGAAAAAGGATGAAACGATTGAAGAATTTGTCACAGCGTTGAGGAAACTGGCAGCGTCATGCAAATTTGGAGGGGCCGTAGAAGAAAGGATCAGGGATCAGTTCGTGTTGAGATGCGCACATGACAAAATAAGGGAAGAACTGTGGCTAAAAGACGAGCCACCCTTGGACGAGGTCCTCGCAATAGCTAAGCGAGTTGAACATATGATGAAGTGTGTTCGCGAATTGAGTGTTACAAGAGATAAGTCTGGTATTACGAATTCAAGTGTTGAGGAAGTTGTATGTCTTGTAAAAAACAGAGCACCTGTTGTCAGTGAGAGCGACAAACATCCTCGTGCTGGTGAGGGTACTTCTTATGGTACTTCTTATTCGCCTTCTTTTGCCTCTTCCAATGACAACAGGTTCATCTGCTTTAGATGTGGCAGAACTGGACATAGAGCAAATGCTCCGTTCTGTTCCTGCTCTTAACATTACTTGTAGCGCGTGTGGGAGAAAAGGTCATTATGCAAAATGGTGTAGGAGCAAGAGTAAAAGAAGAGAACAACCTCAAGCCCAAATTAGAGATCACCCACAAGTAAAAGAGATTATGTATCAGGTAGATGTAGAGAAAGCTAATCATCCTTCCCATGTGGTCAAGATTCATGGTGTTGAGCTTGAGATGAAGTTCGATTCTTGCTCGCATCTTACTATGATAGATAAAGATACTTTTGATCACTATTTTAAAGATAAGTGCGCACTAATGAAAGGAGATGTTTCTCCCGTGGGTTATGGTGGTGTGCCAATAGGTCTCTTGGGGTATTTCATATCCTGCATTGAGCTAGGGGGACGCAACATCTCTGGGAAAGTTTATGTAGCTAAGTGTGGGGATGCACTGTTGGGGTGGACTCATCAACGTTCGCTTGGTGTTATTCTCAATCCCAACACAGAACCTCAAGTCGTGGTTCAGTCTGTAGGAGATTTCTGGTCTACCTTAGCCGAGCGGTTTGCTGATGTTTTTGGGGACAAATTAGGATGCCTTAAAGGTTACAAACATCACATAAGACTGAAAGAGGGTGCCATACCGGTGGTTGCTAGAGTCAGAAGGGTACCTTTGAATGAACAGTCTGGTGTCCAAAAGGAGATTGAGCGTTTGGTTGATTTAGGGATCATAGTGCCTGTGGAGGCGACGGAGTGGTTGGCTCCCATAGTTGTCGCAAAGAAGGCCAGTGGTGAGCTGCGCCTTTGCATTGACTTGCGCTCTCTCAACAAAGAAGTGATTGTGGATAGGTTCCCATTGCCCAACATAGATGAGTTGGTCAGCACTCTAGTAGGGGCTAGGTTTTTCACAACCCTAGATCTTGCATCCGCATAACATCAGGTGGAGTTGGATGAGGTTTCGCAGGAATTGACAGCATTTGTCACTCCCATGGGAACCTATAAATTTCGACGGATGCCTTTCGGATTAGTTTCCGCAGCTTCCGTTTTTCAACGGATCATGTCCAATGTCCTCAAAGGGGTCTCTGGGGTAAAGTGCTATCAGGATGACTTGCTGATTTATGGTAGCACTGAAACGGAGCATTATTCTAGAGTGTGTACTGTCTTGGAATGTCTGAGGAAGGCGGGATTAACAATAAAAAAGGAGAAGTGCAGGTTTGCTGGGGAGGAAGTTAACTACCTGGGGCACTGCATAACAGGTCGTGGTGTTTTCCCGAAGAAGGACTTGGTCAAGTCTATTGAGAACGTCAGTGAACCTTCCAATAAGGAGGAGTTACTCTCCTTTTTAGGAATGGTTGAGTTTTACAGTAAGTTCATTCCGGGTTATGCTGATAAGACTCATGCCCTTAGGAGACTAACTGTTAAAAGTGCGGTGTTTGATTGGAGTTCAGAGTGTGCCAATGAGTTTGTTGCTATCAAGCAGGACCTTAAAGAAGCACCTTCTCTTCACTCTTTTGTGCCGGGAGATGAGACCCTAATCTTCACTGATGCCAGTGCCAAGGGTTTAGGTGCGGTGCTTTTACAGAAGAGTGGTGGCGTTGATAGACTTATCGCCTGTGCGTCTAGATGTTTAAGAGGCTCAGAGCTAAACTATTCTGTAATAGAAAAGGAGTCTCTTGCCATTTTTTGGGCATTAAGGAAGTTTAGGAATTTGATTTGGGGAACAAAGGTAAAGGTTTTATCTGATCATAAACCACTTAAAGAGGTGTTTTCTAAGAAGGGTTTGGATTCAATTTCTTCGAGAATCAGGAAGTGGATCATTTCTTTACAAGAGTTTGATTTCTGTGTGGATTACATTCCAGGTGTTATCAACAAGTCGGCTGATTGTCTCTCTAGATTGGTGGATGTCACTAGCTCTGATGATAAGGAGGAGGTTCTACCGGATGATGTGGTAAACGTGTGTGAAATTACTGTTGGTGCGGTCGATGAGTTAGAGTGGAAAAATGAAGTTGTGAAGGATGAGGAAATATCAAAAGTAATAGAATTAATTTCTTCTGGTAAAAACAAACATTTGGAAAAGCCGTGGTCTCTGATCTCTGATGAGTTGGCTGTTGTTGATGGATTACTGGTGAGAGGCACCAAGCTGGTTCCTCCGGTGGGTGTGCGAGGCAAACTATTAACTCTGGCTCACTCTGGTCACTTAGGGATTGTGAAGACCAAGGGATATCTGAGGATGCTTTACTGGTGGCCGGCCATGGATAGAGAGATTGAAAAAATGGTTCGAGACTGTTTGGAGTGTTGCTCCAGTGATAAGATTCTCAAGACCAGACAAATGCCCATGGTTTGCAGAAAACTACCGAAATATCCCTGGGATGAGTTAGCAATAGACATAGTTTGCCCTTTACAAGGGGTATCGGATACTCCTTATTTGGTAGTCCTTCTGGATCTTTACTCAAGATGGATTGAGGTACGCTCGGTAAGAGACATTTCATCTTTGAGTGTAATAAATTTTTAGAAGAAGTTTTCAAGAAGGAGAGTTATCCTAATTCCTTGCTTTCTGATAATGGGACTCAGTTCTGCTCTTCGGAGTTTCAGGCTTATTTGAGAGGTTGTGGGATTATTCACAAACGCAGTGCAGTGTATCATCCCGAAACCAACGGAGCTATTGAGAGGGTTAACAAAACTCTTAAAGAGAGCATTCAGTTGGCAAGAGCGAGCAATTTAAATTGGAAAGAGGCGTTGCAAGATAGGATCTCTGCCTATCGCATGTCTCCCCACTCCACCACTGGTAGGTCCCCCTTTGAGCTGTTTAGAGGTAGGGCTCCCAATTCTAAACTATGTCCTGGGTGGATCTCGTTGAATAAGGGTTTGAAGGACAATTGCATTGGTGATTGGAGGGATATAGAGCTACAGAAACAGGTGGAAAGAAAACGCTACTTTGATGACAAAAAATTTGTGCAATACAATAGTTTGAGAGTGGGTGACTTTGTAAAACTAAGAGCGCCAGTGGGATGTCAACCTTGGTCAAAGTTTTCCAAAATGAGAAGAATTGTGAAAATCTTCAGAAATGCTGTGAAAACTGAGGATGGTAGGATTTGGAATAAGAGTCGTGTGGTCTCTGTCAATTCTCAAACTACTTTGGGTGAGGTACCTACCTGTTCGTTGAACACGCGTAACAACTCTTCTTCATCAAACTCGCACCCTTTGCCTGATAACAATAGAGAGAAGAGTGCGAGATTGTGCAGTTTACCATTTCATATGAAAGACTTTGTCATGTGAGCTGTTCTTTGTTCACCGCATCTTTTCTTTTAGGAATATGTCATGTGATCTTTCGCTTTCATCATTGACTTCTGTATTCTGTTTTGTTGCTTGTTTTATAAGGAGAGAAGATGTGTGACATCTTAATGATCCAATGTAGAATGTTAACGTTGTGTTCTAATAAAGAATGTTGGGGGGTTTTGAGCTGTGGGGCATTCTGTGAAAGGCTGTTGGTGGCTGAGGTGAATAAACGGACCTTTCTACACTTCGTCCGTCTATCTGCTTATTTATTCAATGTGGAGAACACCACACACCCCTTCTTAGAGCCCCTGCATCTCCACTCTGCATATTGCTGGAAGAATCAGCCACCCGAAATTTTTGGTAGCCCCCCCCCCCCCCCGCCCCCGAAATTTGGCTCTAGTTGCGCTTCTGCTCACAGTCAATGTCGGACGGACAGGCAGGAGGTGTCAGTGCTGGCCAGCAGCGTCAGGATGTGCTTGCATGCATTTGTCTGCTGTGCAGGCAGGCCATGTGATGCTGTGCTGGTCAGAAGTGTCAGTCAGTGCTCACAGGCAGCCTAGGATGTAAAATCTCGCATGCTGTGTCAAGTGTACGCACAAGCAGGTAGTGCCAGTCAGGTATGTATCGCAGGCCCCTGCGGCGCAGGGCTGGGGGGACCCCAGCCTTCAGGGGGCGCTGGAAGTAAGAGTCTGGTGGTGCCGCAGCACTCCAAAATACTCATGCTGTAGTTCTGAAGGTGACATGCAATAAAGATGCTTTTAAAGTTTTTGTTATGTCTTGTCACACCTGCAAATTGCGGCTTATTCTTTTAAAGGGGATAAGGGTGTTTATTTTTCTTCCTCTGACTGCAAACTGAGAGGATTTTGTAAAGTGAACTATGTGACAAGCTTGCTGTGGTGCAGGGAGTGTGAAAGAAAAGGCTGTAGGATGGTATTGTGTTCTAACAAAGAAAATAAAATTACATTTAAATTAACCATTCAAATATTTCAATATGTATCAGCAGCAAGGAAAGTATAAATGAGGGATATTTCTTAATTCTGAAGTGTATTGGAAACAAACGAAGAAACTTTACTTGGTGATGCACAAATTATAAAAATTCGCTGAAATATGTTATCCACACATTATCGTTTGTGCAATACACAGTTTTATCAGTTAAACTGTATGTCTGCAAATTTAGCGTCCACATTAATTGAAAATGTGCTGTCTGGAAATGACAGTGCACTACCACACCAAGCTTTAGTAATATATGTGCAACAGTGTGCTCCAAAATTCAATACCAGCTATACTACGCCCATACCATTTTCTTGCTGGATAGACGTGGCTCATTTGTTCCACTTATTCTTTGTGTGACGCTTGGATTTTCATAACCCCCATGACTTCTGTGATGCAAAATTGAAAATTCTTCCAGCACCACCGAGGGCCCCACACCCTTCAGCTCAAGGGAGGGTAATGAATACCTGTGAGATATGCGAGGCTCAGGGACCCCCTTCACATTCTTCAGGGGACATAATCATTTTGCCTTACACCACTGGTGCCAGCTGGGCAGGCAGGCTACGTCAGGCCTTGAAGGCCAGCAGTGTTCAGTCTGTACCGCAGGCAGTCTCTGTCTGTGCGCACCTGCTGTTTCGCTAGGTGTGCTGGCAGACCTGTCAGGCCGTGCTGGCCAGCAGTGTCAGCTTGTGCTCGCAGGCAGTGCCTGGCGTGCAGGAAGGCCGTGTTAGCGCGCAGTGTCAGCCTGTGCTCGCAGTCAGTGCCTGGCATGCAGGAAGGCCGTCCTGGCCCGCAGTGTCAGCCTGTGCTCGCAGGCAGTGCCTGGGGTGCAGGAAGGCCGTGCTGGCCAGCAGTGTCAGCCTGTGCTCGCAGGCAGTGCTTGGCGTGCAGGAAGGCCGTGCTGGCCAGCAGTATAAGGTTGTAGTCGCAGGCAGTGCCTGGCGGGCAGGAAGGCCGTGCTGGCCAGTAGTGTCGGCCTGTGCTCGCAGGCAGTGCCTGGCGTGCAGGAAGGCCGTGCTGGCCAGCGTCAGGATGTGTTGCAGCTGCCGTCCGACTCCTCGGAGCCCCTCCGCCCAAGGCTCACATTCCAAGAGTCACGAGTAACCGCCGGGAGCAGCCCCTCTGCCTCTTGCTCAGATGTGAGTCACCTTGTTTCCAGCTGGTTCTGGTCAGCCTGACATTCCCTCCAGGCCCTGTGCAGGTTCAGTCCGAGCCGGAGCCGACGGGGGCTGAGAACCGACGCCGGACATCTCTCGGGCAGAGGAGGCTGCAGGCTACCCGTGGTGCGGGGAGTGTGTGTCGGGGCGCCTCTCCTGGAAGAGCGCCTCCTTTCTCCCTGCAGGCACAGGCCGCTGGGGATCTTTTTTGCCCTCTGCATTCATTAACTTTTTATCTGTGTATTTTTTTTTTGTTGCAGCACAGGGGCAAAGTTCTGGACCCAGGTTCATCTTCCCAACTCGGGTCCTGACTTACCGGAGGGTGGCAACAGAAAACTTTAAATAAAAAATAGCCTATTTACTGCCAGCGCCTCTCAGAGTGTGGCATTGTAATTGCATTTATATAGCGCTTACTACCACTACGAGTTCACATTGAGGCGGATAGCCTGTAGGTTGAAACTTGTATCCCTTGCAGTCCACCCAACAATCATGGTAATTTGACCTCCGAGTCTGGAGCGGCAGGTCTGTCACCATATCTGACGCTGTACTTCAATGATATGTGGCCAGTTGATTCCATGTCATGGGGACAACATTTGTCCAATTTTTGGTTTTCGATTTAACATATCGGTGCATTCTGGGCGCTGACGTCATGGTCAATTTTTATTGGACCAACACACAGTGATATGCAAAACAGTGACCAGGAATGGAAAAGAGGAGACCTGGTGACACGGAGCATTCTGGTCACCCTAGTGACATGCCACCACACAAAAGGCGGCAGACTTTCCCTGAATGGTAAATGCTGAGTCCATAAGAGCATCTTCTGCATCTAGTGAGACAGAAATGGGAGTGCTCGAAATGGATGACTACTTTGATTACAAGTTAGTCGAAATTTTCCGAGCCCTGTGTAAAACTCTGGTGTTATTTATCGCACCCGATTAATAACAAACCCCATTTCAGGGTTATCAGGTACGATAAATAGTAATCCATTCTGACAAACTTGGAATCAGGGCCTATGTGTGCAATTCCTGCACCCATATTTGTTGGTTACCACAAGGGTCACGGTTGGGCAAAATAAAAATAAAAAATAATTTAAAAAAAGACGTACCTGCAGCCGGCGCGTCGCGCTCTTCTGCTCCTCTTCTCGCAGGCACAAGTTCCAGTCTGCCCTGCGGCCAATCCTGAAGCTGCTCTCATGCATGAGAGCAGCTTCAGTATTGGCCTGAGCACCCTCGATTTGTGCTCACAGACAGACTTGGGAGTCTGCCCCTGCTCTCTCCAGCCTAGCAACGCAGCTGGGTTGGAGAAAACTTCAATGCGCATGACGGTTTGGCTGGCCTGAGACGGCCGGCCAAACCTTCATGAGCACTGAAGGCCGGCCAAACCTTCATGAGCACTGAAGTCTTGTCATCCCCCTGGCCCTGCCCCCAAGACTCTGCAGGAAAGAAAAAATAAATCAAGTGTTTACTATCGTTTTATTTTTCCTTTCCTGCGGTTTTTGGGGGGGCAACGCTCCTCCACCATAGCAGAGGAGCCGCCGCTGGACAAAAGGAGAAGCAGGAATGAATCTGCAACCATGAGATAAAGGGACAGAAAGTGTAGGTGTGAGAAGAAAGAGACATGAGATGGAATCATGATTAAGTGATCTTGGTAGTCCACAATCATGATGGAAATCTTTGGCACGTCAGTCACTGACTGAAACCGCACTGTTTATTCAAATTCAACACCTGTTCGATGTTCTGCCGTTTGTCTACTGTTTCAAACATGAACTAGGCACTGCCCTGCCAGCAGTGTAACTCATGTAATTCATGTCTGTACTGCAAGGAAGACTTTAGCTAACTTAATGTGGACCTGGCAAAGATAATGTAGCTATTGGAGAATTCTGACTATCACCCTTTACCTTTGCTTTTTTTGAGCAGAGCTTCTACCAGCTCATCCTAGATAGAGATGATGCAAGAAGGTAGAGGAGCAACAACAGGCATTGATTTAAGTGGTCCAACCCCTCTCCATTCTGCAATAGGGGTATTTTCAGGGCCACTGGAATTATGCGTTTCTGCGGCATTTTCTGCATAATTATAGATTTGATGCATTTGCCAAATAGTCTATCTTCTGCTGTATAATTTGCAGATTTAAACCAAAATAAAATTATTTCTAGCTCAAACGGATCAAAAGTCACAAAAAGTGCAGCAACGTGTGGCCACGCAGTGGAAGGCCCTACACAAAGGTTGACTTGTCATCTTTCTGTTGTTTATTGCTGCATTTGGGTGGTAAGGTGGTCCTAGCAAGGTGAAACCTTTGCCCTCAAGATTTTAGAGCTCCCCCCACACTCCCAAACTTCAATCCACCATGCTCGTGCCTCCCTCGCCTCCTTTCTACACTCTCTATCCTTACTCAAAGTGACTCTGACTTCTACGTTTTCGTTCAGAGAATGGCAGTGGTGTTCCTGCATCCCTCTACCCTTCTCCCTGCCCCTTGCCTCTTAGCGGTGAACGTTTAGGGAGGTCATGAAGGTAATTCTGTGAGGTAGTGGTGCTCTGCTGTGTCCGGAATGGTGCCTGGTTTTTAGGTCTCGCCTAGCGTTGCAGCGCGCATGCGTTGCTCGCTCTGCGAGGCTTCTTGTAATTAAGCCAATTTCAGAAGTGGAGTCTAGGCTCCGCCCCTTCTTTCCATTGGCTTGCGTCATCGTTGATGCTAAACGCTGACTTTGGATTGTGAGTGAGGCTTTTTAGTCCCTCCTTGTTACCGCCCTGTCTCCTTTTGGCCCCGCCCAACCAGACTGGATTTACTTGCGGCGTTACACGGGATGCTTTAATTAGTGTGCAAGCACTATTTTCTTCAGTAAACAATGTTGGACAATGGCGGCCCTTGTTTTTCAACAGTCACCGAGACGGATGTCGAACTAGCAGGCATACTCAATAGCTGTATTTTTTCACTGAAGAAGCATGGTATGAAAATACATATTTATTCTGTAGTAGAATATCCGTTTTGCACTTATGCCACCCAAAGGCAAAGAGGAGAATCAGTAGGCAGAGTTAGTAGGCGCTTCATCAAGGTTCCCTAACGGTCAAGTGAGTCGGATAACCGTGAGGATAGTTCACTCGGTCAAAAACCCTGCTGCAGATATCGGAGTGAAGCCTGCAAGTCACTCGTTACCGTCCCTATATCATAATTTAGCTGGTTAATGTACCTGTTGTAGGACGCTAACTCAGTGCAACGTGCAGGCAACAGATGTCAGCCTAATCTAGCCGCTGGTGATGCTAATTGTGTGTGGTCCACTCATTCAGTTCTAGCTTTCTAACCTAACGCACATTTCATGCTGGGGTTTTAGAACCCCTTAAAGCTGCACCCCACAAGTCACACAGTACAACCAATGATTGGCTATAAAGTTGACTGATTGACGGTGTCACACAAAAGAGGCAGCTATGTCAGGGCAGGACATCCGGCAGATCACTACTCCGGCCTCGGAGATCTGCTTGAGATCTACAAAATCACAGTTTCTCTTTTTTATTGTATTTTTTTTTTAATAGGGACTTCTGATAGAGACTTTGCGACTTCCAAAGTGTTTGCTTGAACTTGTTAGCAAAACCTCACTCGACGGATACATTATCATGATTTTACTAGCGCCATGAAGAAACAAATACCGTGGCGCTATTTAAAAAAAAGCATAGTTATTCTTGAACAATAAAAGCTATCCGCAGACATAGGAGCAAAAAATGATTTATGCTATTTAGATTTTTTTAGCAATGGGTGGGTCAGAAACTAGAGGACAAAGAGAGATGGGAGGAGACAGGAAGTAAGAGGCGGGGAGAGGGAGGTGAAATCGAGGGAAGTGGTCAGAGAAGGGAAGAAGCATTTGCAATGCAATAGGTCTCGCATTTACGTGAGTTTGAGCTATTGGCATTGTAAGTGACAATGCCTTTTATTTATGTTTTGGTTTTAAAACCTAAATAAAAGGCATTGTCACTCACAATGCCAATAGCTCAAACTCAGCGTAAATGCGAGACCTATTGCATTGCAAATGCTTGTTCTGGATCCAGTGGAGTTAGGATTAAAAGTGAAAGGAGTCTAGATGGTGGAGCCTGGAAACCAGAGTCCTGCGATGTTTGGTTAGAGTTTCTCAGAGTTCGTGTTGACCGATGAGTGCTTGTGGTTGTATGCCTGAATATATTTCATACCATCCGATGATTGTGAAACGTAGGTTCCAAAATAGTGGCTATATTAAACTGTCTTTGCAATATAATCTAGCACTCTGGAGATAGAATAGGAAACTACTTTTTTGCACCTAACAAAAGGACAAATGTGCAGCGGGCCTCAGGAGGGGATAGTACTGCGGATGAATGAGGGACCCAGGTGACCCAACTGCGCTGACCGTTTAATGATGGGCGGCGATTGAGAGGGAATTGGGATACCTAGGATGTATTTGTACACATTACCCTTTCAATGACACAAAGTCTTGGCATGGAGGAGGGGTGGGTGGGGAATAGGGGAGTTAATCCGTTAAAACGTGGCATGTAGTTCCATGGATTGGATGAAGAGGGGATGTTTTCTTTTCTTTTAGGCACTGCATAATGTAATTGCAGTGGATCCTACTTAATAACTTTCATGTTCTAACCGGAGGATTGGGATCTTTTCTATGCATAGGACTGACGTGTTGATGCCCTCCCCTTCTCCCCCTTCTTGGATACTAGGATTATCGGTGACATTACATTTCTGTTCAGTTACAGTTGTACGGGGGAGGTGGAAGGGGGATGATGGATATTCCTCTGGTGAATTCCTGTGACGACATTGTCTACGTGATTCTCAAATGCCAATAAAGTTAAATGGAAAAAACAAAACAAAAGGACAAATGTATTAAATGTGCAGTGTATAAGAGTTCAGAAATGCAAATTATTGGTGGAAATTAAATTAGTCAACAAGCACGAACAAAAATCCCCAAGCGGGACAAAGAAGTATCATCTAATAATTCCAATAAATTCAGAAATGTCCCGGCTGAGAAATGGATATTAATCATAAAGAAGGTGGCCTCTGTTACAAAGAAGATCCTACTAAATTCTAGAAATAAGATCTTTAAAGCAGTCTCACATATTCCAATTCCAATTCCAATATTTTAAAAAGGTGCCAATAAGTGATCATAAAGAAAAGGGCCACATTACTCTCTATTTTGATGTTAACCGCAAAGGGAAAAAATGAAAATCCATAATCTCCTAAATAAATTAGAGCTTCTCTGCTTGTTTAAGTAAAACCCTGGTTATCAGTTCGGCTGATCTGAAAGCTGTGAGTGTTTTTGATGACAGATGAAGGAAGGGCTCTAACGAAAGTGTATTTGACCTCACCCTTCATGGTCAACGCAATCTGGGACAACAAGCGGGGACCAAATGCGATTGCTATATGACAGGTAGCAGAAATTTACCCTAAAACTAGGGAAAATGCCCAAGTCCTTAATCAACATAGAAGTCTGGTTGCAAATCAAGTATGTTTATATCCCCGGCATGTATCAAAGAAGCTTAATCCAGTATCTGAGGAATTTAGGTGCTCTAGAGAACAGGCATATAAATATCAGGAGAATTACCAATTTGTTTTGAATAATGATTTGATCCAAAAGAAAGATGTTTACAACATTTTGGTTGTAATAATCGTTTTTTACACTTATTCAACTATACATCTGCTCAAGCCTAGTCTCCTTATGATCTGCCCGCAGAAAATCCGTAGTTCTCTCGCAACCTAAAATTCAGTTGTTGGAATATCCACAGCTTCAATTGTTGTGTAGGGGTGGGGCAGTTTGACTCACAATTAATGGACCAAAAAATCATATTCTTACACAGGACTTGATTGAGATAGAACTATAATATATTGATGTTTTTTTTTGTCTTTCTGCAAGCCAGGGCGTGTTATGGGGAGGGCAGGCTGTGAGAAGTTGGCCTGGTATATGCTGTCCACTAATTAAAGTGGGCACCCTGTACCAGTCCAAACAACCCTTATGGTGATTTAAGAGGTCAAAGATAACCTTAGAATGCTATCCAAGTGGTAGCTGTGGAGAGCAGCCTTCAGGCTTAGTCTTGAAGGAATGTTAAGCAGCTTGTTTTACCAGAATGCAATTTTATTTTATTGGATAAATGAAAGGAGAACCACACAGTAGTTATAAAAATATGTATTTATTAGTATAACACACTCTAAATACCTTACAGTATCTGCTACACGCAGATAGACACAAAGCACACAATACTGTAGCACAGAAACAGTCGTAAGTAGCACTAATACACAGTGGGCTCCAGGGGGAGACCAAATCATATACTAAAATAGTGGTATAAGAACCCCGACTCGAATCAAGACAGTGTCTAGAGGATGTAGAATCACTGGGACCTCAAGGAACCACCCAAGGTGAGTAAGTCGGGACCCCACGGAGGACGGGTGCAGTGTGAGAACACGACCGCGTGCTACGTACAATTAAATGGGAGAGTCGCGGTTGCAGTTTTAGTGTTTAAGGACCTTTCCCAGTGGATTACGAGGAAATATTTTGGAACATAGAAGGTTGGAGTGCCACCCCACCCGTGGATACCAAAGTACCAGAGTTACCTATCCCAGGGAAGCCGGGTGCATAGGGCTAAAGTGGCATCGGAAACCGCTGTCTTTCTCAATGGGAGTCTTGAAAGAGATTCCACTGCTGGAAAGAAGAAAAGTGTCCGGTGGAACCCACAGGTGGAATCTTGATGGAAGGAACCTGAAAGCAGAGGGGACGGAGTCTGGGTCACTCAGGAGTGACCAGGGGCTCGGTAGAAAAATGCCCACCGATGTCGGATGCTTCAGGTGTGAAGATGGAGACCATGACTCTACAGCTGCAGGGACCAGAAGACATCGAGGATGACCAGGAGCCCGATACGAGCTGTCCCACGAAGGATGTCGAGTGCTGAGGGGTTGGTGTCCGGCGGGAGCACCAACAAGCCTTGGCAGCAGCAACCCACGAAGAAGGTCAAAGAAGGTTACGGTCTGGCCCAGCAAGGACCAGGGGAATCACCACAGCAAGGGGAGTCAGGGCAGGCCTGGAGCAACCAGGGGAGCCTGAGAAAAGCAGTGTTGTCCCTCAAATGGACCCACAGGCCGAAGGCACAGGAGTCACGAAGGGACCTCGAGCAGTTTCACAAAGTAACAGCTTGCAGGGCACAGATTGCAAGGAGGCTGAAGTCCTTTGTACGGAATGTGCGCAGAGGTTGGGGCTATCGATAGCCCAATGCCTTAGTTGGGGAATGCCAACAAGCATATGCACTTGCAAAAGTATGCAGTGCACAGGGATGCAGTCCCCACGAGGGATACTGGCCTCAAACTTGATGAGAGGGCAGCTCAACCTCAAGGAACATCGGAACCCACCCCCTGTGTTGCTGGGGCCTTTCGGAGTCTGCAGGAGCTCAGGATCAGCAGACCGGTCAGTTGCGTTACGGTGCCTGCGAATGCAGGGGAGTGACTCCTTCAGCCCAAGGGAGATACTTCAGTTGTTCTTGATGCTTCAAAGGTCCTGCACGGAGCCTGTATGGTGTTCGGGCACAGATGATGCTTTGGACAGAGAGGGAGATGAAGTCGGGCCCAGTCGAAGTCCAGCCAAGTCCAGAGTGTCCAGACGGTCGAAGGTCAGTGGTTTCTGGTCCAGAATCTTGTCTACGTCGAATCTAGGGTCCTACAGACAGGTAAGCCCTTTTTTACCCACGGGAAAGGGTTGGACAGATTCAGGGGACCCTCCCAGGGGAGGGTCAGGACAGTGGGGATGATACTCCCCTGTCCTTTGTCCAGTTTTGCGCAAGAGCAGGAGCCAACGGCTTCCAGGAATGGTTTGAACCGGACTATGCACAGGGACACCAAGTGTGCCCCAGATGCAGACTTTCAGGCACTTTGGAAGTGCACCCACCCAGCCCCAATACACTAAATCCTGTCTGGGAGGTGGTCTGTGACAGGATGCCTATTGTGCTGCCTTCCTCTGCTCGAGCTTGGCTCAGCAGCAGGAGGGCAGAAATATGTCTCTGGTCGGCAGAAACCGTTTTGTGCTGTCCGGGTCGAGAAGGCTGGTACCGGGAAGACCAGGGCCCCCACGAAGCTTGCTTCTGACGGGTGGAATCAAAACTTCCCACACCGGTTACTGGTGTGGAGGTATGATTCCAAGGTGTTTGATACCAAACACGACATGGTTTGTTGCAGCCGTTTTCGAGATAGCATTTTACGCGAGCATATAATGCACCTCTACCTATATGTCTGGCTGCGTCACCTACAACCCGGGAGAATGGTCTCCGAAGGCTTCAGAGGGGCTCTGCTCATGCAGGGGCACCCTCTCATGTAAAGCCCAGCACCCTGCCTTCAGGATTGTTAAGGCCTGCTAGAGGGGTGACTTATAGGTTTTAAGTGTAGTGATCTATAGATATAGTAAACCTATATCTAACGTAAATGGTGCATGCACCCTCTTACACAGGCTGCAATGGCAGGCCTGTAGTTCCATTTTACATGGCCTCTCATGGGTGGCATTATACATGCTTCAGCCCATGGGAGGCCTCTCGGGTACCTATGCCTTGGGTACATGTGTACCATATACTAGGGACTGACAAGGGTACCCCAGTAGCCAATCTGGAGTGTACCTAAGTACATGGCATAACCAATTTAGGGAGAAAGCAGATAGACTGGGGGCCTGATTAGCAGGATCCCAGTCAGACTAGTCAAAAACAGTGTAACATCAAGCAAAAAGTGGGGGTAACCATAAGAAGCAGATCCTACTTTCCTACACAGGCTATCTGGAGGTTTCCTTACTTTGATATCCACAAGGATAGGTAATCGCTTATCAAAAATAGATCTGGACACGGAGTGCATTCAAGTAACTGTTTTTGAAGTGCTAATAGAAAGAGATTTAACTGCAACTTTAATTTAGTGAACATGTATTTACATAATCCAACTTTATTGATTTTCTAGGCAATTTTGAAGGTATAATTACTAACCTACAACTAGAATACCCGACTCTATCTTGATGATAGTGGGAGGTTTCAATATAAAATTATTCCACCAAAATTGGACAATGCATTAAATGTTCTCCTTGAATTGTACAATATTTCAGTTGCAGCGTTCCCAACTGTGCATCCTTCAAAGAAACTGGGCTATATGTTTGACTGAATGGCAAGAAATGGTCTTGTTAACTTAAATGGTCGTATTCAATTGAATTATCCCCGAAGACTAAAAACAATAATAGATCCTAGGGAATTACAGTTATTTGCCGAGTCACAAGCCATCACCGAGTTATGCTCTGACTTCTCATCATATTGCAATAAATTAACATGGTTTGCCTCCTTAACCAATAATGTGCTTGCATGTCTACAAATTACAATAAATATGACCAAGTTGGCAGGCAGTAATCAACAGCATGCCATGTCCCAGGGTTGGTTTCAATATTAATTTAGACAAGAAAAAATAAAATTAGAAAAATACCAAATTTATATAGGAGGGGTTGCAGAGATATTACTTTAGGAGAAATTCAAATGTGGAAAACGAAGTACAAGAGTCTGATTAGGAATAAAAAAGAGACCTTTTTATAAAAAACACTGGAATGAAATGTTGGAAGTAGTAGAGCTGGGGAATCAAAACATTTGGGTTTTGGGAAATAATATTTTTGATACAAATGCAATGACTCTATCATGTATGATTGCTGAAGAAGAATGGGTCACTCATGTAAACAATTTGCTTGTTCGCCCCCTCTTCAAAAGTAATTGATAACCCCACATAGGTGACAATGAAATGATATATTTATTTTGGAAAAACGGAGAAAGGGCACAACAACCTCATTTAAATTTAGTAGAACTGCCAGCCTAGATAGTGTTCCACCAATTACAATAAAATAAAATGTTGATTGGCTGGCAGATAATTTTTAGTTATTATTTCAATGGATGGCCACAACTGAAATTATCTATGGACCTTGGAGTGTCTATAATAAAACCAATCCCGAACTAAGGAGATGGCAGCAGTCCTGCGAATTACAGGTCAGCCTTCTAGATGTTTCTGAGAAGAGTTTTGTAAAATGTTGTTAATTTATCTAGAGCAATGGATTGTTATTAATAAACTATTACCATTAATGCAGAGATGCTTTCGGGCCAGTCACTCTACAGCTGACCGTTGTTTTGTCCAATTGGCAATCAAAAAAAATCTTCAGAGATAAATCAGAGTCTGTGCTGTTGGTTGGTCGATTTTCACACAATCTTTGACCCAGTAGAAGCGGGCAGCTATGCAATACATTTCTCTAATGGAATGTCACGTGGGGCAACCGCCAATTGGGTTTGAGTGGAATTATATTCCTCTGGCTGTCTTTTTAAAAAGATTAATATATGTAATGATTTACATCCAGGGTGTGTTTTGGCACCTGCCCCTTTTGGCCTGTATGTGGTGGATTTGTCGGCCATACTGACCAATTCAAACTCCTTTTCTCCTAAAATGGGATCAATACTTATCCCCGGTCGCCTTCATGCAGACGGCCTTGTAATGCTAGATTATAATCCAAGAGGATTTCAGAATAAGTTTACTGCAGTATCTAATTATTGCAAGGTAGAATTTTCTTAAGGTAAATGTAGAGAAAACCAAAGTACTTATTTTTAGGAAAAAAGTTACACATTATTTTTGGTTCTTAGGTAATATTAAGGTGGAGGAAGTAAAACCTTATAAATATCTTGGGTTTAATTCAAGTTTAAGTTGGGTGATCACATAAACTTCATTAAATCTAGCGCACTCTTGCAAACGAGTTCCCATGTAAAATGTAATCATGTCTACTTGAGGTTGTCATTTGACCTGCTCCAAAAAACCTTTTTATGTAGGTTTCCTCCAATGGCGCTTGATAGGTCGGAAATACTGTGTCTGAAAAATAGTAATATTTTAGACTCTGTGGAAAATGCATGTTTAAGGTAAATACTTAACCTCACAAGTGGGTGAATGATAAAAAGTATCATTTGCAAATTAAATTCGATGTCATGGTCACACTTGGCAGGCATTCACTTAAAAAAATTCCTACAGAGGCTTTCCTCAGATGACAGCCCATCCTAAATATCTCAAATCTGCTGGTTTGAAGTACATCACAGTAAACACAGTTGGGCCCAGGTTCTCCTGAAATATACAAATAAGCTTAAACATTATTACTTATTTTCAGGGGCTATAGTTCACTGGGACCCTTTTCCTTCAAAATAATCACTGCACAATGCAGCATTGGCTGTGTCTATTTCTCACGATAAAGATTGTTTACCTCAAAAACCTTCCATCACATTATCCTTACAAACATTGGGTAATCCAAAACTTTTCCCATATCTCTACTATTTACCAAACCCGTCACTTCATCAGGACATTTTAAAAACATGGTTAGGTAGTCACCCGATTACGGGGGTCCCTGGTATAACTTACAAAAGTAGGGACAGGAGGGGGATTTATATTTGTCCATTTAATGTGAAGTGTGCTCTTTCTCATGCTTTAATAGACTACCCACAGCTCTTAAATTTTCACTGTCAGTCTTTGAAACCTATTTTTTTTAAATATAGAGTATTTACAAGGCGCATTGCTACAAAGGTTTTGCCTAATATGTGGTTTACTTCTTTGATGTTACCATCGGTTTAGATTGATTCTTAAGAGCGTTGAAAATTTTAAAAAGCTATCAATGTTTGTGTAATAAATTGAGATACAATTAATTTTATTACTGTGTTTTAACAGTTTTATGGGTGAATGTCTTGATGAACTTATTATTTTTCTTCTTCTTTACCCAAGCATTGTTAATATGTGGAACATGGCAAAATATTGGAGTAATACTATCACAAAGTATTCAGCATTATTCCACATAATTTGGCTTTTTTGGTGCATATTATATTGAACCATGCCACATAATTTGGTCCTCCTCTGTTCCAAAATTCCATTGGTCCTAGGTATATTGTGTACCCTTCACTTTAAGTGTACACACTTTTAGAGACGGGTCTGCCCCCTAAGAACTCCGAGACCCCCGGTTCACATCCCACCCTTATTAACTGACTTGCTTTCTTCATGTCATTGCGTGTAGTTTTGTGCAAGTTTAGAGTCCATTTATATTTAATTTTAATGTGAGACCACACGAGGATACTATTGCATTTGTGTTACAAACAAGGAAGCTAAAGTGTGCTCCACATTTTTTTACCACAGCATAAAGGCTCTGCATCATGCTTCAATCGACACTGGTGTAAGAGAAGCACACTATGTCTGTTTTATGCAAATCTAGTCTTAACAACCAATCAAAAGCTTTGACCTGGCATTATCTCCTAATGGAACTTGACATGGTAATTGGTGATGTATGCAAATATCCAATTAATCTTACTGACCAAGCCTACTGATTGACCGCAGGCTGCAGCTGCAGAATATGTTTTGATGCTTTTCAGCTGAAGCCACCCATTGAATGTGCAAAGTCTGGCCTTCCTTGCCCCCCACCTTAGCCCCTCTCTTGACTGACCTCACCAGTCTGTATTCTGCATAGACAAAGCCACTCATGGTGACCAGCTGGCCCTGTCACTGTACTCCTATTGCATGACAGACAGTTTGCTCTCAGTAAACAGATAAAGAAGCGATATATATAATTAACTATCTGTGCACTGACACAGCCTTACAGGCTCTTCAGCAGCCTGAACATGAATGACTCTGAACTGCAGAGGCGACACACAGTGAATGCAAGGGAAGTCCATATTTGAGACTAGGTTCTTTAGTAAAATATGAAGCACTTGTGCACTAAAAATTCACACATTACTAGGTTCTGTATTTTTTCTGCCGAGCTGAGTGTTTTACTGAATTTGTTGCACAGCAGAGATGAGAAGTGACCTCAAGAGAATTTCGTCTCCATCTTGAAATCCGTAGCTTCCTTAGTGGCTGGTCTGCCGGCCTGTTGTGTTCAGATCTGACTCAATTAGTTGAGTTCAGAGCGGACTCAATCTGTTGCGTTCAGAACTGACTCAATCAGATGTGTTCAGATCTGACTCAATCAGATGTGTTCAGAGCTGACTCAATCTGTTGTGTTCAGATCTGACTCAATCAGATGTGTTCAGAGCTGACTCAATCTGTTGTGTTCAGATCTGACTCAATCAGATGTGTCCAGAGCTGACTCAATCTGTTGTGTTGAGATCTGACTCAATCAGATGTGTCCAGAGCTGACTCAATCTGTTGTGTTGAGATCTGACTCAATCAGATGTGTCCAGAGCTGACTCAATCTGCTGTGTTCAGATCTGACTCAATCAGATGTATCCAGAGCTGACTCAATCAGATGTGTTCAGAACTGACTCAATCTGTTGTGTTGAGATCTGACTCAATCAGATGTGTTCAGAACTGACTCAATCTGTTGTGTTCAGATCTGACTCAATCAGATGTGTCCAGAGCTGACTCAATCTGTTGTGTTGAGATCTGACTCAATCAGATGTGTTCAGAGCTGACTCAATCTGTTGTGTTGAGATCTGACTCAATCAGATGTGTTCAGAACTGACTCAATCTGTTGTGTTCAGATCTGACTCAATCAGATGTGTTCAGAGCTGACTCAATCAGATGTGTTCAGAACTGACTCAATCTGTTGTGTTCAGATCTGACTCAATCAGATGTGTTCAGAACTGACTCAATCTGTTGTGTTCAGATCTGACTCAATCAGATGTGTTCAGAACTGACTCAATCTGTTGTGTTCAGATCTGACTCAATCAGATGTGTTAAGAGCTGACTCAATCTGTTGTGTTCAGATCTGACTCAATCAGCTGACTCAATCTGTTGTGTTGAGATCTGACTCAATCAGATGTGTCCAGAGCTGACTCAATCTGTTGTGTTCAGATCTGACTCAATCAGATGTGTCCAGAGCTGACTCAATCTGTTGTGTTCAGATCTGAGATGTGTTCAGAGCTGACTCAATCAGATGTGTTCAGAACTGACTCAATCAGATGTGTCCAGAGCTGACTCAATCTGTTGTGTTGAGATCTGACTCAATCAGATGTGTCCAGAGCTGACTCAATCTGCTGTGTTCAGATCTGACTCAATCAGATGTGTTCAGAGCTGACTCAATCAGATGTGTTCAGAGCTGACTCAATCAGATGTGTTCAGAACTGACTCAATCTGTTGTGTTGAGATCTGACTCAATCAGATGTGTTCAGAGCTGACTCAATCTGTTGTGTTCAGATCTGACTCAATCAGATGTGTCCAGAGCTGACTCAATCTGTTGTGTTGAGATCTGACTCAGTCAGATGTGTTCAGAGCTGACTAAATCTGCTGTGTTCAGATCTGACTCAATCAGATGTGTTCAGAGCTGACTCAATCAGATGTGTTCAGAACTGACTCAATTAGATGTGTTCAGAGCTGACTCAATCTGTTGTGTTCAGAGCTGACTCAATCAGATGGGTCCAGAGCTGACTCAATCTGTTGTGTTCAGATCTGGCTCAATCAGATGTGTTCAGAGCTGACTCAACTATTGTGTGTGAACTTGGCACTCTGTGGCCAACAGGGAGACAGTGGATTTCGTGACAGGGCAATCAGTGACTCTGACAGGTAGGTCATTCTGGAGCAGACAATAAAGCAATGCCTGGTATATGATTACCACGGTCCCTCTCGTCTGTCAGGCCCACTAGCCTGAGGTAAATTTCCTATAGCTCGTATTTCTTACATGCCAGACTGTTACTAGTCAGACGTGTTTAGTATTGTTTGTAGGTGTGTAATCAGGCACCAGACAGTCTCAAAGGTGAACTGGCCTACCAGAAAATGAGTGGAATTCTAGGCCGGTCCGGGCCTTCGAAAAAGTAGGGCTGGGGCAATGTTAGTTACATGCCAGGTGGAGCGGACTATGCCACAGTTCTAGTCATTTTAAAGGTTCTAGATATTTAGGGAATTCACTGATTATTAGGTCGAGCTTACCAGACAGCACAAGCTCTCGGTTTGCAAATGAAATATAGGCTTACCAAGAATATGGCTTGGAGCTCACCCATAGCTTATCATTAATTGGCTTTGCTGTCACTCCCATGTGGCTGCTTCTTACTTGATGTCTTTTTTGTCAACCCTGCATTTGTCCCTCCCAAGTAGCATAGCCTCTTTACCATCTCTTTGATTGGCTGGCTTCTATACTTCCTCTGCTCGCTTTTAAAGTACTACTTTTATGATTTTGTTTAAGCACTCTATGAGGACATGTGTTTTCCAGCTGTCTCCCCCATTTGTTTCTCTCCCACACCTGCACAGTTGCTCTCTCTTGCCCATGTGCTACTGCCTCCTGCTCTCCACATTGCTGTCTTTTGCTGGTGTTCTGTCCCCTCTTGTTGCATCTCCCTTGCAGGCTGTATTGCTTCTCCCCATGCATGCCGTCTTGCTTCATACCAGCCTGCAACCCGCTCATCCATGAATTCTTTTTCTTAGGTGCTTTCATGCTACTTAAAAAAAATGTGATCCATCACAGTTCAGTAAAATAAAAAAAAGCCTGCATTCTTTTGTAAGCGTTCGAGCGCCTGTTGAATGGTTGAATGCATGCACACGCCTTTCAGATGGAAACAACTGTTGTGCAATTGTGACTTTTTTTTCAAGCCATGCTGCACAGAAGTCGCTATCCTGTACAGCATGGCTAAAAATCATTAGCAAAACCAATAGGCGGGACATACTGGCTTTGTCAATTCTTGTTCTGTAGGCAAGATCGCGTCTGGTTTCAGGCTGGCTTTGCTGTTCCCTGAAGTGATTAACAAAGTGAAAAACGATCATGTCATGTTGTTACGTACATATACTTTTATGATAAAAGTAATTTTTAAAATGTATATATTTAGAAATAATTATACTTTTAATACATCTGATAAACAAGAGTTTAAGTGCATTGATATTGGAGGTTCTCCCTCCCTTCAGTCGGTGTGTTTGTTCTGTGGTGTCACTGTAGTATTTGGCGCCAGCAGGATGAGACTCTCTTAGGAGGGAATTTGACAGCAGTGACATACATATTTCAACCAACCCTCTCAGGTAACGTCTTATTTGGGGTCTGACCATATCCACATTTTTCCTTTAAAAATGTCCACTTCTTAATCCCAAAACACATGTTCATTAAGCCATGCCTATCAATTTCAATGAAATATTTGAGTGGACCAGCATGGCCCTATCGCTGCTCAAACTAACACAGTGTTTGAACAGCAGTGAAAAGCTACGCTGTTCAAAAGCAAAAACGATTGGTTTTATCAGTGCTTGTCTTGGGTTAAAGCAAATAATCATTTAAGACCTCTATCTTGTTCATGAAATGATGACACAGTCCTGCGCATGCGCAGTCGAGCCAGCTGCTGTGTCAGCTGCTCCTAGACTGGTGTGGAAGGGAGGGCCGGGGTGGCAGACCCGAGCAGCTGTGTTCAGGGGGAGCATTAGGGTCTCAGCTGCCACGCGGTTCTAGACCGGAAATGTTTTACTTTATCTTGCATTCCCCAAGATTGTTTGCGTTTTCCTTGATGTTGTATTTATGTAATTTTGTTTCATGCAGCGTGTTACTCTTGCATAGTGTGTACTTGAACCGCGTCTTCTCCAGGGGTCTGTGTATGTCATGGGGCGGTGGGGATGCTGCAGCACCCCCACAGTAACAGTGCTGCAGTTCAGAAGGTGAAGGAGCACTAAAGATGCCTTTACATTTTGTTTTTATCTGGTAACATTTGCTGTGCTTCAGATGTCAAATGCCAGGCAATAACTTCTGGCAAATTGTTGTTTTAATTTTAACACAGAGGTTGATGTTTGCTTTCTCTGACAGTAAAGTGAGATGATTTTGTGAGGTGAACTATTTGGCAATCTTGCAGGGGTACAGTAGATGTCATTTTTCTAACACATAAGAAAATTAAAATACCTGTTAATAAAGTGTCCACATTTTTTAGACTAGATCAGCAGTTTGGAAAGCACAAATGAAGACAAATTTCTTTGTAATTCTAAAGTGTGATGTAAACAAAGATTTTAATAGGATCAAAATAAATCAAGCCAAACATATTTCATGAAACACAATTTCCACACAATATCACTTTTGTGCATTTTTTCAGTACAAAACTGTGGGGCAGATTTACAAGCCCCTTGCATGACTATTGCGCCGCCGTTGCCTCACTTTTGTGATGCAGCTGCGGCGTAAATGTTGCGGCCCATTTACAACGTGACGCATCTATGGAGATGCGTCATGTTGTAAAGCCCTGCGTCAGGTATAATGTATGCAGGGTGGGAGTTCCCACGCAAAAAGCCATGTAGAACTGACGCAGTGAAATCTATAAGATTTCACTGCGTCACTCTATGCCTTCACTGCGTCAAAATCCCTGCGCCTGCTCAGACCAGGTCGTAAGGAATGACACAGGGCTTTTTGAATGGGACTCACCCATCTATTGTGGCGCATTGCTGGAGTTGCGTCACTTTCATGAGCAACTCCAGCAATGCGTCACTTTTGCGCCAACAGATGCGTCAGAATTTCTGACGCATCTGTTAATCCTTGCGCCATGGAGCACTGTATTGTAAATACAGCGCATCCATAGTGGCGCAAGGACATTCGGTACTGACGCTAGGAAACTGATGTCTCAGTTCCTTGTAAATCTGCCCCTGTATGTCTTACCAAATTTAGTGGCTATTTCAATGGAAAATATGCTGTCTGTAAATGACAGTGCGCTACCGCACCATGCTTTAGTAATATGTTTGCAACAGTGTTCTCCAAAAAGCACCACCAGCTATATACTACACCCTTACCAATGTCCTTCTGAATAGATTTGGTGCACTTGTTCTTTGCCTGTCGCGCTTGGAATGTTCCCTATGACTCCAGTGATGTAACATTGACGGCAGCACCCCCACTCTCAAAATTGTTCCTCACCACTGATGAAGTCCAGTTTGTGGGTGTGTGTTTATAACTGACCACGATTGAGAGCTCTGGAGTTGATGCTGAAGGCAGTGCAAGTTTCTCACACTGCCTGGAATGGGTCATAAAGATGTTCAGAATACATGCTCATCCAATTCTTGGCCTCTTTACAGAGCAATGGCCATATTTGCCAATTATAGCTGTGATTCTTTGCGAACGTTTGTGAAGGAGGAACACAAATGTTGAAATATTAACAGAGTGAAATTAAAAGAAAATGGAGTGCTTACCGGCAAGTGGATGCGTTGTGTGTGTAGGGATGATGAAGTGAAGGAGATGCAAGGAAGAACACGTAGAAGAGAGTGAAAAGAGGGTGCTGAAGAGGAAAGAGATGAGATGTAAGATATGCAGGTGGAGGATTTCAGAAAGATGTTAGGAGATGAGGAGAAAAAGGGCATAAGTGTCTAACAGAGAAAGAGCCTGCAGAGGAAAATGGAGTGAAAGGAAGAACAGAAGTGATTGAAACACTCTGAGGTTAAGTATCCTTTCCACAGTCCTTATAACGTTTAATTCATAGTCTCATATTTTCAGAATTCAAATATTTTCAATTCAATTCTAATTATTCACATCAAAATTCTTGTTACTCATGTATCTGATAGTGCTAACAAGCATTGGCAAAGCCAAAACGTTTGGCTTGTTTTATGTGCATGTCTGCTCCTGTGTCGTATGTCTGGATCCAACAACAAAATCGCACCAAAATTCTGCTCATGTGGTACTCTAAGGAAGCGCAGGAGTTTCGTTTTCATGCTTGAAGCTAAGCCCTTAATTATGTAGGCCACACCTCTTGAAAAGAAAGCCTAGTTAGCTTCTTAGGCCATCCTACTTTTAGATAACCCCCACCCATGCACACTTTTTCCAACACACTTAGGGCCTGATTATGAGATGGGGCATTCTTTATTGCCCCTGATAAACAACGATACCACGGGTTACGTTATTTATCAGGTGTGATATATAAGACCTATGACTAGATTATGGGACATAACATGCAGATTTTGGTGTTTAACACACCAAAATCCACATGATATTGTAACTACTTTATGTTTTCCCCTGTTCAATTTCAGCTGGTTTGACCTGTCGGAATTTAACAATGGCTGAGTTATTCAACGCATCCGATAAATATTGGAAGCGTTAAATACTTTCAAACTCAGAATCAGGCCCTTAAAGGCCTGTGGCGGCTTGGCAGAAAACCAGATCAGGGAGTATGCACGCCACTCATGCTAACAAGAGAAATACTATGTCATCGGCCCTGCACTAATTGGCACTGAACTGTTACAGATAGAAAAGCTCATTTTGTGTGGAGATTAGAGGAGAATAGTGGCTCCTCCAAGGAACTTTTTAAGATAGTCAAGGAAGTTTCTCAGCCTATAGCTTTGAGCCAAAATATCCCAGTTTGAGCCCAGCGGTGTAAACATCTGGCGCAATTTTTCCATGAGAAGCTCAATAAGATCTACTCTATTTTCGAGACCCAACCCTGCTTGGCAGAGTCTTTCCTGGAAAAGTGCTGGTCACAGCACTGAATCAGCCATGACCCACATAATAGATGACGCATTAAAAATCCTTGACCAAAACGATGCCTGTTTACTAATCCTGCTGGACTTATCCTCGGCCTTTGACACCGTCAAACACGACACTTTGATTGATCTCGTGAAACACAGAATGGGTCTATCTGGATCTGTTCTAAACTGGTTCACTTCTTTCCTCCAAAATAGATCACAAAGATTCAAGGTCGATCAATCACTATCCAAGACCGCCCCAGTCACTTTAGGAGTACCACAGGGATCATGCCTTTCCCCTACACTTTTCAACCTTTTCATGGAACCACTCACAGATCTCCTCAGCTCATCCAATGTATGTTATCACATGTACGCAGATGACACTCAACTCTACATTAAAATCCACTCACTTGAGGATATCAAATCTCTCAACTCAACGCTTCAAAAAACGCAGACCTGGTTAGCCGAAAACCATCTGAAACTAAACAGCCTCAAAACTGAATTCCTCTTAATCGCTCCCCCCAACCAATCGACCACCATCCTCGATTGGATGAACCACCTAACAGCACTCAAATGTCAACCTCTCATTATCGACTCAGCGAAATCACTGGGAGTGACCCTGGACAGAAACCTAAACATGCGGAAACACATCAGCGCCGCTACAAAAGGAGCACATCTTCAAATGAACACCTTGAGAAAAATGAAACCATTCCTGCCCGCAAATGATTTCAAGCATGCAGTGCAAGCTCTAGTAATCCCCAGAGTGGAATATGGGAGTGTCACTCTCAGCGGCCTTCCCAGAGCGACGACGGCCCCTTTAAGAGCTGCAATCAACACTGCTGCCAGACTCATCACTGGTTCCAAAAAAAACAGTCACATCTCCCCTGACCTTCGAGCCCTCAACTGGCTACCTTTCGAGGCTAGAATTTATCTGAAAATCGCTTGCATGACGCACAAAGCACTTCATCACAAAACTCCGAGTTATCTAGCTCAGAAATTAGTACTATCCTGTGGTAATAGAATCACCAGGAGCTTCAGAAATCTCCTACTGAAACCACAACGCTTTGCCAAGAAAAAAACATACAACCGGTCCTTCTCAGGAATGGCTCCCAGGATTTGGAATGCTTTGCCCCCTGAAACGAGACAGAACCCTTCTACTGCATTCTTCAAAAAAGAAGTGAAGGCTATTCTCATAGCTAAATTTACTTGAACTATTTATATGTACCTGTAATATATCTGCTAGGTTGTTTTAGTAATATTTTGTATTAGTATCTCCTACAATCTCTCTACTTGTTTTTGTTTTCTGTTTACTTACACCAACCCTGTAAAGCGCTCTGATACCCGTTAGGGTCTTGTTCGCGCTATACAAAACTTTCAAATAAATAAATAAATAAAAGGTTAATCCTCACCCCGGGACGTCTATCCACTGGGGTGAATTTCTGGAACTCACACAAGGAATGGTGGAAAAAACCATAAAGGAGGTGAAATTGGGCTCTCCATTGGACCCTTGCCCTCATTTTATTTTCTCCAGGCTAGCCCCTATTTTAAGCTCCATGTCACCTGGTTTTACAAGTCCTCCCTGAAAAATGTAGATTTCCCATCAAGCTGGAAATCTGCTCTTGTGCTGCCTCTACTAAAGAAGGCTGGAGCGGAAGCCTCCAATCTTTCCAACAACCACCCTATTTCTCTTTTGCCCTATATGGCAAAAGTGCTGGAAAGGCTGGATTATTGCTCAGCTCTTGCAGGTTTTGGAAGCCAATAACATTTTGGACGCGTCTCAACCAGGCTTTAGAGCTTTCAACTGAACGGAGTCTACCTTGCTGGCGGTAGTGGACAGAATTAGATCAGAGGCTGATCAGGGCAAGGCAGTTGCCCTGATCTTATTAGATCTGTCTGCTGCCTTTGATACTGTCTCACACTTCCAGTTAGTCCATAGGCTACATAAAGCAGGTTTGCACTCTACCACCCTACAATGGTTTGGAGCGTTTTTGTGTAACATATCTCATTCTGTCTATCTGGCTCTGTTTAAATCGACCCCTTGCAGGCCAACTGTGGGGTACCACAGGGGTTATCCCTAAGCCCGTCATTGTTCAATATCTATGTCACCCCCCCGGTGAATATTGTTAAGTCCTGGGGCTACGACACATTTTCTTTTGCAGATGATACCGAGCTTATCATCTCCATCGATGAAAGTCAGCCTCGTATTAGACGACTCCCTCTTGATGCAAGACCAGGTAAACTCGGTGTGTGGGAGATGTTTTGAAAGTTATTCAGATGGATCCCTATAGCCTGGCATAGGACAGTTACCCAGGCTCTTATCTTGAGCAGATTGGACTATAGCAATGCCTTATATTTATGGATGGGTGATCACTTATTTAGCCGCCTGCAGCTCATGCAGAATGAAGCAGCCAGACTAATCTGTAACAGCCCCAAAAGGAGCTCAGCATCAGCCTGCCTCACTCTGCTGCCCGGGCTCCCAGTGCGGAAAAGAGCCAGGTTCAAACTACTCTGTTATGTGCATAAGTCACTCCATGAGTCAGGGCCAGCTATGGTATGTGGCAAAGTGGCTTGCTCTTCCCATCAAGCTCTGATCCACAGCACACATATTAGGAAAGCCAGGTTGGTGACCGTTCATTTGGCCATCTGGTGACAATTCACTGGAATCCCCTACCTTTGGAAATGCATCTTATGGAGGACCACTTTGTGTTTTGTAAGCACTTGAAAAACTGTCTGTTTACACTTTAGGGTCATTAAAAAGCAGAGTTTCCTTGTATTGGCACTAGCGCTGGGATGTCCCTTTGGGGATGATGTGTGCGCTTCATAAATAAAATAAAATGGTTACAGCTACTTTCAGGTTAATAGACCTTGTGTTTGTGTCAGCTGGATGGGCTCGTTCAGCTGATGGAAGGCTGCACCTACATAGCATCCTGCAACGAAATATGAAACTCCACTGTAAGCCAAGAATATGTCGGCTTTGCCAAAATGCACAGCACTTGGGAAACGTGCCACAGGGCTTGAAAGCCCAGGATAAATTAAACATTGCACAATGTAATTATAATGTAGACACAAAGGTTACTAGTGACATTTGTGAATATAAAATCTAAAACCATCCAAAGTTTGGGAAATTAACAACCACCTCAGTCCTGAGTGTACATCTCCAAGCAATTAATGAAAGAAGTCCTCATGGTAGCATGTAGGGCACAAGCTCCTGCGTTGCAGGGGCCCCAACCCTTCAGGGGTCTCCCAACCCTTTAATGGACCACATGCAGCTGAAGACAAATGAATGTGAGATTTATTTTTTTAAATATTTATAAAGTGCAACACTCATCCCCTGAGGGATATCACGGCGCTGTATAGCTCCCTAACGTTCAGCCGAGAGAACCTCATAAGAAGTATCATATGCAGAAACATACTAAGTTGAGAATAACCAGGCTTTCAGTTTCTTTCTGAACCATGAATGGTTCTCCATAAGGTGAAGCTCCAGGGGTAGCAAATTCCACTGGGCCACAGCCTGAGCGACCTCCTGTTCTAGCTTTCTTTATTCTGATTGCTTTCTCTAAAGCTAGATTGCGCGATCTCAGATCACGAGATGGTTAGTAAAATTCCACTCTGGCCTGTAGAATTTCGGGACCAGTGTTTTACAAGGCCTTATGTGCATAGCACAGGAGTTTGAATCCAGCTCTTTTCCGCATTGGTAGCCAATGTAAAGAGGACAAACATGCCGAGGCGGATCTAAATCTGTCTATGTTGCAGATTAACTTGGTGGCAACATTTTGAATCACCTGCAATTTCGAAAACAGATAATCTGCTGTTAGAAATGGGGGGCCTTATTTATGAAGGCCTGTGCCACTTTTGCGCCGCCGTTGCGTCACTTTTAGTGACACAGCAGCGGCGTAAATAATGCACCATGTTGCGCCATATTTACGAAGTGACGCATCTAGGTAGATGCGTCACTTCGTAAACCCCTGCGCTACATTATACCTGCGTCAGGTATAATGTATGCAGGGTGGGCGTTCCTCCGCATGAAAGGGTCGTAGGAGTGGCGCAGTGAAATCTATGAGATTTTGCTGCGCCACTTCTAGGATGCCAATGCGTCAAAACCGTACGCCTGCCTCATGGCAGGCGTAAGGGTGACGCAGGCCCTTTCACATGGGGCTTGCCCCATGTGAAAGGAACATTGCTGGAGTTGCGTCACGCTTCCGACACAACTCCAGCAATGCACCACTTTTGCGCTGACAGATACGTTAGTAAAACTGACGTATCTGTCATTCCTTGCGCATTATGCGTCATACACTAAATATGACGCATCATTCGGGTTGCAAGGAAGGCGCAGTGAGAGGTGTTGCATCGCTGCTTTCACGCAGCGATGCGACACTTCTCATAAATGAGGCCCACGGTCTCTAGTTAGAAGTGGTTTGCACCCTGTCCAAGTAGGAACCCTCACACTAGTCAGGGTAAGTAACACACCTAAGATAACCCCTGCTCACCCCCTTGGTAGCTTGGCACGAGCAGGCAGGGTTATCCCAGAGACAATGTGTAAAGTAGTTGTACACACTCATACAGTAACACAGTAAAAACGCTACAAAAGGACTCCACACCAATTTAGAAAAATAGCCAATATTTATCTGAATAAGACATGACCAAAACGACAAAAATCCAACATACACAAGTCAAGATATGCAGTTTCAAAGATTAAATAAAGTTGTAGTTCTTAAAAATCAAAGGTTGCGCTTATCAAGACAAAGTACCTTAGATGCATCAAAAATCAAAGTTGATGCGAGGCGGAGGGGAGGTGAGGCGTCGAAAAAGCAGGTGATGCGTTGGTTCCTTACTACTGGGCAGGGGAGGTGATCTGTCATTTGCGGACACGATACCTCGGTTCCTTACTGCGGCGCGGTGTCAATTAAGAAATTGGCACCCAGGGATGATGTATCAAAAGTCAAACTGCGCTGAGTCAATTCCACAGTGTTGAAGCAGGCGCTGCGTCAGAGTCGGGGCAGTGTGTCACGGACTTTGGTGATCTGGTGCTCAAGACTCATGCAGCGGTGATTCTTCGGACACGCTGGGATGAAAGCCTGGGTTGTAAGCCGCACTTTTTGTATGAAGCGGGGATCACGCTCCAGTGCAGGCAGCGGGTGATGCGTCCTGTTTTGGTGATAATGCACCGGTTCCGGGTGACACTTGGAGTCGATGTATGGAATTTCTTCTTTGTGTCACCAGAACTCACTTCCAAGGGCCCAGGAACTGGATTTGGCGCCACTTGGCGTAGGACTCAGAGCAGCAGAGTCCAGGTGATTGCAGGTGAAGTCTTTGATGGCCCTGAGACTTCTTAACAGGAGGCAAGCTCAACTCAAGCCCTTAGAGAACCTTGGAAGCAGGATGTAGAAAGCAAAGTCCAGTCCTTTCACTCCTAGGACAGAAGCAGCAACCAGCAGGCCAACACAGCAAAGCAAACATCAAAGTGGCAGTCCCTCCTGACAGCAGTCCAGCTCTTCTTCCTGGCAGAATGTCCTCAGTCCAGAAGTGTTCTGAGTATATGGTGTCAGAAGTCCAGTACTTATACCCAATTCAGCTTTTGAAGTAGGCAAACTTCAAAGGAAGGTCGTTGTAGTGTACAAGGCCCTTCCTTTCCATGCCCTGGCTCCAGACACACTACAGGGGGTGGAGACTTCTTTGTGCGAGGACAGGCACAGCACTATCCAGGTGTCAGTGTCAACTCCTCCCACCACTCTAGCTCAATAAGGCCCATCAGCCTGGTGATGGGCCATCAGGATATGCAGGGCACACCTCAGCACCTTTTGTGTGACTGTCTAGAATGAATGCACGAACAGCCCAAATGTCATCCTGGCCCAGATGTGTATTCAGAGACAGGCAGAGGCACAGAATGGGTAAAGTAAGAAAATGCCAACTTTCTAAAAGTGGAGGTTTTAGACCTGCGATTAAAAAAACAACTTTGTTAAAAGATGAATTTTTAAATTGTGAATCCAGAGTCACCAAACTCCAATTCTCAATCAGCTCTCAATTGGCAGATACACTTGTAAGATGTTACAAGGCAGCTCCAATGCTAACCTATGGGAGAGATAGGCTTTGCTGTAGTGAAAAAACTAAATTAGCAGTATTTCACAACCAGGACATGTAAAACACAACTGTACTGCACCCTGTCCATGGCCTTACCTTGGGACTAACTTAGGGGTGCTTTACATATAATAAAAGGTAAGGGTTGGGCCTGGCAAGTGGGTGCATTTGCAAGGTCGAAATAGCAATTTTAACTGCACTCACAGATACTGCAGTGGCAGGCCTGAGGCATGTTTGAAGGACTACTCGTGTGGGTGGCACAATCAGTGCTGTATACCCACTAGTAGCATTTGACATACAGGGCCTGGGCACACCTGGTACACTGTACTAGGGACTTATTAGTAAATCAAATATGCCAATCAGGGAGAAACCAATCATACCATGTTTTAGAGGCGAGAGCATATGCACTTAAGCACTGATTAGCAGTGGTAAAGTGCCCAGAGTCCTAAAGCCAACAAAAAGATGGTCAGGAAAGCAGGAGGAAGAAGACAAAAACGTTTAGGAAGAACCCTGCAAAAAGGGCCAGGTCCAACATCTGCCATGCCCACAAAGAGGGCATTGCCATAGTCCAGGCGGCTAGTGATCAAAGCTAGGAGGAGGGTTTTCCGCTAAGCTATTGGCAACCACTTAAACAACCTTCTCAGCAATTTGAGGATTCCAAAACATTTCCCGCAGGTAACTCTAACACGTTCCTGCATGAAAAGGGAGTCATCCAAGATTCTTCGCTGATTACTTTGGGGTGGGCATATCCCCAAAGGAATCTGGCCACCAAGAGGCATCCCAAATCAAGTGGGCGGCACCGAATAGCAGGATCTCCATTTTGTCAGCATTAAGTTTTAGACAATGGTTGGTCATCCATCCTGCATCTTCGGTGAGGCACCCATGTAGATTGCCTCAAATTACATCATGTTTCTCACCCAGAGAAATGATCAGCTGTGTATCATCAGTGTACAAGCAGACCTTAAAGCCCAATTCTCTCCCAATTTTGGCTAGTGGGGCCACATACACATTAAAAGCAGTAGGACTCAAAGAGGATCCTTGTGGGGCTCCACATTCAGATTTGTGAGAGCGAGATCTTAGAGTACCCAGCTGAACTGTGTGATCTGTTCTTCAGAAAGGAGCCAAACCATTGAAGGGCTTCGGAGTGAATACTAATATCAAAACGTTTGTTAATCAGCATGCAGCATAAATGAAGCATACTGTACACCCGTGCAGTGAGAAGTGCAGCCATGTGATGCTTGTGATGCAGTGTATTCGAAGAGTGGAAGGTAGATGTACGCAATGCTATACATTGCAAGTAAAGAAGTACTCTCCATCTGTGCATTGTGATACAGTGTAATTGAAGAGGTCTGTATATATGTGCATCAGAATATGAAGTGATTTTAGCAGTCACTAAAGCTGTGTAGGTGTGCAGTGTGATGCAGTGTTTGTTGAATGGTAGTGTGCAGTAGCGATTAGATGCTGTACAATGCAGTTGAATTAGTATTCTGTGTCTGTGGAGTGTAACTACACCAGTATTACATATCTGCAGTGTGATGAAATGTTTATTAAATGGTATTGTATGTCTGTGCAGTGGCAAGTAGTTTTTATTTCATCAGCATGACTGAAGTAGTAGTGTATATCTGTGCAGTGTGACGCAGTGTAACTGAACTAGTATATATGCAATGTGCAGTTTGATGCAGTGTAACTGAACTAGTACTGTATATCTGTGCAGTGCGATGCAGGGTAACTGAAATAGTATGACACCTGCACAGTGTGAGGCAGTGGAACTGAACTAGTATTGTATATCTGCAGAGTGCGAGGCGGTGCAACGGAACTAGTATTGTATATCTGCACAGTGCGAGGCAGTGTAACTGCACTAGTATTCTATATCTGCACAGTGTGAGGCAGTGTAACTGAACGAGTATTGTACACCTGCACAGTGTGAGGAGGTGGAACTGAACTAGTATTGTGTATCTGCACAGTACGAGGCGGTACAACTGAACTAGTATTGTATATCTGCAGAGTGCGAGGCGGTGCAACTGAACTAGTATTGTATATCTGCACAGTGTGAAGCGGTGTAACTGAGCTAGTATTCTATAGCTACACAGTGTGAGGCAGTGTAACTGAACTTGTATGTCTGTGCAGTGTGATGCAGTATAACTGAACTAGTAAAACACCTGCACAGTGCGAGGCAGTGTAACTGAGCTTGTATTGTATATCTGTGCAGTGCGAGGCAGTATAACTGTCCTAGTATTGTATATCTGCACACCGCGAGGCAGTGTAACTGAACTAGTATTGTATATCTGCACAGTGCGAGGAAGTGTAACTGAGCTAGTATTCTATATCTGCACAGTTCGAGGAAGTGTAACTGAGCTAGTATTCCATATCTACACAGTGTGAGGCAGTGTAACTGAACTAGTATTGTAGGTCTGTGCAGTGTGTTGCAGTTTAACTGAACTAGTAAGCACAGTGCGAGGCAGTGTAACTGAACTAGTATTGTATATCTGCACAGTGCGAGGCAGTGTAACTGAACTAGTATTGTGTATCTGCACAGTGCGAGGCAGTGTAACTGAGCTAGTATTGTATATCTGCGCTGTGCTAGGCAGTGTAACTGAACTAGTATTGTATATCTGCACAGTGAGAGGCAGTATAACTGTCCTAGTATTGTATATCTGCACAGCGCGAGGCAGTGTAACTGAACTAGTATTGGATATCTGCGCAGTGAGAGGCAGTATAACTGTCCTAGTATTGTATATCTGCACAGCGCGAGGCAGTGTAACTGAGCTAGTATTGTATATCTGCGCAGTGCAAGGCAGAGTAACTGAACTAGTATTGTATATCTGCACAGTGTGAGGCAGTGTAACGGAACTAGTATTGTATATCTGCACAGTGAGAGGCAGTGTAACTGTCCTAGTATTGTATATCTGCACAGCGCGAGGCAGTGTAACTGAACTAGTATTCTATATCTGCACAGCGCGAGGCAGTGTAACTGAACTAGTATTGTATATTTGCACAGTGCGTGGCAGAGTAACTGAACTAGTATTCTATATCTGCACAGTGTGAGGCAGTGTAACTGAGCTAGTATTCTATATCTGCACAGTGTGAGGCAGTGTAACTGAACTAGTATTGTATATCTGCACAGTGCGAGGAAGTGTAACTGAGCTAGTATTGTAGGTCTGTGCAGTGTTTTGCAGTTTAACTGAACTAGTAAGCACAGTGCGAGGCAGTGTAACTGAACTAGTATTGTATATCTGCACAGTGCGAGGCAGTGTAACTGAACTAGTATTGTGTATCTGCACAGTGCGAGGCAGTGTAACTGAACTAGTATTGTATATCTGCACAGTGAGAGGCAGTGTAACTGAACTAGTATTGTATATCTGCACAGTGTGAGGCAGTGTAACGGAACTAGTATTGTATATCTGCACAGTGAGAGGCAGTGTAACTGTCCTAGTATTGTATATCTGCACAGCGCGAGGCAGTGTAACTGAACTAGTATTGTATATTTGCACAGTGTGAGGCAGTGTAACTGAACTAGTATTGTATATCTGCACAGTGTGAGGCAGTATAACTGTCCAAGTATTCTATATCTGCACAGCGCGAGGCAGTGTAACTGAACTAGTATTGTATATCTGCACAGTGTGAGGCAGTGTAGCTGAGCTAGTATTGTATATCTGTGCAGTGTGATGCATTGTAACTGAACTAGTAAAACACCTGCACAGTGTGAGGTAGTGTAACTGAGCTAGTATAGTTTATCTTTACAGTGCGAGGCAGTGTAACTGAACTAGTATTGTATATCTGCACATTGCGAGGAAGTGTAACTGAGCTAGATTTCTATATCTGCACAGTCTGAGGCAGTGTTACTGAACTAGTATTGTATGTCTATGCAGTGTAACTGATCTAGTAAAACACCGGTACATTGCAAGGCAGTGTAGCAGAACTAGTATTGTATATCTGCACAGCACGAGACAGTGTAACTGAACTAGAATTGTATATCTGCACAGTGCAAGGCAGTGTAACTGAAGTAGTATTGTATATCTGCACAGCATGCAGCAGTGTAACTGAACTAGTATTGTATATTTGCACAGTGCAAGGCAGTGTAACTGAACTAGTATTGTATATCTGCACAGCGCGAGGAAGTGTAACTGAACTAGTATTGTATATTTGCACAGTGCGAGGCAGTGTAACTGAACTAGTATTCTATATCTGCACAGTGTGAGGCAGTGTAACTGAGCTAGTATTCTATATCTGCACAGTGTGAGGCAGTCTAACTGAGCTAGTATTGTATATCTGCACAGTGCGAGGAAGTGTAACTGAGCTAGTATTGTATATCTGCACAGCGTGAGGCAGTGTAACTGAACTAGTATTGTATATCTGCACATTGCGAGGAAGTGTAACTGAGCTAGATTTCTATATCTGCACAGTCTGAGGCAGTGTTACTGAACTAGTATTGTATGTCTATGCAGTGTGATGCAGTGTAACTGATCTAGTAAAACACCAGTACAGTGCAAGGCACTGTAGCAGGACTAGTATTGTATATCTGCACAGCACGAGACAGTGTAACTGAACAAGAATTGTATATCTGCACAGTGCAAGGCAGTGTAACTGAACTAGTATTGTATATCTGCACAGCATGCAGCAGTGTAACTGAACTAGTATTGTATATTTGCACAGTGCGAGGCAGTGTAATTGAACTAGTATTGTATATCTGCACAGCGCAAGGCAGTGTAACTGAACTAGTATTGTATATCTGCACAGCGCGAGGCAGTGTAACTGAACTAGTATTGTATATTTGCACAGTGCGAGGCAGTGTAACTGAACTAGTATTCTATATCTGCACAGTGTGAGGCAGTGTAACTGAGCTAGTTTTCTATATCTGCACAGTGTGAGGCAGTGTAACTGAACTAGTATTGTATATCTGCACAGTGCGAGGAAGTGTAACCGAGCTAGTATTGTATATCTGCACAGCGCGAGGCAGTGTAACTGAACTAGTATTGTATATTTGCACAGTGTGAGGCAGTATAACTGTCCTAGTATTCTATATCTGCACAGCGCGAGGCAGTGTAACTGAACTAGTATTGTATATTTGCACAGTGCGAGGCAGTGTAACTGAACTAGTATTCTATATCTGCACAGTGTGAGGCAGTGTAACTGAGCTAGTATTCTATATCTGCACAGTGTGAGGCAGTGTAACTGAACTAGTATTGTATATCTGCACAGTGCGAGGAAGTGTAACTGAGCTAGTATTGTATATCTGCACAGCGCGAGGCAGTGTAACTGAACTAGTATTGTATATCTGCACAGTGCGAGGAAGTGTAACTGAGCTAGATTTCTATATCTGCACAGTCTGAGGCAGTGTTACTGAACTAGTATTGTATGTCTATGCAGTGTGATGCAGTGTAACTGATCTAGTAAAACACCGGTACAGTGCAAGGCAGTGTAGCAGAACTAGTATTGTATATCTGCACAGCACGAGACAGTGTAACTGAACTAGAATTGTATATCTGCACAGTGCAAGGCAGTGTAACTGAACTAGTATTGTATATCTGCACAGCATGCAGCAGTGTAACTGAACTAGAATTGTATATCTGTACAGTGCAAGGCAGTGTAACTGAAATAGTATTGTATATCTGCACAGCGCAAGGCAGTGTAACTGAACTAGTATTGTATATCTGTACAGCGCGAGGCAGTGTAACTGAACTAGTATTATATATTTGCACAGTGCGAGGCAGTGTAACTGAACTAGTATTCTATATCTGCACAGTGTGAGGCAGTGTAACTGAGCTAGTATTCTATATCTGCACAGTGTGAGGCAGTGTAACTGAACTAGTATTGTATATCTGCACAGTGCGAGGAAGTGTAACTGAGCTAGTATTGTATAACTGCACAGCGCGAGGCAGTGTAAATGAACTAGTATTGTATAGTTGCACAGTGCGAGGCAGTGTAACTGAGCTAGTATTCTATATCTGCACAGCGTGAGGCAGAGTAACTGAACTAGTATTGTATATTTGCACAGTGCGAGGCAGTGTAACTGAACTAGTATTCTATATCTGCACAGTGTGAGGCAGTGTAACTGAGCTAGTATTGTATATCTACACAGTGTGAGGCAGTGTAACTGAACTAGTATTGTATATCTGCACAGTGCGAGGCAGTGTAACGGAACTAGTATTGTATATCTGCACAGCGCGAGGCAGTGTAACTGAACTAGTGTTGTATATTTGCACAGTGCAAGGCAGTGTAACTGAGCTAGATTACGTTATCTGCACAGTCTGAGGCAGTGTTACTGAACTAGTATTGTATGTCTATGCAGTGTGATGCAGTGTAACTGATCTAGTAAAACACCGGTACAGTGCAAGGCAGTGTAGCAGAACTAGTATTGTATATCTGTACAGCACGAGACAGTGTAACTGAACTAGAATTGTATATCTGCACAGTGCAAGGCAGTGTAACTGAACTAGTATTGTATATCTGCACAGCATGCAGCAGTGTAACTGAACTAGTATTGTATATTTGCACAGTGCGAGGCAGTGTAATTGAACTAGTATTGTATATCTGCACAGTGCAAGGCAGTGTAACTGAACTAGTATTGTATATCTGCACAGCGCAAGGCAGTGTAACTGAACTAGTATTGTATATCTGCACAGCGCGAGGCAGTGTAACTGAACTAGTATTGTGTAATTGCACAGCGCGAGGCAGTGTAACGGAACTAGTATTGTATATTTTTCACAGTACGAGGCAGTGTAACGGAACTAGTATTGTATATCTGCACAGTGCAAGGCAGTGTAATGGAACTAGTATTATATATCTGCACAGCGCAAGGCAGTGTAACTGAACTAGTATTGTATATCTGCACAGTGCGAGGCAGTGCAACTGAACAAGTATTGTATATTTGCACAGTGCGAGGCAGTGTAACGGAACTAGTACTGTAAATCTGCACAGCGCGAGCCAGTGTAACTGAACAAGTATTGTATATTTGCACAGTGCGAGGCAGTGTAACGGAACTAGTATTGTATATCCGCGCAGCGCAAGGCAGTGTAACTGAACTAGTATTGTATATCTGTGCAGTGTGATGCTGCGTAGTGTCCTCCAGTTGGCTCCAGTCTCTCACAGAGGGTGGGTGATCCCATTCTGGTTGTCTAGGGAGCGCCCAGGATGTGTCTCAGTTCTCCTGTCCAAACAAGCTGTGAGTACTATGAGTAGTAATACTGTCAGGATTGCGTGCTATGTGAAACTGGCCAGGTGTCTACTATTATCTGTAAGACACAAGCTATGTCAGATCTTTCCTGCCTCTGATATGAGTCATGCCTGCTTGGGCAAGTGAAGTGCATCTGGGCCAGGCTGGGCCTCTAGCCATGACCTGAAAGAGGTTCTGTGCACACTCCTGTTCCTAGCACTCAAAATCCTTGCATTATATAAAGAGGGCGGCCTCACCTTGTTGGTCCTTTCAGTGCAAAGCCATGAACATGACGTTTGCTGGCAGCTTTAGATTTGTCCTTGGACCTAAATGGGTGGTTGCATCACTGAAGAAGTCTGGTTCCTTCTCAGGCTGGAGTTAAGATCCTGTGGACATATTTTCAGCCCTGTTCTCTCTCGTTATTCATATTGCTGTAGTTATATGTGTTAAAATGGAACATCTCTGTGGACCCAAAAGCACAAACTACTCTTTATTATAGGGGCTTTTGGCCCATTCTCTTCATGCATTGCTCTGTTGTTGAGTTCTTCACGTGTTTGTTCCACCTACCTTGGCATACAGCATGGGGACCAGGGCCAACCCTCTTAAGCCATTGGCTTACCTCACTTTGAGTGGAAGCATTCTGCTATTGCACAATGTCCACTTATGCACAAAGGTAGTCCCTTCATTGCCAAGGACTACAAGCCCAATGTGTACTTTTTGATAAAAATAAATATTTGCCTTTGACTTTATATTTGTTTGGCATGGGTCATACAGCATCCCTAACACCCTACCAGGCCGCTTGCACTGCTACTGTACGGTCATATACATGCAATACAAACAAAAGAAGCCTATGCAAAGCCAAAATGTTAGCAATCAATGTCAGACCTATTGGATTTGCCAATGCTTGTTTTGTTTATTGCATACCATACATCTCTGCCCTTTAATAGCAACGTAATGTCCATAATTACGTCAGGTACAGTCAGGGCCGTCCCTAAATGGGATTGACCGGGACAGCACCCTGGGTGGAACCAAATTTTGGTGTTGGTTGTGGGGGCTGGGGGGTTATTGCAGTCACCTGTTATCTGTCTTTCTTCCCACTTGTCTCTCTCTCTCTTAATCCCCCACTTCTTCGTCTCTGACACCTCTTTCTCTACTTCATGGCTCTTCTTCTACTGTCCCATTTCTGTCTCTTTTTTCCCCATTCCTTTGCCCCCGTCCTCCCTGCTACAAGTTTCACATTTTATGCGAATCAACATGTTTTTGATGTCATTCACTGCGCCCTGCCAACCTGCTGAAGGCTAAAGTTGCATTTTGGGGAGTAGAGCGGCTACTTCTGAAGGGGCGGCTATTTGGCCGTGCTTCTGCTGGTAAAAGCCAAGGAACTCACTCTGTACATGACAAGAATAAACAGGCTGGAGAAGAGCAGGGAACGTTAGGTGCAGGGCTATGACTTCAAAGAACGAGATGTGATGTATGAAATGAGGTGTGGGCAAGTTGCATGAATGCAATAATAGAGATTAGGGCAGACAGGCACCCGACCTAGAGGAGGTACTGCTCGGAGTGAAGAGGCTTGCAGAGGTTGGAGGGTAAGGAAAGGCAGTCCTGCCAAGTACCACGCATAAGGCGTTAGACAGACGCATTTCAGTGTGGTGCTCTGCATCACCGCACTGAAATGTATTGTCACGCATTTGCATAGTTCTCAGCCTCATTGAAGCACTGGCTAAGACTGTAATATCATGGTGTGGTATCTGGCAGCGCGCTACCCATGCCGTGCGCGCGCTGCTCCTGCAGGCTTGGTGCTTGCAGCTTAGCTAAGGCTGCTGGCAGGCAGCTCACTGCTACATTGCATCTGATTATTTCTCATGGCACGGCTCTCAGACAGCCTGACTTTATGGTAGGGCCCAATGGCTACTACTGTCACAGCTGGGGCGGGGTCCAGTTAGATTAAGCTGATTTAGTTTAAAAGTCTGGCGCTGGGGAGGGGGCGGGGGGCACAAAGGGTCAGTTGAAGGAAAGAAAGGAGAGGCAACATTCGAAAGTTTATTGATGTATTCATTATGCCCTGTGTCTGCTTTCATGCGGCACCAGTTCTCCCAGGCTGTTTCATCCCATAGTATTTCTCCCATGCTGCTGCCCCTCCTCTACCCCACCAAGCAGCGCAAGTATAATAAGGCGGAAAGATTGCGCCCATGCACTGCATCCATTGGAGGATTTCAACCTCGCGCCACCTCACGCATGATCCTCTGCAACAAGGACCCAGCCAGGATGGGCAACGCCCACCGAATCCTGCCCAGGGATGTGTAGGGTTCAGGCACGAGCAGCCAGAAGTAGGGTGACCAACCGTCCGTAAATTTCACGGACCGTCCGTCATTTTGGTGTGATGTCCGTTGTCCGTAATCATTCCTTTTACGACACCTTTTGTTCGTAATTATGGAGATTAATTACAGCGAACTGTGCTGTTCCCCCGCGAGAAGCCCCAAGAGATTAAAAGTTCTCAGGGGCCAGCTCGCACTTCTCTCTCTGTTGAACTCCAGAGGCTGCAGCAGCCCCTCCCCGAGCTCGCACAGACTGTGGACAGGCCCATTGTCATTCTGACTGAGGCTGATTATCCCCTTTCGAATGACAATGCGCTGTCTGCCTTTAGCATATCATGTGCGAGAGGGTGCCTTGGAGGCCAGTGACTCACTTGGAGCCAGTAGATCGTAGTTAGTGATTACAGAGGAGCTTTCCCCAAACAGAGTACTGTGGGGAACTTGCGGCCTTGTGTAATTTGCCAATGTTGTTCACAGAGTGACGGGGCAGGGGCAGTAGAGGCGACAGGAGAGGTGATGGGGCAGGAGAGGTGACCGGGCAGGAGAAGTGACGGGGCAGGAGTGGTGACGGGGCAGGAGTGGTGACGGGGCAGGAAAGGTGACGGGGCAGGAGAGGTGTCGGGGCAAGAGAAGTGACGGGGCAGGAGAAGTGACAGGGCAGGAGAGGTGATTATGCATGAGCAGGAGCAGTGACCGGGCAGGAGCAGTGAATGGGGCAGAAGTGACAGGGCAGGAGAAGTGACGGGACAGGTGAAGTGACGAAGCAGGAGAAGTGACGGGGCAGGAGAAGTGACAGGGCAGGAGAAATGACGGGGCAGGAGCGGTGATCGGGCATGAGCAAGAGTGCTGACCGGACAAGAGCAGTGAACGGGCAGGAGCAGTGAACGGGCAGGAGGGGTGACGGGGCAGGAGCGGTGACGGGGCAGGAGAAGTGATGTGGCAGGTGCTGTGATTAGGCATGAGCAGGAGCGGTGACCGGGCAGGAGCAATGAACGGGCAGGAGCAGTGAACAGGCAGGAGCAGTGAACGGGCAGGAGCAGTGAACAGGCAGGAGCAGTGAACGGGCAGGAGCAGTGACAGGGCAGGGGAAATGACAGGAAAGCAGCGGTGACAGGGCAGTAGAAGTGACGGGGCAGTAGAATTGAAGGGGCAGGAGAATTGACTGGGCAGTAGAAGTGACTGGGCAACAGAAATGACGGGGCAGGAGCGGTGATCGGGCATGAGCAGGAGTGCTGACCGGGCAGGAGCAGTGAGCGGGCAGGAGCAGTGAACAGGCAGGAGCAGTGAACGGGCAGGAGCAGTGAACGGGCAAGAGCAGTGAATGGGCAAGAGCAGTGACGTGGCAGGGGAAATGACAGGAAAGGAGCGGTGACGGGGCAGGAGAAGTGACTGGGCAGGAGATAGTGACCGGGCAGGAGAAGTGACTTGTACTTATGTTCGTTGCCTATATATTTATATACTATTGCATGACATCCACTGATGTGTCTGTTATGTTATGTTATTTGGTATTTATAAAGCGCGCGGCTACGCCCAGGAATGTCCCGGCGCTAAGAGAAAAAAAACACGTAACAGATAACATAAAAAACACCCAAAGCAGAAAGCCGGCCGGGACCTAAAGTTGAAAAAGCCAAGTTTTTAATTTCCTCCTGAAGGTGATGAGGTCCTGTACCTGTCTAAGAGAGAGAGGTAGGCTATTCCACAGACGAGAGGCCACCACTGAAAAGGATCTTCCCCCTACCCGGGACAGCAGGGCCTTAGGAGTAGAGGTCAAAAGCAGTGCAGATGACCTCAAGGTACATTGAGGTGTATAGTGTTGAAATCTTTCCCTGAGGTAAGGGGCCCCTATCTTATGAAAGGCTTTAAAGACCAAAACCAATGCTTTGAAATGGATTTGTTTCCGAACCGGAAGTCAGTGTAAGGAAGACAGAAGATGGGTTGTGTGTGTCCTAGGTCCTGCCAGAAAGATGGCCCTGGCCGCCACATTCTGGACCACCTACAAACGGCCAAGTAAGTAATCCGGGAGGCCCAGGTACAGGGAGTTAACATAGTCCAATCTCGAAACCACCAAGGCCTGGACTACCGTTTTTCTGTGAGAGACTGGGAGCAGGGGGAGAAAGTTCCTCAGCATTCTCAATACCCCAAAACAGGTCCCGGCCACCGATTGAATCTGAACCTTCATAGAGAGGGCAGCGTCCAATTTGACTCCAAGATTTTTCACGATGGTAACTGATGATGTGGGGGGAGACATGTCTTGCGGCCACCAATTGTGCCATGCTTCACAAGGGGGTGAGCCGAAGAAGACAATCTCTGACTTTTCAGAGTTGCACTTCAGTTGGTTTTGTCTAAGCCAGGAGAATACCTCTGAGAGACAAGTGTTGATCACATTGCCTTTGAACTCAGCACCCTTCTCGCAAGTGAACAACAATTGAGTGTCGTCCGCATACAATACTATTTTGGCACCAAACTTCTCGGTGAGGAGGGCAAGAGGGGCCATATACAAATTGAACAAAGTTGGGCCCAGAATTGAGCCCTGTGGGACCCCAACATTCATGGGAGGGATGGCGGCGGCGAAAGGAGGGGACCAAATGGTTTGTAGACGGTTGTTTAAGAAGGAGGTGAACCATCTCAATACCGTGCCTCTGATACCGCCCTCCTCAAGTCTTTGCAGTAGTCTGTTGTGGGGCACGGTATCGAAGGCTGCGGAAAGGTCCAACAACACCAAAACCGCATTGCCTCCTCTGTCCAGTGTGGCTTTTATAGTTTCAGCAACTTCTAATAAGGCCGTTTCCGTGCTGAAATTAGCTCTAAAGCCCGACTGACTCGGATGCAGAAGATGGTTGGCCTCCACGTAATCCGTGGTAACTGTGTTGTCTGTAAAGCATACCTTTTGTCCTGACTTTTTGTCCTGAATTTTGACCTCCTGTCCTGAATTTTTGTCCTGAATTTTGACCTCCTGTCCTGAATTTTTGTCCTGAATTTTGACCCTTTGTCCTGAATTTTTACACTCACCGTCCTGAATTTGCGCCCATGCCAGTTGGCCACCCTAGCCAGAAGGCTCAGAGGGTGGTCTCGTTCACCTCCCAGTAGCCCCGACGTAAGTGCAGAGGTAAGACCACTTAGACCAGTGACTGCTCTTTATTTGCAAGTGAAGTCTGCGTCAGGCGCAACTGTGTCTAATGCAGGCCAGCAGGGGTGCCAAGTTAGCTTTCAGGGCTTCAGCCTGCCCATCCCAGGAAGCACTTCTGTTGCCTGCAGTCTACATGGGAAATGCCAGAGTGGCTCACACGCTGCCTCACTTCCCCTCTGCTGGGATGTGCACCCTTTGAGTAATGTGCATGAAGCGGTCCCTGGTGTTGGCTGTCAGATTCTGCTCACTGTGTATGTATTCTGGTTTTGTTTAATCATGCTATGTATTATACAAACCGAAAAACACACATGTTTTTACTTGTACGTGTGCTGGCCGACTATTTACCTACTTTTATATTATCGTATGACTTCATCGGATTTGTCTGTAAAACTGACCCATTGACCTGAACGCTTGTCCTGAATTTTGACTCTTTTTCCTGAATTTTTATAGCCACTGCCCAGATTTTGCCTCCATTCTATGTGGTCACCTAACAACTAATTAGGAGAAATCATGTCTGCATGCAGGTGTGTGCATGTTTGTGCACGTGTGCACCGGTGTAGCCCACACAGTGAGGCCCGCTTCAGTCTGTAGTGATGGCATTCTCCGACTGAACCAGACAAACGCCCCCTGCTGGCGGGCCGAGTGCACTGTGGTTACCTGCCCACATAAAATTTCATTGGGATTTGGAGTACTTTTAAGAATGTGCTTTAAACATGTTTTAATATAGATATATTTATATTGGCCTTTCGGACGTGTGTGTTTATGTGTGAAAGTCTTGTGATTATTGCACATTTGTGGTGTGTGTGTGTATGTGTGTGCACGTGTTGTGCCTGAATGTGTTTTTGGTTTGTGGAAAGAGAAAAACGTGAAAAGTGAGAAAAAAAGGAAGTAAAGACAAAGGGGGGGAAATGCAACGTTTGAAATTAGAAGCAGGCAGAGGTTAAAGGGAGCAGAAGAGGGGTGGGTGTGATCGAGGGGTGGGTGTGATCGAGGGGTGGGTGTGATCGAGGGGTGGGGAATGCAAGTGGGAGGAAAACAATGAGTAAGGAGGTGCGAAGAGAAAGAGGCTTAACTGAGAGAGCAGGAAATCCTCTGGAGAAGGTGGAAAAACATCTAATAAGAGCTTTGCTGAGTGTCTGTAGTTGATATATCAGGAGGGAGACAAGAGAGGGGTGGGAAATAAAGACAGGCAAAGAGGAGGAAGATGGGAGAAGAGAACGGGGGCTAGATACTGAGGAGAACAGGAGGAGGGATTGAGACAGACGGGGAGGAGACGCAGGCAGGGAAAAGAGAGAAGAGAAAGTGGGGCAGGAGAAGAGGAGGAAGAAGAAAATTAGAACGGGGCAGAAAGGAGTAGAGAGAATGGGAAGGGAAGGCTATGGGAGAGATGGCAAGAAGAAATGATGGAAGAGGGAAACATAGGGAGCAGTAGGGGTGAAGTCCTGTGCTTAATTTGAGGTGATGGTTGCCAGTGACGCCCACCACACTCATTTTAACTTATCAGACATTTAGCGAGAGCAAGAGAGGAAAAAGCATCACAACGAGAGAAAGCAGGGGAAAGAGAAAGATGGAAAAAACATTACAAAGAGAGAAAGCAGGAATGAACAAGCATTTGCAATGCAATAGGTCTCGCATTTGTGAAAGTCAGAGCTTTTGGTGTTGAAAATGACAATGTGTTTTGCTTGTTTTGTATGCAGTGGTCCCAGCTAAACATGGACTGAGCTGAAAACAACAAAAAAGCAAAATTTAAATACAACAGGAAAAAATTCACGTTGAATGTTGGTTTTGAACATGCCTTGTTTTTGGGCAAATTATTTAATCTCCCTGTGCCAAATTGCAAGCGGAATAGTGCTTTGGATGGGACGTTAATATGGTGCAGACTGGGCAAGATAAGGCAATTACATATTAGAAACCACCACTTCTGAACAGCTAGTAGGGCTGGAGATGTGAGATATGCAGCATATTAAAAGGGTCGGGATGAAGCCAATTGTATACTACTGAAATATTAATTAAAAAACAGCATTTGTGCCTGTTAGATAGGGCTGGGGATGTCGCAGGCAATTATAAGTCTGGAACAGAATAAATTGTGGTGCAACAGTCAGAGCAGCTGATGTTGGAACTTTGGAACTGAGTAGAGTTTTAGTGTCGGCTTAAAATGCGGTTGTTTTGGGCAATTTATTTAATCTCCCTGTGCCCACCATAATTAAATGTGTCCTTGTGGAACGTAACTGGTGCTTATCTAAAGCGCTCCGATACCTTGTGTGCAAGTTCACGGGATACAAAACTGCATAAAAAAATTAGATGTAGGGCTAACATGCACTTATCACGCATTTACATATAATACGTAGCGTCTCGCAAATGCCAGTAAAACGAGTGAATTAAAGTGAATTGCAAGCGGAATGGTGCTTGTAAGCAAAAGCCTGGTTAACCTCAAAACATTCATTTTCTATAAAATATGCAGAATTTAAAAGCAACGGTGAAAAGGTCACGGCGAGTGTTGGTTTTGCAGATTGAAAGCAATTCAAGATTAACAACCAACCCAACGGGCGCACGGAATCCCAGCTAAACATGGGCCGAGTTAAAACAGCGAAAAAAAGAACGAGACCTACTGGCTATGTCAATGCTTGTTTTTCAGACTGCAGTGACACCAGGCACATCGATGTGCGCGTGCTCACACTGCTCTCTTCTCACTAGTGGAGAAGTTAGGGCATAACGTCAAGCCAGGTGAGCGTTGTAGGGGAAGGGAAATCCTTTAAAGAGAGTAATTTTCTCTCTGGATTTCCCTTCTCTTTTTGAAACTCGGGAGCAGCAACATTGTCCTGGTGTCACCAGGGCTCTTAGTGGAAGCTTTTTTAATATTATATCCAACAAGCCATAGTTGCTGCTTATTTATCTAATGCAACTAACAACCATTGACAAAGCCAATAGTGCTGACTTGTTGTAGGTATGATGTTACTTGTTGTATCATATATCTAGGTGCAATGACAGAAACAGCAAAATACAAGTCGGGCGGCACACTATGCTAAGCACAGGTTTTTTTAGTTTAAATGTTTTTAAGCCATGCCCTTAATTACATTGGCCACGCCCCTTTGAGAGACCCTCCAGTTTTTTCATCCCACTTAAAGCCCTGCTGACCAGTGACCACAGGTATGCAGCAGTGGGAACCACACTGAATGTTTACAAACATCGGTCCTCCGCGGGTACTGAATTGTATTCATTACATTAGCTAAATCCTCCCTACATCTTACACTGGGGTCCCTGAAGTGCAGCCACTCTATGCTTATGAGGAGTACTGTTGGGGTTAACAGCAGAGTACAAGTACTTCATCCAGTCATTCACTTAGCATGTCCTCATCTAGCAAATAAGACAATATTCACTTCAAGCCCCCCTGCTGAAATGAAAGCTTCAATTGTCGTTGTCAGACATTAAGAAACAAGCTAGAGGCAGACAAGAAAACCATCAACAACGGAGCACAGTGTTAGGGACATTCTGTTTGGAACAGAGAACTGTTCTGCACAATCTTAAGAGAGTCATGAAGAAAACATGTACCATGCGGTATGACGCCTTTGATGGGTGCTTCCGTGGGGATGGGGAATATGTTTCCTTGGAGGCCATTTTCCCGCCGCCAGCGCCGTCCTTGGACACCATCACCGTGCGTCCCATGTCTCGCGGCAGTGGATATGGCGTCCAGAAGCTGCCTGTGCCCGCATAGGCGGCTGCGTCTTTGCTTAGGATGGTGGGCGACTGTGGCCGGGGAGGGACAGGCGGTGGAAACTTGTCTGTGTCTATTATTGCGGAAACAATGTTTGTGGCGGGTGGTCTCGTTACATCAGCTTCCAATTCGGCCCTCTGTGTTTTATCGTGTGCAATGCTTGTGGAATTTTCAGATGCGGCCGGGCCAGTGCTGTTAGATAAACAAGCCACATATAGTCTGCTGACCTTTTTATCTGTGACAATCTCATGACTGGAATGCATTCCAGCTCCATTGCTATCTGGGCAGGCAGGCTCCTGTCCTGGCTGGTTGGGCGCTGCAGTGACGCGTCCAATAACAAGGAGCCGCTGCCAGAAAGTGCCTGTTTAGCATGCACGCTGTCCTGGGCAGGCACACCGGCTGCTGCTGAAGCAGGTGCCGCCCTGGAAGGCTCTGGTGAAAAGCTTTGGTCTCCAGGGTAAATGATGATGTATTGTGATGAAAGATGCTGTTTGTTAGTGGGGGTGGAGCCGGCGGTGTGTAGGGTTTAGGCGCGCTCAGGTATACACAGTCCATGATGGGAACGGGCCTCAGGTAGGAGAGCTTAGTGTTAGTAAGGGGGCGCCATGCAAAGTTTTCCTCTTTGGGAGGAGGTGGGAAAGGGGGAGGAGAAGCCTTTCGTGAAAGAATAGGGTTGTGAAACAAATTAAGAAGGGATTAGCTACTGACAGGACATGGAACAGAGGCACCTACAGTAGATCAGGAGTCAGATAACACGAAAGAGGGGATAGGCGTATCACTGGTGAAGGGAAAGGCAAACAGGAGAAGACACAAGGAAAACAGGTAGAGGGCCATCAGAAGGAATTGGATAGGGGGACCGAATGAGAAAGAGAGGTGAGGCATCTTGATAAACCCATAGGGGAGTAATAGACTGGGAAAGAGAAACGGGCAGTAAAAAAAAACAAGCACGGAATCAAAACCGCCGAACGCGGGAATCGAAACCAGTGGTGCGCGCGCACCACAGAGGAGCGGGGGGCGAGGGAGCCTGTCGTCCGTGCCGCGCGCTGATGCGCGTCCTAGACACGGACGGGAATGGGCGGAGCAAAGGCGGGACATGCGCCCGCCTTTGCCCAATTGCGTGCCGTTTTTTTTAAAAAAACGCACGCTACAGCCAATGCCAGGCTTCAGAAAGCTAACCACACGCACAAGCGTGTGGTTAGCTTTCTAAAGCCCATACAAGAGGTCTCGCGCTGCGCGAGCAGGGCTGCGCACTGCAACGCTAGGCGTGAGACCTAAAAAGGACTTGCAAGAGTGAGATAAAGAGGCAGGGAGTGTCTAGTGGTGGATTAAAGAGGCATGAGGTGAATCCAAGACTACGCTGCCTTGGTATTTGGTGCACTGACATTTAATAACACTGGCTGAGGGCTTCTGAGCAGAGATTTGGGCACCAGCATTCATTCTTTTACAAATGAAGCTCTTGGGAAGAGGTGAGAGAAGATGGGAAATGAGAAAAAAGAGGCAAAAAAGGAAGAAGAAAATGAGAGGAGAGAGAAAAAAATGTTATTGCAGAAGAGAAGGTAAACGAAAACCAGCATAGGAGCAACAGAAGGATGGAGCATGTGAATACAAGGAGTGAGAGGGAGAAGAGTAAGTAGGAGAGAGAAGAATGAGTGGGAGAGAGGGAGAGAAGATAAAGATGAGAAGCATCTAAATCAATGATACTGAAAATACGGCCCAGGAGCCCCATGCAGTCCTCCTGACCTTTACATGCAGCCCCTGGTCAACAGCAGCACTGGGCTGCTGTTTACTAGACTCAGCACTAACAATAACAATATGCTAAATAAACAGGCAAGTATTTATTCAAAGTTTAATTGGTGTAAAGAAGGGAAGTAACCAGGGAGTTCTTCACTGCTTAACTTTAGGAACACCTTCATTTTTAAAGATATCTTGCAGCAAAATTGTAAAAATATGACAGTATCTTCAAACGTCAAAAAATGTATTTAATTAACATACAGAACCTTCTCACCTTAGTACATCAGATTATATTAGTGCATTGAGAAGTATTAAATGAAAGTGATTGTTTTCAAACATTCATTTATCAACATTAATTCTTCCCCCACTCTGGAAACAATGCCAATAGTGAACTAAAGAGGCAAGTCAGTTGTTATGTGCACTCATTTGGTGTCCGGGGTTGTTATTATATATGAACAACATTATAGCATTATAGTGTATTAAATCAAACACATGGGAAGGTTTTATACAGACAAGACAGAAGTGTCCTGAAGCACACCCATTACTTTTCTTCGTTTAAGTTCATGTTACCTTATTTTTTTCAAGTTTGGCGTGCAGCACCCGTAATTGGTGCGCCGTTCCTTTCGCACCTGAACATAATTCATTCAAAGTAGTGGCCCGCTGGTTTAGCAGGTCACGCGGGTTGCACAGCCGTATACGCATTGGAATCCCAAAGTAATACTCATCCACCATAGTAATCACATTTTGTTCATTTTTTGGGTTTTTTTTCTCTCATTGTTTGTCCTCATTATTCCACATTTTATCCATCACGTCAAAAGATATAAAATTCGTTGATTTTTTAGCATTTAATTGTTCGATGTATTGCCCATCCAGGCCTATGCATGAACATATAGCGAATTTCAAGTCCTCCACAAGATTCGATTCACATCCTACTCAATGCATTTCGGTTTAAAAAACCTTCGTCAGGAGTATCTATAAAGTATAAAAATATATGTTTCAGTCACATTGCATGTACTACACCTCATAGTGTAAATATTAACTAACAAGTTTCCCCTTCTTATTTAGTGCCAAACGATTTGAACCTCAAATGCCAATTAATCACAATCCCGTACCCCCGTGACATAAGTCCAAACATCAACTAAAAAATACAAATCATATCGTGTGCTCCTCAATCTAACCCCAAGTTTTAAACACTTCATCCTGATTTATGAAACCATTGTACTTTAACCCACGCACCCTCAAAGCAACTAACCCACTGAGAATCAAACCCCTGTGAACCTCAAATCACCCCTGCCCAACTGACACAACCCCCCGAACAAACTACACTACTTCCCTATGTCAAGTTTTTCACCATCTCCAACCCCCGTGCATACCTGATGTAAAACTCGCAACGCATCAACCTCCTCGTGCGCGCTCGTTGTTTATTTTACGCGACCATGCTAATCCTCCCTGATTTAAATCGATGTTACATAGGGAAGTAGTGTAGTTTGTTCGGGGGGTTGTGTCAGTTGGGCAGGGGTGATTTGAGGTTACAGGGGTTTGATTCTCAGTGGGTTAGTTAATATTTACACTATGAGGTGTAGTACATGCAATGTGACTGAAACATATATTTTTATACTTTATAGATACTCCTGACGAAGGTTTTTTACACCGAAATGCATTGAGTAGGATGTGAATCGAATCTTGTGGAGGACTTGAAATTCGCTATATGTTCATGCATAGGCCTGGATGGGCAATACATCGAACAATTAAATGCTAAAAAATCAACGAATTTTATATCTTTTGACGTGATGGATAAAATGTGGAATAATGAGGACAAACAATGAGAAAAAAAAATAAAAAATTGAACAAAATGTGATTACTATGGTGGATGAGTATTACTTTGGGATACCAATGCGTATACGGCTGTGCAACCCGCGTGACCTGCTAAACCAGCGGGCCACTACTTTTGAAGGTTTTATACAGAGCACATCCTGAAGTCAGCTATTTCAAGGTCCTCATATGAGATAATGAAGAAAAAGGAGGGAAAGTGAAATAAAACAATTGCATAGGATCACACAATTTGGTAAAGTGGTGAAGCCGGGATTAATCTCAGGTTTTCTGGTTTCACATTGTTCAGTTCACCCACTAGATTTATATGCTTCCTTTACCCTACACCCACCTTACCGGCAATCCCCCGAATCCCACCTGCACGACCGCCACCCCGTTGGCATCAATGTGATCCTCGGTCACATCACAGACTGAACTTTTTGGCCACTGGGAAAATGTTTGCAAGTACCCATAATCTAAATCTAAAGTAGAGGGGGAAAGAAGCATAGTAAAAGAGACAAGAGATATGAGAAAAGGAGGAGGAGAACAAAGAGGGGAGATGGCACTTAGAGAGAGATCAAGAAAGAGAAAAGCAAGACATGAGGAGAGAGGAAGGAGATACAGAGAAAGCGAAAGAAGACGATAAAGGAGAGGACTGGCATAAATAACACAATGATGTAAGGGCGAACATGAGATAGAGAGGGGGAAGAGGGCGAGGGAAGAGCTGAGATGTGGGAAGAATTGAGGGGTGGGGAAAGAAAATAACACAATGTGAGAGAGAATGAAGGACAAGGAGAGACAGTGAAGACAGAAGACCGGCCCTGAAAAAGAAGGGAGGAAAACAGTAAAAGGAGTTAGAGAGACATAACAGGGAAACAGAGAGAGAAACAAGCACTGACAAAGCCAATAGGTCTCAGCTACTCAAGAGCTTTTGGTTATGCCAGTGTGGCTGCTGTTCAGCATGGCTAAAAATTAATGGCATGGAGTGGGGTATGGTAGATTGGAGTGAGGTAAATTGGAGTAGAGTGGAATGGGGTAGATTGGGGTAGAGTGGATTGGGGTAGATTCGAGTGGGGTGGAGTGGGCTAGATAGGGTAAATTGGATTGGGGGAGTTGGGTATTTTAGTATGGTAGATTGGAGTTGGGTAGATTGAATTGGGGTAGATTGGGGTGGAGTTGGGTAGATTGAAGTGGAGTAGATTGGGGTAGACTAGAGTGGGGTAGATAGGAGTAGGGTAGATCGGGGTAGATTGGGGTAGAGTGGACTGCAATATATTGAGGTAGATTGAAGTGGAGTGGGTTAGATTGGGGAAGAGTGGGGTGGATTAGGGCAGATTAGAGTGGTGTGGGGTAGACTGGAGTGGAGTTGGGCAGATTGCAGTGGAGTGGGGTAGATTGGATGGATTATAGTTGGGGAGAATAGAATGGAGTTGGGGTGAAGCGAAGTGAGGTAGATTGGAGTGTAGTGGGGTAGATTGGTATGGGGTGGGATAGTTTGAAGTAGGGTAGATTGGGGAAGAGTGGAATAGATTGGAGTGAAGTCGAGTCAGCTACAGTGGAGAAGATTTGGGTAGATTGGAGCGGGGGAGTGGGATAGATTGAATTGGGGTAAAAATTTGTAGATTGGGGTCGAGTGTAATAGATTGGGGTGCAGTGGGGTAGATTGGGGTATGGTAACTCAGGGTAGAGTGGAGTGGGATATATTGGGGTAGATTGGAGTGGAGTGGGGTAGATTGTGTAAGAATAAAGTGCAGTGGATGGGAGAAGACTGGAGTGGAGTGGGGTAGATTAGAGTAGATTGGAGTGAGATAGATAGGGGTGATGTAGTTTGGAGTGGGGTAAATTGGAGTGGAGTGGGGTAGATTGGAGTAGAGTAGATTGGAGTGGAGTGGAGTTGGATAGAGTGGTGTGGGGTAGATTGGGATGGGTGGGGTAGACTGGAGTGGGATAGATTAGAATAGGGTGGGGTAGATTGGAATGGAGTAGATTGGAGTGGAGTAGATTGGGGTAGGTTAGAGTGAGGTAGATTGGAGTGCGGCTGATTGGATGAGATAGATTGGAATAGGGTGGTTTGGGGTGGAGTGTGGTAGGATAGAGTGGAATGAGATGGAGTGGGGTGGAGTGGGTTAGATTGGGCTGCAGTGGGTAGATTTTGGTGGCATGTGATAGACGGGAGTGAAGTGGAGTGGGGTAGATTGGATAGAGCGGAATGGAGTGTGGTAGATTGGGTAGAGTGGAGTGAGGTAGATTTAGTGGGGTAGGTTGGAGTGAAGCGGGTGGAGTTGGATAGTTTGGAGTGGAGCCGAGATTGGAGTGGAGTGAGATAGATTGGAGTACAGTGGAGTGGAGTGGAGTGGAGTGAGGTAGATTGGGTGGATTAGAGTAGGCTAAATTGGAATGGAGTGAGGTAGATTTGAGTAGAGTACATTGAAGAGGGATGATTGGAGTGGGGTAGTTTGGAGTGCAGTAGATTGGAGTGGAGTGGAGTGGGGTCAATAGGAGTGGGCTATATTGGGATGGGTAGATTGGAGTAGGGTAGATTGGGGTTGAGTGGGGTGGGGAAGATTGGAGTGCGGTGGGGTGGATTGGGGTGGGGTGAAGTGGGGTAGATTGGACCGATTGGAGTGTGGTAGATTGGAGTGGAGTGGGGTAGATTGTGGTAGATTTGAGTGGAGCAGATTGTGGTAGATTGGAGTGGGGTAGATTGTGATGGTGTGGGCGGATTTGAGTGGAGTGGGGTAGACTAGACTGGAGAGGAGTTGAATAGATTGCAGTGGAGTTTGGAGTGGAGTTGGGTAAATTGGAATGGAGTGGAGTGGGGAAAATTGGACAGGGGTAGATTGGAGTGGAGTAGAATGGAGTGGGTTAGACTGGAGTGGAGTGGATTGGATTGGGGTACATTGGAGTGGATTGGATAGAGTGGTGTGGGGTAGATTGGGATGGGGTAGGGTAGACTGGAGTGGGGTAGATTAGGATAGGGTGGGGTAGATTGGAGTGGAGTAGATTGGAATGGAGTAGATTGGGGTAGATTAGAGTAGGGTAGATTGGAGTGGGGCTGATTGAATGGGGTATATTGGAGTAGGGTGGTTTGGGGTGGGGTGTGGTGTGATGTGGTAGGATAGTTTGGAGTGGGGTGGATTCAGTGGAGTGGGTTAGATTGGGCTGGAGTGGGGTAGATTTGGGTTGCAAGTGATAGACTGGAGTAAAATGGAGTGGGGTAGATTGGAAAGAGTGGACTGGAGTGTGGTAGATTGGTGTAGGGTGGAGTGGGATAGATTGGAGTGGGGTAGATATGGGTAGAGTGGAGTGAGGTGGAGTGGAATTAGATAGTTTGGAGTGGAGTTGAGATTGGAGTGGAGTGAGATAGATTGGAGTACAGTGTAGTGGGGTAGATTGGGGGAGTGGAGTGAGGTATATTGGATGGATTAGAGTATGGTAAATTGGAATGGAGTGAGGTAGATTTGAGTGAGGTAGAATGGAATGGGGCTGATTGGATGATGTAGATTGGAGTGAGTAGATTGGAGTGGCGTGGGGTCAATAGGAGTGGGGTAGATTGGAGTAGGGTAGCTTGGGGTGGATTGGGGTGGGGTATATTGGAGTGTGGTGGGGTGGGGTGGATTGGGGTGAAGTGGGTTAGACTGGAGTGGAATGGGGTAGATTTGAGTGAAGTGGGGTAGTTTGAAGTAAAGTAGAGTAGGGTAGATTTGGGTAGAGTGGAGTGGAGTGTGGTATAGTAGAGTGGGATAGATTAGAGTGGAGTGAATTGGGGTAGATTGGAATTTGGTAGATTGTAGTGAAGTAAACTGAGGTAGATTGGAGTGGGGTAGATTTGAGCGGAGTGGGGTAAATTAGAGTGGAGAGGAGTTGGTAGATTGCAGTGGAGGTTGGAGTGGAGTTGGGTAAACTGGAATGGAGTGGGGTAACTTGGACAGGGGTAAAGTGGAGTGGAATGGAGTTGAATGAAGTGCAGTAGACTAGAGTGAAGTGGATTGGATTGGTGTACATTGGAGTATAGTGGATTGGGGTACACTTGTGTGGATTGGAGTGGGGTAGACTAGGATAAATTGGAGCAGAGTGGGGTAGATTTGAGTGGAGTGCAGTAGATTGGGGTGGAGTGGGGTAGATTGGAGTGGGGTGGGATTGATTGGGTAAGATTGAGTGGAGTGGGAAAGTTTGGAGTGGAGAAGACTGGAGTCGAATGGGGTGGAAGGGAGTGGAGTGGGGTAGATTGAAGTGGGGTAGACTGGATCGTAGTGGAGTGCATTGGGGTAGATTGGATTGCAGTGGGGTAGATTAGGTTAAAGTGGGGTAGATTGAAGTGCAGTTGATCAGATTAGGGTGGGGTGGGTAAATTGTGGTGGGGTGTATTGGAGTGGAGTGGGGAAGATTGGATGGAGTGGGGTAGATTGGAGTAGATTGGGGTAGAGTGGAGTGGGGTGGATTGGGGTTGATTGGAGTAGAGTGGGTAGATTGGGTGGATTGGAGTGGGGTAGATTGGAGTGAAGTGGAGTAGATTATGGTAGATTGGAGTGGGGCAGGTTGTGGTAGATTGGAGTGGGCTAGATTGGGATATAGTGGAGCGGGTAGATTGGGATATATTGGAGTGGAGTGGGGTAGATTGGAGTGGAGTGGGAGTAGATTGGAGTGGGGTATATTGTGGTATATTGGAGTGGGATATATTTGGGTAGATTGGAGTAGGGTAGATTAGAGTGGAGTGGGCTAGATTGGAGTGGAGTGCACTAGATTGGAGTGTGATAGATTGGGTGGAGTGGTATAAATTGGAGTGGAGTAGGGTAGATTGGAGTGGGATGGAGTGGAGTGGAGTGAGGTAAGTGGTGTGGAGTGGATGGGTGTAGAGTGGAGTGGGTTTGATTGGGGTAAATTGGAGTAGGGTAGATTGGTGTGGAGTGGGCTAGATTGGAGTGGAGTGGACTAGATTAGAGTGTGCTAGATTGGGTGGAGTGGTATAGATTGGAGTCAAGTAGGGTAGATTGGAGTGGGGTGGATTGGAGTAGTGTGAGTGGTGTGGAGTGGAGGGGCGTAGAGTTGAGTGTTGTGTCATGGAGTGAGTGGCGTAGATTGGAGTGGCGTGGAGTTGAGTGGCGTGTCATAGAGTGCCTTAGAATGGAGGGGCATAGAGTGGAAAGGCATGTCGTAGGTAGTGTGTTGTGTCGTAGAATGGAGTGGTGTGGCATAAAGTGGAAGGACATAGAATAGAGTGGAGTGGTGTAGTGTGGAGTATGCATGGTGTGGTACCACACTGACATTACAGACAACACAGTTTCAATTTAAATGACCATTACATTTGGACTGAAACACGGTTTTACTGCACACAAACGATAATGCGTGCAAATGTCATCACCTAGTGTATTGATGTGTTTTGATCATATTCAAATATTTGTTTTCACCACAATTCAGAATTACAAAAAAAATGTGCTTCATTTGTACTAATTCTGATATATTCTGACGCATCAGCCCAGTACATTTTTTTGTTTTTGTATGTGTGCTAGAAAAAAAACCTGCACCCACTCTTCTTACATGGATACTCAGCAGGATTGTCACATACATTTTCTCACTTTGAAGTCAGAGAAAGTGAAGTAAACACCACACTCCCTCTGTAGAGACAGCTTGACATTTGGCCTATGTTTTTGAATACATAGCAAATGTGACAAGATAAGAACAAGATCTAAAGGTCTGTTTACAGAAAGCAAGTTTGTGGAAGAGTACAGTAAACAAAGTTTGGGCAATGGGAGGGACAAACTCAAGTCAGACAGCCTAAAGCAAACAAAGCCATCAAATAGAAAGCCAGAAAATGTGAGTTACAACGCCAATGGTAAACAACGGGCAGAATGCATTCCTAGGTCAGCTTTCTAAATGTTCCCAAGATGTGTTTAGCAAACCTAAAAACATTAGGTTTGGGAGGGTGCGGACAGTAAGTGAAGGGAGAGAAAGTGTGAGTAGCTGACACCGTGGCCGAGGTAGGTGTGGGATCACAGCGCAGTGACGTCACGACTTGCAGCATAGGTGACACATGGCTTCGACCGAGCAAGGGCCAGGCAGTGAAGAAAGCAGAGGAAGAACAAGAGATAGACTGCGCGCTAATTAATGGGAGGTCAAATTAGAAGATGCGAATATAGAAGAAAATGCAACGAAATCAATGCAGTGAAGATGAAATCAGAGTAGTGCAAAAGGGTGTTGGGCACTTACACAGAAGGGTCCAATGTTTCACACTCTCGCTGAAACCATCTCCTTCAGAAGCGCTGGCTTTCCCAATGTTTACTAGAGCGCCTCGTGTTCACATCCGTGGACCGCAGCGCCTTCACCTCCTGCACTTCCCCCCATCACGTGTGAGCTGTCAGAGCGCTGGAGGGGCGCTCCTTACCGGGGCTGCACCTGCCGCCTGACCGCGCTCTAACGGTGCCGGTCCTTACCTTAGCGCTCTCTATCCACCGGGGTACAGTCACTTACCTGGGAGCTCTCTATCGACCAGGTGCTGTCCCTTGCCTGGGAGTGGTACCTCCTCCTGGTCCTGTCTCCTACCATAAAACTATATACCTGGTGCTTTTGGGACACTCTTTATCCACCGGGTGCTGTCTATTACCTTAGAACTTTCTGTCGACCGGGCGTTGTCTCTTAATCAGAGCTCTCTATCGACCGGGTGCTGTCTCTTAATCAGAGCTCTCTATCGACCGGGCGTTGTCTCTTATTCAGAGCTCTGCATCGACCGGGCGTTGTCTCTTAATCAGCGCTCTCTATCGACCGGGTGCTGTCTCTTTCCTTGAAGCTCTCCGTTCACCCGACGTTATCTCACATAACATGTGTATTTGTAAAGCGCACGTTCCCCTTGGGTATCTTGGCGCTGAATAACAGATGTTTGTTGTTACCCAACTCAATGGTACTCATTTTATCGACCTCAGGTGGATGAAAGGCTGAGTGGACCCACCGGGATTTGAACCTGTGACCAGGAGGTCGAACACAGGCCCCTGCAGTGGACGCATTAGTCCACTGAGCCACCAGACCCGACCATAGAGGCGCGCCACCTCCCGGGGCTTTGGGAAGCACTCTACCCACCGGGTGCAGTCTCTTAACTTGGAGCCGTGTATCCACCGAGAACTCCTAAAATCTCTCCGGGAGCTGTCTGATGCATAGGTGCGTGTCGTCCCAGGGTGCTGTCTCTTATCATGGAGCGCTCTGTGCTTGGGGTGCTGTGTCTTACCTGGGAGTGCTGAACCCCCGTGTGCTTTCAACTACTAAGCACTTTCTATTAACAGGGGGCTGTCTCACACCTACACCACATCATACCATCGGGTGCTCTCTCTTACCTGGAAGTGTTAGAGCACTTCGGGTGCTGCATGTCTCTTACCGTGCGCTCTCGCCTCAGGGTCGTGTCTCTTTTCTCAATGCCCTTTATCCTTAGGGTGCTGTCTCTCACCTATCGTGCATGCACTCCACTCTCATTGTGTTGTTTCTTACCTGGAATAGCTCTATCCTCAGGGTGCTGTCTCTCGCCTTCCTTGCTCTCTACCCTAAGGCTGCTGTCTCTCTTCTGGAATAGCTCTATCCTCAGGGTGCCGTGCTCTGGCCTTAGAATGCTCTCTCTTACCTGCTCTTTCCACGTGGTGCTGTCTTTCACCCACAGTGTGCTCTCTCAGCAGAGTGTTCTCCCTCCCACACTCCAGCTATATTCTCTTTTGGCAGGATGCTGTCTTTAGTCTAGAGGGCGCGGTTCCCTCAGGGTCCTGACTCTCACCTGCATGCTTAATATTGGCAGGGCGCTGTCTCGCACCTCGTGAGCCCTCGACCTTTGCTCTTAGGTTAGTAATGTCCGGATGAGGTCTCTTACCTGAGGTGCACTCTCTTCCCAGGACGCTGTCTCTCTCCCTCTCCTCCTGAGTCCAGCTCAGCTCTCAGTCTCTGCACTACCAGTGTGCTGAGCTCACTGCCTGCACTGACTCCTGAGATCCCATCTGGGATGAAGGGAGGGAAGACGGGAGGCGGAGAAACGGAGCGCGAGGGAGAGACGGGGAAAGGGAGAGAGGAGAGGGGGCCTGGCAGGACAATGAGCGCTTTATCTGCCAGCCAAAGTTCTCAAAATGTGATCCACTCAGGGGCCGCTTCTCAGCCGGAACACTAATAACATTCCCTTCTGCAGGGCTCGGCGGGAGAGAGGGCCGTGCAGGGACGACACAGAAAGAGATTAACAAGCAACATTGTGCTAGATTAGTAAAGCTTTCTTCCTCTTCTGCATAGGACTAATCTGTGCACAAGACCCTTTGCCCTCCTCTGCACACAACAAATGTGGATAAGACCCTTCACCTTCCTCTGAACATGGCTAACATGTTTAAATCCCTCCACCCTCCTCTGCGCATGGCTAACATGTTTAAAGCCCTCCACCCTCCTCTGTGCATGGCTTACATGCATAGAAGGCTCTTCGCCCTCCTCAGTCTGTACATGGCTCACATAAGACCATTCACCACCGTGTGTGCAGTAGGATAACACCTTACGGGCATTATGGATCTCAGAACAAGCCCTGGAAGCTGTAGGTACCACCTGGCCCGCGCGCCACCGGCTACTGCATCACACGGACCTGTGGCCAGGCCTGGCCCGAGAGAATAAATAAACAGGAGGTGGACGGCTCGAGGCGAGGGGCGTAACGCAAGCCCCTGCGGTGCAGGGGGTCCCCAGCTCTTCAGGGCCCCCAAACCCATCATGGGACCCCCAAACCCTTCATGGGGCCCCTATTCAGCCCAAGGCTAATGGATATTTGTAAGATATGGGATACTTAGTGGCCCCTCATCAGATTCTGCAGGGGGGCCCCATCATTTTGCGTTATGCCACTGCTCGAGGGGCCACTCCACACCAGAAACGGAGTGTGTGTGCGTGTTCTCTCATCGGCCTGCGGTCTCCTGCACGGCCTAGTGCGACATTCTACACTGGTGGCATGGTGGGCAACACACACTGAGGCTTGTAACCAGGCCTGGTTCCAGGAATTTTCCTCTGGATGAGCCACAGGTATGTTTGGGTGGGCCACTATGGGCCCAATATTTGTCAATTCTGGGGGGAGCGTACAAGCCCACGATTACATCATATCTTCTTCCAAACAGGCCTACAGTGCAGATTCTAGAGAGTTATTTGAGAGTAAGAGCTGATGTCTATACTCAAAAGCCCCAACCCTTATAATTTCTAGCAGGCGAGCCTTCAACAAGCACCTGGAGTCCAAGCAGATTCTAATAGTGGCTCAAGGTTAAGGAGGTTCCTGTTACCACACCTAAGCCATGGCATTTTGCACTAGGAAGACTGACTACTTACAAGTTGAAATTTGCCCAACACCTATTTATTTGCATATTGTGAACTTTGTAACTTTATTTTCATGTCATTCTTTTGTGGTATACTTTCATTATTAAAAAAGTTTAAAAAATAGCAACACACTTGTGTTAGAAATGGGATCTCGGGTTGGCTAAGGCTTGCGCCAAAGCCAGGCAGAGACCACCACTCTAGTCAGGGCGAGGGAGTTACACGCCAAAGATAACCCCTGCTCACCCCCTTGGTAGCTTGGCACGAGCAGTCAGGCTTATCCCGGAGGCAATGTGTAAAGCGTTTGCGCACGCGCACAGCAACAACATACCAGGCACACTACAAAAGGAACTCCACACAAGGTTATATCAAAAATAGCCTTTGTATTCTCATAACACATTAGAATAGTACTCACACAATATACATGGCGCCACCTGGCACTAGGTCATATTTACAAGGGAATTATTTACACATGACAGGGCCACTTGGACCACTGTCAGAACCATCACAAAGTGAACTTAGTAAAAGTAAAACAGATCATAACCGTACAACCAGTAAACACTGGTAATCACTGTACTTAGCATCCGCCTGTAACATAAACTACATTATGCACAGTATCACATCAGGCGCAAATTACATTCTGCGCCAACCTCACCAGCATAAACACATTATGCAATCACCTCACAAGTCTAAACGCATTAGACCCTAACCTCCTAAGTATAACTCACATTAGGGGCGTGAATCACACAGTGAAACATAACCTCGCTAGCATAAACCAGGATATGCAAAACAACCTCATAATCATAAACCACAGTTAGAGGTATAACACAGGGTGCGTAATCATACTACATACATTACATTTCCTAGCACCACATCACATTAGGGCCTGGCGCCCTATAATCCTAACAGTCCCCCTGGCCAACTGGCCATCTCAAAAGGGGGCTCAAATGCCCTAAGTCCCAAGAGTCAGGGCGCGCTGCCAAGGCAGCGAAAGTCAAGGGTGCGCAACTGCGCAAACCTAAACGTAGCAGCTGCCCACTACTTGCTGGGCAGCTGGGAAAGTACTGGGGCAGAGGAGTGCATCTCACTCCTGTCTCCCTAACAGAATGCCCCCAAGAACTAACAGCCTAAACGTTGCAGCTGCCCACTACTTGCTGGGCAGCTGTGAATGCAAACAAGGCCTGGCACTACTGTGCCCTCCTGTACAAATGTGCGCAAAGCGTTGCAGCTGCCCGCGCTGGTGCGGTGCAGCTGTGAATCAATAATAGGCCCTGGCACAACTGTGCCCTCTGGGCCTCACTGGGGCTCTGGAGACAAACATGCCCCACGTTGCAGCTGCCCTCTGGCAAGCGGGGCAGCTGGAGATATGGCCAACTGGGGAGATCACGGGCCCCTAGAATAATCATGCCCAAGCGTTGGAGCCACACACAGGCTCTAAAAATAAACGTGCCTGCCTCGTTGGAGCGGCCCGCTGCCATCCGGGGCCGCTCTGTACTTTTACCGTCATGGTGCCGCGATCGGCACCAACCCTGTGCCCCCTGGAGGCCCCACTCACCGGACTGGTCTGGGGAGGCGCTCCTCGTCACTCCGGACACCGCGGGCAGCAGGCGGGGCTCTCTCGCTCATGAGAGCCTCGCTGGGGATCCGGTTGCACTTCTCTTCACCCGGGCCCCCTCCTGGGACCCGGGACTCCTCTTCACTTCGGCCGCCTGCGGGGTCGCTGCTCGCTCCGGCCGCACTCCTTCCTTCACCCGGCCCCCTCCTGGGACCGGGACTTCAGTATGGAGCCCGCGAGGCTCCATCACTTCCCGCTTCGGCCGCGCTGCAATTGGTCAGCCGGCCGCTAGGCCCGCCCACAACCAGGCAACAGTGCCTGTCTTCCGGGTCGCATTTGGCAGCGGCCCGGAGATTTCCTTCTGCACTCAGGCCGCGGCGGTGATTTCTCCTTGGCGGCAAAAGGGGTAGGCTCCCTCGAGATTTAAAATATAAAGCGGGGTGGGCTCCCGCTAAAGGTACCATGTGGGGGAATCCCTACGCTGGGGATTCCCTCGAAAAGGGCTGCAGCTACGCGCAGCGAAGCCCACGCTCCTCACCGGCTGGGCAAGTAAAAGATAGCGCTCCCAGGCGCTAGAGGCAAACAAAATCAAATATAGCGCTCACGAGGCGCAAAGGAATGCTGCCAAAGGTCCTGGGGATGAAGAGCAAAGACCTTTCAGGCATCCAGGGGCCAGGCAGGGCCCAGGGAGGCAAACCCTCCTGGCAGCCCCCCTGGGCCCCAGCAGCAGCACGCCCCGCAGGAACAGCAACCAAGCACTGAACAATTTCATGGGGTCACAGCCCCTTCTTTTATACACACTTTTCCTTTGTGCAAAGGTGCAGGGTTTGGGGAACCAGATACAACTGGTTTAGAGGAGCTTTGGAGCACTTTGTTTTGCTCAGCTCCTCTCTCCTTTGTCAGGTGGGGGCTAGGGACATCAGACGCACCACAGGAGGTGGAGCCAGCATTGTGGAGGGAAGGCACAGCCCTATTCAGACCCAGGTGACACTCCTCCCCTCACTCTATGTGCAGATCTCCCTATTCAGCCCTGCGCTGACTCACCCTGCCCCTCCTGGAGCCACACACACCTCCCAGCCCCTGTCACTCACAAGCCAGACATGCAATTCACATCAGGCAGGCAGACACAGAGCACACATAAATGCCAACTTCTAAAAGTGGCATTTCTACACTAGTCATAATAAATCTGCGCACACCATTGCGCAGCATTTATTCTCACGAGATTCGCACATACTAAACTCGACCCTGCACTCCCCTTATACCAGGAATTACCATGGACACACATATCCCCCATGCATTCCTATGGGAGGGCAGGCCAGTCTCACCACACACGCACACAGCGCGCACGCACTTTACACTGGGCCACAGTGCTAGAGTGCCCAGAGACTTAAAACTACTAACATACAAGGCAAAAAGTTTAGGGGTGAACCTGCCAAAAAGGGCCAAGTCCAACACAACCCCCTTCCAGCCAAAACACAGGGCAGACCAATCACCACTGTGATGGGCTTCCCTGCTTGGGGCGATAGAACACGGACGCGGGCCCGCACTGCAGGGACACCCTCCGGTTCTGCGCCACTCTGAACCCATGTGGTTCCCTCTGAAAAAAACCTCAGGACCAACTAGGCTACCCCACTGGTACTCCCTAGTTGTCCACGGCCAGGACCAGGCCCTAGGCCACTGGTCCTTGCCAATCCACAGAGTGGGGGGCAGTAACCCCTGGCATCCAATAGCCATTCTCCACTCTCCCTCTCAGTGTAGTTCCAAACTACCACTGATCCTTCAACCTAGGGTCCGCACCCTGAGGCTGACCAGAGGTCACGGGCAAAGCATCTCCTCACCCTACCTCTACTTCTGGGGTTCTGCACTCCCCCAGGAGAAGCACCCACCAGAACACAACTCTCCCACCAGTTCAGGACCTCTCTCCCGCAACTGGTCTACCACCCTGGGATCTGTAACGCAAAAAGGGTCGCAAGGAAGTTTGGTGCGTTGGTTCCTCACACTCAGGTGAGGTGAGGTACCGGTTTCGAGAATACGAAGCGGCAGCGGCGACATCCTTATTCAGTGATGCGACGACAGCGGCAGCGCATGCGATCCTTTTCTCCGGTGATGCGACACGCTCTGGCGAGGCGATGCAACAGCGGCAGCGGCGACACCCTTGTTCAGTGATGCGACGACAGCGGCTGCAGAAGCGACACTCTCCTTCGGCGATGCGCACCAGGGTCAGAGGCGAGGACGCCCTCCCTCTGCACCCCCTTCCAGAGCAGTGTACCCTCCCAACTGGAGTGGTACCCCTAGAAGCTACATTGTTCAGGGCACTGATTACAATCGCCCTGCCGTCCAGGTCAGGCAAACACCTGAACCTGGCTCCCCAACCCAGGGACGCTACCCTTTGGTCAGATGCCCGGCGAACCAGGACTTCCCGGGGAGCACGCATGCCCTCCCGAGGGTGACACATAACTAATGTGTCGTGTGACAGTCTGCCGGGCACAAACCCAGGGCAGAAGTGGTGTCCCCATGGCCCCTTCTGGACCCACTGGTTTTTCCACTGGGGAACCTCTCCCCCTCTCACCCCTCAATCAGGACTTCTGCACCCTCCACTTAGGAGCGGTGCTGCCTAGCACCAGGACTGCTGGAGCTCTGGTTACAGACGCTCCACGTCCTCTAGAGACTAGAAGATCCTCCTCAAATGGCCTACAAGTACAGCCTAGGCCCCCAACCTGGTGTTCCCTGAAGAAACCATCCAGGCCCTGGGACTGGGTTTCGGGCACACTCACTCCTTCTCCTCTGAGACAGGACGTGAGCCCCTACAGCCCTCCCGCTACACTGGAACCTAGCTGGGCTACACTGAACCTCTTCCACCACACAGGACTGGAAGATACCCGAGCCACTCTTATTGTAACCACTTCCAGCTCACTTACCACGGGGAGATCCCCCATGCAAGCTCCTTATTTCAGAGAACTCACACCCAATCGTCCAGTGCAACACACCACTCATCCACAAGCGCCCCCCCGGACTGGTGAGACAGTATCTTACTGCCCCTGAATCTCAACCTGCCCCCTTCTTAACCGGGAACCAGGTACCACCCTCTGGGGACCGGGACTTTCTGCACTGGACTTCATATTGCTACCACCACTGGATCCCACCCTTACTGGGGAACCCAGAAAACTCACACTGCACTTAGGGGATAATCTACCCTCCCGAGCTAGTGACTCTTTACCAATTAAGTCCCCACTGTAGGCCAACCCAAGAACCAGCGCAATGGCTCAAGGGCAGTCTCTCCTCCAGATTCTCTGGTTTCTGTCCTTGGCAGGACACCCAACTCATAGTGCACAAGAAACACATTTCCAAAGAAATGACATTTAGAACCAACTTAGACACAATAATCCCTTTCCATGTGACTATCTAAAATGCAGAGTTTTGTAATGAAGCCAGTTGTCGCTGTGGTACTGCGCAAACGCAAGTCCTAATCCCCACCGCTGACAACCAATGTTAGAAATGGGATCTCGGGTTGGCTAAGGCTTGCGCCAAAGCCAGGCAGAGACCACCACTCTAGTCAGGGCGAGGTAGTTACACGCCAAAGATAACCCCTGCTCACCCCTTGGTAGCTTGGCACGAGCAGTCAGGCTTATCCCGGAGGCAATGTGTAAAGCGTTTGCGCATGCGCACAGCAACAACATACCAGGCACACTACAAAAGGAACTCCACACAAGATTATATCAAAAATAGCCTTTGTATTCTCATAACACATTAGAATAGTACTCACACAATATACATGGTGCCACCTGGCACTAGGTCATATTTACAAGGGAATTATTTACACATGACAGGGCCACTTGGACCACTGTCAGAACCATCACAAAGTGAACTTAGTAAAAGTAAAAAAGATCATAACCGTAAAACCAGTAAACACTGGTAATCACTGTACTTAGCATCAGCCTGTAACATAAACTACATTATGCACAGTATCACATCAGGCGCGAATTACATTCTGCGCCAACCTCACCAGCATAAACACATTATGCAATCACCTCACAAGTCTAAACGCATTAGACCCTAACCTCCTAAGTATAACTCACATTAGGGGCGTGAATCACACAGTGAAACATAACCTCGCTAGCATAAACCAGGATATGCAAAACAACCTCATAATCATAAACCACAGTTAGAGGTATAACACAGGGTGCGTAATCATACTACATACATTACATTTCCTAGCACCACATCACATTAGGGCCTGGCGCCCTATAATCCTAACAGTCCCCCTGGCCAACTGGCCATCTCAAAAAGGGGGCTCAAATGCCCTAAGTCCCAAGAGTCAGGGCGCGCTGCCAAGGCAGCGAAAGTCAAGGGTGCGCAACTGCGCAAACCTAAACGTAGCAGCTGCCCACTACTTGCTGGGCAGCTGGGAAAGTACTGGGGCAGAGGAGTGCATCTCACTCCTGTCTCCCTAACAGAATGCCCCCAAGAACTAACAGCCTAAACGTTGCAGCTGCCCACTACTTGCTGGGCAGCTGTGAATGCAAACAAGGCCTGGCACTACTGTGCCCTCCTGTACAAATGTGCGCAAAACGTTGCAGCTGCCCGCGCTGGTGCGGTGCAGCTGTGAATCAATAATAGGCCCTGGCACAACTGTGCCCTCTGGGCCTCACTGGGGCTCTGGAGACAAACATGCCCCACGTTGCAGCTGCCCTCTGGCAAGCGGGGCAGCTGGAGATATGGCCAACTGGGGAGATCACGGGCCCCTAGAATAATCATGCCCAAGCGTTGGAGCCACACACAGGCTCTAAAAATAAACGTGCCTGCCTCGTTGGAGCGGCCCGCTGCCATCCGGGGCCGCTCTGTACTTTTACCGTCATGGTGCCGCGATCGGCACCAACCCTGTGCCCCCTGGAGGCCCCACTCACCGGACTGGTCTGGGGAGGCGCTCCTCGTCACTCCGGACACCGCGGGCAGCAGGCGGGGCTCTCTCGCTCATGAGAGCCTCGCTGGGGATCCGGTTGCACTTCTCTTCACCCGGGCCCCCTCCTGGGACCCGGGACTCCTCTTCACTTCGGCCGCCTGCGGGGTCGCTGCTCGCTCCGGCCGCACTCCTTCCTTCACCCGGCCCCCTCCTGGGACCGGGACTTCAGTATGGAGCCCGCGAGGCTCCATCACTTCCCGCTTCGGCCGCGCTGCAATTGGTCAGCCGGCCGCTAGGCCCCGCCCACAACCAGGCAACAGTGCCTGTCTTCCGGGTCGCATTTGGCAGCGGCCCGGAGATTTCCTTCTGCACTCAGGCCGCGGCGGTGATTTCTCCTTGGCGGCAAAAGGGGTAGGCTCCCTCGAGATTTAAAATATAAAGCGGGGTGGGCTCCCGCTAAAGGTACCATGTGGGGGAATCCCTACGCTGGGGATTCCCTCGAAAAGGGCTGCAGCTACGCGCAGCGAAGCCCACGCTCCTCACCGGCTGGGCAAGTAAAAGATAGCGCTCCCAGGCGCTAGAGGCAAACAAAATCAAATATAGCGCTCACGAGGCGCAAAGGAATGCTGCCAAAGGTCCTGGGGATGAAGAGCAAAGACCTTTCAGGCATCCAGGGGCCAGGCAGGGCCCAGGGAGGCAAACCCTCCTGGCAGCCCCCCCTGGGCCCCAGCAGCAGCACGCCCCCGCAGGAACAGCAACCAAGCACTGAACAATTTCATGGGGTCACAGCCCCTTCTTTTATACACACTTTTCCTTTGTGCAAAGGTGCAGGGTTTGGGGGAACCAGATACAACTGGTTTAGAGGAGCTTTGGAGCACTTTGTTTTGCTCAGCTCCTCTCTCCTTTGTCAGGTGGGGGCTAGGGACATCAGACGCACCACAGGAGGTGGAGCCAGCATTGTGGAGGGAAGGCACAGCCCTATTCAGACCCAGGTGACACTCCTCCCCTCACTCTATGTGCAGATCTCCCTATTCAGCCCTGCGCTGACTCACCCTGCCCCTCCTGGAGCCACACACACCTCCCAGCCCCTGTCACTCACAAGCCAGACATGCAATTCACATCAGGCAGGCAGACACAGAGCACACATAAATGCCAACTTCTAAAAGTGGCATTTCTACACTAGTCATAATAAATCTGCGCACACCATTGCGCAGCATTTATTCTCACGAGTTCGCACATACTAAACTCGACCCTGCACTCCCCTTATACCAGGAATTACCATGGACACACATATCCCCCATGCATTCCTATGGGAGGGCAGGCCAGTCTCACCACACACGCACACAGCGCGCACGCACTTTACACTGGGCCACAGTGCTAGAGTGCCCAGAGACTTAAAACTACTAACATACAAGGCAAAAAGTTTAGGGGTGAACCTGCCAAAAAGGGCCAAGTCCAACACAACCCCCTTCCAGCCAAAACACAGGGCAGACCAATCACCACTGTGATGGGCTTCCCTGCTTGGGGCGATAGAACACGGACGCGGGCCCGCACTGCAGGGACACCCTCCGGTTCTGCGCCACTCTGAACCCATGTGGTTCCCTCTGAAAAAAACCTCAGGACCAACTAGGCTACCCCACTGGTACTCCCTAGTTGTCCACGGCCAGAGACCAGGCCCTAGGCCACTGGTCCTTGCCAATCCACAGAGTGGGGGGCAGTAACCCCTGGCATCCAATAGCCATTCTCCACTCTCCCTCTCAGTGTAGTTCCAAACTACCACTGATCCTTCAACCTAGGGTCCGCACCCTGAGGCTGACCAGAGGTCACGGGCAAAGCATCTCCTCACCCTACCTCTACTTCTGGGGTTCTGCACTCCCCAGGAGAAGCACCCACCAGAACACAACTCTCCCACCAGTTCAGGACCTCTCTCCCGCAACTGGTCTACCACCCTGGGATCTGTAACGCAAAAAGGGTCGCAAGGAAGTTTGGTGCGTTGGTTCCTCACACTCAGGTGAGGTGAGGTACCGGTTTCGAGAATACGAAGCGGCAGCGGCGACATCCTTATTCAGTGATGCGACGACAGCGGCAGCGCATGCGATCCTTTTCTCCGGTGATGCGACACGCTCTGGCGAGGCGATGCAACAGCGGCAGCGGCGACACCCTTGTTCAGTGATGCGACGACAGCGGCTGCAGAAGCGACACTCTCCTTCGGCGATGCGCACCAGGGTCAGAGGCGAGGACGCCCTCCCTCTGCACCCCTTTCCAGAGCAGTGTACCCTCCCAACTGGAGTGGTACCCCTAGAAGCTACATTGTTCAGGGCACTGATTACAATCGCCCTGCCGTCCAGGTCAGGCAAACACCTGAACCTGGCTCCCCAACCCAGGGACGCTACCCTTTGGTCAGATGCCCGGCGAACCAGGACTTCCCGGGGAGCACGCATGCCCTCCCGAGGGTGACACATAACTAATGTGTCGTGTGACAGTCTGCCGGGCACAAACCCAGGGCAGAAGTGGTGTCCCCATGGCCCCTTCTGGACCCACTGGTTTTTCCACTGGGGAACCTCTCCCCCTCTCACCCCTCAATCAGGACTTCTGCACCCTCCACTTAGGAGCGGTGCTGCCTAGCACCAGGACTGCTGGAGCTCTGGTTACAGACGCTCCACGTCCTCTAGAGACTAGAAGATCCTCCTCAAATGGCCTACAAGTACAGCCTAGGCCCCCAACCTGGTGTTCCCTGAAGAAACCATCCAGGCCCTGGGACTGGGTTTCGGGCACACTCACTCCTTCTCCTCTGAGACAGGACGTGAGCCCCTACAGCCCTCCCGCTACACTGGAACCTAGCTGGGCTACACTGAACCTCTTCCACCACACAGGACTGGAAGATACCCGAGCCACTCTTATTGTAACCACTTCCAGCTCACTTACCACGGGGAGATCCCCCATGCAAGCTCCTTATTTCAGAGAACTCACACCCAATCGTCCAGTGCAACACACCACTCATCCACAAGCGCCCCCGGACTGGTGAGACAGTATCTTACTGCCCCTGAATCTCAACCTGCCCCCTTCTTAACCGGGAACCAGGTACCACCCTCTGGGGACCGGGACTTTCTGCACTGGACTTCATATTGCTACCACCACTGGATCCCACCCTTACTGGGGAACCCAGAAAACTCACACTGCACTTAGGGGATAATCTACCCTCCCGAGCTAGTGACTCTTTACCAATTAAGTCCCCACTGTAGGCCAACCCAAGAACCAGCGCAATGGCTCAAGGGCAGTCTCTCCTCCAGATTCTCTGGTTTCTGTCCTTGGCAGGACACCCAACTCATAGTGCACAAGAAACACATTTCCAAAGAAATGACATTTAGAACCAACTTAGACACAATAATCCCTTTCCATGTGACTATCTAAAATGCAGAGTTTTGTAATGAAGCCAGTTGTCGCTGTGGTACTGCGCAAACGCAAGTCCTAATCCCCACCGCTGACAACCAATGTTAGAAATGGGATCTCGGGTTGGCTAAGGCTTGCGCCAAAGCCAGGCAGAGACCACCACTCTAGTCAGGGCGAGGTAGTTACACGCCAAAGATAACCCCTGCTCACCCCCTTGGTAGCTTGGCACGAGCAGTCAGGCTTATCCCGGAGGCAATGTGTAAAGCGTTTGCGCATGCGCACAGCAACAACATACCAGGCACACTACAAAAGGAACTCCACACAAGATTATATCAAAAATAGCCTTTGTATTCTCATAACACATTAGAATAGTACTCACACAATATACATGGTGCCACCTGGCACTAGGTCATATTTACAAGGGAATTATTTACACATGACAGGGCCACTTGGACCACTGTCAGAACCATCACAAAGTGAACTTAGTAAAAGTAAAAAAAGATCATAACCGTACAACCAGTAAACACTGGTAATCACTGTACTTAGCATCAGCCTGTAACATAAACTACATTATGCACAGTATCACATCAGGCGCGAATTACATTCTGCGCCAACCTCACCAGCATAAACACATTATGCAATCACCTCACAAGTCTAAACGCATTAGACCCTAACCTCCTAAGTATAACTCACATTAGGGGCGTGAATCACACAGTGAAACATAACCTCGCTAGCATAAACCAGGATATGCAAAACAACCTCATAATCATAAACCACAGTTAGAGGTATAACACAGGGTGCGTAATCATACTACATACATTACATTTCCTAGCACCACATCACATTAGGGCCTGGCGCCCTATAATCCTAACAGTCCCCCTGGCCAACTGGCCATCTCAAAAGGGGGCTCAAATGCCCTAAGTCCCAAGAGTCAGGGCGCGCTGCCAAGGCAGCGAAAGTCAAGGGTGCGCAACTGCGCAAACCTAAACGTAGCAGCTGCCCACTACTTGCTGGGCAGCTGGGAAAGTACTGGGGCAGAGGAGTGCATCTCACTCCTGTCTCCCTAACAGAATGCCCCCAAGAACTAACAGCCTAAACGTTGCAGCTGCCCACTACTTGCTGGACAGCTGTGAATGCAAACAAGGCCTGGCACTACTGGGCCCTCCTGTACAAACGTGCGCAAAACGTTGCAGCTGCCCGCGCTGGTGCAGTGCAGCTGTGAATCAATAATAGGCCCTGGCACAACTGTGCCCTCTGGGCCTCACTGGGGCTCTGGAGACAAACATGCCCCACGTTGCAGCTGCCCTCTGGCAAGCGGGGCAGCTGGAGATATGGCCAACTGGGGAGATCACGGGCCCCTAGAATAATCATGCCCAAGCGTTGGAGCCACACACAGGCTCTAAAAATAAACGTGCCTGCCTCGTTGGAGCGGCCCGCTGCCATCCGGGGCCGCTCTGTACTTTTACCGTCATGGTGCCGCGATCGGCACCAACCCTGTGCCCCCTGGAGGCCCCACTCACCGGACTGGTCTGGGGAGGCGCTCTTCGTCACTCCGGACACCGCGGGCAGCAGGCGGGGCTCTCTCGCTCATGAGAGCCTCGCTGGGGATCCGGTTGCACTTCTCTTCACCCGGGCCCCCTCCTGGGACCCGGGACTCCTCTTCACTTCGGCCGCCTGCGGGGTCGCTGCTCGCTCCGGCCGCACTCCTTCCTTCACCCGGCCCCCTCCTGGGACCGGGACTTCAGTATGGAGCCCGCGAGTCTCCATCACTTCCCGCTTCGGCCGCGCTGCAATTGGTCAGCCGGCCGCTAGGCCCCGCCCACAACCAGGCAACAGTGCCTGTCTTCCGGGTCGCATTTGGCAGCGGCCCGGAGATTTCCTTCTGCACTCAGGCCGCGGCGGTGATTTCTCCTTGGCGGCAAGAGGGGTAGGCTCCCTCGAGATTTAAAATATAAAGCGGGGTGGGCTCCCGCTAAAGGTACCATGTGGGGGAATCCCTACGCTGGGGATTCCCTCGAAAAGGGCTGCAGCTACGCGCAGCAAAGCCCACGCTCCTCACCAGCTGGGCAAGTAAAAGATAGCGCTCCCAGGCGCTAGAGGAAAACAAAATCAAATATAGCACTCACGAGGCGCAAAGGAATGCTGCCAAAGGTCCTGGGGATGAAGAGCAAAGACCTTTCAGGCATCCAGGGGCCAGGCAGGGCCCAGGGAGGCAAACCCTCCTGGCAGCCCCCCCTGGGCCCCAGCAGCAGCACGCCCCCGCAGGAACAGCAACCAAGCACTGAACAATTTCATGGGGTCACAGCCCCTTCTTTTATACACACTTTTCCTTTGTGCAAAGGTGCAGGGTTTGGGGGAACCAGATACAACTGGTTTAGGGGAGCTTTGGAGCACTTTGTTTTGCTCAGCTCCTCTCTCCTTTGTCAGGTGGGGGCTAGGGACATCAGACGCACCACAGGAGGTGGAGCCAGCATTGTGGAGGGAAGGCACAGCCCTATTCAGACCCAGGTGACACTCCTCCCCTCACTCTATGTGCAGATCTCCCTATTCAGCCCTGCGCTGACTCACCCTGCCCCTCCTGGAGCCACACACACCTCCCATCCCCTGTCACTCACAAGCCAGACATGCAATTCACATCAGGCAGGCAGACACAGAGCACACATAAATGCCAACTTCTAAAAGTGGCATTTCTACACTAGTCATAATAAATCTGCGCACACCATTGCGCAGCATTTATTCTCACGAGTTCGCACATACTAAACTCGACCCTGCACTCCCCTCATACCAGGAATTACCATGGACACACATATCCCCCATGCATTCCTATGGGAGGGCAGGCCAGTCTCACCACACACGCACACACCGCGCACGCACTTTACACTGGACCACAGTGCTAGAGTGCCCAGAGACTTAAAACTACTAACATACAAGGCAAAAAGTTTAGGGGTGAACCTGCCAAAAAGGGCCAAGTCCAACAACTTGGAAAAAAGAAAGCACTGTTGTTAACAACTAAGAGCAGTTTTCCTGCCTTAGAAGTGTAAAACCATTAAACTCAGTCAAACAGGTAATCTTCTGGGGCCGTATTACACAGAGTGCCCCGGTTACAGAAGGGGACACAGATGCTTGTGCAGCCCGTTCTGTAATACAGCGTTGGCACACATGTATAGCCAGTGCTATATTCAAAGGATGTTCCCTCATTTGCATGGGATGTGACCCCACCCAAACAAGGAAATCTTTTTACCTCTTACCGGTCTATATTATGGATGTGGGCACAGAGGCAGACACACAACATGGGAAACAAAAGCAATCATCCGGACTAACAGAATACTCCAGGTTGGTTTTTGTACCAGTTTGAACTCAATGCTCTATAAAGTGCAGTTGCTTCTCTTGGGTCATGTCATGTTAGGTTGGTTTGTAAAGCGCATTCTCACCCAGCAGGTTATCCTGGCACTGAGCAGGTGTGGGATTAGCCAAACCTGGGCCTAACGTTGTCACTCGAAAAGCCAGGTCTTCAGCTTCTTGTGGAATTCAAGAAAAGAAGAGGAGGCTTGGATGTGTAACAGCACGTCGTTTCACGCTTTAGGAGCGACGTAGGAGAGGGCTCAACCGCCAGATCGGTTTTCCATATGCATGGGTTGTGAGCAAGTAGGAGTCTTACCGAACTGAGGTGTCTGAAACGTTGCTGGGCCAGAGTGCCTTAAAAGTTTGGTGGAGGAGTTTGAAATGAGCTCGTTTGGGTATGGGTAGCCAGTGTAGCTCCTTGAGGTGAGATGTGGAAGTGTCGTGGGAGGTTAGGAGTGATTCTGACTGTCGAGTTCTAGATGTTCTGTAGCCCCCCAATGAGATGCCTGTTTATCTCAGCATTGAGGGTGTTCTTGTAGTCTAGGTTGCTGGTGGCAAGAGTGTGGGTGATGATTTTCCTCATGTTTACTGGGAGCCATTTGAAAATCTTCCTCAGCATCTTCAGTACGTGGAAGCATAAGGCACTGATGGCATTGACTTGGGCTGTTATGTTGAGTTTGTAATCAAGGATAAGCTGAAGGTTCGTGGCTAGGATTATTTAGTTCTGAGGTAAGTCTAGATAATTAGCATTAATGCCACAGTGTGTCTATCATCCCACTTTTCATAACCCAGGGTAGCCCTTTATTGAAATTAATTATGATCAGTCCCAAAGCGAGTCGATGTGGTTAGAAAAAGAGTATCACCATGGCCACTGAATTTATGTGGTAGGGGAGGACCAAATTATGCAGCAGAGTTGACTAAATTATGCAGCAAGAAATGCAAATTATGTGGTGTAATGCGGCGACATTTTGTGATAGTATTACTTCATTATTTTGTTATTTTTTACAGTTGTTAACACTGTCTGGCCCTAGGTTGCACCTCATTAATACAAGTTTAACATGCAAGTATAGCAATAAGCAACTGAAAGGTGAACAGTCAACTTTTGCAAAAGGTCTTTAACTGAACTACGACATGTACTGCAGCATTTTTTTGTAACTTTTGATCCCTTCCAGCTAGGATTTTTTTTAAATCTGCAGATTATGCAGCAGATGATAGATTATGTGGAAATGCGGCAACTCCATAATTTTGCGGTAAACACCACAGCCATAAAATTGCATAATTCCAGTGGCGTTGACTATAACCTGAGAATGTGCAATGTACTGTAACAAGATATCAGAATAAGAAATGCTCACATTTGTAACTCTGCCGTACCTGGTGAGAACAAATTCACCCTAACACAATATCTTACTTGAGATAACACAGTTATTTACTTCACCTCAGCATCTGGTAGAAAACAGACAGACAGGCTTAGTGCCTGATTCAAAAGTAAACTTAAAATTTTTGTATAAGTTTACTATTATTTTGCAATTTATAAACTACAAGTTTCTGAAGATTCCGCACTCATGGCAGATACTCCGCAAATAGAAAGTTAGGCCTGTCCTATCTTTTTATGTGCAGAGCTCTCCACCCTGACTGCAGCATCTCCGGAGTTCGAAGATTACTCTTAGTAAAAATAAACTTGTAGGGCCCGATTCACAAAAGTAATCTGAGACAAAATCCTAACTTTACGACTTTCGGTATTCGCAAAGGGCATTTAGTAGTAGCAAAGTTAGGATTTTGTCTTAAATTTGTCTTAAATTTTGGTCTTAAAACAAAATCCTAACTTAAGTTTAACTTAAGTTTAACTTAAGACCAAAACTTAAGACAAACTTAAGACAAAATCCTAACTTTACTACTACTAAATGCCTTTTGTGAATACCGAAAGTCGTAAAGTTAGGATTTTGTCTCAGATTACTTTTGTGAATCGGGCCTGTAGTTTGTGAATACAAAAAAATTAGTAAACTTACACAAAAGTGTACGTTTACTTTTGTGAATCAGGCCCTTACTCTATTAGGCATTGTAATTCCACATTAATTCTTGGGGGACATTTATGATTCTCTTGCCCTGGTGGCTGCTCATCCAATGAGGCATGCACTGCTACTATCTAAATAGTGTAATGCATGCCCCACCCTTCAATATAATACTGCATGCATCTTACACAAGCTAAAGTACATAAACACTCTCAGAACCCCCTCACAGACCATAATTGAGGCCCAGAAGGCTGTTCACAGACTTTGACCCTGGTGTCACTTTACCTGCTGCATCATTGGCAGATGAATCTCTGTCCCCACTCTCCCAATTAGAGGTGGGTGACCCACTGAAAGCTTGATCTGGGCTTGGCTTTTGCCTGAAGTCTGGCTGTAGCTCAGCTTGAGGTGCTCTTGGAACTTCAAGCCCATAACGAGCCGCGCTTTCATGTACCTTCTGCCTGCCACCCTCAATCTACCCAAGATGTGTCATTACCGCAAAAGCTTCCAACTATGGAACTGAACAAGCTAGGTTCGAGTTTCGGCGTTGGCTCAACATCCTGTGATTCTGGGTGAATCTCCAGTGCCTAAAAGAAATGAATGTGACCTTGCGTAATGTAACTGGTGTTTATGTAAAGCCCTTCAATACCTCTAGGTCGAGTTTGCACTAAATGTAAACTGCAGAAAACTGCACAAAGCATTAACATAAAAAGGAGAGACAAATAGATAGCCATTTAGTAGCTGATTTGTACAAAGTGAAAATGTAAAACCTGCATAAATTGCAGCTTCCCCACTTAAATTGTGTGATCTTTGGCAAATATAACCTGTTGTGTTTGATCTAATAGACTTATGTTGCTGTAATGTTAATTTTGGACACATAAAGGGTCCATGAGACAACTGTCTGTCAGAGGCAAGAATGACTCTAAGCTCATGTTTAAAAACTATCACTTTTAACAAGTACTTCTCAGTGCAGCGCTATATTGTGACATATTAATGTCAAAGCTTCCATGTGTTAAATAAATACACTTTTTTGAATTTTGAAGAGACTGTATCATATTTTAAATAATGTTTGTTGTATGATTTACATAAGAAACATTTTCAGGGCTCAGCTCGTGCATGGGCTCTAAGAGCCAAGCCAGAGCCTTAACTCAGCTCTGGGGCTCTCCCTGTTAATTTGTTGGCTCGCCCACCTCTACCCCCAAAATACACCGCCCAATGTCAGTTTTAAAGACAGTGAAAAAACATTCCAACGCTGAGCTGGAGGAAGCACTTAACAGGTGCCTTCTCCATGGCCTCTTCTGCCGTGACTGGGTGGGCCACAGGTCATGTTTGGGTGGGCCTGGCCCACCCAGCCCGCTTTCAGAACCGGGCCTGCGTGTAACATGCTCATCTCGAACCTTCCTGTGCAGGCACCATATCTTCCTGCAGGGAAGTGGCTCTGACGTGCCAAGCTGCCCTTATAGCTTCCACCCGCTCTCATGCCTGGGGACAATATTCTACACTTCCCCCAGGTGCCTGGGGGTCTGTGTGTCAGCTTGATTGAGGGAGACCGCATCTATTCACTGCCCCACCACCAGAGGAGCGGCACCACCTCCTGGCCAGTGAGAACACAACAGGTACGACCCCCCCCCCCCACTGTGTGGATGATGAACAGGCAAAAGACGTTTTTGCCCAAATCATTTAAGGATGTCATTCCTCCACCCTATGACAACTAATTCTCCATTATCTCGTAATAAAACTAGAGGATATTCTCATTTTAGCACAGCCCTATGAACTCTCCAACAGTAGAGCAGAAGAGATGGAACTAGCCCTAGCGAAAGGAACAGAGCCAACCGGGTCAGGGGAAACTAAGCCTGTGAAGGAGAAAGAGTAGCAGGTAGATGCTGTATACAAATGACCCGCGAGGGTACCTGTACAAAAGCGGCAGGCTGCAACACTTCCATATGCCGAAACTGCAGCCTGGAACCAGACACACTCGCATATACCCACCAAAAGGTAAACGTTCTCCTGATGTGGGAATCTCAACAACGTTTCCCGTGCCTGTCAGAGCACAGACAAAGGGCACAGACTCTAGAGCAAAGCCTTCACCCTCCCCCTGCTCAAGTAGTTAACCATCGATAATCAGGTATCAGACACCGGCCTGAGCAAGCGAGCAGCAGGAGTTGACACCAATGATGACGTCTTCATGATTTAATTCATGATCCACACCATTCCTAAGCGCAGACCACCACTGATGTGCACCTTAATCATTTCTAAGGTTGATGTCCTGGCCCTGATCGACACCGGAGCATCAGTAGTTGTTATGGGCTTTAGGCCATTCAGAGAGTTGAACCCTAAACTTCCTCTCCTGCCCACTTGAGCAAAGATCTACAATTATGGCAGTCGCACTCCACTGCCTGTTACAAGGGTCATAGAAGTGCGAGTGGCACATGGCAACAACATCAAACACATCAAATTCCACATAACGAAGGAGGGTACAGGAATGCTGAATGGATGCCAAACGGTAGAGAACCTCGGACTGGTATTCTTCTCTAAGCACATCCACAAAGCAAAGGTGGAAGTTGTGCTCTAAAACCTACCACAACTGTTTCAGGGACTCAGGTGCCTTAAGGGCACGCAAGTCAAACTACATATTGACCCATCCATAAAGTCAATTGCCCTGCAACACAGGAGAATGCCTTTCCACCTGCGGCCGCAGGTCCAACAAGAGCTCCGCAAACTGGAGCAGCTTGGAGTGATCGAAAGGTGACTGGACCCATTCAGTGGGTGTTCCCTCTGGTGGTCACTCCCAAACCATGACATCCAGGAGCAATCTGCCTGTGCGTGGACATGAGGCTGCAGTATAAAGGGATCCACAGAGAACGCCATCTCATGCCAACCATGGATGACATAATGGCGAATCTCAACGGTGGCCAATGGTTTTTGAAGCTGGACCTTACTACCAGCTATCACAAGCTACAGTTATACCTATTGTGCCTCTACATACCTACCTTCTCCACCCACGTCAGCCTGAGAAGTTAGAGACGCGTAAACTTTGGCATATGTTCGACCGCAGACGTTTTTCAAAACACCACATGGGAAACAATGTTGGGACTGGCAGGGAAGTTAAACATAAACAACAATATCTTGATATATTCCACAACACTGGAAGAACACTTTCAGAGGCTCTGGGTCACGTTGACCCGCCTTGAGCCAAGGCCTAACACTGCACCAGCAGAAGTGCTCCTTCTTCGAGACATCAATAGAATTGTTTGGCTATATTTTTTCCAGAGAAGGCCTGAAAGTTGACCCAAAGAAGGCGGATGCTATCCAGAATGCACCAGGGCCACACAATGCCACCAAGGTCAGACGTTTTCTAGGGATGGCTACTTACTGTTCCAAACATGGCCACCATTTCAAAACCCTTAAGAGCCCTCACTAGGACTAGCATTGAGTAGAGTTGGGGTGACAAAGCCAACAACGTGTTCCAGAGGGTGAAAGAGGCTCTGCTGCTGGATGCTACCATGGCCTACTTCAACCAACAATGACATGGCTGTCGACACTAGCCCTGTTGGCCTACGCACCATACTTCTGCAAGAAAAGAGCAGAGGACAGTTGGGTCCCATCGCTTGTGCCAGTCACAGCCTCACAGACACCAAGACCCCGCTATGCTCAAATTGAGCAGGAAGCACTGGCCATCAGATGGGGGTGTCAACATTTTCACCTAAAACTTTGTGGGAGACGGTTACGGGTCATCACTGCTAGTTCCACTATTTGCTGGCACGTTGCACATCCCGCCACTGGGAATTGAGAGGTGGGCAATACAACTACATCTATACACCTTCAGTGTTGTGTATCGCCCAGGGGCCCACGATCTTGCCAACTTTTTGTCCAGGCACCCCCTTTAAGACAGCTATTGTGGTAAAGTTGAGGATGAGTGGGCCCTGGACTTTGCACAGATGGCCATACTGAGTGCCTGGCCCACGGCAATGACGCTACAGGAAATTCGTGCTGCCACTGCTGATGACTTGCTTCTACAGAAGGCTGTGCAGGTGCTACAGCACAAAACCTGGTTGTGATTCTTAGACAGCACCTAATCATGGGACATGCTCATCAAACAAATAATGACCCAACTGTGGCAATAACAAGATGAATTGAGCTGCACGGAGGATGGGCTCCTACTACAAGGTCAGTGCATCATGATTCCACAGTCCCTATGGGTCCGGGTGATCAACTCAGACACCAGGGACACCAAGGAGTTGCCAAAACAAAGGTGAGACTACGACACAAAGCCTGGTTCCTAGGGATGATTGGAGCTGCGGAGGAGAAAGTGGAAGGGTGCCTCCCGTGTCACATGATGGATGACAGAACAAGGCCTATCTTAACTGAAGACTTCCACCCTGACCCCTGAATCCACCTGAGCATGGATTTCGGGAGTTTTCCCTATGGGAGGATAATCATGGTCATCCTCAACAGCCACTCCAAGTACACTGTGGTGGAGCTGACCCAATCAATTGCATTCAAGAGAGTAAAACCTATCATGGTGAAAGTCTTCACACAGTTTGGCTTCCCATTCAGAGGGCAAGAGATCAAAGAATACTTGGCTAGCCTGGATGTACCTCACTAAAAGGTCACTCCACAGTGAAACCCTTGGGCGACAAATTTCTGATAGTACCATTTTGATATACTACTGCCCTATATCCTGTTTGGGTTTCTGACTGTTGTGTATATATTGTATGTTTATTAATTGTTCTATGTGGTACTTATGAGAGTGTGGAACGTATGAATGGTGAGACTGATGGACATGTTTGTTGCTGTTTGTGTTTCTTAGGATCCATCTGTGGGGTTAGAGAGAACAATTGTATGTTAGTTTATGTTTTATTATTTTGGACAATTTTGTCTTTGTATGTTAAAAAATTGATTTGTTCAGTGTTATTAACATGTTTTCTTTTTTGTATGTTTGCTCTGCAATTGAACATATCAATTGAAGTTTAAATAAATCTTTTTGTTTCTAGTTTCTTTAATATATAAACAAATAAAAATATTGTTTGAACACTTCACCGTATGTGTTTTTCTATTGCATTGTATTTGTGATTCTCCCCTGCTTTCTATTATTGTGTGTCCGTATCCATTTGAGACGTTAGTACGCTCTTTGATTATCTTTTGGTAGGCGACATTTTCTTCCCTTGCCCTCGGGGGTTGATTTCTCTTTATTGCTGTGCCCGAGAGTCCCTACCTACATTTGCTTTTCTCGGGGTCCCTATTATTTGTTTTTTGTAGTTTATTACCCCAGCACCTTTGCTGTTAGGGATTGCTTTTTTTCAGTTATATTCTCAGCCTTGACACTACGGATTTCCTATTTTCTTCACCTACTTTGTGTCTATTCTCTCTCTCTAATCTTTTTTGGTGTGGTGGCACGATTGATTTATTATTTTATTATTTGTGTTGAGTCTCTACTGAGACTCCCATGGAAAGCATTAAGACGTTCGGGTTCACCGACGAAGATTTTGCCAGACTATTAGGCCAAACATCTGCCAGTGACAAGACTTTTACCCTCTCGAAGGGTCTTAATGATGACTGGATTAAGCTTCTTAATTTGAAGAAAAAGACCAAACGAACAGAGTCCCATGCCAATTTCATGTTACAATATCTGAAGCAGGCACCATCCCTATAGGCCTTAGAGTCCGTAATATACCTGGACTATTCATTGAAGTTCGAAAGTTCCTAGAAAAGTGGGCACTTATCTCCAATCGCTGTTCCCGCGATTGGATGATTTTAATCATTGAAACGGCTAGGGAAATTGTCTCTGTTCTACTCAAAGAAATAGAGGAATTGGAAGACAAGCTTAAGCTGGGCAATCCAGTAGAAGAAACCAAGAAAAAGATTGAAGAAATAAATATTGAACTGGACTCCTTTTCGGAGTACCTACTTAAACGCAAAACAGACAAACTCCGTAAAGATATTCGCTTCTTCTCACAGGAAAGAATTTATCCTTTCCTGACAGAAAATTTCTATACTGCCAGTGGAGCCTCCAATTCTAATTTTGACCAACAATCGTGGACAAATCGCAAGGTACTCACCTTTTCCGACACCACAGATTCAGAAGGAGATGATCAATCCCCTCATCCGGACTCCTACAATAATAGAAGGGGACACTTTGATAGACCAGGACCCAGTAACCGTTTTTTAGGGAACGGCCGAGGAGGGAACTACCGTCCGAGATATCGGACCCAGCAGCAGAGGGGACAATTTGTAGGGCAGGAACAACCGCAGCAATACATACAAACGAGACGCCAACAGTATTGGCGCAACTAAATAACATTCCCATTTTTAATTTGAGCAAGGAAAACCTTGATCTCAATACTATGGGACTGCTTACCAAAGGACTCTCATTTGTCCCAACCTCTAGATTGTCCAAATTTGAACTTAGAAGCGATCTGTTCTCCTTCTTCCAAAGGATTAGACTTAAAAAGTTCTTTTCAGATAAAGACAACATTGAAGACCACAGTCAGTCAGGACTTAATCTGCCATCTACATTTATTCCTAGTCTGGATCAACTCGATCCAGAAGTAGAGACCTTTGAAAAATCTGTACTTCTGAAGATCGACAATATTACTAAATTCATTCCATCTCCGATATCCAATCTTACGGACCAAGAAGCCATGACCTTGAGTAAGCTTAAAAACAAACCTGAACTGACCATCAAACCATGTGACAAGGGTGGAGGAATTGTTTTATTTGACACCTCTATTTACAAAACTAAAATGAAAGACATGCTCGCAGTTCAGGACCACTACCAAAAAATGAGGGCGACCCTGAAAACAAAGTCAAAATTAAAATCTTCGACATATGTAGGAGAGCTGAACAAGCTGGCATAATCACTAAAAAAGAGTTTGATTTCCTTATACCTACTACTACTCGGATCCCTGTGATCTATGGGATACCTAAAATTCATAAGAACCCTCTAGATCCCCCTCCATGACCCATTGTGTCTACTATTGGATCGGCCACAGAACCGTTATCTAAATACATTGATGTTTTTCTCAAACCCATAGTGACGCGGTTACCATCTTATATACGAGATACCAGCCACCTTATCTCCAAAATTGAAAATATGTCATTTAATATCAACACTCAATTTTTGGTCACTATGGACATTGAGGCGTTGTATACAAACGTTCCTCAATCACAGGCTCTTTCAGTTGTTCGCCAGTATCTTAATCATCCTGTAGTGGAGCCCAACTCTGATTTTATTATTCAATGTCTGGACACTGTCCTTAATGAAAACTTCTTTGAATTTGATGGAGAACTATTCAAGCAAGTGAAGGGAGTTAGCATGGGGGCGGCCTGTGCCCCCAGTGGAGCCAACCTATACATGAGCAACTTTGAACATAAATTTATTCACAATGAAGAGGCTCCCTTCTACGAGAATATACTATCATGGCATCGGTTTATTGATGACATCTTCTTTATATGGGAAGGTGATGAGGTGGATCTGGACCAATTCCTGGAATGGATCAACCTGTGCAACCACAATCTTAAATTTACCCCCCAAAAAAGTAAAGAGAAAGTAGAATTTCTCGATTTTTGGATAGAACATAGAGACCAACATATTACAGTATCACTATACACCAAACCTACAGCCAAAAATACACTTCTTCATTACAGCAGCTATCATCCCCGCTGTCAAAAAGATGGGATCCCTTTTAGCCAGTTCCTGCGACTCCGCAGGAACTGCACTAACATCCATGATTTTGATATCCACGCTGATATTCTCAAATCCAAACTTTTAGCCCGAGGCTATCCTAAAAGACTGATTAGAAATTCATATAAGAGGGCCAAATATTTTGACAGAGACTCTATGTTTATACCCAAACACAACCTTGAAGACAAGAATCTAGTGTGTGTAACTCGCCATTCTAACCTGAATCAGAAAATCCAACAGGTTATCTACTCTGCGTGGCATTTGCTCAATCTTAGAGATGATACTCCGAAGCTCCCCAAACCCACTTTTGCTTTCCGACGCAACAAAAACCTTCGGAACTTACTGGTTAAGGCCAAACCAGATAAAACTGATTTGTTCTTGCAAAAGTCCATTACAGGAGATATTCCCATCAAAGGCAACCACAGATGTGGCAGTTGCCAGGCTTGCGACAATGCTATTGTGGCTGATCATTTAAACATCAGGAGTAAAGATATCAAGTTTAAACAAATGACTAACTGCAGGACCACCAATGTGGTGTACTGCATTGTCTGCCCATGTAATCTCCCCTATGTGGGCGAAACTGGCAGAGAGATCAGAACACGGATTGGTGAGCATAAGTCTAACATCCGGACCTCTAAAACATCGGCTCCTTTGGTTCAACACTGGAAACAAATGGGACACACCGAAATCGACTTAAAGTGGATTATTTTAGAGAAAATTGCTTCCAATAAAGGCTGTGATGATAATAGGATTCGTAAGACCAGGGAAGTGTTCTGGATTTTTTTTCTGAACTCTGAAAAGCAAGGATTGAATGAACACACTCCATGGGAGCAAGCCATTTGACCTGCTGAGCCTTGCCTCCTTTTAGTGTTCTCCTTGTCTTGTAGTTTCCTTGTTCGCCCCCTCCCTTTCGCTGGATTTACCCAGTGGCCTGATTGAGGTTGGCATATTCTCTTTGGCTGATTTACACCCCTTAAAGAGCCCTTACCATCCACCGAGATTAAATACCCTTATGGCTTGCCATAAGTTTTATGGCTTGCCTTCGTTATCTGTTATGGGCTTGTAACTAGTTTTTGCAAGGCCGGATTTATTTCTATCTTGATGGAAAGTAGGGCAGACTTACATTCTCTTTGCGATATATTTTTTTCTTTTTTCTTTTCTAATTTTGTATTTCTATTTAATGGTCTTTACTTTTCTTAAGAATTTTTCTTTATTGTTACATCAGACAGAATTCTTTATCTTCTTAAAGTGCCTTCAGGATGTTGTGCTACGGGCTCTCTATCGGTTTATCCTCTTCCAATATGGCGCTATAATAATACGCCTCTGTTTCTCTGTTCTGGACCCTCATTACTAGCCTCATTAGACCAATGGCGGCATTATGTGGTAGTCCGCTTTTTCTTTTTCTTTTTTGGTATTGCGTTCACGTGTTTTCAACTCTCCCATCGAGAACACTGCCCCCTTTGTCGGAATCATTATGGGCCTCTGTGCATTTATAAATAGCTTGTCCTTTGACGTGCCCTCCACCTTCGCTCTCGAGAGATTTCGTTGACGAGCCTCGATAGCCACCCGGAAGCGCCTGGACGCCGGAACTTTGACGCCGCCTCTGGAGGAGAACACTGTCTCCCTCCAGTCTTCGATGACTGTTTACAGCGCTTATCGGAGTTTGCCGGTATTCTTCACCGGGACGTTAGCGCGGGAATTTATGTCATTCGAGGTGAGATCCTTTGCATCGCGACTCCTTCCCCGGAGGTCTTTGCACCAGACACTGTATTCATTTAGTTGAACATTGCTTTACTAGTAGAGGCTTTAGTCTTATTTATGATTTCCTGTATGACAGTGTTTTTTGTTATCTGGCCTTAGCCCTGCCTCTTTCAGGACATACTGGATAGTCTTGGTCTCTAGCTAGCACGACCAGTTTACCTACCCAGTATCTCTCTATGAATGATGACTCCAGAACTGGCCACTTCTTCCGTTTCTTTCAGTTTATTTATATTATTTTTTCTATTTCTCTTCCACGACAGAAATTTTCTTAGCTTCTCTGATTCTCAATACGCCTTCACAAGACAGCGGTGGATGCAGTATATCTTTCACATAGCTGGACCTATTGTATGTGTTAGATGGAATTTGCTTCAGGTAAATTTTACCTGCCCTTTTCTATTGGCAGCAGACGTCCTTGTGATAAAGGAGTAGCTATCTCGAAGTTTTTATTGTTTTTCCTCTTGTATTCTTTTTCGACACTATTCGACCTTTTCTGTCTGTTACTTATCTTTTCAGATTGATTTCCACCCAGACCTATCTTCATCTGGCCCCAACATTGACCGGTTGTTTGACTGGCAAATTATCTTGCCTTTGTCTCTTCTGAGAACTCCCTAGGACCTACTTTTCTTTAGGATTTGTAGTAAGTTTTTTAGTGCTTACTATATACATTATCTAAGAACCGCTTTCCCTATTTGCACACCTGGTTTTTGTACGTTCGCCATTTATGTTTTGTGCACGCACTGTTTAAAATCTTTTTGTTTTGTGATTCTGTTTACACTGAGATGTAGTTATCTTTTCTTGGGTTTAGATTTATTGGTCTGTACTGATTATCTTTAGCCTACTTGGCACACTCTTTGGTGTCTGTTTGTGAACGCTCTGATGTTCTGACGCTTGGGATCTATTCACACATACTGTTCTTTCAGCTCTTAACATCTTTTCCAGGTGAAGTCTTTTTGGAAACCGTATTAGTCCTTATTTATCTAGTTCATTTCAGGGGAGAATATGTCTAATTGTTGTTTATTTGCCTTTTAGCTTTCACGGAGCTGTTATTTACGAGGAGTGTACCCTGTTACACCCAGATCAATTGAGTTACCACATTGCTTATCGACTGGCATCTCCCTTCTCTCTCTCTCTCTTCCCCCCTATTCCCGTTTTTAACTAAGTACGCTTTCTTTGATGTTTTAAATTTCTTAGTGCCCTGATGAAGGTGATGGCTACTTGTTAGCCTACCACCAAAACGCGCGTCGGCACCGTGCCAGCCAGAAACCCTTGGGCGACAAATTTCTGATAGTACCATTTTGATATACTACTGCCCTATATCATGTTTGGGTTTCTGACTGTTGTGTATATATTGTATGTTTATTAATTGTTCTATGTGGTACTTATGAGAGTGTGGAACGTATGAATGGTGAGACTGATGGACATGTTTGTTGCTGTTTGTGTTTCTTAGGATCCATCTGTGGGGTTAGAGAGAACAATTGTATGTTAGTTTATGTTTTATTATTTTGGACAATTTTGTCTTTGTATGTTAAAAAATTGATTTGTTCAGTGTTATTAACATGTTTTCTTTTTGTATGTTTGCTCTGCAATTGAACATATCAATTGAAGTTTAAATAAATATTTTTGTTACTAGTTTCTTTAATATATAAAAAAATAAAAATATTGTTTGAACACTTCACCTTATGTGTCTTTCTATTGCATTGTATTTGTGGTTCTCCCCTGCTTTCTATTATTGTGTGTCCGTATCCATTTGAGACGTTAGTACGCTCTTTGATTATCTTTTGGTAGGCAACATTTTCTTCCCTTGCCCTCGGGGGTTGATTTCTCTTTATTGCTGTGCCCGAGAGTCCCTACCTACATTTGCTTTTCTCGGGGTCCCTATTATTTGTTTTTTGTAGTTTATTACCCCAGCACCTTTGCTGTTAGGGATTGCTTTTTTCAGTTATATTCTCAGCCTTGACACTACGGATTTCCTATTTTCTTCACCTACTTTGTGTCTATTCTCTCTCTCTAATCTTTTTTGGTGTGGTGGCACGATTGATTTATTATTTTATTATTTGTGTTGAGTCTCTACTGAGACTCCCTTGGAAAGCATTAAGACGTTCGGGTTCACCGACGAAGATTTTGCCAGACTATTAGGCCAAACATCTGCCAGTGACAAGACTTTTACCCTCTCGAAGGGTCTTAATGATGACTGGATTAAGCTTCTTAATTTGAAGAAAAAGACCAAACGAACAGAGTCCCATGCCAATTTCATGTTACAATATCTGAAGGCAGGCACCATCCCTATAGGCCTTAGAGTCCGTAATATACCTGGACTATTCATTGAAGTTCGAAAGTTCCTAGAAAAGTGGGCACTTATCTCCAATCGCTGTTCCCGCGATTGGATGATTTTAATCATTGAAACGGCTAGGGAAATTGTCTCTGTTCTACTCAAAGAAATAGAGGAATTGGAAAACAAGCTTAAGCAGGGCAATCCAGTAGAAGAAGCCAAGAAAAAGATTGAAGAAATAAATATTTAACTGGACTCCTTTTCGGTGTACCTACTTAAACGCAAAACAGACAAACTCCGTAAAGATATTCGCTTCTTCTCACAGGAAAGAATTTATCCTTTCCTGACAGAAAATTTCTATACTGCCAGTGGAGCCTCCAATTCTAATTTTGACCAACAATCGTGGACAAATCGCAAGGTACTCACCTTTTCCGACACCACAGATTCAGAAGGAGACGATCAATCCCCTCATCCGGACTCCTACAATAATAGAAGAGGACACTTGGATAGACCAGGACCCAGTAACCGTTTTTTAGGGAACGGCCGAGGAGGGAACTACCGTCCGAGATATCGGACCCAGCAGCAGAGGGGACAATTTGTAGGGCAGGAACAACCGCAGCAATACATACAAACGAGACGCCAACAGTAATGGCGCAACTAAATAACATTCCCATTTTTAATTTGAGCAAGGAAAACCTTGATCTCAATACTATGGGACTGCTTACCAAAGGACTCTCATTTGTCCCAACCTCTAGATTGTCCAAATTTGAACTTAGAAGAGATCTGTTCTCCTTCTTCCGAAGGATTAGACTTAAAAAGTTCTTTTCAGATAAAGACAACATTGAAGACCACAGTCAGTCAGGACTTAAACTGCCATCTACATTTATTCCTAGTCTGGATCAACTCGATCCAGAAGTAGAGACCTTTGAAAAATCTGTACTTCTGAAGATCGACAATATTACTAAATTCATTCCATCTCCGATATCCAATCTTACGGACCAAGAAGCCATGACCTTGAGTAAGCTTAAAAACAAACCTGAACTGACCATCAAACCATGTGACAAGGGTGGAGGAATTGTTTTATTTGACACCTCTATTTACAAAACTAAAATGAAAGACATGCTCGCAGTTCAGGACCACTACCAAAAAATGAGGGGCGACCCTGAAAACAAAGTCAAAATTAAAATCTTCGACATATGTAGGAGAGCTGAACAAGCTGGCATAATCACTAAAAAAGAGTTTGATTTCCTTATACCTACTACTACTCGGATCCCTGTGATCTATGGGATACCTAAAATTCATAAGAACCCTCTAGATCCCCCTCTACGACCCATTGTGTCTACTATTGGATCGGCCACAGAACCGTTATCTAAATACATTGATGTTTTTCTCAAACCCATAGTGACGCGGTTACCATCTTATATACGAGATACCAGCCACCTTATCTCCAAAATTGAAAATATGTCATTTAATATCAACACTCAATTTTTGGTCACTATGGACATTGAGGCATTGTATACAAACGTTCCTTAATCACAGGCTCTTTCAGTTGTTCGCCAGTATCTTAATCATCCTGTAGTGGAGCCCAACTCTGATTTTATTATTCAATGTCTGGACACTGTCCTTAATGAAAACTTCTTTGAATTTGATGGAGAACTATTCAAGCAAGTGAAGGGAGTTAGCATGGGGGCGGCCTGTGCCCCCAGTGTAGCCAACCTATACATGGGCAACTTTGAACATAAATTTATTCACAATGAAGTGGCTCCCTTCTACGAGAATATACTATCATGGCATCGGTTTATTGATGACATCTTCTTTATATGGGAAGGTGATGAGGTGGATCTGGACCAATTCCTGGAATGGATCAACCTGTGCGACCACAATCTTAAATTTACCCCCCAAAAAAGTAAAGAGAAAGTAGAATTTCTCGATGTTTGGATAGAACATATAGACCAACATATTACAGTATCACTATACACCAAACCTACAGCCAAAAATACACTTCTTCATTACAGCAGCTATCATCCCCGCTGTCAAAAAGATGGGATCCCTTTTAGCCAGTTCCTGCGACTCCGCAGGAACTGCACTAACATCCATGATTTTGATATCCACGCTGATATTCTCAAATCCAAACTTTTAGCCCGAGGCTATCCTAAAAGACTGATTAGAAATTCATATAAGAGGGCCAAATATTTTGACAGAGACTCTATGTTTATACCCAAACACAACCTTGAAGACAAGAATCTAGTGTGTGTAACTCGCCATTCTAACCTGAATCAGAAAATCCAACAGGTTATCTACTCTGCGTGGCATTTGCTCAATCTTAGAGATGATACTCCGAAGCTCCCCAAACCCACTTTTGCTTTCCGACGCAACAAAAACCTTCGGAACTTTCTGGTTAAGGCCAAACCAGATAAAAATGATTTGTTCTTGCAAAAGTCCATTACAGGAGATATTCCCATCAAAGGCAACCACAGATGTGGCAGTTGCTAGGCTTGCGACAATGCCATTGTGGCTGATCATTTAAACATCAGGAGTAAAGATATCAAGTTTAAACAAATGACTAACTGCAGGACCACCAATGTGGTGTACTGCATTGTCTGCCCATGTAATCTCCCCTATGTGGGCGAAACTGGCAGAGAGATCAGAACGCGGATTGGTGAGCATAAGTCTAACATCCGGACCTCTAAAACATCGGCTCCTTTGGTTCAACACTGGAAACAAATGGGACACACCGAAATCGACTTAAAGTGGATTATTTTAGAGAAAATTGCTTCCAATAAAGGCTGTGATGATAATAGGATTCATAAGACCAGGGAAGTGTTCTGGATTTTTTTCTGAACTCTGAAAAGCAAGGATTGAATGAACACACTCCATGGGAGCAAGCCATTTGACCTGCTGAGCCTTGCCTCCTTTTAGTGTTCTCCTTGTCTTGTAGTTTCCTTGTTCGCCCCCTCCCTTTCGCTGGATTTACCCAGTGGCCTGATTGAGGTTGGCATATTCTCTTTGGCTGATTTACGCCCCTTAAAGAGCCCTTACCATCCACCGAGATTAAATACCCTTATGGCTTGCCATAAGTTTTATGGCTTGCCTTCATTATCTGTTATGGGCTTGTAACTAGTTTTTGCAAGGCCGGATTTATTTCCATCTTGATGGAAAGTAGGGCAGGCTTGCATTCTCTTTGCGATATATTTTTTTCTTTTCTAATTTTGTATTTCTATTTAATGGTCTTTACTTTTCTTAAGAATTTTTCTTTATTGTTACATCAGACAGAATTCTTTATCTTCTTAAAGTGCCTTCCGGATGTTGTGCTACGGGCTCTCTATTGGTTAATCCTCTTCCAATATGGCGCTATAATAATATGCCTCTGTTTCTCTCTTCTGGACCCTCATTACTAGCCTCATTAGACCAATGGCGGCATTATGTGGTAGTCCGCTTTTTCTTTTTCTTTTTTGGTATTGCGTTCACGTGTTTTTAACTCCCCCATCGAGAACACTGCCCCCTTTGTCGGAATCATTATGGGCCTCTGTGCATATATCAATAGCTTGACCTTTGACGTGCCCTCCACATTTGCTCTCGAGAGATTTCGTTGACGAGCCTCGATAGCCACCCGGAAGCGCCCGGACGCCGGAACTTTGACGCCGCCTCTGGAGGAGAACACTGTCTCCCTCCAGTCTTCGATGACTGTTTACAGCGCTTATCGGAGTTCGCCGGTATTCTTCACCGGGACGTTAGCGCGGGAATTTATGTCATTCGAGGTGAGATCCTTTGCATCGAGACTCCTTCCCCGGAGGTCTTTGCACCAGAGACTGTATTCATTTAGTTGAACATTGCTTTACTAGTAGAGGCTTTAGTCTTATTTATGATTTCCTGTATGACAGTGTTTTTTGTTATCTGGCCTTAGCCCTGCCTCTTTCGGGACATACTGGATAGTCTTGGTCTCTAGCTAGCACGACCAGTTTACCTACCCAGTATCTCTCTATGAATGATGACTCCAGAACTGGCCACTTCTTCCGTTTCTTTCAGTTTATTTATATTATTTTTTCTATTTCTCTTCCACGACAGAAATTTTTTTTGCATCTCTGATTCTCAATACGCCTTCACAAGACAGCGGTGGATGCAGTATATCTTTCACATAGCTGGACCTATTGTATGTGTTAGATGGAATTTGCTTCAGGTAAATTTTACCTGCCCATTTCTATTGGCAGCAGACGTCCTTGTGATAAAGGAGTAGCTATCTCGAAGTTTTTATTGTTTTTCCTCTTGTATTCTTTTTCGACACTATTCGACCTTTTCTGTCTGTTACTTATCTTTTCAGATCGATTTCCACCCAGACCTATCTTCATCTGGCCCCAACATTGACCGGTTGTTTGACTGGCAAATTATCTTGCCTTTGTCTCTTCTGAGAACTCCCTAGGACCTACTTTTCTTTAGGATTTGTAGTAAGTTTTTTAGTGCTTACTATATACATTATCTAAGAACCGCTTTCCCTATTTGCACACCTGGTTTTTGTACGTTCGCTATTTATGTTTTGTGCACGCACTGTTTAAAATCTTTTTGTTTTGTGATTCTGTTTACACTGAGATGTAGTTATCTTTTCTTGGGTTTAGATTTATTGGTCTGTACTGATTATCTTTAGCCTACTTGGCACACTCTTTGGTGTCTGTTTGTGAACGCTCTGATGTTCTGACGCTTGGGATCTATTCACACATACTGTTCTTTCAGCTCTTAACATCTTTTCCAGGTGAAGTCTTTTTGGAAACCGTATTAGTCCTTATTTATCTAGTTCATTTCAGGGGAGAATATGTCTAATTGTTGTTTATTTGCCTTTTAGCTTTCACGGAGCTGTTATTTACGAGGAGTGTACCCTGTTACACCCAGATCAATGCTTATCGACTGGCATCTCCCTTCTCTCTCTCTCTTTCCCCCCCTATTCCTGTTTTTAACTAAGTACGCTTTCTTTGATGTTTTAAATTTCTTAGTGCCCTGATGAAGGTGATGGCTACTTGTTAGCCTACCACCGAAACGCGCGTCGGCACCGTGCCAGCCAGAAACCCTTGGGCGACAAATTTCTGATAGTACCATTTTGATATACTACTGCCCTATATCCTGTTTGGGTTTCTGACTGTTGTGTATATATTGTATGTTTATTAATTGTTCTATGTGGTACTTATGAGAGTGTGGAACGTATGAATGGTGAGACTGATGGACATGTTTGTTGCTGTTTGTGTTTCTTAGGATCAATCTGTGGGGTTAGAGAGAACAATTGTATGTTAGTTTATGTTTTATTATTTTTGACAATCTTGTCTTTGTATGTTAAAAAATTGATTTGTTCAAGTGTTATTAACATGTTTTCTTTTTTGTATGTTTGCTCTGCAATTGAACATATCAATTGAAGTTTAAATAAATCTTTTTGTTACTAGTTTCTTTAATATATAAAAAAATAAAAATATTGTTTGAACACTTCACCTTATGTGTCTTTCTATTGCATTGTATTTGTGGTTCTCCCCTGCTTTCTATTATTGTGTGTCCGTATCCATTTGAGACGTTAGTACGCTCTTTGATTATCTTTTGGTAGGCGACATTTTCTTCCCTTGCCCTCGGGGGTTGATTTCTCTTTATTGCTGTGCCCGAGAGTCCCTACCTACATTTGCTTTTCTCGGGGTCCCTATTATTTGTTTTTTGCACTCCACAGTGGTGTCAGGCCAATGGGGCAGCTGAACGCTTCATGACCACCCTAAATGAAGCTATGCACATTGGGGTAGATCAAGGAAATGATACAGAGTTCTACATGCACAAGTCAATGAGAGCCTACCAAGAAACCCGCCCCCCCAAAATCCCCCACAAAGTACCACCGGGTGCACTTCCATTGACCTTCTGATTCAAATACCTTCTTGGGACTACATTCCAGCCAACCCTGCCATCTCTCCTACCCCTCCCAGATGTGGAGCCAGCCCTACAGAAGCAGAGAGACAGAAATGATCGTGCCAGTAAAGACCGAAGAGCTAGCATCCCAACCATCCAAATTTGGGACTGTGTGCTTATGAGAGATCGCTACCCCGGGTGAAAATTTTGAACACCCTTTGAGAAAGACCCCCGGCAGGTCATGAAGATTCAAGAGACCATGGTCACTGCCAACCGGCAGGGCAAGCAGGTGTTTAGAAATGTATTGTAGTTCAATAAGCCACACGGCCACTGACACTGCACCCGTCTAAGGAGCTTCAGAGGACGACTGGTTGAACCACTCCGGTGGCCAAAGCCTGCCCTACTGTGACTTCCCAAGCAACGACATACCTGAGGTCGAAGGAGCACCGCAAGTAAAGGTCGAGGTACTGACACCCCAGGTGATCTGGAGGAAAGAGTGGGAGAAGACAGTGATACCACCTCTGGCCCAACCCATTTCCCAGCCAGTTATTGAGACACTACGCATGTGAGCTGACATGTGGACTTCAAAGAATTTGTGTTTGTTATTTCTCACATAATTTTATTTAATCTCCGGCCCAAACATCTTTCCCCGCTCCCACTTCCAGTGGCACTTATTGAGGGAGAACTTGTCAGCTCACTATGGGGGGATGTAGTGTATGACACGGGCATTACGCCGTAGGCTATTGCATCACACGCACTCCTGAGTCGCACGCAGCCCCAGGGAATAAATAAACGGGAAGTGGACCGCACGAGGTCACTCCTACAACAGAAACTGAGTGTATGCACACGTTTTCTCTCATTGGCAGCGTGATCTCCTGCACGGCTTAGTGCAGCATTCTACAGAAACTCCTATCACTCGGGCTAAAGGACCTGACGTGAACGGCATCCATTTGTGCTCTTACTCTAGGGTTACAGTTTTGATCCTTTGCCTAACCTGTGTCAGCTCTTGTTTGCTTGGTAAAAGGTGGGCCTTGGTGGACATCTTGTCAACAGCCAAAGTGTGTACTTTTAGAATGTGAGGCCTCACACAGTCATTTGAAGAATACAACGCCGTTGGTTGTTCACAAGAAGTCCATCAGGGTCAAACTTTTACCATGCAAACAAGAGCTGCCACAGGCTAGGAGGAGGATCTGAAAACCAAACCCACTCTGCAAACCTCCACATGCTCCACATACATCGTGCTAGGTAGGAAGCTTGCAAGATCCCTCTTGCACTCACAGTCAGAATACCCCAGGGACAAGACTACATCCACCAAACCACCCACCTGCACCAAACCCAATTCAGGAAGCAAAACTCCCCTGGAGAACGTTGGTGGGGAAACATCATAACCCATAGACTGAAGTGTGCACAAAGCGCTATGAGGCCAAGTAACTGGCTAAGATTATAGAATATAAACACCCAGTAACATAGCATAATGTGTGTTAACGTGCATGAGTCTATTCGTCCTTGTCTTCACCAAGTGTGAAGGGTGTTCTTTCTCCTCTCTCTAGCATGAAGGACAGAAGCAGCATTATGAACGGGTGGGTTTGAATCTTGACCATTACCGATGTGGGGTCCTCCATATGCCTGCTCTAAAGGGTCACTCATTGGCCTTCCATATGGTTTGTTCGTTATTTTACTAAACCATTCATTTGAGTTTGCGGGGAATAAATACCATATCTTAGAATATATCTTATTTAGTGGTCATGCTACCCCATGTCTCTTGGGGTCTCCGGATTTCCTTGCCACCCCCTGAAGTTTTCAATATGTGTCTGACCTTCATTCGAAGTTTATTCTATAAGACCGGACAATGATACTCTTAAGGTGTTCCTTGGCTGTGTTCAACTTTCCATGGGATCCTATACCAGATCCAGGCTTTTAATAACTCTTTAGCATTAATCCAAACTGGTCGATGGGTAATTGACGCCAGTTAAATTGCTTAAAAACCAAGGTTTGTACCTTCGAGAGCCAGAGGAGTGTGGCCTAGTTGTTTCATTCCTTCCCAGAGGTCGTAGAAAAGGCCCCGCACTTCAAAGCCAAAGTTAAAAGTCTTGGCCCGGATTTATTAAGCCCTTGCATTGCCATTGTGTCACGCAAGTGTTAAGTGATATTTAAACTAAGCCACATAAAGCCACCTTGTGTGGCTCTGCGTGGCTTAGTAAATCCAGAGTAAAGCAAGGCAGCGCAAATCGCTGCCTGATGTTACTCTGCTTTGGGAAGGCGCTCCATTGGTGGAGTGTGAGCATTCCCACACACTCGCCCATGGTTTTTGGCCCATTTCTAGATTTACTAAGTTTGATAAACCTAGGGATGTGTCAGAATACCATGCCATCCCAACAGAGGCGTACTGAGGAGAAATATGTTTATTTCTCCTCGTTATTACCTCTTCCTATGTGTGCTGCATTCTGCAGCAGACGTAGAAAGAGGAAAAGGCCTGATAGGATTGTAGTGCTGGAGGTTATTCCTTGCTGTACAAAAACAATCCTGCCTGTAACGCAGGCACCCTTCACCATGGCGCAAAGGCTCTCGCATTGGCCCTAGGCAGCACTCAGCGTGCCAGCGCAGAGAGAGCAGGAATGCACCATATCTTAGTAAATATGGTGCATTTCTGCTCTCTCCATTTGACACAGCGCGCCAAGTTGTCTTGCTGTGATTTGTTGCGTTGGTTAAATGTTAGTTAATCTGGGCCTTGGGTTTAGGCTGCCCCAAGACAAGTCAGTGAATGTCCTATCAGGGCTGCATTCTGAAATGTCTATTATTATCTTTATCAACTCATGAAGACCCCTCCATCCTTAGGGATTCCAGAAGGCTCGTGCTCAGGGCTGCCACTCACTCTAGTTTAAGTTTTGGCTACTGTAATGACTCTTCGGCGGCGTCCCCTGGAGTTCCATTGATCCTCACAGCTGCCGCAGTACACAGAGATTGGAAACGTAATTAATGTTTCCTTATTGGCTAACAGTCAACAAAAGATTTAACTTCAAGGTCAGCTGCTGTACTTTTAAGGCACTGACATTCTTATGGCTGGACTACTGAAGGCCCGGTTTAGAGTTGGAGGAAGTGCTAAATACAGAGAAAGTCTATTGCCAGAAATTCATCCACCTTATAGAGAGTATGCTGGGTGAAATTCCAAAGGATTTAGAACATTGGAAGAGTTGCCATCACCACCCACCTCTAATCAGATCCTTGGCGTTGCTCTGGGGTAGGAGCTTTAGGTGGACTGTCCTTAATGTATTACTTTAAAAAAATGTTTTTATTAGTTTCGAAAAACACATATTGCGCACAGCATTAACATCATACATTGCACAAGAACTAGTTCAAACAAACAACCCGTGGCTATCCAGTCTTAATGCCCAATTGCCCTCCAACACAATCAATTGTCGGTACAGATATGCAATTGATACATGCAGATTGACAGTACTATATATCTTCGCATTCCAATAATGTTTCTTGTTCCTTAGATCTCAAATATTGCAGCAGTGGCTCCCAAATGTCTTTGGGTCGAGAAGAGGTTGGGAGTTCTTCTGCATACAGCTCTAGGTTCTCCCTACAGTACACAAGATCCCTTATCCAATTGTCCGGCAGCGGAGGAGCTGAACTGTCCCAGCTCATCGCCACCCTCGTCTTGGCCAGCAATAACGCAATTCTAATAAACTTGCCAGTTGCACCTTTCAAAGCCGGAGTGTAGCACAACAGACACACATGTGGAGTACATTGCAGGGTAATAGTCGTCATGGTTTGTATTCGGTGTAGCACCTCCACCCAAAACCCAGCCACCTGATTGCATTCCCAGGCAAGGTGCCAGAAGTCAGCCCCCTGTGCTCCACATCGTTTACACGTGTCATTGTCACGAAGGCCATATTTATGTAGCTTCAGTGGTGTGTGATATACTTGGTGCAAGAATTTAAAATGAATGATGCGTAAGTTACCATTGGACGTGAATGCGCTAGTGAGCTGACAACAATATTCCCACTCCTTTTGAGTGAGCTGAGGGAGGAGCGTATCATTCCAGCGATCGAGGCTTCTGTCCGAACTAACAACTTTCTCATCTCTTGCAGCCCTGTATAGCTTAGTAATCAGCTTATGCGGTGTGGGGTTACTAGGAGCGTCTGTAGGGTGTGCAATGTTGGTGGTTCATCAGGAAAGGTATGGTAGTATGCCTGTATCTCTTTCTTAAGTCGGTGGAATTGGAATAAAAATAACGGCGACATGTTGTGTATGTATTGCAGCTCGTCTGTCGTGACGAAGCTACCATTTGGGTAGAGGTCTTGCATTTTGTCTATGCCTATTGATTTCAGGGCGTGCATGGCTCCCGCCTCCTGTGTGACCGATAATGCTGCATGTTTATCTAGTGGGAGCATAGGGGCATATAATGGGAGCTTCAACCCTATCCGGCCCAGTGCCTGCCACACTGCAACTGTGATATCTATTGTGTTGATTTCCTGCTTGGGGTACCTCTGTGCTAGTATGACTGTGTACATCTTTATGGAATCGGGTGCGCATCTCCATCTTCAACCGCTACATGAGGAATGAACTCATGGTGTTGGTACCAGTAGTATGCAAACTGCGCTTGAGCGCATAGATAGTACAGATACATGTCTGGGACACTAAAACCACCTTTACCGTAGTCTAGTATAAGTGTATCCCAGCTCACACGGGGCTGCTTGCCTCCCCATACCAACCTCACCAGTAGCGAGCGCACCGTTTTAAAAAATTGGTTAGTCAATTTTATGGGTATGTTACTAAATAGGTAGAGAAATCTGGGCAAGACCGTCATCTTGATTAGGGCTATGCGGTCAGCCAATGATAGCGGCAGCCTTGACCATCTGTCCACCTGTTGTTCCAATACTGCGCAGGCAGCGCCATAGTTTTCCCTAATGACTTTTTCCGGGTCACGATGAACCCATATCCCCAGATATTTTACTGGGTCAGATGCACACTCGAGAGGAAACTCCAGGGCATGAGGGACAGTGCTCGTGGTCAGAGGAACTATCACCGATTTTTTCCAATTGATGCTGATCCCCAAGAGGCGCTCAAACCTAATATACTCGCGCAAGATTGGAGCTAAGTATGTTTGCGGTTCCCTGGTAAAAAGCAACATGTCGTCAGCATACAGTGATATGCTTACCGGACGATGTACAAATCTAAGGGCCGCATCCCTATGCCGCTGCCTAATGACGCAGGCCAGTGGTTCCAGCATAAGGGAAAAAAGCAGCAGCGATAGAGGGCACCCTGCCTTGTGCCTCTCCAGATCCGGATTGGTTCTGATGTCAATCCGTCTACCCAGACACGCGCTGTGGGACAAGTATACAGCAACTGTATCCATCTGCTGTAGAATTCAGGGACTTGCATGCGTTGTAGTATTTGAAACATATACCCCCACTCGATGGAATCAAAAGCCTTGGCTGCGTCCAGCATCACTGCCGCAGCCTGATGCTTAGGGTCAAGTATATGAAACATTGCGAAAAGTGTTTGCAAATTGTGGGATGTGGACCTTTCTGGAATGAATCCCGATTGGTCGGGGAGAACTAACAGCGGCATTAACGGTTGGAGCCTAGTGGCCAGGACTTTTGCCAACACTTTTGCATCAATATTGATAAGTGACAATGGGCGATACGATTCGCAAATGTGTGGCGGTTTGTCTTTTTTTAACAGGGTAATTATTAGGGCTTCTCTTAGCGACGGCGGTAGTATTCCCAACTCGTAGGCTTCTTCATACATATCCAACATATAGGGTGTCAATTCCTCCGCAAATTCCTTATAGAATTCGCAGGTGAGGCCATCAGGCCCAGGTGCTTTCTTGTTAGGCAATGAACAAATCGTCTCGCGGATATCGGCGGCTTCAATCGGTTGGCACAGATATTCGCTCTGTCCGGCGGATAGCCATTCGATCGCGACGTCTGCAAGGTATTCTTCTAGCTCCTTGGAGTCAGCTCCCCCTTTGGAGGTGTACAAATCTGCATAACATGTGCGGAATTGCGCCACAATTGCTGATGTGGAATAGTCATCCCCCCCCTGTGTGGTCTGTGATTTTTGTTATAATTTGACGGTCTATTCTTTGTTTGATCTTGGAAGCCAGATTCCATCCGGGTCTGCCTCCCTCGCCATATGCACGGGCCACGTGCCTCTTAGACAAGTAACGTACCTCGCCAGCTGGCAATTCGTTATACTCTAGTAGGAGATCTTTAATACGGGCTAGTGTTTGCGTGCACTGGATGGTCTCATAGTCCCTTTCAAGCTGCTCTAGCATGTTTCCCACTCTGGACAGTTGGCCTCGGAGATCCTTAAGTATGCCTGCCGTTGTGCCAATGCATTTGCCCCTGATAGTGACCTTGAACGCCTCCCAAAGCATTGCAGCACTGTTCACTGACCCCTTATTTAATTCAAAATATTGGACTATAGCCTCCCTGATCGTTTCGGTGTATAGAGGATCAATCAGCGCCTCAGATCAAAACCGCCACGTGAACTGTCGGGGGATGCTTAATGGGATACATAGTGTGATTTTAACAGGGTTGTGATCGGACAGCGTTCTGGGTAGCGTGTCTATTGTGGACACCCATGAATTGGCGCTCTCACTTACTAGCTAGTAGTCCAGCCTCGACCAACTGCCGTGTGCGATCGAGGCGTGCGTACCCACCAGCCTATCAATGTTACGTATTCTCCATGTGTCTACAAGTCCTCTTTCAGCCATCCCATTGTTTATAACCTGAGCAGCTCTGGGTGAGTGGCCACCACATCCGCTGGACTGGTCTTTGCTAGGGTCCAAATGTGTATTAAAGTCCCCACCCCAGATAATTTCAGCATCAGGCCAGTCCCGCAATACATTGAATATGCCCCCAAAAAAACCAGGCTCGTCAATGTTGGGTCCGTATACATCGACTATAGTTATAGGCGATCCAGCCAATTTGCTGTGTGTTATAGCGTATCGTCCCGCGTCATCCGTGCAGGATTTAACCACGGAGAACAGAAGATTTTTCTTTACAAGTGTAAGTACCCCTCTGGCATATGTTGAGTAGGTGGACGCCAGCCTGTACCTGGCCCATCGCGCGCCCACTTTAGTGTCAGATTGCTTTGTCAAGTGCGTCTCCTGCAGGAGTGCTATCCCGACATCATGTCTGTCGAAATAGGCCATTACTTGTCTTATTTTTTGGGGGGAGTTCAGCCCTCAAACATTCCACGTCATGCATGAGATCCGCTCATTATCTAGTACTGTCATGTTACCTCATTGTGTAATCTGCTTTTTGCATCTTTACCGCGAAGTGCAATATAGTACAGCATTGGTGTCAACGCATCACATTGAGCCATGCAAAACAGTCCCCCGTTGCCCCCCCTCCCATGTTCACCCCCCACCCACTTCAGCACCCCCAACTTGCCAAAGCCATCCCTTAAACACAACAACCCCCCCATACGCAAAACACAATAGTCATTAGATGTGGGGTTCATCCGTGAGGGAACGCAGGAGTGCTTGTAACCTCCCAGGTAGAAAGGGAGATGGCTGAACAACGTAAAGAAGTTATCCACTTCTTGTAAATATCTAAACAGTGGAGAGGACATAAATGCATACCTGCTTACGGCATCAATCTACGGTGCATGGGTTACAATTAAGTTAACTTACAGTCAGTGGGATATCAGTAGGCATCTAAGCGTGACCCCCTCTTGTATATACACAGAGTAAGAGGGAACCAGGTGCCAACGAGTTTGTGGTATCAACATGTAACGTATTAGCATTCAGCAAAAACCACCTTAGTCTTAGTGCATCAAGGATTAGACCTCTTCGTCTGGTGTGCCGGATGTCTCCTGACTGCGATGCCTTAGGGCTTTAGCATAATCCATAGCTGCTTTAGGGCTAGTGAAGATCCTAGAATTCCCCTCCGCACCAATGCGCAGACGGGCCGGGTAGAGCATAGCATAGGGAACACTCTCCACCAGCAATATCTTCTTCACAGATTGATACTCCCTCCTAGCAGCTGGGACCGCGGCTGTGAAATCCGGATAGAAGGCCAGGTTATTTCCTTGGTAGTTTATGGTGCCCCACTCCCTGGACATGCGGAGAACTGAGTCACGATCCCTGTAGTTCAGCCGATGGGCGATAATCGGTCTCGGCGGGGCTCCCGGAGGGGGGCGAGCCGCCAGGGAACGATGAGCTCTTTCAACAATCAACACCTGAGAGAGGCGCTCCGCCCCAAAGATCTCCCGTAGCATCGTCTCGACATAGGATTCCAGTCTCCCCGTGTTGGTCAATTCCGGCAGGCCGGTGATGCGTAGATTATTACGGCGGGGCCGGACCTCGAGGTCCTCATTCTTAGCTTGAATGATGGCGAGCACTTTTTCCATGTCGAGAGTCTTAGTGGTCATTTGTTGTATGTTGTCCTCAGCGTCCGAGATGCGTTTTTCAGCTTCGCCTAACCTGGTGGCGTGTTTATCCAGTTTCGCCGACATATGGTCCATCCTGATATTAAGTGCATCGATTTTTCCATCTATAGACTGGAGACTGCTTTGCATAGCTAGGGGCGTTGCTTCAAGTGACGTTGAGTGTTCAGTAGGGGCATACAGCTCCGAATCTGAAGTGGCTTTCAGCTGCGATCTACCTGACACATGCAATTCAAAGTTGAGACGGGATTGTCCTCTGTCTGTTTTCCCCATGTCTGCCCTCTGGCGTGTTCCAGCAGTATGCAGCCTAATGGTTAGCACCAATCCTCACTGGGCGCTGGAGCGCGCAACAATAAACGGCGGGCACGTTGTTACAGGGGGAGCAGCAGCCAGCATGCACGTACAGTATAGAGTCCAATGAGTGAATTTATTAACCAGCGCAGGTTTAGAGCCAGGAGATGAGCAATACAGTCAAGGCAGTGTGCAGCCTAATGTTGTGCACCAATCCTCACTGGGCGCTGGAGCGTATAGCAGTATGCAGAGAGCACGTTGGTTCAAGGGGAGCAGCAACTAGCATGCATATATAGCAAAAGCACACAAGAATGACTCTATTCACCTGCGTGGCTTCAGAAGCCGGCGATTAACAGTGCAGTCAGGATCTCATATCCAGCTCGGCCACCACATTGTACACAAGCCGCACTGCTTTAGAAGTCAGAGCTGTGCCAGCAGGATATCGTGCAGAGTTCTAATGTCTGGGCAGCTGAGGCCTCTCTCCACCGCACTCGTGCCTCAGCTGCACGTCAATAGGCAGAATCTGTGCTCTGTGCCTCCAGGATCACGGGCGGAACGGTGGGGCTTCAGATGTCTAACTTACATAACGGCTGCCGGCGGTCCCAGTCACAGTGCCGCCCTCACAGGCATCAAAGGAAGGATATTCAAGTGAGCGTCTGCAATGGCGTCTCCCCGCACCGCCTCCACCACTCAGCATGGGCCCCGCCCGGTGATCAGCGCTCGGGCGCAGACACGCGCCAGCCGTCACGGAGCCGTCCGGAGCACTCGTCCAACGTTAACAGGTATTGTGTCCGCCAGGGAGGCCCTTCATCGCTCATTCAGTAGTCCGCTGGGGCAAGTGCATGTAGATCCGTCCCACGCTTCCCGTTCAGCCGGGCACCAGCTAGCATCCACACAATGAGCCTCGCCGGGCTCCGATATTAACAGGCAGGGCTCCGATCTCACCTGGGTAGAAATGCAGCCCCAGCAACCAAGTTGATAGTCCGATCCCGGTCCGCAGAAGCCCTCACTTCACCACGAGGCCGCCATATTGCTGTCAGGGGCCGTCTGCATACAAAAAGTATGTTGCGCTTCACATATGGCAGCCCTCTGCAGCTGAGTCGCCTCACTGCCTTCTGCCTTCCTTCAGCTGTGCTGTCCCTCGTTTTTCGGCTTCGGATGGCCCCAGGAATACAGGATTGTGGACGGATTTTACATTCAGCCGGCGGAGCTGCACTAGAGCGCAGCCATATCGCCGTGCGCCGTCTAGCGCCCCTTCGTCCTTAATGTATTACTTAATGCTGGCTTCTGATTCGTAAATAGGCTTGTTCGTCCCTCCTTATCTTTATTTGTAACCTCCCAAGGTGACTAGCCCTTTTACTTCAGTTGTTACATGGTAGGTGTTATTTAGTCTTGTAAGCACTATTTTCTTTATTGAGTTTCTCTTACTGCAGGCACGACGTGCTTTGCTTACATTCAGCGCACCATGCCCGATTTCTCTTTTCAAGCAGCCGGGACAATGGCGGCCACTTCTTTCTAATGCCATAGGTCTTGCATTTATTGCATTATTGCATTGCAGATATTTTTTAATAAGTATCAACACTTCGTTACCAAAGTGCATGAAGAAAGAGGATGAAATGTTGAACCTAAAGTGTCTACGTGTTAGTATTGCAAAAATTCACGTAAACAGCAGCGAGATGGGACTTAGATTATTAACATGGGAGAAGTAAACATGTCACTGTGGTATTGCTGGAGGATCTGTGCAAAGAGTAAACAATCTTACAGCGGTGATACCCAGGTATCACGACCGGTTGCTTGTTCAATTCTTTTACATTTACTGTATCATTGTACTGAATCTAGTAAATAATTGAGTGGCTCATCAAAAATCAAATGGACTATATGTCCCAGTAGCAGCTGCTACTTCTATAAATGGAGCACGCTGCCCTGCCCGAACAGGTGTTTATCTTGGCTGTTTAACGGAACGACAAGTAAAAACTACAGCGTGAAATCAGAACCCCCACCCCTCTGCACAAATACGCAAATCGTGTAAATGCCAAACTCACTTGTGGCTGCAGCACACACTGTATAACAAAACTTCACTCAAGAAAACAACACATTCTGCACAGCAGAAACGATATCTAATCTGGAGGGCGGTGTCGAGGGGGCGGGCCAGTAGGAGGAGAGTCACTGAATAGCAAGCCTGTGCTTTGCAGGGCATTTAATGGGTTCCGGAGTAGCGTGCTACTTGCCAAAAAAGCGCTTCAACACCCCATCGGGGGTAACAAGCGCTATATAAATGTGAACCTTTTTTCCCTCTTCTATCCTTCCGTTATCCCTCTCAATCCAAATAACTGATTAATATCCACCACTCAAATTACTTTCATATTTCACTATACTAATTCAACACTAATCCTTTATGGGTTCCGGAGGAGCGTGCTACTTGCCAAAAAAGCGCTTCAACACCCCATCGGGGGTAACAAGCGCTATATAAATGTAAGCCTTTTTTCCCTCTTCTATCCCTCCGCTATCCTTCTCAATCCAAATAACTGATTAATATCCACCACTCACATTACTTTCATATTTCACTGTACTAATTCACCACTAATCCTTATGGGTTCCGGAGTAGCGTGCTACTCGCCAAAAAAGTGCTTCAACACCCCATTAGGGGTAACAATCGCTATATAAATGCAAACCTGTTTTCCCTCTTCTATCCCTCCGCTATCCTTCTCAATCCAAATAACTGACTAATACCCACCACTCAAATTATTTTCATATTTCACTATACTAATTCACCACTAATCCTTTATGGGTTCCGGAGTAGCGTGCTACTCGCCATAAAAGCGCTTCAACACCCATCAGGGGTAACAAGCGCTATATAAATGCAAACCTTTTTCCCTCTTCTATCCCTCTGGTATCCTTCTGAATCCAAATAACTGACTAACCTATCCACCACTCAAATTACTTTCATATTTCACTATACTAATTCAACACTAATTCTTTATGGGTTCCGGAGTAGCGTGCTACTCGCCGAAAAAGCGCTTCGACGCCTTGTCAGGGGTAGTATGCGCTATATAAATGCAATTACAATACAATACAATACTTGCAGCTCCTGCCCACCTATTTATGCTGAAAATCTGAAGTTTCAGATTACAAGCCCCCCTCCCCACTCTTTAGGAGCTGCAGCATGAAACCAAGCTGCAGAGCTCTAGGAAGAAGTTAAAATCAGTTCTTTTACAATAAAACTGCTTCCTCTGGTCTGGTGTCTTTCCCCTACCCCTTCTCCTGTAAGGTTAACAGCGCTTTGAGATAGTTGCGCTTATATACATGTGCTACATACATGTTCTACACTCACCCTTCTCTGCCTGCACCTGCATAAGACCCTTCGCCATTTTTTGTGTGCCCTAACATTTACATAAAGCCTCTATTCTAGTCTGCACAGGGCCAATATGGGTAACGTGGAAAAAGCCTAGCTCCCTAATCTGCATTTGACTTCCAAGAGTGTAAACCCCTTAGACTTCATATGCATCTGCAAATGACACTTATCCCTCTTCTGCAATGAGGCAATGAGTGATTGGCCTACTCTGCAGTGGGAAATGTTGAATACACAGGTACTCGGTGGTGAATTTATACACAACCCAACCTGAATTCCTTTAGCAGAAAAGTAGTTGGTTGGATGTTGAGTGGAGAAAGATGGTTCTGGCATGGGGTATAACAAAAAACGTTTTAAAATGTATCATGAGGTCTTAAACATAGTGAAAAAAAGTTCTACCATCACAAAAGCAGTGCTGCACAGAATGATTTCAAAAGTCACTTTGGTACGATTGAAAAATGACTATCACCTTTGATGGCCTACACACCGACTGCTCCCACTCAAGTATCCTGCAGTTTCTCGTTTCTCATTTTGAAACTAAGTGTGACACCGTAAGAGGAAGCATCGCAGCGACTGATAAACCAGGTAGAACTCCAAATTCATTGTTGAAAACTAGAAGTGCCCAGATACAAACTAATCCTGAGAGCCTACTCCTCCAACCTCTGTATTTAAGCTTTGGACAATCATCGTGGAAGAGAATGCCGCACTACTGTCCTGAAAGCCTACTCCACCCAATCCTTCTTTCAGCTTTGGTCCATCAATGTCGATCTTGAGAGTCTACTCCGCTCAGTTCCTTCTGTCGTCTTTGGGCCATCATTGTGGAAGAGGATATTACACTTCGGTCCTTAGAACCTACTCCGACCAGCTCCTTCTGTCATCTTTGGGCCAACCTCGTGGAAGAGGATGTCACACTTCGGTCCTGCGAACCTACTGCACCCACTCCATGTTTCAGCTTTGACTCATCAACATGGAAGAGGTTGCCAAACTTCATTCTTGAGAGCCTACTCCGACCAGTTCCTTCTGTCAGCTTTGGTCCATCACTGTGGAAGAGGATGCCAAGGTTATGGTCAGGATTAAACCCACTAATTCAGACATCAGTTCTGCAGTACAGTGGATATTGGGACAATATGCAGGGTTTTTGTCTCATTAACAATATATGATTGTCAATACTGCACTACCAGAAGGCATTGTTTATAATCCCACAAAAAAATAATCTCTACTCCTTTGATCCAAAGATTGAATGTTGACTATATAACAACATGAAAGAACAATCACACAGTGGAGCTGCCCATTGTTAGTGAAACACGAGAAAATATTTCATGGCTCCTTGATGTATTTTTGGTGAAACACACCAGACTATGCAAATTATTATTGGGACCCCGAGGCACCTTCGGGACTGATGGGGATAAATGTAAATGTAGGAATTACGCACGGTCAAGTGGCCATGATTAAGGCTGGCATGATAAATTGCAGATCCTTGTCTAAGCATGCTACGGACATTTGGCTCCTGCTAGCGAGTAATGAGTGGGATGCCTTGTTCTTGACAGAAACATGGTTGAACTCAGACTCAGTAGCAGCAGTAGCCTTGGCTGTTCCTAGCGGTTTTAAAATGTGTTACGCGAATAGAGAGTGCGGGAAAAGAGGGGGAGGGGTTGCTATCATTTTTAAAGACTCCTGGACCTTAGCAGCCTCTGGCCCGCTCAGACTGAATGAGATTGAGGGGCTTAATTTCTGCTTACAAATTGATCCTTCTACTTCCTTTTCCGGCATTCTTATTTATAGACCTCCTGACAGTGCGTCTAACTCAACCCAAGAGCTATGTAATTACATTAACGAGAAATCACTAATGTATGCGAATTTCACCGCGCTAGGGGATTTTAATTTACATGTGAATGATACTACCTGCATACAGGCAGCTCAATTTGTGTTGTCCCTAGAGGGGGCTAATTTAGCGCAACACATTAGATCCCCTACACATAAGGCAGGCCACATCTTGGATCTCGTTTTTTCCAACCTGACCTCCTTGAGTACAGCGGCCCCTATCAAACTGGTCTGGTCGGACCATTGTTTGATTCCTTTTTGTTTTAGGCTCAGCAGACTCGGTCAGAGCAAGGGTAACCAATCCTATATTAAACGAAACTGGAAAAATTTAACAGTGGCGGTGTTGGACCCTATCCTACAGGCCAGCCAACCCACACCTTCATCTGACCCGAACATTGATTCCATAGCCTTTAACCAGTGGTTTGCGACAGCTGTCGAAGCCGCGGCTCCAGCCAAGGCTGCTAGATCGTCAAGGCTCTCACCATCCGCCCCTTGGTTCACGGAGGCTCTTAGGGTGACTAGGAGCAGCTGTAAACGACTGGAGCGGCAGTGGAGGTCAGGCTACAGCGAGTCCGCCAAGAACATCTATAGAAATGCTTTGAAAGAATTCCACAGCATTATTAGGGTAGCTAGAAGAGAGTACTTGGCTGATTGCATTTATAAGGCTGATAACTCGACTAAGGAGGTGTTTAAAGTGGTCAAATCTTTCCTTAAACCCAGAGCTGTGGAGACCACTGTGCAACCCTCACTCGCCTTGTGCGAAAGTATCTCTGTCTTTTTTGACAATAAAATTCAGGAAGTGTATAAATCTTTCTCAGGGTGGTCAGAAACGGAGAAATGTGACAAGAGGCTAGTTAGAGACACAGAACCGTCTTTTATGTCGTTTTCCAGCATTTCCCAACAGGATGCTATGTCAGAAATTGTGAGGTGTAAATCGGGGGCACCTGATGATCCTTGTCCCCCAACACTATGGAAAGTGCTGGCCCACTCCTTGTCGCACACTCTGAAGCACATCTGGAACTCCTCCCTGTCGACGGGTACTTTTCCAGATATCTGGAAACACGCTACTCTCCTCCCGCTAAGAAAAAAAACGAATGGGGATCCCGGGGATCTGACCAATTATAGACCCATCTCTCTGCTGCCAGCTCCGGCTAAGATGTTGGAAAAATTGGTGCAGAGGCAACTGTCTAGTTTTATCGAAAAGGAGGGCATCCTGCATGATACCCAATCTGGTTTCAGGTCGGGATTTAGTACTGAGACAGCCCTCCTGGAGGTGGCGGAACTAGTTAGACAGGCTGCAGATTCAGGGGCCTCCGCGATGCTGGTGCTCCTGGATCTGTCGGCCGCATTCGATACCGTTGACCATACCATGCTGTCAGAGAGACTGCTGGATATTGGTATTGGAGGTTCGGCCCTGGCATGGTTGAAATCCTATTTGGAGAATCGCACTCAGAAGGTTGCGCTTCAACCTTTTCTATCCAAGCCAAAACAGCTCTGGTGTGGAGTCCCTCAGGGGTCAGCACTCAGCCCTCTCCTGTTTAATGTGTACCTGGCTCCTCTGTTTACCCTGATAGCCAATTGGGGGATAAAAGCGATCTCCTACGCATATGATACACAATTGGTTTTTACTTTTAAAGAGCAGACCGAGGTAGCCTTTGAGAGCTTCAAGGGTTGCATGAAAGACATAGCGTTGTAGATGAACAACAACAAACTCAGGCTCAATGCAGGAAAGACAGAGGTGTTGTTCTTCGGGAAAGAGCCACCCCCAGCTTCGGATCTCTGGTGGCCTACTGAAATGGGTTCCCCTCCCTCACCGGCAGATTGTATAAAAAATCTGGGTGTAAAGTGGGAGGCTGACCTTTCCTTCTCGGCTCAGATACGTCAGGTGACTGCCACCTGCTTCTGTCAACTGAGGAATCTGAAGAAATGTTTGCATCTACTTCCAGAGGAGTGTCGGAAAAATATAGTACATGCTTTAGTGACTTCCAGGCTAGACTATGCTAATGGCCTTTATTTGGGTCAGCCAGAGTATCTGATTAAGCGCCTGCAGATAGTGCAAAATGCGGCTGCGAGACTAATCAGGCGAGTGCCGTTCCGCGAGCATGTCTCTCCGCATTTAAAAGCACTTCACTGGCTTCCAGTGAGGAAAAGAATCAAATTCAAGGCCCTGACGCTGGCGTTCCGTGCTATGCATGGCAACTGCCCCATCTACCTGAAACACAGACTACGTGGATACAAACAGTCCAGAACCTTGAGGTCCAATTCCCAAAATCTACTGTGTATCCCCCGTTTTAAAAAGGCACGTATGGGTGGCAGATCTTTTACGCTCGGTGCTGCAAAGCTGTGGAACTCCCTGCCGAGCAATTTCCGCATTATAGAAACAGAGTCCCTCTTCAGGAAAATGGTGAAAACCTGGCTTTTTAGGGCAGACTGAGGGCCCGAGGCTATGCCCTGAGCGGTCCAACGCTGCAATACTTTTCGCTTAGCGCCGGGACACCTCTGTTTGAGGTAGCTGTCGTGCTTTACAAGTGTCTGTATTATTATTATTATTATTATTATTATTATTATTATTATTATTATTATTATGTTGGATCTTATGGCAGCCTTGGATCCATCTCACCATGCCCTGCTGATCTGCCATCTTGAGGAAGCTGTGGAGGTCGACTGGCCTGTCCTAAAATTGCTCTCTTCATTTCTGGCCAATAGATTCCAGAGAGTTAAGCGTCACTTTATGTTTAAGTCTACTGCAGCATGTAAAAATCACCTGTCCCCTTAAATATCCGATATTTACATGAAGCTTCTGCAGGGATTCAGTAGAAAACAAAACCTGCTGCTTCAATTGAATACAGTAGGAAGCTGGATTTTCATGTAGTGTACCAAAATGAGGTACACTTTGTAGAAAGTCTAGACAACCCTTATTGGTTTGCAGGGTTTTAAATTAATAATCCCAAATGCTCTCTTTGTGGTAGGTTGGGCGAGCAGTTTAGGCTTATCAGAGGGTAGTGTTAAGCATTTGTTGTACACACAGGGTCAATAAATGAGACACAGACTCAAGAACAAACTCAAGACCAATTTAGAAAAAAAACATATATTTTTATATAGTTTTAGACACCAAGCTCATCAGAATTGGGTAAGTACTTTAGACGTTATTAAATTTTACAGTAAAAACAGTCGAAAATGACAGGTGTCAGATTTGAGGCATGAGCCTTGAACATGGTAATGTTATCCTATGAGAGAAATATTCAAAGCATAGACACTCTTCCAGACGACTTACTGGACTGTTCTTCTGTACTTAAGCTAATTAGGGGCCAAGGTCCAAGAAAGCACCAATAGTTCAAGTTTACCTGCCCTGGGGTGTCCGGGTGCAGAGGTCCTTTACACGGCGGTAGCCTTGAACGCTGCCCGTTAAAGTAAATGGGAAAAGTACCTGTAAGGAAGAGGCAGCAAGGGGACCAGTCCGGCAAAACCCAAGGGGGGCTTGGCACTTGAGGGTCTCAGGACCACAGAGACAACGTTGGTTTACGTGAACCTGGGCTGTGGAGCTTGGGTGCAGAGGTGTTTTGTCCGGCGGGTCGGTGAGTTAGAGGCTCTCAAGGTTCTCGGTGTTTCTGCAGGAGAGGGAAAAGAAATACAGCAGAGCCACTCTCGGTATGGAGCTGGCCTCTCTCAGAGTCCCTTGATGTGCAGGTAAATTTGGGCGGTGGTGGTGTTCTGACTGAACACAAACAAGCCTTGGTTCTTGCAACTGGGGCTCGGGTACCTTGGGTATTAGTGCAGGGCGGCTCCTGGGCGTCCTGGCATTTTCAAACGTAGCAAGGGGATGAATCTGAACTCATGGAGCACAAAGACCTCTTGCTGGGTTGCTGCTCCCTTGGTGGGCCCAGGGGTTGACAGAACACTGCACCAGGCAGCTGGAGTCCATGCCTGCTAGTGCAGGGGAGTGGCTCCTCCACTCCAAGGGAAATGTCGCTGGGTCGAGGAAGAGCTGGGCAGACCTCAAAGGGTTTGGGGTGCCTGTTCCGCTGCTGGACAAGTCGGAGTCAGTGATTGTCGGGAGAGCAGCAGCCAGCCAGGGTTTTACGCCAAAGTTGATACTGGTCCACAGTTCTCATGTCTTTGGCTCTTCTTTGTCCTTCTTCTTCTGTCAGGCAGATTAATCTGTTTTCCTGGTGTCCTGAATACCCAATTTAGGGGCTTTGAGGAGAGTGTGGGGTAGTAGCCAATAGGCTACTTACCACTGGGCACACTACACCCCCTACATGCCACTTCCTGTGAGGAGTAGGCATAACCCTGTCCTAGGGTTCCTAATTTCACTACAAACAAGATGGCAGGACCCTTCCTTCGAGGAGCACATCAGGTAGCCCACCATAGGGGTGTGACTAGCCTGGAGGTGCAACATGCCTACTTGCATAGCTAATTTCCCACATGTCCTGGTGCCCAGTGGATCTCAGGGCAGAGAGTGGGATCTTCCAGGTCTTGGGGAAGCCGGGGCTCACATATCAAAGGCACCAGCCGCTTTGAATAACCTGGTCTTGATATGCTAAATCACTAGCCATCCTGCTGGAGGAGGTGTGAACACTTTCCTCCGGAGCCAGCATTGTTTCTGGCCTCAGATAGGATGGTCTCTCAGCTGCATGGGGTCAGAAATCTGTCTGTGGTGCAAGGCTGGATGATACCAGTCAGCCAGCACACTAGATAATGGTAGGTTTTTCAGGGGGCACCTATAAGGTGCCCTCTGGGTGCATGTCATAATACATCTAGTACTGGCAGCAATACAGATTTATTAAGGAAGGTGTTTGATACCATACACCATAGGTTTCAGTAAAGCCATCATGTAGTCGGAGAAATCATAATGACCAGTGCCCAGTACATATACTTAAGATGGCTTCTCTTTTCCCTTGTACCATCTAGTAATTGAACTAGGCAGCACAGGGGCATAGCTGCTCATTCAGATATGCTCTCGCATGTAAAATAATGCTCCCTGCCTTAGTGCTACAAGGCCTGCTGTAGGGGTTATTTACATATATTACATGCAGTCACTTTGGCATGGCACACAGTGAGTTTGCCATGTCATGTTTTCACTCATGGTTTGCACCATGACTCGCAGGCTTCCATGGCAGGCTGCATGCAATATGTATGGGGGGTCCCTTACGATGGCATAATACATGCTGCAGTCCTTAGGGACCCTCTTTAGTACCCATGCCTTAGGTATCAGGGGTACCATTTACTAGGGATTTACTGGGGTGCTAAAGTGTGTGCCAACTGTGTTACAATTAGACCATTTACCTTTATTTTAGGGAAAGAGCACTGGCCCTGGGGCTTGGTTAGCAGGGATCCAGTGAACATCAGTTTAAAAACATTAGTACCAATGACAAAATGTGGGTGTGACAATGCCAAAAAGGGCACTTTCCTACACATACTGACGATGACCTGACTTATTACGTGAGATCCCCAAATCAGTTTTTCAACCTACACTCCTGTCTAACTTACAGATGCTCCCGGCCGAGCAATGGTTAGTTGGCGAAAATAGCCTCTGAACCTGAAGTCATCATCTGTTGGAATGAAGCCTATCTTAAGAAACACCTGCAGCAAAATTATTTGCCATACTCTGGAGTTGTGAAGCCATTCTGGAATATTTTAAGTTCAAAATGTGGGCCTACTTTGTGAAACATTGTTCATGTTGTCTCAAATGTATCACCTGTCAATGATAGAGATGTTAGTTCTCATGTTCCACAAGCAGTGATCATTAGGACAGTTGTTTCCTGAAGAGTGGGTGTTCCAAAACATTCATTTTTGGATATTGGCAGAAGTGAGTTGCTGAGCTGTGGAAATTGCAGGCTCTGGAGGCTTCTCTTGTGTGTTTGAAAATGTGACCATGTCCTGGAGCTAGCAGAAACTTTCTTTCACTCCCTGTGAATGCCAGTATTAAACTGAATGGCATGTATCTTTAAGTGGCTCCTATTTTCCAGCAGTGAACAGTTCGACAGTTTAGATAACGGCCTCTGTGTTTGAATATACTACTAGAATATCAAGCCCTAATATCGTGCTCCAAAAATATTGTAACCAGAATATCAAATGCAAACATTTAGTGAAGGTAAATATACATGGTAAGTATAGATTTACTATAGTCAACACCACATATATGCACCTTGATGATACATATATCCATGAAATAAACAAAGGTTAGGGATAAGTTATAGATAGGAAATCTTTATTTATTCTTTCAATACAAACCCAATGTAAGCAACACAAACATTAGAAATTAGGAAGTTACAGTTATAACTTAAATGTGTAATTCACACAGCACATCGCGCATCTCCGTACATAGAGTTACTTATAACTTAAATGTGTAATTTAGGCACCGCCTTCAAATTACTATAAGTTCCGCTCCATTGTACATATTGTTGTCACCTTACTCGCCACACTACATTAACTATAACTTGCCACTCTACCATGTACTCTGTTCTGACAAATCATCTCATTTGAGATGTCATAAGTGCTGAAATAAAAGCTCTGATTTCACGTGCTGTAACTTATGTAATATGCAAGGGTATAACCAGTGCATGGAGAAATTGTGAGCTATAATGTACGGCTTAAATTATTAATTTAACAGAATTTCTAATGTTTGTGTTGCATAAGTTGAGTTTTTAAGGAAAGAATAAAAAAGGTTTCCTAACTATAACTTATCCCTAACCTTTGGTGTTTTCATGGAATTTCAAGCGTTTTTATTTTTTAATAAAAATGTGTTTCAAATTGTAGTGTTGAGAGTTATTTATTAATGTGTAATTAATTGTAGTGCCGTACAGTAAAAGTGAGGAGAGTGTGGTCGAGTCGAATGTTGTACAGTGGACTAATGTAGAGTGAAATACAGTGCAGAAGAGTGGAGTGGTGTACAGTGAGATACAGTGGAGTAGAGTGTTGTAGAGTGGAGTAGCATACAGTAGAGTACTGTGTTGTACAGTGGAGCTTCATATAGTGGATGATTGGACAGAGTGAGGTAAAGTCTTGTACAGTGGAGTACAGTGGAGTAGAGATGGATGGAGTGGTGTAACATACTGTGGACTAAAGTAGAATATATTGTATCATCATGTCGGAGAGTAGAGTGGCTTGGAGTGGATTACAGTGTAGTTGTGTATTGTACAGTAGAGTAAAGTCTTATGAACTGAAGTGCCATCTTGTAGACTAGAGTGGAGTGCTATGTTGTAGAGTATTCAAAAGCGTCATATAGTGGAACAGAGTGTTGTACAATGGAGTGTACATGCATAGACCGGACTCTAGAGTAAGAAAGGGAAATGTATGGGATAGAGAGTAGTAGAGTCTTGTAGTGTGACATAAAGTGTAAAATACCAGGGAGAAGGTAATCGGGCTAGCTCCCCTTGGGACGGTCCTCCTTTCCAGCTTTCCTGCAGTCTGCTACCCTCTGCTGCCTTCAGTTTTGTTCCTCATCCGCTCGTTCTCTGCTCATTTTTCTGCCTCTTCTCTGCTCGCTCCTGCCCTGTATTTTGTCTCTTGCTGCTCGTTTCTAACCTTTATTCTGCCTATTTCTGCACATTTCTGACCTTAATTTCTCCTCTTTCTGTTCGTGTATGAACTTTATTTTGCCTCTTTCTGCTCGTTCCTGACCTTTATTCTGCCTCTTTCTGCTTGTTTCTGACCTTCATTTTGACTCTTTCTGCCTGTTTTCCACTTCTTCCTGCCATTTCCCTCCTCCCGCTGTTGCTCTTCTCCCACCACCCAGCACCCCGCTCTTCCCCAGGACCTACTTAATAGAGGCTGAAGCGTAACCTCAATGAGCAGGTCCTTGTGCCAGCTCCCCCTGCGACTGTCCTCCTGTCCAGTTTGTCTGCAGTTCGCTACCCTCTGCTGCCTTCGGTTTTGTGCCTCTGCTCATTTTTCTGCCTCTTCTCTGCTCACTCCTGCCCTCTATTTTACCTCTTTCTGCCCATTATTTTGCCTCTTTCTACTCATTTCTGCCCTTTATTTAGCTTCTTTCTGCTCGTTTCTGTGCTTTATTCTGCCTTTTTCAGCTAATTTCTAACCTGTATTTTGCCTCTTTCTGCTCGTTTCTGACCTTTAATCTGACGTTACATCCACAGCATCCAGATACCTCTAGGGGTGACAGTGCTGCACTACACAAATGCTGATTGATTAATATAGCTTTATACAGTGGAGATATAGAGAGTGGAGGAGAGTGGCATACAGTGGAACAGCGTACAGTGCATTGGCATACACAGCAGTGGAGTGCAGTGGAATAACGTACAGTGGAGTAGCATAAAGTAAAATAGAGTACAGTGGAATATCATACACTGTAATAGTGTACATTGGAGTGTACAAGAGTGGATTGGCATATGAGGGAATAGCATACAGTGGAGTGTTGTAGAGTGAAGAGGCATAGAATGGAGTAGGATATATTGGATTAACATACAGTGGAGTAGCGTACAGTGAAGTGGAGTAGCATAGACTCAAGTAAACTAAGATAAATTGGAATAGTGTCTCGTACAAAAGAGTGGAGTGCTGTATCGTATAGTGTTTGAAAGTGTTATTGAGAGCAGTAGAATGTTGGACAATAGAGGGTATGGCCATAGACTTGAATATAAATTTAGACAGTGAAGTGTACGTGGAATACAGCATAGTAGAGTGGCATAAATCTATTAGTGTTTTGTGAAGTGGAGTTATATAGAATGAAGTAGCATACAGTGGCGTACCATAAAGTGGAATAGCGTACGATAAAGTGTCGAAGTGTGGAGTGGCATACAATGGAATAGCGTGGAGTGAAAAGGGGTACAGTGGAGTTGTGTATTGGGAATAGCGTACAGCTGAGCAGTGTACAGTGGAGTGGCGTACAGTGGAATGGTGTAGATTGGAGTGGTTTATCGTGTAGAGCAGTACAGTGTAGCGGGGTATGGTTTAAGTTAAATTTTTGGAGGCTTTACATTATGCTGTGTAGATTAACGCAACTCAGCAGCTTGCATTGCATTGCTTTTCTGTAGATGTACCAAGCAAAGGGCGATGCATGGTGGCCTTGCATTGTTTGGTAAATCTTATGTGAGTATTGTGTGCCCTTGCGATAATATGTGTAACGCAAGGGTAACACAATAGCATCCCAAATTTTTCCCTAGTGTTCTATTGTGCCACAGTATACCGCTAAAGTTAGTGGTATACCATGGCACTTGGTGATGCGAAGCCAGTGTATAATTGGCTAATGTCTGCCTTTATAAATGTAAAAGACAGGCATGATTTTTTTTTTTACACTTTTGGTCTGTTGTGGCTTAGGGCCTTAAATGTAGGTAATAATTTTGTTTTATTTTCATACCTACATATTACCATTTTCTTAAGTAGTAATAGGCATGGAATTTTTTTTTAGTTTCTATATACTTTTGTAACCACTTACACAGTACCACAGTACTACCTAGCATGTACTGTGTTTTTAACAATATTTTCTACTTTTTAAAATATGTATTGTAAGTGATGCGGTTATTTATAGGTATTACCGCAGTAATGCGTAGATTTGTTTTACATAATTAAATATGTACAAAGTTGTAAAAACACTGTAGCACACTATATTTGTGGAATACTGTGTATTGCATAGTTTCTTACATATTGATTTTTAAAAAAAATTAAGGTATCTTGGTAATGCCTAGGTTATACCTTGGCAGTACCGCGGTACACTGTGATATTTTTATAAAAATATATAGAAACTTATAGTTATGTTTCCTTACCTAGTACCACTTCAATTAAGTAGTAATAGGTAAGGAAAACAGGTAAAACCTAATACTTACCTATATTTTTTTATTTTATTTTTTTATTTTGTTTATTGATTTCAACCAACATATAGACAGCTCATACAAGCAAAATCAATACAGGACATTAATTAGAAACAAAACTCTCCCACCCACCACCCCCCAGGCAGAAGAATCAGCGAGTCATGGTACAGTTAGGCTAGCAATAAGAAAAAATAAAAATTGTACATCATCAATGAGTCATTGACAGAGTAATGCCAGTATAAGCAGTGGGACAAGTCCTGCAAACAGCCCTTCAGTGCCAACAAGCAGCATGGGCAGACAGAGCTATACTTACCTATATTTAACACCCTAAGCCAGAACACCAGCAAAGTGGCATTAAAACAACATGGCTGCCTGCAATTTTTGTAAAGACAGTCATTATCCTATCACATAATGACTTGTCTTTGCTAGGTACCATGGTACTACCTCGAAACTACAGTGACAACAGATATCACTAAGTTCAAAATGTTAATAACTCTAAAAATACTTACCCTTTGTTGATGCCACCACAAAAAAAGATCAACTGCACACTATAATCTTTAATCCTGCTGAATTTAAAGTAAATCCGACTGACCAATTTTATGCTACGAGCGCTCAAAAAGTCTATGTAAAATGCATTGTGGTCCAGATCTGTTTTAGGACACCCCTTTAACTTTGCACCTTTTTCACGAATCTCTGCAAAACTTTCCATCATCTGCCAATGTACATCGAGGAATAGTTCTGGAATGTTTCTTGGATATTCGCCAAACATGCTCAAAGTTATTAAGAAGCAAATATTCCAGGAATTCCTATACCTGGCTACCCTAACTGTAACTACAGAGTGGCTACTGCCACTCTGTAATATATATATATATATACAGTATTAGGAGATCCTATTATAGGTGGACTAATGCCGAAAAAACCAGCAATTACCTTCAGAAAAACAGCTACTATGGGTAATGCTTTGGTGAAAACAACCCGGAGGATGTTGAGCCCAGTACATGGCTCACATCCAGAACGGGCTTCTTTAAATGTTCCACCTGTAAGGCTTGCCAATATGGTATAAACACCAAGTCGTATCAAACACCTTTTAGCCAAAAAATCCACCCTATCAAAAAGTATTTGTCCTGCAAAACTGAATTTGCTGTGTATGCATTAGTATGTAGCTGTAATTTGCTCTACATAGGCAGCACTAAACTGGCAGTCCATAAAAGAATTCTTCAACATACATGTGCCATTGTCAACTATGATCCAAGCTACCCTGTGGCAAGGCACTTTAAGGACATACATGAAAGCAGCCTCAAACACTTCAAATATTATGTCTTAGACTCAGTGCCAGTTGCCAAAAGAGGAGGAAACAGGGAGACCAAACTTAGGCGCTTGGAAACTAGATATATCATAGAACTTGACACTAAGCAGCCAGGGGGTTTAAATACCAGTGAAGATATGCATACATACCTGTGATTACTTATTTAGGCCAATTATTTTGTAACTATATTGTAATTATCTTGTTTGTCCCAGTATTCTGTTAGATCTTTGGAATCAGTAACATGTCTCTAGATGCCTTTTATATCTGTGTAACTATGAGGAATCCATTGTAATTTTAACCATCTTGCAAAGATTACCACAGAATATGAGAACATTATTTTAGCAACCATCATCGTGATATCAATGTCTATTTCAGGAGTTTTTAGTTAATTTATTGGGGTTTTAGGTTGAAATTGTTTTATATAATTTTATATAATTTGTTTGTGGGAATCAACCGTTTAACACTCCCAGCATGGCAACATTAACTCCTACCTCTATATAGCCATCTTTTGATATCCACAAATACTTTGTCTATAATTTATGGGTTCCATAGAAGTGGAAACGGCATTAGTCCTTTCCGGGTGACTGCTAGCAACCATTTGCACATAATTTGTATTTTTGCACTTATATTGCACTATTTGCACAAATAGGTATATAATATAGGACTGGCACATTAGGATATTTTTTTGGGGGGTTTACATAATGCACTTATTTAGAAAAAATTTCTTTTTAAATAGCAGTTCCTTAAGGCATAGTTTTATAGCCAGGATGTGAATATCAGTATTTATACTTTTATCTTTCCCTCTTTTAATAATTGGCTTTGAATATACGTATTTTACCATGATGTTTTTTACCCTGGATGAATTTTATACAATTTATATATCATTAATGCATTTATGCTTTGATATGTTTTTCCAGTGTAGTATGTTTACCATGTCTATAGCTGCTATCACATGACACTTGCACTTTAAAAAGAAGTAATCCCGCCTTTGGCGCTGACATGTGATCAAGGCCAGTTTACCGGCCGAAACGCGTCATGGCGACATGGTGATTGCTGAATAAAATCATCAAAACGTATTTTGGGTCCACTCTTGCCTTATTTCGTGGATGAAGTGTTGGGCAAGCCTGCAGCCATATTTACTGGATTGACCTCCTCCGGTTAAGTGGACCCCCTCTCCGCAAGCAGGCTCCGTGGTTGGCGGTCAATTTCTTTCGGGACCTCAGCACACCGGCGTTGACAGTTTCGACAGCCAGCGTTGGATCTGCAGTGGTACCCGGAAGTACATGCAAATAATTCCGGGTCGGGAATCCACGGAGCTCCCTGTGTGTGCGCAAGCAGAACGAGGAGCCAGTCGTAGGAGCAGATCGCAGAGGAGCAGTTCTTGGACACGTGCGCAGGAGCTCGGATGAGCCCAGCTGCCGCATTAGAGACCACTCTGCAGCCGGCCGGCGATTAACAGGTACTTCAATGGCGCAACAGCTATCGCACAGGTGGGGAGGCAAAAGCTTTAGTCTCCAGCCCCTTGGGATTACTTGGTGGGGGCTGTCAGCAAAGCACATCATAATAATGTTAAATCAGCAATCACCATGTCAGCCGCAGCGCTTAGAGACCGCGAGTCCGCAGCGGAGGAAATGTTCATGGATAATCCTCCTCAGAGGCAGCAGCCTAATGAATGTGGAACCGTAAATCTCACAACAGGAGTCAAGGGATTAAAAGACAATTATCGCACTTTGGAAAAACTAATGCGACAAGAGACTGCAAAATGGTGGGAGGCGAAATCTCTCCAGAAATATTTGGACGCTGGGAGAATACCAAGGGGGCTTAGGATAATGCTAGCCCCCAGTTATGACACCCCCAATCCACGCATGATGGCAGAGTGGGCCGAGTGCAATCTCGATTCCTCCCGCAGATTGTTCCAAATATTGGTTAAATATGCGGAGGTGGATCGCATAGAACTTCAAAGCAAAATAGATGTGCTCACAGTGGAAATAGAAACACCGGGGGATCCACAAACAAGAAAGAAATATCACGAAGAGATGATGTCAAGGCTAAACAAGGAGGAGGACAAGATTAAGCAAAGAAAAATTTATAAATTCCAAAGGGACAAAGATGAATACGCCAATGGGCAAATTTTCACGTTTGCCAGAAAATATGATGCTTTCAGAAATAAACCACCTAGGGGCAACACATATTCCCAAGAGTACAATGATGAGCTGGGCGGAGCAACCTCAACTTCTGCGTCCGATCTCAGCTCGGTCATAGAGAGTGAAACCGAGGCGGAAAATATAAGGGGAAGACCAGCTCCAGGGGCAGTCAAGCCATCTCTGGGCGAAGAATTGGACTACATGAGAAGAAACCGCAGAGAAACACTGAGGCCGAGAATCACCAAACCGGCAAAAACGAAGGACAAAAGAGCCGGCGGCAGCGAAGGAGGGCAGCCAGAGAAAGGTGGCAACAGTGGAAATCCAAAATCAATGAGAGGACGGGGGCAATGGAGAAGGAAATAGAATCTTGCCCTACCATGCTCACTGACAGTGATTTGAATGAAACGGTCAACATAAACAATACCATCATTAATTTAACGGACATTAGCCTCAACGCATCGGAACAACAAATCCTATCACTAGGATTGTCGTATTGCCCCAAAACAGACTTTGATTACACCAACACCCGTGCGGATATCTATAAATTTGTCAGAAAACTTAAACTACAAAAATTTCACAAATTGAAGACAAAACCGCAGGGGCTTTCAAATGTAATGGATGCGCAGAACCAGTCAATGATTGAGACTGAAGAATGTAATTTAACAGTTTCTGACCTTAGCACACTAAAAGACTTGTACAACTTGGGTAATGTAGGCCCTATGAGTGATGATCGGGGTTTAGATCAACTGGAACACACGGAACTTGCAAAGCAGGATCTTTTATCCCCACGCTTTGAAACATGTGCCAAACCAACAACAAGTTTCAAAGAAAAATCTAAATTTATACCTATCATGCCCCGTGACTCCCTAGATCTATTCAATGAGCATGTAGTGATGGAAATTAAGCAGTTACATGCGGAAACTAACAAAACCAATAACAAAATCAAAAATCAAGAACGTAAATATCAACAACTGATGGAAAAAATTAACAATAACAAGCAGGTTGTAGTGAGAAATGCGGACAAAGGGGGAAATGTGGTGCTATGGCCCCTCAAAGATTACACGGAGGAAGCAGCGAAACAACTAAGTGATGTGGACTGCTACCGAAAAAGCTCTATGCAGAAGTTCAAACAAGCACAAGACAGCTTTTTCGGCAAACTATTGGCGTGGAAAAGCATGGGCCTATTGAACCTACAGGAATACAAATATCTCAAAAAAGAAAATCCAACTATCCCCCTTTTATACTTTGTCCCTAAAGTGCACAAATCAATAGATAAGCCTCCAGGCAGACCTATTATCTCGGCATGCGATGGGCCACTTGAGAATATGTCCATCTATATTGATTCTTTTCTACAAGAACACGTGAAAAAACTTGACTCATATGTACAAGATACCAGTGACTTCATCAGGAAAATTGATAACATTAAATGGCAGGAGGGCTATTGTCTTATAGCCCTGGATGTAGCACAATTGTACACCTGCATAAGAAACAAAGATGGAGTCAAAGCAGTGGAATATTTTCTGGCCAATAGACCTATGAGATATGCTAAACATAACCAAATGTTATTAGACTTATTGATATTTTGTTTGGAGAACAACCTGTTTTTATACAAAAATCAAATATACCAGCAAATTCAGGGAGTAGCAATGGGGGCCAGCTATGCTTGTCTCTTTATGGGATAGTGGGAGGAGCTGGTCCTCATGAAGCAATATGCTCGTATTTTCTCCGACAAGGCAATAGTCTGGTTAAGATTCATTGACGATCTGTTTATTGTCTGGAATGGCTCAGAACAAAGTGCACATGATTTTATTGCAGATATAAACACCAACAACCTGAATTTAAAATTTACATATTCCATCAGCTGTGAAAATATATCATTCTTGGACACGAGGGTATACATCTCCAATAACAAACTGGCAACCTCTCTCTACAGAAAACCTACAGCAGGCAATGCTATTTTGCATGCAACAAGTGCCCACCCATCCCACCTTATACATAGCCTCCCCCACGGGGAGATGCTGAGGATATGTAGTGAGGACCTAGATGCCCAAGCCAGACAACGAGAATGCAAAAATAGGTTCCTCCAGAGAGGGTACAATACACATACTATTGAAGCTGCAATATCCAAGTCCAGAAGCAGGACCAGACAGGATTTACTACAGTACCGATCAAAACCCATGTCTAGAACTGGTACAACACCCGATGAGTCTACTCGGCTCATCTTAGGGTACTCCAGACAGGAAGGACAGATAAGGGCCATCATACGACGCAATTGGCATACAGTATTAGGAGATCCTATTATAGGTGGACTAATGCCGAAAAAACCAGCAATTACCTTCAGAAAAACAGCTACTGTGGGTAATGCTTTGGTGAAAAACAACCCGGAGGATGTTGAACCCAGTACATGGCTCACGTCCAGAACGGGCTTCTATAAATGTTCCACCTGTAAGGCTTGCCAATATGGTATAAACACCAAGTCATATCAAACACCTTTTAGCCAAAAAAAACCACCCTTTCAAAAAGTATTTGTTCTGTAAAACTGAATTTGCTGTGTATGCATTAGTATGTAGCTGTAATTTGCTCTACATAGGCAGCACTAAACTGGCAGTCCATAAAAGAATTCTTCAACATACACGTGCCATTGTCAACTATGATCCAAGCTACCCTGTGGCAAGGCACTTTAAGGACATACATGAAAGCAGCCTCAAACACTTCAAATATTATGTCTTAGACTCAGTGCCAGTTGCCAAAAGAGGAGGAAACAGGGAGACCAAACTTAGGCGCTTGGAAACTAGATATATCATAGAACTTGACACTAAGCAGCCAGGGGGTTTAAATACCAGTGAAGGTATGCATACATACCTGTGATTACTTATTTAGGCCAATTATTTTGTAACTATATTGTAATTATCTTGTTTGTCCCAGTATTCTGTTAGATCTTTGGAATCAGTAACATGTCTCTAGATGCCTTTTATATCCGTGTAACTATGAGGAATCCATTGTAATTTTAACCATCTTGCAAGGATTACCACAGAATATGAGAACATTATTTTAGCAACCATCATCGTGATATCAATGTCTATTTCAGGAGCTTTTAGTTAATTTATTGGGGTTTTAGGTTGAAATGGTTTTATATAATTTTATATAATTCGTTTGTGGGAATCAACCGTTTAACACTCCCAGCATGGCAACATTAACTCCTACCTCTATATAGCCATCTTTTGATATCCACAAATACTTTGTCTATAATTTATGGGTTCCATAGAAGTGGAAACGGCATTAGTCCTTTCCGGGTGACTGCTAGCAACCATTTGCACATAGTTTGTATTTTTGCACTTATATTGCACTATTTGCACAAATAGGTATATAATATAGGGCTGGCACATTAGGATATTTTTTGGGGGGTTTACATAATGCACTTATTTAGAAAAAAATTCTTTTTTAAATAGCAGTTCCTTAAGGCATAGTTTTATAGCCAGGATGTGACTATCAGTATTTATACTTTTATCGTTCCCTCTTTTAATAATTGGCTTTGAATATACGTATTTTACCATGATGTTTTTTACTCTGGATGAATTTTATACAATTTATATATCATTAATGCATTTATGCTTTGATATGTTTTTCCAGTGTAGTATGTTTACCATGTCTATAGCTGCTATCACATGACACTTGCACTTTAAAAAGAAGTAATCCTGCCTTTGGCGCTGACATGTGATCAAGGCCGTTTTACCGGCCGAAACGCGTCATGGCGACATGGTGATTGCTGAATAAAATCATCAAAACGTATTTTGGGTCCACTCTTGCCTTATTTCATGGATGACGTGTTGGGCAAGCCTGCAGCCATATATATATATATATATATATATATATATATATATATATATATATATATATATATATATATATATATATATATATATATATATATATATGTATTTAAATATAGAGGATTGTTTGTCACAAATTGTGGAAAAATGATATACATTAAGGTGGGCAGCCGTATGATATGTTGAAATTTTCATGTATAAACAAGATTGGAAATAGGAAGCAAGTAATGAATTTTACTGCCTGATGTATATATTGAAACTCTGATTATGCACTAGCATGGTTGTAACAGTGAAAATGAAAAACATAATGCCCGGTATATGAATTGGAATTTTGATTATGCACTAGCATGGTTAAAATTATTAAAACGCATAACAAAATGTTGAAGGATTGCGTTTGTTCGAACATGTGTAAAGATGGCGCCCACAATAGCGATGTGACAAACTCTGTAGTGCCAAAGAAGGTTTGTCCTTTGTCAATGTTGATGATTTGTAAAAAGATATTTTAACAAGTGAAAATGGCATTTTTGCATCGTGAACAAGGCAGCGTGACGCTGCCGAAACGCGTATATGCCGTCACTGTAAATGAAATAAAAACCGAGTGAAAATTACCCCATGGAGTGTTGGATGATTACTGCCAAATGTGAGTGGTGATTTTGTCGGAATATTGAGAAACGCGGTGGGCGTTTCATGACCAGGAACCCCGACGATCAGGAAGCACGCCAGTTTGACCGCCATCTGGATTTTGTTTGAAAGGAGACAGGTGTGCCCCCCGTTAAACCATACCGTTACTGCCGGGAGCGTGAAGGAGTGTTGTGATTGCGAGGAGGAACCCGTAGACGGTGATCGGAGGCTCTCGGAACGTGGTGGAGAACTCGCGGCGCACTCCGGTAAGGTGGGCAAGTGTAAGGGAGGCGCGGGAGCCGGGCTGGAAAGCAACAACATCTCTGGATACAATAAAAGAGAGCATAGGAGTTACCAAGAAAGCGAGGGGCAATACACCGGTTTCAAAAAAATGAGTGACGAGGAGTGTGCGGCTCGGGAGCAAGAGGCTCTAAAACGTTTTGAAGAAAGTGCATTATCGGTGAACAGGGACAGAGGAGTATCTGTCCCATCGGATACTAACGAATTGGGAAAACAGCTGCAGGAATTCGAGAAATTGAAGAAGAGAGAGATCTCACGTTGGTGGGAGGTGGCATCCTTACGCCAATATTTGCAAGTAGGACGAGTCCCGCGAGGACTCCGTATAATGATAACACCAACGTATGAAAATCCAAATCTGTAAATGTTATGCGAGTGGGCGGACAATAGTGCGAACAGCTCGACGAACATGATTTGCATTTTAGTGAAATTTGCAGAACGCGAGAGACAGGAAATAGTGACAAAAATTAAGGAATTGAATAATATTCTGGAAAAACACAGAGATCAAGTCAAAGTGGATAAATTCAGAGGAGAAATGAAAAGCAAACTAGAGAAATACGAAAAACGTATAAAAGACAGGAAGGCGACTAAGTTTCTACGCGACCGTCTGGATTATGAAACAGTGCGTATTTATACATTCGCCAAGAGATTTGATTCAGTGAGAAGACAAAAAGTCCAGAGTGGTGTAGTTGCGCAACAAGAGACCTCACAAAGTGAAGCAAGTTCAGACACTGGTTCTGAACTAGAGCAGGAGGAACAAGGAAGAAGAGGAGCAACAAATACAAGGCTTACTGTCACGGATGAACTCCGTTTATTACAGTTAGACCAACAAACAGACCATCGTACCATGAGAGGTCGGGGGAGAGGAAGAGGTCGAGGAAGAGGAAACAGAGAAGAAGAGGAGAAGGATACAGGAGGAGCACGAGAATGGCAAACATCCAGATCAATGCGCTCCAACAAGAAAAAATCAACGAAGAAATAAGTTCCAATAATAAATTTGAGTACTATAGTTTTATCAGCAGAAGAACAATCTATATTGGAATTGGGCCTTTCCTACTGTGATGAGAATGAATATAACTACGCAAACAGTAGAATGGACCTGTATCGATTTGTGCGTAAACTTAAACTATCAAAGATGTTTACAAACAAAAATCTCCAAGAATCCTCTTCACTGGGAACTCAGTCAATTCCCCTTAGTGAACAAAGTTTTCTAAATGTAACAGATGCACCTGTCTTGGAAGACTTATTATCATTGTACAATGAGAACAGTGAGGGATCAATAAATACGAACAAGCCTACGGAAAATAATGAAGTAGCAAGTCTCCTGAGTTTTAATTTGGAGAAAGGTGATCGTACTCCATTTCGTCCGCGTTCACGATTTAATCCGCAGATGGTGCGTGATAACTTGGACATCTTTTCGGACAATGTAATAATGGATCTTAAACATTTACATTATAAAGTAGCTCAACAAAAGAAAAAGATAAATCCCAAGCGAGCATTAATACAAAGAACTGTAAAAAGAATTAAAAAAGAAGATGGAGTATTGGTTAAACCCTCAGACAAGGGAGGGAATGTCGTGCTCTGGGGACGTGAACTTTACAAAAAGAGGCACTCAGCCAGTTGAATAACAGTGAGTGCTATCAAAGAATTGATATGAAGGAATATGAAGTGGTGAAAGAACAATTTTTTAAGAGACTGGATTTTTGGAAAGAACAAGAAATGTGAAGCTGGGACGAATATATGTACATCAAACAAGAGAACCCGGTGATACCAGTCTTTTATATGCTACCCAAAGTGCATAAAAGTACCACCACTCCACCAGGGAGACCTATAATATCTTCATGTGGCAGCTTGTTCGAAAACGCTTCGAAATATATTGAATATTTCTTGAACCCTATTGTAAAAACATTAACATCTCATATAAAAGATTCGACTGATTTTTTTTAAATGTATTCATGACGTGCGTTGGAATGAAACAACAATGGTGTTATTGACTCTTGACATTGCTACTTTATACACAAGTATAAGACATATTGATGGTTTAAAAGCCACTGAATACTTTTTAAATAGAAGACCTATGAGATTTTTTAATCATAACAAAATGATTTTAGAAATGATGAAGTGGTGCCTTACTAAGAATATGTTTTTATTTGGAGAAGAATTGTTCCAGCAAGAACAGTGGCCGGCCATGGGCACCTGCTTCGCCCCCAGCTATGCTGGTGGGAGGAGCAGGTGCTCGGTGGGCCGTCACTGGAACAATGGTCTGAGAATGACCTACTATGGGTAAGGTTTATAGATGACGTTTTTGTACTGTGACAGGGTACAGAAAGCAATATAGAATTATTCATCAGGGACCTTAACTCAAATAATCTCAATTTGAAATTTGTGGGACATCATAGCAATACCTCCATAGATTTCCTGGACATTAGAATAAGACCAGTGGAAGGGAAACTAGAAACAACCATCTTCCGGAAGCCAACGGCTGGCAATACTATTCTACATGCATGGAGCTCCCACCCTGTGCCACTCATCAGGAGTATACCTTTTGGTGAGTTCTACAGGGCGCGGAGAGCCTGCAGCAATGTGGAAGAGTATAATAGAGTAGAGCAAGAGATGACCAGCCGTTTTATTCAGAGGGGCTATCCACCGACAATCATATGTGGAGCCGCAACGAAGGCCAGGAATTTGGAAAGACAGAAGGTACTGTTTGAACCATCCAGAACCCAACAAAGAAAAAAACAATGGGGGTGTCTAGAAACTCATCGATTTATAACGACTTTTAATACAAAACATAAGGAGGTGAGGTCCATTTTAAATAAACATTGGCATCTTATTAAAGATGATCCAGTACTGGGCCCTAAGGTTAAAAAACATCCTGAAATAACGTATTGAAAGTCGAAGTCCTTAAAAGATCAGATTGTCAAGAGTGAATATCAAGAAAGGAGGGGGGGAGCCCCCACATGGCTTCAACAGAAAATGGGTTTTAGAAAGTGTTTTAAATGTAAAGTGTGTCAACACGGAGTCAATCTTACACATTTTAAGACATCTTTTAATAAAACCATTGTAATCAAAAGTTTTCTAACGTGTAGATCTAGCTTTGTGATCTATATGTTGAAATGTCCTTGCGGAAAAATCTATATAGGGAGTACCACCTTACCTGTATATAAAAGAATTCTTCAACATCGGAGAGCAATTGTCAACCAAGATAGGACATATCCGATTGCTGGCATTTTGAAATTCATCATCAAAGTAACCCTATATTTATGCAGTACAGTTGTATAGCTGAAATCCCCAGAAAGAAGAGAGGGGGGAATAGGGAGAAGGAACCCCGTAGTTTGGAGACATATTATATATTGGAGTTCGATAGCATGGAACCTCATGGGTTAAATGTGGATGAAGATCTATACTTGCTTAGACTGAGAGAAAATTGTAGAGTTTGCACATTCAAGAACCATTTTCTTTTATGTTTGTATAGTAGAGGAGGAGGAATGAAGGACATTGGCACTTTAGATTTAAGCACTTTAGATGTAGCACTTTATATTTATTAATATACATTACCATGCTTGGAGTACTTGACGTATGCATATTAGTTGAGAGGAAAGAAAGAAATGCTCCTCATTGTTAAATAGTGTATCGTGAAGTGTATGATTTTTTTAAATATACTGAAGCATTTGCACTTTAAATTAGTCTAGTACTGTAGAAGGGTATATAGAGAGTAGGAAAAGGAACTCTCTTCTATATACTAAAGCACTAGCACTTTTTGAATGATGGTACTGTATAATTAACAAAGCACTAGCACTTTTTATTATATAAAGTGGAGGATGAAGTTGAGCACTAGCACTTTATCAGAGGATTGTTTGTCACAAATTGTGGAAAAATGATATACATTAAGGCGGGCAGCCGTATGATATGTTGAAATTTTCATGTATAAGCAAGATTGGAAATAGGAAGCAAGTAATGAATTTTACTGCCTGATGTATATATTGAAAGTCTGATTATGCACTAGCATGGTTGTAACAGTGAAAATGAAAAACATAATGCCCGGTATATGAATTGGAATTTTGATTATGCACTGGCATGGTTAAAATTATGAAAACGCATAACAAAATGTTGAAGAATTGCGTTTGTTCGAACATGTGTAAAGATGGCGCCCACAATAGCGATTTGACAAACTCTGTAGTGCCAAAGAAGGTTTGTCCTTTGTCAATGTTGATGATTTGTAAAAAGATATTTTAACAAGTGAAAATGGCGTTTTTGCATCGTGAACAAGGCAGCGTGACGCTGCCGAAACGCGTAGATGCCGTCACTGTAAATGAAATAAAAAACGAGTGAAAATTGCCCCATGGAGTGCTGGAGGATTACTGCCAAATGTGAGTGGTGATTTTGTCGGAATATATATATATATATGTATGTATGTCTGTATGTATATATATATATATATATATATATATGGAAAGGGATTTCCTGTGTTTTCCTCGAACCATAGACACCAATCGTTACAGAGGATCACAGAAAGGCAGCACTCTCATCAGCAAAGACGCAAGCAAGTTAAAGTTGTTCGGCGTTTACCATTTTTATTTTTATTTTTTCAATAATTTTTCTCCATTTGATTTTTCTTTATAACACGTGCAAAGTGCCAAGTGCCTCAAGGAACAAACAAACGACCTACGCGTTTCGTCCGGGTCATGTGATTATGGGTGCAGGGTGTTTAAAAAGAGGTGGGTTTGACCCGCCCTCAATTACAAAAAAAACATCCCAAATAAAAAACATCACTTAAAGGAACAATAAAGCAAGCATTCAAGCATAGCCACTTGCCAGAAGCACTAAAGAACTCAAGAAAAAATATGAAGAAAAAACATATGAGCCTACAAACATCTCTTAAAGCTCATGTAGATAATCAGCTTAATATGCTATTGCACAATCAGAGACTAGGAAGTTTGAGATCACATATGTAACTGGCTCATAAACAAGTTCCATCCAAAATGGACCTGCTAAGCTGTTGATCTTATAACATCTTATAACATATCATTGTTAAGTCAGGAGTAACTAATTATTTAGTTAGTCGCTGAGAGAAAAATTATATCACAAAGTGAATACCTCTGTTGGGCAAAAGATAAAATAGTATAGTAGTTTTTTGGGGGTACACATTTATCAAATATTGGTGAAGTACCAAATAAAGTAAGCAAGAGGCAGAAGTAACCCATTCTTGATCAAATGCCTCCAATATTCAATCTTACAGCCCATTTTATCATCATGAGGCCAACTACGTAATATCTTATTTTCAATTTTTTTTAAAGTATATGTAAAGTACTTTTTACAATCAACAATGATAATTCAGATACTACAAAGATACCAATATCATTTCACTGGACAACATGCGGAGAATCAGCAGATCACGGTAAAGTACCTTGTGATATTAAAATCTCCATGCCCCAACCTATTTTCCTTCCTTAGTTAACCAATTCTTCATTCACTTTTGTTGACTAGGTTAATTTTCTACAGCTACAGTGTTTTAAACAAACCAACATGGGTCTAGCCTATGTCTCTGATATTGCATGGAGATATTGTGATGAAAATGAGATATTCAGGCTCATATATTCAAAACATTTCTTTCCATGAAGTGCTATTACTGGCTAAATAATATCTCTTGCAAAAAATGAAACCAAGGTTTATACAATAAACAGATTAGAATTTTAAATTAGAGTCATTGTTGTGAAAATAGGCCTTCTTCATGTTGTTAATCACAGGAAATTGTGTAGTTCTGCATCTGCATTCAGTCCCCATGGTATTTCCGACCCTTTCATAATGATCCATTTCGACTCTGCTTGCCTTAACAGTAAGTCCCGATCTCACCCTCTGATGTTAAAAGGGATATGTTCAATTCCATAGAATCTGATATTATCAAAGTTGCCCTCATGTACATTCCAGATGTGTTTGGCGATTGCGTATGCAAAGTCTTTATTTTTGATTGCCCTTAGATGTTGTAAAATGCGAAGCTTCAGCTTATTCACAGTACTTCCTATGTACTCCTTTCCGCATTCGCATTTGAGGGCATAGACCACATGTGTAGTTTCACAGGTGATCCTCTGTCTAATGGTTTTTACCTCGTCCAGCAAGGTAGTTGTTTTTTGTTGGTTTATACCATATCTGCACGCTTTGCATTTAGGATATTTAAAAAATCCTTCCGCTCTCAGCCATTACATTTTACTGCCACCTTGATCTATTCTCTGATAGTGGCTATGTGTGAGGATGTCTCCCAGGGATGGCGCCTTTTTATAAGTTATGTTGAGATGGTCCGATGTCACTTCCTTTAGGCCACATCCCTTCTTAAGATTTTCCAATGATTTTGGAGCGCATCCCTTATTTTTTCACATGAGGAATTAAATTGTGTGATATATCTAACTTTATTGATCTCAGAGTCATTGTCCTGTTCTAATGTCATTCTTTTGGGATATAGTAAGTCTTCCTTTCTTCTTTTTCATGGTTCTTGATTTGGCATTCTCTAGTACTATAATGGGATATCCTCTCATTATAAATCTGTTATACATTTGATCTAGTTGTTTGAGGAATTCTGTTTCTTCTGAGCAATTCCTTCGTGCTCTTAAAAATTCACCGTACGGAACACTCCATTTCAAACATCTAGGGTGCGCGCTGTTCGCTGATAAAATACTATTGCACGCCGTAGCTTTTCGGTAAAGTGTAGTACATATTTTCTGATCTTTTATGTAAATATGTATGTCTAGATAGTCGATCTCTGTTTTATTAATGTTGTAGGTGAATTGAAGTTGAAAGCTGTTCTTGTTCAGACTTTTAAGGAAGATGTTTAATTTCTCAGTATCACCCTCCCAGATTAAAAACAGATCGTCTATATAACGTGCCCAGAGTACAATGTTCTCCGACAGCTGTTTATTCTCAACTGACCAGATTTGTTCTGCCTCCCACATGCCCATGGTAATATTTGCATATGTGGACGCAAAGGAAGTCCCCATTGCTGTACCTTTGCACTGATTATACATTTTTTTTATCAAAAATGAAAATGTTGTTCGTTAGGCAGAAATGTAACATTTCCAGTAACATATTCGTCTGTTGAAGAACATTTAAAGATCTTGATCTAAGATAGGATTCACAGGCTTTGATTCCATCTTCGTGCCTGATTGAAGTATACAATGATACCACATCAATGGTTATCATTGTATATTTCTCTTTCCAGGGTATGTTGGCGATTCTGTTTTAAAAATCCATGGAGTCTCTAATGTAGGATGGTAAATCTTGTACATAGGGGAATAGAAAGATGTCCAAAAATCTTGAGGTATTTTCTAGTAAAGAGCCACAGGAACTGACAATAGGGCGCCCTGGTGGATTATCTAGACTTTTATGTACTTTCGGTAGTACATATATGGTTGGAATAACCGGATGTTTAATCTGGAGATAACTCAGTTCATTTTCGTCTAGTAAGCCATCTCGGTGCCAGTCTTGTAACATCTTATGGAACTTATTCTTGATCATTGGTGTCGGATCTTCTTTTAATCTTTCATAGTTTGACAGATCGTTCAGTTGTAGTTTTATTTCCATGTAGTATTTTTTGACATCCATAACTACAATATTTCCCCCTTTATCTGAGGGCTTTATCATGATCTTGTCATCTGATCTTAAATCATTTAATGCCCATCTATCCTTTGTCAATGTTGATGATTTGTAAAAAGATATTTTAACAAGTGAAAATGGCGTTTTTGCATCGTGAACAAGGCAGCGTGATGCTGCCGAAACGAGTAGATGCCGTCACTGTAAATGAAATAAAAACCGAGTGAAAATTGCCCAATGGAGTGCTGGAGGATTACTGCCAAATGTGAGTGGTGATTTTGTCGGAATATATATATATATATATATATATATGTTCACCAAACGCCCGAAAGCTTCAAGGACGCACTCGACAAACAAATGAAAACCATCCGGTTTATTGTAACAAGGAAAACTAGCTTGCGCATTCCGGTATATCAATTCATTACGCTACGCGTCCCAGCATGCAGCAAGAAAATCACGCACTTGGCGAGGCCCACTGGGGGCCAGTATAAATGACAGCATGCAATGAATCAAGTAATTAGAGCACTCCGCTGAACTTTCACAATAGAAGCTGCCTATGAGTAAGAGGCTGGAGCCTCGAAACACGTCAGGCGTAATGAATTGATATACCGGAAAGCGCAAGCTGGTTTTCCTTGTTACAATAAACCGGATGGTTTTCATTTGTTTGTCGGGTGCGTCCTTGAAGCTTTCGGGCGTTTGGTGAACATATATATATATATATTATATAGATATATACTGAAAAAAACAACGCTTACAGGGATGTTATAGTTAGGCTCAGGTTTCACTCGTACAAAACCAGTGAAATTCATAGGTTATAGTTAGCCGAGCTAACTATAACTCGCACCCCCCCACAGTGCACTGCTTATGACCTCACATATTACATCACTCCACTCATGACATGGTCAGTGACATCACTGATGACATCTGAAATGATACCACTGATGACATCATCCAGTGACTGTGAGTGTTTTAAAAAAGTTTATGCCTATTAAATACCAAGGTGTATTGGTGAATCAGTGGGTGTATGAGTGCCTGTATGGATGATTCAGTGGGTACATGACTGACTGTATAAGTGAGTGATTTGGCGTCTCAGTAAATGTATGAGTGAGTGACTGGTTATGTGAATGTCTGTATCAGTGTGTCAGTTGTGTCTAAGTGGCTGTATGGGTGTGTGAGTGGGTACGTGAGTGGCTGTATGGGGGAGTGATTAGTTGTCTGAGTACCTGTATAGTTGTCTGAGTCTGTGTGGGTGGGTGAGGGGGTGTGTGACTGCCTGTATGGATGAGTGAGTGGGTGAGTCAGTGGCTGTATGGGTTAGTGAGTGTGTGTGTGATGGGCTGTACGGGTGAGTGAGTGTGTGTATGGCTGTGTGGGTAAATAAGTGGATGTGTCAGTGGTTTATGGGTGAGTAACTGAGTATGTCAGGCAATATAGGTGAATAATGTGGTATATGATTGACAGTATGGGTGAGTGAGTGAGTAAATGTGAGAGTGGCTGTATGGGTGAGTGTGTACTTGTGTCAGTGACTGTATAGGTGAGTGAGTATGTGTTAGAATCTATATGAGTAAGTCAGTGGGTGTGTGTGTATCTGTATGGGTGAGTAAGCGGCTGTGTGACTGACTGAATGGGTGAGTGACTGGGTGTGTGAGTAGCTCTATGGGCGACTGACTCAGAGTGTGAGTGGCTGCATGGGTGTATGAGTGCATATGTCAGTGACTGTATTAGTGAGTGAGTAGGTATATGAGTGGCTGTATGGGTGAGTGAGTGGATGTGTGTGTAGATCTCTTAATCAGTGAGTGGGTGTGTAAGTACAGGTATGGGTCTGTGAATGCGTTTGTGAATGGTTGAGTGCAAGTGGGTGTATGAAAGGTTCTATGGAGTGTGAGTGGTGCATCAGAGATTCTGTGGATGATGTCATCAGTGATGTCATTTGACATGTCATGAGTGATGTCCTCAGTGATGTCACTGATCATGTCATGAGTGATGTAATATGTGAGGTCATAAGCAGTGCATTGCAGGGGCATGAGATATAGTTAGCTCAGCTAACTATAACTACTGAATTTAGCTGGTTTTGTATGAGTGAACCTGAGCCTAAGTATAACGTCCGTGTAACCTTTGTTTTTTTCAGTGAATTTCTAAGGTTTTTTAATTTCCATTTCCTAACTATAACGTCCCTGTAAGCTTTAGATTTTTCAGTGAATTTCTAAAGTTTTTGAAATGCTAATTCCTAAATATAATGTTCCTGTAACCTTTGTTTTTTTCAGTGAATTTCTATGGTTTTTTAAGTAGTAGTCACGTTTTCAGAGTGGTGGAGAAAGGGGGCTGGGTCTCTAACCAGCTCTCAGGAATCTCGCTGTGTAGGATTTACAGAAGGGTACCAGGAGGGCTTCTTGGCACCCAAGGTCCCTCAGGAGTAAAGTGAACTTCATCCCCCAACCAGTAGTGCGCCAGGAGCCGTGTTTGCAGAGTGGTGGAGACAGGAGGCGTGGTCTCTAAAGACATCTTAGCAATCCTGCTGTGTGGGACTTACTGGAGGTAACAGGAAGACGTACTTGGGGGCCAACAACCCCTCCTGTTATCTCCAGTAAGTCCCACACAGGGACTGAAGTGTTGACAGCCAATCAGAGCTGTGCGTTTCCCTGCACGAGCTGGTTTTTTACAGTGAAGGCTATGCGGCCAGAGATATCACTAACTTAAATTTCTCAAAAACTACTGAATGGATTTGCACCAAATAACAAAAAGATCAATTATGCATAACAACATCTACCTTTCTGCCAAATTTGGTGTAATTCTGCCCAGCGGTTCGGGCTGTAGGTTCGACTACACGTCCTATGGGAATTAAAATGGGAAAATGCACTTTTTTAAGCCCCCTTTTTGTCGGCCCCCACTTAACGGATCACCCTGAAACTTCCCATGCACAATTTTCGGGGAAAATGTTGTGAAGATTTGGCAACCGGTGCCAAAGATATAGTCAAATCAAAAAACGCTTTTTCTATGGAAACTAGGTCTTAGCGACCGCCAGGCCACCCCCTGTTCCAACAAGAACAGGGGACGGCCATGGGCACCTGCTTTGCCCCCAGATATGCTAATTTACATCTAGGCTGGTGGGAGGAGCAGGTGCTTGGGGGGCTGACATTGGAACACTGGTCAGAAAAGATTTTAATATGGCTGAGATTTATCGACGATGTCTTCGTGCTGTGGCAGGGTACGACGACGGAAGTAGATCGATTTATCAGTGATTTAAATGAGAATGACTTGAATTTGAACTTTGTGGGACATAGAAGTAAAACAACAATAGAATTTTTAGACATAAAAGTGTGGGTGAAAGAGGACAAATTAGAAACCACAGTCTTCAGAAAACCAACTGCGGGGAACAGAATTTTACACGCCAGTAGCTCACACCCGACTCCTCTTATAAGAAGCATTCCTATTGGAGAGCTTTATAGAGCAAGTAGGGCATGCAGCACTTTAGAAGAGTACGATAAAGTAGAGAGTGAAATGAAATGTTGTTTTGTCCAAAGGGGCTACCCATCTACAATTATAGAGACAGCCTCGAAAAGAGCAAGAAGTATGAATAGAGAGAATGTATTGTTTGAACCATCCAAAACTGCTATGAGAAAGACGAACAGGGGATTACATAATACAAACAGGTTTACAACAACATATAACATTGAACATATGAAAATACGACAAATTTTAAAGAAGCACTGACACTTTATTAGAGAGGATCAGGTAACAGGACAGCAGACAACAAAATATCCACAGATTACATACAGAAAATCCAAATCATTGAGGGATTATCTAGTGAAAAGTGATTGCCTGGGTGGTACACCTCAACAAACTTGGCTTCAACAGAAGGAAGGTTTTAGAAAGTGCTTGAAATGCAAGGCATGTCAACATGGGGAAAATATCTCATTTTTTAAACCAGTTTTTAACAAAACTGTAAAAGTAAGGGGATTTTTAACTTGTAAAACAAGCTTTGTAGTGTACATCTTGAAGTGTCCGTGCAATAAAGTTTATGGTGGAATTATTACACTACCAGTACACAAGAGAATATTACAACACAGGAGAGCCATAATTAACAAGGACCGCAGTTACCCCGTAGCTAGACATTTTGAGAAAGAACATCAAAGCAACCCAACACTAATGAGCTACAGCTGTATAGCAGAAGTGCCTAGAAGAAGAAGGGGTGGAGACAGAGAGAAGGAGTTGAGAAATTAGAAACATACTTCATCTTAGAACTGGACAGTAAAGAACCTAATGGTTTTAATGTAGATGAAGAACTGTTTACTTGCCTTTATTAAAACCTGCATCCTGTTATGCACATTCATCACAAGGGAAAAGATAGAAATATAGAATAGAAGAGGACAAAAAAATGAGCCCTGGCACTTTAATAGTTAACGGAAGCATTTAAGCTATTATTTTTGGTATTCTGTGACCTGGGAAGTAGAAATAACCAAAATAATAAAATTGGAGAATTTAATTCACTCCAATATACCACACTAATTAGGTATGAATGCACGTTCCAGTGAATTTGAGCAGATAGACCCGTGATGAAATTTAAATAGATAAAATCTGGGTAAAAATTTGCACTTTAAAAAAAAGATTAGAGCACTTTTTAAGCACGAGCACTTTAGGTAGGTTTGACACTTTGCATTTTTTGCACATAAATGATTTGCTGGGAGCTGTTAGAGACACACTAGCACGAAACGGCAGCTATGGAAAAAACAGGCACTTGCTCACTTTAAATCTGAAATTTAACATAATGTTAAATAAGGGTAACTGTCCATTTGAAGGTAAGCGATAAAGTTTATAATTCACAAGAAACTGTTCTGGAGATTTGAAAGAAATGTAAGGATTGTGCCTTAATATATGTTCCAAGATGGCGCTGATGTTTACCTAACATTGTGTGTACGAAAAACGACGGCAATTGTCCTCTTTCTATGTGTATTTAAAAAAAAGTAAATCTATATTTAAGCAAAAAAGTAAATGGTGCTCGTCGTCATGAACAAGGCTGCGTTTAACAGCTGAAATGCGTGGACGATTATGTCACTCTTAAGAAAATAAAACCGGAGTGAAAAACCGACGGAGTGACGATTCCATCTCTTCTTTTATTAACTAGGCCTTATAGCAGGTAGTAGATGTCAAGAGAGTACTATTAATTCTCGTTACAATGGCTTGTTTATCCTCCACCATCATTGCATGTGTTTTTAAATATTCAGTACAGTGCTATTGCTCGTAAATTCACTATGCCATAAGTAGGTGTTCCAACTCACATTAAGTGCAAGAGATCATAAAATGTCACACAGTTAATTTGTCTTTGCCCTCTCTGTCGTAGCATATTTGTATTGATTTTCCATTGGTAGAGGTGATCTTATCATTCAATAAATTTCAAACTGTTGCCCTTGTTTTACCGGAACTTGCGGAATGTGCTACGAGGGAGAGGACAAAGAGAAATGAACTGTGGGACATTTTATGATCTCTTGCACTTAATGTGAGTTGGAACACCTACTTATGGCATAATGAATTTACGAGCAATAGCACTGTGCCGAATATTTAAAAATGGGAAACAGCGTTTCCAACGCTGTCTCCACACCACAGTACTTTTACAACGCGGTCGTTACAACAACCGCGTTGTTACCACGCGTACCATTACATCGCAAGTCATTTCAACGACTTGCTGTAGGGGGCGCGCTGGTGTTGGATTTAAAATCCAACACCTTCCCTGCTGTTGCACAAACTAGAGTAGGAATAGTAAGTAATACTATTCCTAAGTCTAGCGCGCCCCCTACAGCAAGTCGTTGTAACGACTTGCGATGTATTGGTTCGCGTTGTTACAACGCGGTCGTTGTAACAACCACGTTGTAATGGCATGCGATGTATTCGCATGCGATGTGAAGATACATATTCTTTAAAAACACACGCAATGATGGAGAATAAACAAGCCATTGTAATGAGAATTAATAGTCCTCTCTTGACATCTACTACCTGTTATAAGATGGGAGTAAACTAATTTGTATATAAAGGTGTGTGCAGTGATACTTACCATGTAACCCACTTTAAAAAAGGCCGCATTGCCAAAACGCGTCTGAGGTGAATAAATGGAATTTCTGCAGCCCGCTGAGTACTCCAACTGGTTCCTATTAGGAGCTGTTTGTTTTGGAAATAAATTGCGTGAGACCACCTCTCACGACGGAGGCACCCGTTCAAGTGTTCGGCAGCAAATGGTGGCTTTATTGAAAGGATTGTTGTAGGACTGCCAGAACCGCTGCATCCGTATTGCGTATTGGTATGTAGTACCCGCCGATAAAAGGAACATTACCATAATGGATAGATGTCCGTCACTCAGAGGGGCACCTACGGAAACATAACCATATGTAAGGAACTTGCGGTAAAACGAGGGCAACAGTTTGAAATTTATTGAATGATAAGATTACCTCTACCAATGGAAAATCAATACAAATATGCTACAAGGGAGAGGACAAAGAGAAACGAACTGTGTGACATTTTATGATCTCTTGCACTTAATGTGAGTTGGAACACCTATTTATGGCATAATGAATTTACGAGCAATAGCACTGTGCCGAATATTTAAAAACACATGCAATGATGGCGGAGGATAAACAAGCCATTGTAATGAGAATTAATAGTCCTATCTTGACATCTACTACCTGTTATAAGATGGCAGTAAACTAATTTTTATATAAAGGTGTGTGCTGTGATACTTACCATGTAACCCACATTGAACAAGGCAGCATTGCCGAAACGCGTCTGAGGTGAATAAATGGAATTTCTGCAGCCCGCTGAGTGCTCCGACTGGTTCCTATTAGGAGCTGTTTGTTTTGGAAATAAATTGCGTGAGACCACCTCTCACGACGGAGGCACCCGTTCAAGTGTTGGGCAGCAAATCGTGGCTTTGTTGGAAGGATATATATATATATATATATTGACTATTCTTTACACTCTTTATCTACGTCTTGAACATATATATGTATATAATGCGACTGCTGACAATAATAAAGTTTTTCTATGAATCCTGCGAGTGCTCCAATTTTGTTAAAGTTGCTGTGTAGCAGAAATGAGGTCCCACCCTCATTCTATGGAGAGAGCACCCATCCTGAGTTCGGAGACTGAGGTGGGAATCGCCATGGTGATATTCCGTAAATCTCCTGAACCGCCGCCGGCAAGACTCTCCCGTCGACCACAGAAGAGTTGTGAGTTACACAAACTCAGGGACGCTCAGCTATTGAGCTGACACCTATGGGAGGAATCTGTGCAAAATCCGATGGCTAAGGCGAGGGATGTATTGGTACGCTATTGTTTGGTGATTGAAATTGTGGACTGGCAAAGACTGCGGGGCAATCGCCAGTAAAAGCCATGAGACATCAAATTCCTGTTTTTGGTCTATTTAGGACAGGACAAACAGATTGAACAATTGATGCCAATTATGACTTCAAATATTATTACGGTTTTACGATGTGGTATCGGCATAACAGCCGGAAAAAGGAATTGGGCAGTCAGAACACCAACAGGATTCCTATTGGCCAGTAACACACCAATGATAAAAATGGACAGAATATATATATCCAACCAAACACGACCTACCTTGTAATAAGCTTTTTTCAGCATTGATAAAGGCGGTAAACGCCGAAGCGCGTCTGCTGGAAATAATAAAGTTTTTCTATGAATCCCGCGAGTGCTCCATTTCTGTTAAAGTTGCTGTGTAGCAGAAATGAGGTCCCACCCTCATTCTATGGAGAAAGCACCCGTCCTGAGTTCGGAGACTGAGGTGGGAATCGTCATGGTGATATATGTGAATTCACATATATCACCATGACGATTCCCACCTCAGTCTCCGAACACAGGACGGGTGCTTTTTCCATAGAATGAGGGTGGGACCTCATTTCTGCTATATATATATATATATATATATATATATATATATATATATATATATATATATATATATATATATATACTTAACTCTATGTACTCATGTTGGGATGGAAAAGTCCCTTGCATGGTGACGGATGGGTACTCCTGCCCTGAGTGCCCTAGCTGCAACAATGGCTAGATCCCTGGCGCTGATTTTTGTTGTCATGGGCGAATACGTATCATGCATATGCATCATGACATAGGTCTGTCTACGGATAGCTGGACCGTGAGGGGTACCCAAAGCACTAGCCTCATAGTGGTGAAAGGCTACTGCCTTTGCCAGGAGATAGGTAGCACGAGTACATTGGCGGCAGTGTACCGTGTAGTGATCAGTAGATGTGAACAAGCCTTTTTACCTGTGTCAATGGAATGCGGCCTACAGGCTCAGTCATATAAAGTTCCGCTGCTGTGTGCTTAATTCACCCTTGGCCTGCATCAAGTTAGTATGTGACGCTATGCAGTGCGTCTGTTGTTGTATGAATGTGCTGGGTATACGTGTGCCTGTGCATGGTACAATACATGGAAGGCTCTGGGATACATTTTGGGAGACCCAGGGCTGACTGGAGGAGCATTTGGAGGTAGAGGAATACCTGCTGCATTCCTCTGAGCTGGGTAGGGCACACACTGGAGGAAGGAAAATCAGGCTCAACATTACACTTCAAAGGATGCTCTTTGATTCAGAGAGAGGTCACTGGAAAGGGGCCTAGGTACATCTTAGGCAGGAGATGGGGCTGATAGGAGAATTATAAAGAGTAAGGGCTGGGACACTGCTGTAATCTTTTAATGCACATATCACTTTGTCTGACATCCAGGTGTAAATCTCTAGTCATTTCCACGGCATGTGTTGTGGGACTATTAGATTTTGGAGTCGCTCCTGCTGTGACAGACTACTTTCTGGAGGAAGAGCAAGGCAGAGCAGTGGGAACTTCAAAATGATGGAAACCACCAACACAAACATCAAAGATTTAGACCCTAAATCACATTTGGTATCTAGACATGGACTATAAGAAGGGGGCTTGAGGTCTCGGAAATTGCTAACTATCAAACAGCCAGTCAGGCTGTGTAAGGAGGAGAAGCTCTGCAATACTTCTGCCTGTGACCAGGAGGGGGGAGGCTATGGCCTGCCACTATCCCAGCTTGGAGAGGGAATATCACCCAGGAAAATCCAAGATCACCTGCCCCTTGACCCTGGAGGTCCAGCGCCTGCCCGTTTGCCACGACCAGTGTGCCCTGTGAGGAAGAGAAGAGCGCTTGGAGGGAGTGAGGTCCAGAAGGGAATCCTGGCATGTGGATCTCTGTAGAGAGTGTGAGGAGACTGCTGCTGCACTGATTGGGTCATTGCCCTGTGCAGGTTCAAGTTGGTGACCCCATATTCCAAAGGGGCAGCCGTGAAGTTGGCCGTGGTTGGTATCACTACTGTGCCAATCAGGCCATGGCCTGTGGAGTAAAGGCGGCAACTCCGTATGCCTGTCGTAAAGGTTACTGCCATGCCAATTGGGCCGTAGCCTGTGTGCGGGGTGAAGTCGGTAACCCCTTATGCCAGAGGCCGAGACCCCGACTCAATATTGGAACCAGAGCAATTAATCCCCCACCTGTGTGTGAGAAGGATCAGGGAACTTACTGTCTCACCAGAAGAAGCTCTGTCAACACCAGGGCCGTACTGGCCGTAGCGGGCACCAGGCGTTTCCCCGGTGGGCCACCAGGGAAGGGCCGGGTTTTGGGCCCCTGGGGGCCGTTTTCGTTACCAGGGGCCGGCAATATCGGCCCCCTGTAACAAAATCGGCCAAAACCAGCCCTAGCAAACAGCTCAGCCGCACCCACACCCTCCCCCGGGGGCCGGCCGAGTACTTTGCCAAGGCCGGTTTCGGTTCCCAGTCCGGCCCTGGTCAACACCCAGCTGTTGCCCCATCAGAGCCAAGAGTTCTACTTACTAAAAGCACTGCTGAGACTCTGCAACGCCTACGTGTGACACACTGCATGGCCAGCTGCAGCAAACCTCACTGAAGGACTGATGGGTGCTGCCTAGAATCTCTCTGCAACCAATGAGATCCCGCTGCAGTGGGAAAGCTAAACGTGGCCTTGTGCTGCTCCTACGAACTGGATGAGACACTGAGCAGGCCTAGGCCCGAGAAACTGATTACTAAGACCAAACAGGTGGGAAGCACGAGCTACACCTATAGACCTTACCTCAAACTCTGAACCTGAGAGAGAAGCAGCCAGAAAAGGGGTGAAGCACGAAGGGACAGGAGGAGGGGTAATTGGATTAGTCAGCAGAGGGTCGGGAACGCACACAGATTCACACCCCATAACAGGATATTCCTGCATTATTAAATGCATAGTGGAATTCTATGTTTTTTTTGTAATAAAGTACTTGTCTTTTCTACAAAGAGAAGCACTGGGCGGGATATTGATCTTATTGTGCTGCTGGGGGTGAATTAATTTCAGAACCTGAATATTCCCACACTACCTCCCTGAGAAGCCTGTGACTGATCGCCTCACTACCCCTGAGAGTCAAGTGAAGCACGGGAATGGTTGTACTTAGCCCAGCCTGCAGAGCCATGGTAAGACAGATCCCGGGGCTAAAGGACTCACCCTCATGGCCAATAGCCCCTATCTGCCCTGTGGCCACCAGAACAGGGTCTGGTAGTCAATCAGTCAAAACTGATTTATTTGGAAAGATGTTGCATAAAATATCATGCAATCTCATGATAAGGTCTGTCTTTAAAATTATACCTATTAGTTATCTGGGTGGTGTAAGGACAGGGTCCTCCTCCGTAAGGATAATTCCACAACACATTTCCCCTTGTCTTCCTCCATACATTTTAAGGGCAGCCCGTGGACAGAGCATTTCTCAGTAGACTATTTCACTGCACGTTCCACGTCGTATGTAGATCGATATACCTGCGCGTGCCTGACTCACGCTTTCAGGGGGTCAAACCTATAGTACACACTAGTAGTAGCTCTGTCTTGGATGCCTTTCCCTACTTCTCATGATATAGTCATAGTCCTTTTTTAAATTCAGTGTGGTTCTTAAAGGAAGCTATGTACATCCTGTTAAAATTTCTAAAGCGTGTATGACTGCCCAGCTTACGAACATTCATAGCACCGTTCTCTATCCTCAATGTGACACTGAAGTGCACCTAAGGGTCTTCTCCCTGCTCTGTGTGGCACTGGCATATGCGCAAAGCCATTCTCTCGCCTCAGTGTGGCACTGATGTGTGCACAAGGCCCTTACCCCTGCTCAGTGTGGCACTGATGTGTGCACAAGGCCCTTATCCCTACTCAGTGTGGCACTGATATGTGCACAAGGCCCTTACCCCTGCTCAGTGTGGCACTGATGTGTGCACAAGGCCCTTATCCCTGCTCAGTGTGGCACTGATGTGTGCACTGGGCACTTCTCCCTACTCTGTTTGACATTGATATATGCATAAGGCACTTGTCCATGCTCAGTGTGGCACTGATGTGTGCACAAGGCCATTCTCCCTCCTCATTGTGGCACTGATGTGTGCACAAGGCCATTCTCCCTCCTCAGTGTGACACTGGTGTGTGCACAAAGCCCTTACCCCTGCTCAGTGTGGCACTGGTGTGTGAACAAGGCCCTTGTCCCTGCTCAGTGTGGCACTGATGTGTGCACAAGGCCCGTGTCCCTGCTCAGTGTGGCATTGATGTGTGCACAAGGCCATTCTCCCTCCTCAGTGTGGCACTGATGTGTGTACAAGGCCATTCTCCCTCCTCAGTGTGGCACTAGTGTGTGCACAAGGCCATATATACAAAAGGCCCTTATCCCTGCTCAGTGTGGCACTGATGTGTGCACAAGGCCCTTATCCCTGCTCATTGTGGCACTGATGTGTGCACAAGGCCATTCTCCCTCCTCAGTGTGGCACTGGTGTGTGCACAAGGCCCTTACCCTGCTCAGTGTGGCACTGACGTGCGCAGGGCACTTCTCCCTCCTCTGTTTGACACTGGTATATGTACAAGGCACTTCTTCCTGCTCAGTGCGGCACTGATGTGTGCACAAGTCCCTTATCCCTGCTCAGTGTGGCACTGATGTGTGCACAGGGCACTTCTCCCTCCTGTTTGACACGGATATATCATATATTCACAAGGCACTTCTTCCTGCTCAGTGTGGCACTGATGTGTGCACAAGGCACTTCTCCCTCCTGTTCGACACTAATATATCATATATGCACAAGGCACTTCTTCCTGCTCAGTGTGGCACTGATGTGTGCACAAGTCCCTTATCCCTGCTCAGTGTGGCACTGATGTGTGCACAGGGCACTTCTCCCTCCTGTTTGACACTGATATATCATATATGCACAAGGCACTTATCCCTGCTCAGTGTGGCACTGAGGCGTGCACAAGTCCGGCCCCTCTTCCTCACAGTCACTGACGCATGTACAAGGCCACTCTCCGTCATCGGTGTGGCACTGACACGTGTACAAGCCCTTCTCACTCCTCAGTGTGGCATTTCTCAGTGTTGCGCTGAGATGTGCACAAGGCCCTTCCTCTCTTCCTCAGTGTGCGCTAAGATGCTCCTGAGGCCCTTTTCCAAGGCTTCTCGGGGTACAGTGGAGGTGCCCCAGCCCTGCTGCACGCGGGCCCGACCACAGCACAGCAGTTCTGTGAAATCCGGGCCTGTTGGTCGTAACAGAAAGAGCACCGTAACCTAGACTTGTCTGACGCTTTGTTTTATACTGTCCTCTTTACAATATGCTATTTGGGTTCGTATAGCACTTTTCCGGCGCTGTAGCACGTTTAAATTGTGGGAACCCTTCACGATTCTGAGATACTGGTCCACTGGAGTCAAGGTTGCCTATTGTGGTTCTTTTTGCCTAGAAGTCAGTCACCTTCGATAGTTGCCGCCCCTTCTGGACCCCCAACCTTTGCCCCCTCTGATTACCACATTTACTGAGCCTGTCCTCAGTCTCATCCTGTTCTCATCACAGCTATTTTGCAACTCTGTCTCTACCTCATTTACTGTTATTCCCCTTCCACTCGTGCCTCAATTCCTCTTCACATTTCACCCTCGACGCTCCGCCACCCTCACATTCCCAGCTCTTCTGCGGCACGCGCTGCTCAGACCGCACTGCAGTCTCTCAGAGTCCGGGCCAGTGGGGGGCGGGCGGGGGTTGTTGGCTGGGAGCGCAGGTCCACGTGTCCGACCCCGGCCTGTGCTCCCCCAGCCCAGGCCTGTGTTTGTCTCCTGGCTGAGTCGTTGTTTCTCGCTCTGGCAGAGGGCCCGGGAATTAATTTTGGAAACAACACTAGTGTGAAGGCCAGAATATGGGCCGCTTTCATCACATCTTAGAAGGAGAAATTATGGGCCTGATTCACAGAACTAACTTACCTCAAAATGTAAACGTAAACGTAAACGTAAAGTTAGTACTTTTTAGGTATTCACAGAAGTTAGTAGTCCTAACTTTAGGACTCCTAAATGCCTTCTGTGAATACCGAAAGTCTTAAAGTTAGGATTTTACTTAACTTTACTACTCCTAAACTGAGAAAAATCCTAACTTTCAGACTTTCGGTATTCACAGAAGGCATTTAGGAGTCCTAAAGTTAGGACTACTAACTTCTGTGTATACCTAAAAAGTACTAACTTTACGTTTACGTTTACGTTTTTGACGTAAGTTAGTTCTGTGAATCAGGCCCTTAAAGTCGCAGCGTTAGCGGCTGTGAGAGAGTGTTCCAGGGCTGTTGGCGAAAGAGCTGACGCCTGACGGGTAGCGGAAAGAGCACGGCAGGAGAGGCCTTACGGAAGACAGAGACAGATTGAAAGTACCAGACTGGAAGAGACTGGGAGACACTAATTCGCGAGACAGATGCACGTGACAGTGACAGAGCTTTCAGTGCCAACCCATGGGGCAGGAGAAGCAGAGAGAGTGAAAAGTGGGTTGTGACAAGGCGGGAGACGCGCTGAGAGGCGCAAGCTGTCAGTGACAGGCTCAAAGACAGGAAAGGCCATGAGGGACAGGAAAGCAGTACCGCAGTGGCAGCTGGCATGTAAGAAAGGTAGTTGGGTGGGAGGGAAAACAATAAAAGTTTTTATTAAATAAATAAAAAAAATACACTTGCCTTTGATCAGGGCTTTAAGTGGGCCGGGCCTCACCGGTGCTGAGTACCGGCAGTTTTTTAAAGGGGGCCTCGAAACGGGTCTCTATCGGGCTCTGTTTTGTGCCCTGGCACAGGCGGTCCGTGTTTTTCCAGACTGCAGTGACAGCAGGCACATCGATGTGCGCGTGCTCACACTGCTCACTTCTCACTAGTGGAGAAGTTACGGCATGACGTCATGCCAGGTGAGTGTTGTAGGGGAAGGGAAATTCTTCAAAGAGAGTCATTTTCTCTCTGGATTTCCCTTCTCTTTTTGAAACTCAGGAGCAGCAACATTGCCGTGGTATTACCAGGGCTTTAAGTGGAAGCTTTTTCAATATTATATACAAGCCATAGTTGCTGCTTATTTATCGTATGCAACTAACAACCATTGACAAAGCCAATAGTCCTGACTTGTTGTAGGTATGATGTTACTTGTTGTATCATATCTGGATGCAATGACAGAAACAGCAAAATACAAGTAGGGCAGCACACTATGCTAAGCACAGATTTTTTAGCTTACATGTTTTTAAGCCACGCCCTTAATAGCATCGGCCACGCCCCTTTGAGAGACCCCCCAGTTTTTTCATCCCACTTAAAGCCCTGCCTTTCATCCTGGCGGAACGTCCTCCTTGCTCGGGTCCAGGCAAGAAGGCAGGCTCCAGTGCAGGACCAGGAAGCTGCAGTCACCAATCCTGGCGCTGCTTTCATGCAGCATGAAAGCTGCACCAGGATGGGAGGGAGCGGTCACTCCCGAGGGCACTGGAGCCCTTTGCTGTCTCTAACTCAGCTGTCTGAGACAGCTGAGTTAAAGAAGTTTAAACTGCGCAAGTCTTTTTGTCCGTCACAAGACGGCCGGCCAAAAAGACCTGCTCAGTTTAAACCTAAGTGCCTGCCTATCACTGCTTTCTGCTGCTGCCTGACTGGCAGTAGCAGAAACCAGAAAGCCCTGCCCCCGTCTTGATGCTCGGCTCAGGACAGGGATTGGAAAAATAAAATGGTAATAAATTAAGTTTATTACCATTTTATTTTTCCATATCTGGGGGCAATTTGGTTAGTGGGGCAACGCTCCTCCGCCTTAATGGAGGAGCCGCCCCTGAGCAGTAGGAGATTCTGGTACACAACTCTGAAACGGTGAGAGAATGACGAGTCCAGGCCACAGGGCAGGCAAAACTGTCAGATGGCTCACTGGCGTAACAAAACTTGAGGGGGCCTCCCTGCAAAGCACGTGGAGGGGCCCCCTCCGGGCTCAATCAGGAGCTCTGCAGCCAGAGTGCTGTGCTGAGGGGGCCCCCTGGAGCTTGGGGGCCCCCCCGCACCGCGTGGGCTGCGGGGGCCTGTGTTACGCCCATGAGATGGATATAAGCTGGCAGTGCAAAACCAAAGGGGATGATGGACGGAGTGTTGAACATTGCTAGCACTCACCCCCAGTCAACTGATCTGGGTTAAATCCATCATCATTCTTTAGCTCACTCCGCCACCCCAGTTCAGACATGGCTATATGCAATCAGTCTGACCCTGTGCTCATGGGAACAGTCCAGCCCGAACTGCCAAGCCATGTCTTCCTGGACCGAAACAAGCATCCTGGGACCGGTTTCGGGCTCACAGCCCTCATCAACCAGGCTATCTTGAATCCAGTGGCAAAGTGAGCAGGGACCACGTCTGGGCATACCCTGCCAACTTAGGGCGAACAAAGCAAAACCAAAGGGGATGATGGACGGAGTGTTGAACATTGCAAGCACTCACCCCCAGTCAACTGATCTGGGTTAATCCATCATCATTCTTTAGCTCACTCCGCCACCCCAGTTCAGACATGGCTATATGCAAATCAGTCTGACCCTGTGCCTCATGGAAATTCGGGCTGGACTGTTCCCATGAGGCACAGGGTCAGACTGATTTGCATATGGCCATGTCTGAACTGGGGTGGTGGAGTGAGCTAAAGAATGATGTTGGATTAAACCCAGATCAGTTGACTGGGGGTGAGTGCTTGCAATGTTCAACACTCCGTCCATCATCCCCTTTGGTTTTGCTAAATTCACCCTAAGTTGGCAGGGTATGCCCAGACGTGTGTCCCTTGCTCACTTTGCCACTGGATTCAAGATAGCCTGGCTGATGAAGGTTATGAACCCGAAACCGGTCCCAGGATGCTTGTTTCCGGTCCAGGGAAGACATGGTTTGGCAGTTCGAGCTGGACTGTTCCCATGAGGCACAGGGTCAGACTGATTTGCATATGGCCATGTCTGAACTGTGGTGGCGGAGTGAGCTAAAGAATGATGATGGATTAAACCCAGATCAGTTGACTGGGGGTGAGTGCTTGCAATGTTCAACACTCCGTCCATCATCCCCTTTGGTTTTGCTAAGTTCGCCCTAAGTTGGCAGGGTATGCCCAGACGTGGGTCCCTTGCTCACTTTGCCACTGGATTCAAGATAGCCTGGCTGATGAGGGTTATGAACCCGAAACCGGTCCCAGGATGCTTGTTTCCGGTCCAGGGAAGACATGGCTTGGCAGTTCGGGCTGGACTGTTCCCATGAGGCACAGGGTCAGACTGATTTGCATATAGCCATGTCTGAACTGGGGTGGCGGAGTGAGCTAAAGAATGATGATGGATTAAACCCAGATCAGTTGACTGGGGGTGAGTGCTTGCAATGTTCAACACACCGTCCATCATCCCCTTTGGTTTTGCTATAAGCTGGCAGTGCCAGGGAGAAAGAGGGACTAACGGGTACAAGATTACTAGTGTGGAAGAGTATTTGTATTTGTAGAGCGTTACTGTCGCTCCGGAAGGAGCATCCTGGCACTACACGAAAATGTAGCTAAGATTCAGAAACGTGAATGCGCGGATCAGAGTGATTTAAATAAGTAAGCAGCACAGCGAGTCAGGGATTGCGGAAATCCAAGTTTTCAATAGTTTCTTAAAAAGGGGTTCTTATTTGGTAGATCTAAGGTAACTGAGTAGGAGATTCCAGGCTTTGGACACAAGTGCAGCAAAAGATTTGCCACATTTTGTCTTATACCCGAAAGAAGGGGGTTTGAGCATGGTTGCTCATGAGGATCTAAGCAAGCGGGCAGTGACATAGGGCGTAAACCTCGAGGTTAGATATTTGGGCCCTAGTGATCTGAAAGCTTTAAAAGTGATTAGCAAGATCTTAAATAATACTCTTTTGTGAATACGTAACCAATGTGGGGTCTATAGGGCGGCTGAGGCCGAGGAGCGGCCAGGCAGTTTCAGTACCAGACGTGCGGCTGCATATTGTACTGTCAGCAATTTCCGCAGCACTTGCTTATTAGCATGTGCATACAAGCTGTAGCAATAATCTAATCTTGCCGTGATTAGAGCTGCACCACTGTTTTTCTCGCTGAGCAGATATTTTATCAAATTGAAACTCATCTCTGCCACTGCGAGTGCTTGTGGGCGGAAGGATAAAGAGGCGTCAAATTTTATGCCAAGATTTTTTACCACCTCTATAGTATTGGGTAGAGGGGGGGTATCTTCAGGCCACCATAAGATCGGGTCAAAGGGGTTTGATTTCCCTACTAGCATAATCTCAGTTTTATCGGTGTTGCACCTGAGGTGATTGAGTTGCATCCACCAAATGACATCTGTTAGGCATAGCTTGAAGTTGTGCTCCGAGTCTCTAGAATCTTTATCTAGGACTAAAATCAACTGGGTGTCATCGGCATAAGAAGTGGTTTCAATATTAAAGGATGATATCAACGAAATGAGAGGGGCCATGTATATGTTAAAAAGCACCGGGCTAAGGGAAGATCCCTGTGAAACACTTGAAGTAATCAACCTTGCAGTTGACAGATAGGGCCCTAGGGTGAATATTTGCCTGCAGTCGGAGAGGGAGGACTTCAGCCAGGTTAGGGCAAGATGGGAAATGCCACTGCTTTTCATACGGTGTAATAGTATGTCATGAGAGATCGTATCGAATGCGCTGACAGATCCAACAAGATCAGCACTGCATCCTTTCCCGAATCTCGGGTTAGTTTTAAGGTGTCTGCAATTTCCAATAGTGCAGATTCTGTCAAGTGCTTAGGCCTAAAGCCCGACTGCTGAGGGTGCAAAATGTTTGCCTCTTCCAGGAAGATTTGGTAGTTGCTTATTGACCAGATTTTCAACAATTTTGCCCAGGATAGGAAGTAAAGAGATGGGCCAATGATTGTAAAGGGTAGAGGGGGTCTGTGATTTGTTTTTTCAGAAGAGGTTTGACTGCAGCAAGTTTCCAGTCTGCAGGGACTTCTGCTGAGACGAGTGAGGAATTGATTTTATTAATTAATAACTGGATTAATAATATCCACAATAGCGTGGAGTACAGCAGGTGGACAGGCGTTGAAAGAGGAACCAGATTTACATGAGAGAATTGCTTGGCGTGACTGTTCCAGCTAATGCTATGAAAGGCCTGGAGAGTTGGTCCCATATAGGAGGGATCCAGCTCTAGATCTGTAAGAAGAGTATGTATCATATTAAAACCTTATTGTAGGTTTTGAATTTTTTCATCAAAGAAAAAAGAAATTTGATTACATAGGGTCTAGGAGGGGGATGTCTTTATCTGGAGCTTTTGGGTGTGTAAAGGATTTAGCAATTTTGAAAATTGATTTTTGGTCTTGTCCTGCATTTATTAATTGCTTAGAATAATAGTCCTTTTTTTGCTAATTTGATTTGAAGGTGGTAGGATTTGAGGGCTGCTCTGAATTGGGCTAGCTCTTCTATTTTATAGGCTCTTTTCCACCTCCATTCCTGCTGTGTACAATGAAGATGGGGGTCAGCTAGTGCTTGTGTGTACCAAGGGGCTGAGGCCTTGGGAATGTGTTTCTTTTTTAGTTGGACTGTAGGGGCTAACTTGTCGCTGACCGTAGTAGTCCAGGTATTGAAACGCTGGGCATCTTCAGTAGTGTTACCTGATAGGATGGGTTTAGATGCTAATGCACATTTGGCTAACTCAGGATTAGTTATCATTTTAGTCCATTTACGAATCACTGTTGGAATAGACATTGGGGAGTTGGGGAAGGGCTAGTACTAGGAATTTTAATGCTAAATGGGATAAGCATATGATCTGTCCAGGCTCGAGGAGAGGCGGTTTTGACTGTCAGGGTAGTGAGATTAGAACATACCCCGTCCAGGATATGTCATGCGGTGTGTGTAGGAAGCAGCACCAGCTGTTGGAGCCCAAGGGTTTCCAAAGTATCAAGGAAGTTCCCACTCCGGGTTCGCTTTTACACTCTAAATGGAAGTTGAAATCTCCCAGAAGGGTAAAATTAGAATACTGAAGGATTAGAGGGCCCAATGTGTCACCAAGGGTTTCTAAAAAATCTGAATTGGGGCTGGGGGGCGATATATCAATCCTCCTGTGAAGGAGACGGAGCCTTTAAGCTTGAAGCAAAAACCAAGGCTTTCTGCCCCTTTCAAATAGGGGAGGTCAAAGTTTGTGCATTGGAATGAATCTCATGAAAATGATAGCAAGTCCCCCTCCCCACATCTCTTTTCTTTCTTGTCTACAGATGGTGTATCCTGGGGAAGGGCTTGGACAATGTCCGGGTTACACCACTCTTTAAGCCATGACTCCGTGACTAAGAGAAAATCGAGCTGGGAACCAGAAATCACATCATGAATGTCTTGCGCATGTTTATATAAGGACCGGGAATTGATAAGGGCATTGATAAGCCCCCCCTTTAACAGATTTGCTGAGGGCCCATGCTACTGAGGGCTTGGTTGTTCGACGGAGGGCCTAAATTCAATTCTGCATTTACGGCAGGTTAGAGGGCCTTTCCATTTGTTAGGCACTAGGCGGGTATTACAATTTGGGGGGGCAATGTTAAGTGATTTTTAAAAATCTGGTGTCATGAAAATACCTGGAAAGCTTCGGGCAGCATGGCTGGCGCTGGCCGCGTTACGGACGCGAACGGGCGCAGATGGGCGTGCTCCTGGGCCACGCAATGATCCATTGTAAAAGCCTGGTAGCATGACATGCCACAGATCTCATGATACCATCACCAGTATCGTACCCAATGCAGTATATACATATTACATACTCAACTACCACCCCTCACTACACTAGGCACCAATACACACCACACACCTCTCCTGCAGCAGACTACATAAAGGAGTTTTTCATCAAAAATCCCAAACTTCCAGAAATTGCAAATAATTGGCTCCCAGAGTTCCCAACAAGAAGGAAAGTAAGTGACCTAAGTTCAGTTTTTCGGCCTCACCCTTCAAACTTACTTAGTCTGGAACATTCACTTTACAAAGGTACATTCCTTAATCTGCTGAAAGGGCAACTCCACAAACCTACTCAGACACAGTAGTCGCAGACGATCACCATTATTTTTCAGAGCATGTTCCAAAGTTTATGTGTCTTACTCTATGCTGTTAAACCAATAGTAATATGCTACATAGAGCCCACTCAGGAACAACATACACCAACCCTAGAAGGTGCTTTAAGGTACCAGTAGTATAGTATATGGAGTCTATCCTGAAAGCAGCGTGAGCCCAACCCTTCGATTTTACCCAACACTGGCCCTTTATTGAGCTGGTGTGACCTTAGAAGAGCAGTTGATACTATTGCCACAAGTTTATATGGTCTTCCCTGTGGTGGTCATTGTGCAACTTCTTATGATCAAAAACTCCCCCAGCATAAAGTCTATTCATTCCACACAGAAGTGGAACAGCAGCAACAATGGCAACCACAATCACCTCAGTGGTAAGTGTACGTGTCCACTCAAAAGCAGATAAGATCAGCTCACTTTTCAGACCATTAGCACTGTGGTGGAGAGCCTGACACTGAGTCAGTTCTGTGAGCAGTGATATCCATGGTGTGGAAATAACAAATCTGGGATTTATTTCACACCACTCTACTTCTGTTACTTACTGAAAGGATCATTTTAAGCCTATTGCACATTTATGTTTTGCAGATCACCTGCTATCACCAAGGGTTGACTTGTATTGTATTGTATCATTAGTTTTATTGTTGACGCATGTGCACATGGGTAGCATACTAGGCCATTAAGGGTGTGCTGTTGAAAGTGTGTTGTGTTTATTTGGAGCCTATGTGTGAAGCATTTTAGTGTTGTGCGTTAGTGACCAGAGATGCGCTTATTTTGTTTTGGGCCGTCTAACCTAGAGGTGGATGGATGAGAGGGCATGAGAGATAGACATACAGTTTATGATTTGTAGTGTGCTGGCATTCGTGTACAGCTCTGCAGGTTCTATTATTAGGTTTATGATTTATTTATATCTAGTCGTTACCTGCAGGTGTGGATTATTCCTCTGCTGGTCCACAATGTGTTGCAAAGCTCTGACCATTCCATAGTTGTCCAGTTGGTGCTCTGTGATTGGTTATAGTTTCTGTTTGATTGTATTCCATTCATATGGACAATAGCATGATTGCGTAGTTGGAAGTGTTGGATTGCAATGGTAACTTGCTAGCTGGAAGGAGGACGAGATGCCTTTGGTACTGGTGGACTACGTGTTTCTGTCATCACGCGATTGACAGCTGGCAGATGCTCAAAGGTGTTAGTTGCTGTGAGCCATGCATATGCTTGCGGTAGGGTGTAGTTCCAGGCCATTTGCCATGACTAGTAGTCTGAAAATATCTCGTCACAGCCAGTTTTTCACTTCTCACCTGCTTTTCATGTGATCCTGTGTATTTCGTATTTCGATTTGCGAGGAGTTCCAGAGTTTTGCCACTTAGATCAAGAAAGCAGAATCTCCTATGGGTTTCTTTTCATAAGGTGATAGATGATCTGCTGTGTTAATCTCGAATGTAGTATTGTGTTTGGTGAGTGTTTAGTGTGATTCTCTGCTTTTTGGTTCAAATCTTTATTCTTTCAGTCTGTAATGGGTTTTCTGCTGAAACAAAAGTTGGCAGCATATACCTCCTGATCACACAGAGCCACCAGTAGTTTCTAAATGACACTAAGGGCCTAATTATGAGTTTGATGGACCGAGGATCGCCAAACTCACGGTGGCGCAGCGGTGGTGGTCCCGCCACCGCTGCACTGTCAGTCCGACTGCCGGAATACAACTTGGGCAGTCGGACCGCCATGGCACCGCCGCAACCGCTGGCGGTGGTGCGGCAGTCAGACTGCCGCAATATGCTTGGTGGTGCCCTGCGACACCACCAGGCATATTACAAATTTCCTCACCACCACTGGTCTCATGGAGGTTCTTACTCCATGAAACTGCTGGCGGTGAAGAAAGAAAGGGTTCCTACGGGACGCCCTCTTGGCCTGTGCATTGGGGTGCATGCAGGGGGGCACATGTTGTGCCCCCTCTGTGTGCATGCACCCCATTCCTGCATGGCATGGACTGCACAGTGCATGCCATGCAGGAACGTGCACTGGCGGTCCCGCAGCGGTGCAGTTTAAGGCTCACATATGAGCCTTTAAATACCACCGCCGCAGGACCGCCACGCCGCCTGCCTGCCAGATGACGATAATATTCGTAATCAGGTGGGTGGGCAGTGGCCCTGTTTGGTGGTGTGGGAGCAGGACAGTGGCGTGGCGGCCCACTCCCACACCACCAAACTCGTAATCGGGCCCTAAATAGTTGGATGAAGAGCATTAGGGTCAAAAGTGAACAATCATTTGCAATGCAATAGGTCTCGCATTAATGAAGGTTAGAGCTATTGGCGTTGCAAATAATAATGCAACACCAATAACTCAAACTTTCAGCAATGGGAGACCTGTTGCAAAGCAAATGCTTATTTTAAATGAGCTGCAGCCGCGTCCTGACCAGGCTGCTCAAGACACTCTTGCCCCCTTCCAACCACCGAAAACAAGCACTGGCAAAGCCAGCAGGTTACGCCTTTACAAAATCTATTGGCTCTGTCAATTGTTTTACATATTACACAGCACTCGAGCTGCTGCGCAACATAGTTTATGGTAAAAAAAAAAAAAGCACTATGATGCAGTCAATGGTCCGCGCATCATATCACTTTTTTTTTTACATTAAGCCATGTTTCACAGAAGCTCAACTGCTATGCAATATGTAAAAAAAAAAAAAAAATTGCCAAACCCAATAGATTTCATACAGGCTAAACCTATTGCCTTTTGCCGATGCAGGTTGTTCAAGTTGGCAGGTATGATGGCCTGAGTGAACTTGTTCTCCCTGTTCAGCAGGAAGCCACTATACCGGAGGAAGGGCGTTAAGTGGAATGAAAAAACTTGTGGGGGCTCCCAGAGGGGCGTGGTCGATGTAATGAAGGGCGTGGCTTAAAAACCCAAACTGAAAATCCATGCTCGGCATAGTGTGTCACCCCACTGGTATTTTGCTGCTTCGTCATTCCATCCATATACAACAAGTAACATTACATCTAGTACAAGCCAGGACTATTGGCTTTGTCAATGGTTGTTAGTTGCATAAGATAAATATGCAACAGCGATGGCTTCGATGTACATAATTTTGAAAATGCAAGCATCATACTGCCCCATCAGGTTTGCATTATTCGTCACTGGCCATGCGCCAAGATAACCATATTGACAGATATTGTCCCATCAGGTTTGCCCATTCAGAAAAGGCCAATAGCCCAAGAGGTGGACCCGCAGCGTGCATATTCATCCAAGAGAGCAGCTGTGGCTGCTCCCATTAAAGCTAATTCCAGTCTAATGATTAACCGCGTTGAGCACACATAACTATATATCATACTTTACATATGGTATTTTTACACTGTGCTTTTGTGGCAAACAGTAATCTAGCGCTTTATATTTGAGAACAACTTGGTTCACATCAGAAACGCCAGCGCAAAGAAAACTAGTGTGCTATGTAGTGACATGGTGACAAAAAATAGCACCGAAGGTGCTTTGTCCTTGAGGCCAGACTTTAAAAGCAATGTTGTTCTGAGTCAAAAGCAAATCTAGGGCGTTTATATGCATTCCAATACGTGTCAGGCTGAAAAAGTGTTGCCAAAGCTTGAGAGGGGTGCTGCTAAGGGTGAGAGGGCGCTGCGAGGGGTGAGAAAACTGTAGCTGGTGTGAGAGCGGCGCTGCGAGGGTGTGATGGGCGCTGCGAGGGTGTGATGGGCGCTGCGAGGGTGTGAGGGGCGCTGCGGGGGGTGAGAGGATGCTGTGAGGGGTGCTGCTGGGGATGAGAGTGCGCTACTAAGGGTGAGAGGGGCTCTGCTAGAGGTGAGAAAGAACTCCAGGTGGTGTGAAAGCTGCACTGCTCGAGCGAGAGAGGGCCTGGTGGGGGTAACAGATGTGCTGAAGAGGGAGCGAAAGGGCACTGTAGTAGACAAGCGGTACTTCGGGGGTGAGAAGGGTACTAAGGGGTTCGGGGATGGGGGCTGCAGGGGGCAAGGGATGCCCTGCAAGGGGGTAGAGGGGACATTGCTGGTGTGAGAAGGGCACTGACGTGTGCCTGGGAGCTGTGCACGAGAGGGGATCGCTGCAGACTTCATCGAGGGCATTGAAGAGGGTGAGGCTGGGGGCACTACCAGAGTGAGGAGTGCCATGGCAGCGGCTAACAACAACAAAAGGATGGAGCTGATAGTGTGATAAGTGTGTAAACGGGCGCTCCTCAGGTGTGAGATTGGATGCCCCACGGGAGGCAGGCCGGGCAGCGCGCGACTGGTTGAAGGTGTAACTCTGGGAGTGATCAGAGGTGCACGTCTGGTAGTGAGCCGTCACAGTGAGATCTTGAAAGGAGTGAGTTTGTATGGGGGGAAGTCCCTGCCTACTGGGACTGTGTGTGCACGCGTGTGGCTGAGGAGTGAATAGGGCGCACACTGCAAGAAGTCACTGTGGGGAGAGTGGATGTGTGCACGGGTGATAGTGAGTGTATGGAATCACCGTGTGAAGGTTGCATCCGTGCAGGTGGTGAGGAAGCAAGGAGAGGGTGAACCAGTGTGTGTAATGACTGTCTGCTGGCGGGCTGTGTGCAGCGATGGGGGCTGCTCGGTGAAGGTGTGTGCAGCGTGATTGTGAGGGGACAGTGAGTGCAGGTAGTGTCTGAGAACAACTGTCTGCCAGCAGTGCGTGATACGTCACCGGTGCCCTGAAAACGCGCTGGCGATCTCTGCTTGTGGGTTATTATGTTAACATTTTAAATGCTGCGCGTTTTAATTTTTTCCGATATGAAAAGATCATTAACACGCACCGGCTTTGATAATGGGAAGGAAAGCATTTTTAAAGGGAACTCGCGAGAAAGTAGCACACTTTCGAGGAAATATTTTTTGTTTGTGGCGGATTGCTGTGTTCAAATTGTACATTTGGGAAAAACCTGATCTATGAAAAGGCCAATATTCGTGATGTCCATAAAACTTAAATCTGGTAGTAAACATCTGGCACACTCCGAGATACAAGTAACGCTGAACGGCCTGTCCCACACGAAATACTGGCTGCGCCCGGAGTTTGCACCGAGTGGGACGGGATCGTCCACTCGTAAAATCGATATAAACAAGGATTTTGACTTCAGCGTGTAATTATAGCTCCCGGGAATTCTGTGCTACATGTACACGCGTGCAGTGGGTGGTGACGGGGCTTGTGAAACGATATTACACCCATTGATTAATTTGTTAAAAAATTAAGTGCCAGGGATCTCGTCAGGAAGCATGTTAAGTACAGCGCATACCAACATTATAATTAAACAAGGTCTTAACATCTTAGCGGCCAGCACGTGCAAGCGGCGCAACGCAGGCCATCACCCCCGGTCCATGACTGACTCGCTTCAGCCGCCACTCCCTCCAAACCAGCCGGTATAACAAGACTGCACGACGTGAAACCGAAGGCTGAACATCGACACGCCCTTGGGACAGCGAGTCTACAGCGTGTCTTGCTCACGCTGCCTGCACGCGCCAGTAGGCTCTCTGATTGGTTGACAAGGTCCACCAATCACAGTGCATATTTGGTAGTTGCCAACGAATCAGAGAGCCGACTGGTGCGTGCAGGCAGCTTGAGCAAGACACGCCGTAGACTCGCTGTCCCAAGGGCGTGTCAAAAAAAATATAGGGCGGTAACAAAAACCCGCTGCACACCAATCACAACAGAAAGTTTTACATAAATATCAACATTGCCCAATTGAAAGCATGGGCGGTAACAGAAGTCCCTCTACACAAAATACTTTACCCCACTAAATCTCGCTACGCGAGCAGCGCATGCGCGCTGCAAAGCTAGGCGAGACCTAAAAAGCAGATGAGATGGCTGAAGACAGATGAGTCTTGGAGAGTAAGGTTGGGCTGGAGTGGCCATGCCAGACACAAGGTAGAACCCTGGTTGGCTGGGACCTAGGGGATTGCTTTCTGTGCTGGGTGACCTAATGGATCTACAGCCCTTCCAGCCCGTGGGAGCCACACGTAATCCTCTTGTGCATGCATACAAGGTTTACTGCTACATTCAAATGAGAACTGAAAGTGCTCCTGTTTCAGAGACATGTTAATCAGGATTCTCTTTAGAAATCCCTGTAATTATTCTGGTTCTGTTCCCAACATATTTGCAAAATTGTGGTGTATAATGGATCTTTTGGCCTTGTAAGAGGGATTCTTGAGTGCAAAACGCATCCCTCCAAAAACACCTGGAGGGGGCAGTCTTGCTTGGTGCAATACTGGGCGGTATTTAAAGAGAAGCAATACTTCTTTTAGCAAAGCCCTTTTTCAGCTTCAGCCCATCCCATCCCTGGCAGAAGATGCTGTCTAAACCGAGAGACAGAAAGAATGCAAGAGCCCAGGCTCTTCTGCAGACAAGGAGTGTCTCTGGGCAACATCAGGGGAAAACACAAACAAAATTCCATTTGGAGTTAAATGGAGCCTGGTTTGGGCATTAGGGTTTTGCTGGACAAACAAGGCACGAACTGTGAGGAGTGAGCTGAGATCAGAGCCATGAGGCGATGTTTGCAGGGAACGGAATATGTCTGCAGTCACCTCACCGGGCTGGGGAAATGCGAGGTGTAGGCCTGTCACTCTGACATGCCTCTCCCTCCCTCCCGTGAGTCTTCCAGCATGCACCTCTCCAGCTGCGAGGCACTCTCCAGCCCCCCAACCCCAAATTCTTCCGGTAAAACTCTCAAACAATACCCCACTCTAATTCTTTTCATCCTCTCCCCTTCAGGATCCCATGCATTCCCTGCCAGACTCTACTTCTTCTGTGCCCCTCTCCATGCCTGGTCTTCTCCCTCCAAACAAAAGTCCACCCGAGTCTCCCATTATTCCAACTAGTCCACTAGACTCCTTGCCCCAGCTTACCTTACAGTCCATTGCGCTGCCCCTTATCCCAGACTCACCTTCTTACCGCTGCCTTCTTCATCCTTTCTTTCTGGCAAAATCCCACATCCTCTCTGCAGGTACCTTCTGGCTTCCTTGTTCCAGGCTACTCCCAAACTCCCTTCATCTTTCCCAAACCCCTCCCCCTCTCTCAGCTGCCTTCGGGCCTCTTCGTCCTTTCTTCACGTACTCCTCAGCTTTCACCATTCTCTCTCCAAGTAGCTGTTTTAAATATTTTTTTTTCTTGTAGAGTTTTACTCTTGTATACTGCTACAAGAAGAAAGCAGCCTGGCTCTGCTGACTCCTTAGCCACTTTAAAATCTCATATTTTAAATCTCCTTTTCAAACTTTTGCAGCAAAAGAGTATGCCAAGCCAATCCCCACGTCCCCCCTCCTTCTCCTCTTCAGAGCTGCTCCAACTCACTGTACCAGACATAATTCCCTTCTGTGTGTTTTATGGTTTGATTTCTATTCTCTGTTTCAGTATGATGGTGCTAACTGACTTGATAACAATAAGAAATAGCTCAGAATAGTAACTGGAATCTGTGGGCTGAGGTGGTGGAATATGAGTACCACTCTGTGGTCATCAGGATCCCTCAGTTTGGGTAAGGTGCCAAGTCAGAATGGGCCACACAGAATCAGAAGAACTGCACTCCATGTGCTGAGCAGGCGCTTTGGGTCTAACATCATGTCATACTGTGGGCCCCTTCTCACCTCAGGCAATGAAGCTTCTTGTTCTCGCACTCAACGTGTTCCCTCTTTGGAGTGATCATCCGGGTGAATATTTAGTCTTCTCAGATGAGACCTACTCTCTTCTTGTGGTCAGTTTGTCATCTCGGGTAAGACCTCCTCTCTTCTCGTGGTCAGTTTATCACCTCAGGTGAGACCTCCTCTCTTTATGGACGTAGGTGAGACCACCTCTCTTGCTGTAGTCATTCATCTTAGGTGAGACCTTCTCTCTTGTGTAGTCAGTTTATCGCTTCAGGTGAGGCCTCTCCTCCTATTGGGGTCAGTTTGTCATTTCAGGTGAGAGTTCCCCACTTTATGATCTAAGATTGTCACCTCAGTTGAGACGTGCTCTCTGTGTGATCAGTATGTCTCCTCAGTTCAGATGTCCTCTCGTAATGTGAGCAGTTTGCTGCCTTAGGTAAGACCTCCTCTGTTAATTTGAATGATTTGTCTTCTTAGGTGAAACTTTCTCTATTTGTGTGATCCCTTTGTCGCAGGCCACTCTCATCATATGGTCAGCTTCCCCCTCCGAACAGGCCTCCTCTCTTCATGTGACTGACTTTCTTTCAAGTCAGACCACAACTCTTTGTAGGGTCAGCTTGTCTCCTGAGATCAAATTCTTTCTTTGTGTTGTTTGTTTATTCCCATAGGCATGACCTTCTCTTTTCAAGTGGTCAGTTCATACTCTCTTCCTCGTTTTTGTGTGGTGTCTTGTTCTATCCTCTTAGTAGTCATCACTTTGTGGTTAGCATGTCACCTCCTGTCTTTGTATGGTCGCCATGTTCACTTTACGTTAGACATCCTCTCTTCTTGGGTTCCACCTGTTCTTTTATATCAGAACAAGTCTTTTTTCATGTGGCCAGCTGTCCCTCTTGTGATGCTTCCATTTGGTCCTCCCTCAGGTCAGACATCCTCTTGTTCTTCGTAGTCTTACCCCATGTTGTTAGCTCATCCCCTCAGGGTAGATGCCCATTTCTTCCTCTTTTGTTTAGCATGTACCTTCAGACCTGCCCTTGTTATGTGTGTGGTTATCTTGCCCTATCAGGTTGTCATTTGAGTGGTCAGATTGCTTGCCCTTTGCTATCACAGGCACCGTCCTCACTACCTCTGTTCTTTGGCCTTATGAAGGTAGATGCAAAATAGGAAAGCAAACACGGTTCTTACATCCCAGTTTACTTTTTGAATGTATTACTCATTCCCTTCCTTTAGCCTCTCAGAGTAAAGTGAAGGCTGTTCAATCAATCAGCTTATCAATCAAACATTTATAAAGCGTGGCAAATCACCTGTGGGGGTCTCGAGGTACTGGAGATGCTGGCTGCTGTATGGTGGTTTGATCATTCAAACATCCAGGTCTTTAGTTCTTTCCTGAATTTCTGGAGCAACGGTGCAGTCCTGAGGTGCAAGGGGAGGTTGTTCCATGTCTTGGCTGCCTGGTGCGAGAAGGAGCGTCCTCCACTGTTGGTTCGGAGGATCCATGGGGTGTCTGTGAGGGAGTGGGAAGCGAATCAAAGGTGTCTGATCGGTTGGTGGAAGGTCAGACGTTTGTTGATGTATGCTGGTCCTTCGTTGTGCAAGGCCTCGTAAGCATGAGACAGCATTTTGAACTGGTATCTCTTCTGAATCAGGAGCCAGTGTAGTTTCTTGAGATGGGGTGTGATGTGGGTCCTTTCGGGCAGACATGAGGACGGGGTAGGTGCTGTTGAGCCAGCACCCGAGTTAATCTTCCGGTAAGGTGCGGGCACCCCACGTTTCTAGCCCTTGGAGTACTTCTCCGTTATTTCTTAGGCCACGATCAGAAGCAGTCTCAACTATTTAGTTGTAGCCCACCCGTAGGAGTCACACGCTTGGGCCTGCCCTGATCCCCCAGAGGGTGACTGACCCTCTTTATTTATTCATTTATCTGTTTGTGTATTACTTCCTATCACGTGCACTAGACACCACACCACGTTCACTTGGTCCTGAAGAAGCGCCACGGATCCCACGGGACCTTAAAGGCGCGAAACATGTCGACCTTTGTAGTTACCCAGGCACATTACGCTTTGTGGGGTAACACTTAACCTACGGGTTTTTTACCTTGGCAAGGGTACCGCCATATTAAAACATATTCTCCTGGTAACCCTTAGTCAATTTTAAATCACTGCACGCACTTTTACACTTCTTACTTAGGACTCCCCCTGCACATCCGCATGCACCATACGGCAGTTCGCAGAAGATCTCCGACAAAGTGACCCTTCGGGGGACCCGTAGGGCATTGCAGCGCCGGCCCGACAAGGAGCAACTGTCAGATGATTTAGCATGACATCCTTCGGGGTGTGTGAGGGCAACAAGGGACAAGACTTGTTCTTCCCTCTCACTAGTGAGTTCTAGGCCTATGACCCCCGTCTTTCCTGTCTCTTCTCCTTCTTCCAAGGGAGTGAGTGACACACTGCACCCCTCCTTAGGAACAGTGTCCCCGTCTTTTTGACCTAGAGGTCGAGTATGAGTCTTGCCACTGAGTTGTGTATTGTCTGGAGTCTCTTCAGGAGGCGTGCAGTGATTCCTATGTAGGGTGGGTTTCCATAGCCCAGTCTCCTGGTGATGAGGGCGTGCGTGGCGGTCCTTCTGGTGTTGACTGAGAGCCACCTAAGAATCTTGCGGAGCTTGTAAAGGGTGTGGAAGGAGGCGATGAGACTGTGTTGACTTGTTTCTTCATGGATAGCTTGCTGTCCAGGATGATACCCAGGTTGTCGGTGTGGTCTGTTGGAGTGGGTGGTAGGCTGAGTTCCCTGGGCCACCATGTGTTGTTCCATGGCGATGTGTTGTTCCCGAAGATGAGAACTTCCGTCTTGTCTGTGTTGAGTTTAGGACAGTTGTCCTTCATCCAGTTGTGATGTTCATCATGCATCTATTGAAGTTGGCTTTGGGGAGGGAGGGGTCTTCGGACAGTGAAAGGATGAACGAAAGGATGAAGATGGGCTGTGTGAAGGCTGTTGATGAGTTAAGGATGGAACAAGGGGTCAAACTTCTGATTTTATTTAGGGTCAAAGGGTCTGTAATGCAACATTAGCTGATTTTGGCTTTTTGCTTGATAGACGTCCAGAAGGTGCATCTTGAAGAGACACATTTGCAACTAATTTCTGAAGGGGAGATTCTGATTTGTGGTGGGCCATTGTTACAGAACTTGGGTGCATAGACAGGCATGGCTTGTCATCTGGTCTTTTTTTTCTGTATTTGTTTGGTCAAGTTGGGCCAGTTTGTTCAGTTTGGTCAGAAACCATTTTGTTCTGCTTGTGGTCAGCCTGTTGCCCCTGGCCAAATATACACTGTTCATGTGGTCAGATTGTTCCTTCAAACTATGCATTACTTAATTCAATTGTGTGATCAGATTCCCGCTTGAATCACAGACACTCTTTTACTTTGTGTGCCATCTTATCCTTTCACGTCTGCCACCTTTTTGTTCTGTGTCATCTGAGGTCAGACACTCTTTTGTTTTATAACATCTTGTTCTCTGTGTTGTCTGTTTGTGTACTTGGGTCTGATGTTCTCTTATTCTTCACAGACGCACATCTGACACCCTCTTGTTCTTCACTCCTTTGTTCTTCATGTGGTCAGTTTGTTTCTTTAGTCAGACACCCCCATGTTCTATACCCTCTCCATGTGATCAGCATGTCGCTTTAGTCCGATGCCCTTCTGTACGTCATCTCGTCGTTCTTTATGTTTCTCAGCTTGTACCTTTTGGAACATGCACATTTGTTCCTCACTCCGGTAATCTTCATGTGACATGCATGTACGTACCCTCGATTCATGCCTTGTTCTTCTCACTGTCTGTGTGATTAGCTTATACCTTCAGGGCAGAAGCCCTTCTCTTCTTTACCCCCTTGTTCTTCGTTTAATAAGCTTGTGCCTGATGGTCAGCAACTATTTTGTTTTTGCCCCTTTGTTCAATTTGTGTGATAAATTTCTGGCCTGTGGTCAGACACCCTCTTATTCTTCACCCCTTGTTCATTGTGTGCTAAACCTGTCTCTTCAGGTCAGACTCCCTCTTGTTCATCCTGTGATAAGTTTGGGTCTTCAGGTCAGACCTTATTTTGTTATTTTCCTGCATATTCTTCGCCCCCCTGTTTCCGTGCATGACCAGCTTGCTCTTACCCACAGATCAGAGTCTATTTTATTAGTTATCCCGTTTGTTCTTCACCCCCTTAGTTCCTTGCGTGACCAGCTACAGCTCGCAGGTAAGATGTCCTCTTGTTCGCGCCTCCCATGTTTTTCTTATGGTCAGCTTGTTCCAAGCCTACTTCCAAGATCCTGGTTTAATGAGGTGCTACTGGAAAGAGTGTTGTTCTGTTGTTTGCTCCTGGCCTTGGTCAGCTTTCCTAGCACAGCAGCTCAGACAGTCCAAGGGTTTCAGACCTTACCTCACTGCGGCTCCTGTTTTTATTTTCCTTCTGTAGTTTTCCTTTCCTCTTTCTCTCTCACTCAAGTTGCACACTCACTGTTGGAAGATTTGAAATGACTTTGGCTCAGATCCAGTGTTCCTTGCTGAGAGTTTCTCTAACTATGGTCAGAAGCTTCCAAATGTTGGGATGTCTCATGCTCGAAAAATGCCACTGGATTTTATGAAGTGCTTCTAGTCTGAAACTGCTGAAATTATGCCCCCAGCTTCTCACGTCAGCAAATTATTTCAAATCCAGACCAAGGATTGTAAGACATACATAATTATATAATTAACAAGACTTCAACAGTAACATGGATATACAGAGTAAAGTTCAATAATCAACAGAAAATTAATGCAACAAAACTAAAATTCAAGCTGAAAAAGCATGGCAAACAAGTAGATTTATGTACATTTTGTAGTCCAAGATGGACAGGGCGCTGGGGTATTCATCATGTTGACTTTGAGGCACACCCATTTTCCTCCCCAATATTGTCTTCCACATCAAGCCTCTTAATCTTTGACATTGCCATAGCTTCTTGTTACTTTTTTTCATCCCTCAGCTTCTTGCCATGCGCTGTGACTGCCTCAATTTTCCATCTTCGTCTGCCATCGTCTCACCATCTCACTGACCCTTCTGTTCTCCACAACTTCATACTTTGCTTGGTCACCTACAATAAGGTTGTTAGCCTTTATCTAAGGCTTTAGATGAGCAAAGAATGTAACCTTCAGTCCTGAACACCACACCCAGAGAAAGTTGGAATTACCTCCAGCTCATGCAGATTTTTACAGAAAACTCCATTCAAGGCACAGGCAGGACTCACCTCCCATGGTTGTAGACAGCACAGGGGAAGGCTTCCCCGCGAGCATGATAATTATTGATTAAGGAAAAACAATTCAAACTGAGGTTACAAACATGATAAACATAATTCAAACTCAATTTACAAACATGATGGAGTTTTCAAATTGATAAACTGGACATTAGAAAAACATTTATAAAAAGTAATACAAGCCTTAGAAAAGCGAGCAGACAGGATGGGCTCGGCTAGTGAGAGATGGAAGGCTCGGTGGTAGGTAAAACTACAAGAAATTTACAAGCTGCAATCAGCCCATGATAACTGAACATGTTTGACAGATTGTTGTAATCTACTTGTTACTCAATGCACTCACCCTATTGAGGTTCTCTGCCTTGCTGCTCAGCCTATGGTGAGGTCATTTAGAATGTTCAGTGGTTTTGTATTGTAAGGAGAATCAGTTGGTGTGGAAGGGCTGAGCAGCGAGGAGGCTGCTCCTGGTGGGGCACTTTTATGGATCAGACCAACATCCTGTAACCTGTAACCTAAGAAGTTATCTCAAGAATAAATCTACTACCTTTTCTACAAGACCTGCCTGCGCATCATTCTTCGTTTTAACACTGGCGACGATCTGAAAGAACCTACTTGAGCTACCTTGAATGGACTGTTACCTAAGAAACTAAAGAAGCGCAATTGAAAGAAATTAGCTGGCAATCCTGAGCCCCACCAGTGACCACAAGATCGGTCGGCCCCATCGTGGACGTGCCAGTTAATAATGGACTTGGGTGGGTTCCATAAACATTCCTACAACCTCTTTATGGTGTCCCTCATCACCTGTGAACGGTCAGCCCTAACCTGGGCCTGCCAGTTCCTGCTGTTACTTTTGTGGAGCCTATGTCACCCTACTGTTTTGGATAATGTGTTCCTCTTTTGCTGCATTGGGAGAGTGCCCCCGTAAAGGAAGCTGTAACGAGTTGGCAGTAGCAACATCATTGATTTTAAAACCAATCTACAGCCTTGGATGAGCAGTGTACCGGCAGCGTGTGTTTTTCAAGCTAGCCATGCATGGACGTTGTGAACTTTAACTGTGGTGTTGAAAGTGCGTGAGCTTATCTGGGAGGCATTCCGCAGTCCGGGGCATAAGTCGAGCCCCGAGGTGTGTTTGGCAGAATTTTCACAGCGGTAACTGTCGTAGTGCAGCAGTAATTTAAGGTGGTGGAGACAACGGTGAGCAGTTATATCGGGGTCCCAGTTTTAGCGTATGTTATGGTTCAAACACCTACCAGCGTTCTCTTGGTGGGTGCGAGGTTCTTTTGGGAGCGTGGAGTGTCACGAGCTGGGTTTCAATTCGACGTGCGTCATAGTGAGACGCGTGTTGACAACGTAACTCCGGATGTTCCCTTGGTAACCCCACGGCGTTGATGTCATCCGGGGCGTTCCAAAATTACGTAATTCGACGTGCAAGGTCGCCGGAGGTTGCCTTAGCAACTCCACTGCGCTGCGTTATTCAAGATGGTGGAGCTGCGTGCGGGAAGAAATGTCCCAGCTGTTCTTCGGAAAATAAGTTCGGCGGCAACGTTTTGGCACGGCGGAATCTGGAACTACACAAGGAGGAAGCTATCTCTGATGATTGAACAACGCGAGGTCTTTGGGTCAAGCGTGGCAAACTGTTGGCTTAAAGGTGTAACCGACCCATCACATATGACTGCTCCTGTTAAAGATGACAGCGCACTGAGGTCAAAAGTGGACTCATTCTGGTGCTATGTGCCATTTGGGCTCGGGTGAGAAATTGCTCACTGAAGGGAAGTTCAGCATGTTTTATCTGACTTTTATTTGCTGTTATTTTAAATATCCCTGCATATTTAAGGGGTGTAACTTTTCTCAGAGGTTCCAATTTAATGTGAGGGGATGTGCTCTTTTGTCAAGTCAGTGGGGAGTCCACAAGGTGGGTTTGGTCATACCTTCTGTCTATTTTAGGGGTTAGTGATACTTTAGGGGTTAGTGATACCCTGACTGTCTCTCTTGTGTTATGACTGTGCGCATCTGTGCTAGATTTTTCTGAATTCCATGTTTTGGTCAGTATGTCTTGGGTTTAAGGATACCCTGGATTTGTCTTGGGTTTAAGGATACCCTGGATTTGTCTTGGGTTTAAGGATACCCATAGTATGTTGCGAGAGTGTATTGGGTTTAAGGATACCCTGGATTTGCTTTGGGTTTAAAGATACCCATAGTGCGTTTCGAGAGTGTTTTGGGTTTAAGGATACCCTGGATTTGCTTTGGGTTTAAAAGATACCCTGGATTTGCTTTGGGTTTAAGGATACCCTGGATTTGCTTTGGGTTTAAGTATACCCAGAATTTGTTTTGGGTTTAAAGATACCCATACTATGTTTCGAGAGTGTTTTGGGTTTATAGTTACCCTGTTTTGGTATGGGTGGAGTCTTATTCCTTTTCTTTGAGGTTAGACCTGTCCTTCCATTAGTATGTGCAGTAGAGGGTTGTAGATCCCTGGTTCTGCCGCATTCTTGTGCCTTAGTATGAGGCGCAATGGGTACTCTGTGTGGTGTGGTGGTGTGGTACCCGTAGTTTGTTGTGAGTTATGGTGGATAGCATCCACAGTTTTTTATAGAATGTATCTCTTTATCTTCCATTCTTTGTTTATTTATGATCATTGTAAGGGGGGGATGTGTTATAATGTTTGTGTGTTTTTATGCATCCTCCTTTGCTGACATATGTGTGTTTTACTATCTACATACATTTTGATTGTTTATGATCACTTTAGGGGGAGGATGATGTATAATGATTTTGTTGTTTATGCATCCTCCTTTGCTGACATATGTGTGTTTTATCATCTTCATACATTTTGACTGTTTTCGATCATTATAAGGGGGGAGATGTGTTGTAATGTACTTGTTACTCAATGCACTCTCCCTATTGAGGTTCTCTGCCTTGCTGCTCAGCCTATGGTGAGGTCATTTAGAATGTTCAGTGGGTTTGTATTGTAAGGAGAATCAGTTGGTGTGGAAGGGCTGAGCAGCGAGGAGGCTGCTCCTGGTGGGGCACCTTTATGGATCAGACCAACATCCTGTAACCTAAGAAGTTATCTCAAGAATAAATCTACTACCATTTCTACAAGACCTGCCTGCGCATCAGTCTTCGTTTTAACACAGTTCACAAGTTCTGGTCCGATATTTTTCTCTTCGAGCCAGACAAGGTATCAGGCGATTGAGAAACTTGAAGACTTCCACCCTGAATCGCCTGATGAAAACTGCTACAAAAACGATAACAGGCATGCAGAAAACCAAGGTTCAGTTTCTTCTACAAGCGCAAAAACCCTTTCCAGTTTGTAATGCTGATGGATGAAAATAGAGAACGCTGACCTGAGAGGAGCCCTTGGCTTGGCCAAAACATCTCCATGATGCTGATGGTGAGTCCATGTAAATTATACAACCAAAATATTGTTTTCTGCTTCACACTTACTAGGAGTTTGATCTGCCTTATTCCTGCCTCCATAAAATCTTTGTTGAATTTGAGACTGGATTATGGCAAATCCCTGCATCTATAATCCTAAAACAGAGCTGATTCTTGGGTTCTAGACTGTACAAAACAGTTGGAGCAGAAGCCAGGTTGCATAGACACATGCTAGAGCTCAGCAATGAAAGAACATTGGTCCCTGGATTGAAGTGCCTCTTTCTAGTGCAGAAATGTGCTTTCAAGCATGCTCCTTCTTGCATTGTGACGGCTATACACACAAAGCGTTAGAACACTCAAGTCTTTGGACATGGGGCTGCTAGATACCATTGCCTATCTTCTGGCTAGTATAGCGTGCATGAGTTTTTGTCGATCTGGGAATTGGTGTATGGAACACATTGTCTGCAATGGTGTAGCTGGAGCCCTCTCTACCCAAATGTAATACAGCTAGAATCATCTTTGTTCAAATTTAATTCAGCTAGAACTCTCTTTACCAAAAATGAGTGCTGCTAGAACTCTTTTACACATATTCAATGCAGGTAGAACTCTCTTTACACCAATTTAAGGCTGCCGGAACTCTATCCAAAATTAATGCTGCTAGTTACCCATTTAACCCAAATTTAATTCAGCTACAACCATCTTTACCCACATTTAATTCAGACAAATCTTTCTTCAAACCTATATAATGCAGCTAGAACTCTCTTTATCCGAATTTAATGCTGCTAGAACTCTACCCAAATTTAATGCTGCCAGAGACTTGTTTAGCCCAAATTTTATTCAGCTAGTACCATCTTTATCCAATTTTAATTCGGACAGATCTTTCTTCTTACATAACTATTATAACTAGAACTCTCTTTCTTTAATGCTGGTAGACATTGTTGCAGCGCGTACAATAAAACTATTTTCCTCCTAGGTCACTTATCGGTCATCCAGTGGCGACTTATATTTTCTCACATCCAAATGACGATGGGGCCCATAAACATCGCCTATCACACACACACACACACACACACACACCTGGATTTCCTTTACACCTTTACGAAATTCTATACTGCTAGGAGAAACATGAGAACTAAATGGAAAACGCCATTTATGTACCGCTGGAAAGAGCCGGGATACCTTATTACCTTAACCTATCACTTTCTTAGTTATTTCTTAAGATATTCCTGCTCATTGTTTTGTCGATGGATCATCTAGTAAGAAATTAATTTATAGTGATTAAGACCAGCTAAATCACAATAATCAATTATTAGTGTCACAATCATTTAGTAAAATAACCACTGAGTCGTTTGATTAAGAATCTTAAATTTTATATAATTTTAAAAGCATGAGAAAGAATTTAGACTTTTATTCAATTATTCATTTATTATTAATTCAAATATTTATTAAGCAAAATCAATTTTATTGCAGAAAGGAAATTTTGTCATGAAGCAAAACCCTATTTACCTGCCTATCTTCCCTAATTTAGCCTAAGGATTTCTAACCTAAGTTTATGAATTAAAAATATCTTGATTCTCATACTCAACTGGAAAAATAAGACAGCAACAGAAACTTCAGCTCGTCAGCATCAGCTACCTGCAACCCGTCTCATCTAACAGTCTTTCAGCATCTCCCGCTCAGTAAGTGGATCGATCTGGACCACCAAGCACTGGAAGCCACCAACACCAACACCGACTCTGACTGCGACTCTCCAACTCCGACTGTGACCCCCTCCCACTAAGAGTAGGCCCTCTTATACCCTAATTCTAACTTTGCTAACTAATTGTTGCAACATTAATAACACGCTTTTCTTTCATTGGTCCATTCATTTCATCTATTCATTCTTAATCAAGTTCTCCCGGATCCAACTTGTTCTTTGGAATGTATATGATCATTTCCTTTCTCACAGTTCAAGACATGTTTCCATCCGCTTCGATCAGTACATTTGTAACTTCTTTCGATACATTCGAGAACTCTGCAGGCATTGTCCTTTCTCTTAAAACGGTTTCCCACGGTTCCTTGCTGATCACCACGGCACATTATCAGTTCAATTAGGTCACATCAGCCTTGACCATTCTTGCATCCTAGCCTCTCAGCCTCATCACGTGGTTAGCTTTTCTCCAACTTTTTCTCCCTTGTCACGCGTTTCCCCGCACATGCGCACTTCAATAACCGGCAGCCATTTTATCTCGCCACTCGTTTATACTTAGAAGCACTATTTTGAAATAAACAAAACATAATTAAAATAGAGAAACATAGCCTTTTCGTTTCCCTCCCGTCATCTACGTACCCCAATTAGTTATTACCTAGCAGAAAGCAACATTTAAGCTGTTCCTTACTTACCATCACTATTGTTTTTGCAACAACACGTTTATATTCTATGAAGCACAAATCATGCATTTATTATTAATTTAGTACGCAATTATTCTTATGTTATAATTAGACACACAGAAATTTGTTAATAGATAATTCAGCCCATATACTTGCGTGTTACCCTTCCCTCACGTACAGTGTTGATTAATACATTTAAACGAACATTTTATTAATTATTTATAAAATTTGTTAGGGGTTAAAAAAATTTATTTTCTCTGCTCCATCAACTCCCCCCTTTGGTGATTTTTAAATCACCACATAAAACCCAAGTTATACTTCTTTTTCAGGCAGCATATGTCTTTCATCCTTTTGCTTTTTGTTAGTTACACATCTATTCCCATTTCATCTTGTCTTCTCGTCTCTTTATACATGCTTTCTTTCATTTTCTCTAACTCAATCTCACCCATTTCTCTCTCTCTCTCTTTCATTATTCTGTTATTTCTTTTTATCTTATTTTGTCTTACTTTTCTTTTTATACACGTTATTACAATTTTCAACACCATGGCTAACAATATTGCTACAGTTGCTATTATTATAACTTTCCCTATCATTAGTCTACTCATTCTTGTTAGCCAATTTGCTACGGAAGAAAACCCTCTACCAAGTTTTCCCAGGACACTTTCAACCTCCAGTGGAACTAGTTCTTTGTGCAAATTTGTAATATTTGTAATATACTTTTGTATATTTTCACTTTTATCAGGAATGTAAGTGCAACAATGTTGGCCAATCAGCATTCCACAGACTGCACCCTCTTTTGCCAAAAGAATATCAAGGGCAAGCCGATTTTGCATCACCATAGCTCTCATGGCAACCATTTCAGTATTTACCATCAAGAACCCTCCTGCAGTATCTGTAGACAAACGATCTACTACTGTGGATAACTTCCGAATTTTAAATGCATTCAAAGATATTCCCACTGCTGGTATTAATGCTCCAAAAATGTCACCTACAATTTCTGAAAAACTTTCCCTTTTTCTACGTGTAAAGCTATTAATCATCTTGTATGTTCCTTTTTCTTCTCTGTCCATATGAAAGATTTTTGGAAAGACCAGGCCTACATAGCAAGTTCCATACCAATGGTCCGGTAACCTGTAATAAGCTCTATTCCCACAAATATAATAGATACCTGGAAATATTGGATCTTTTCCACCTTTGAATCCCCAACCTCCCAAAATTTGATAATTGTCATGGCAGATACTGGAACCTACAAAGTAATTGTCATAGACTGTCTTATTTCTTCTAATACACAACTTTCCTGTTTGCGGCCAATCTAATGTCATTGCTGCATTTATCTTTTTCCCTTCATGATTTTCTTCCTCAAACGTCCATAGATGTGTTCCTTCCTCTTTTATTGCTTCTTTTTGAAATTTCATTCTTCTTTCTTCAACCATTTCTAAAAATACCTTTTCTTCTTTCTTTAATTCACAGGTAAGGTTGTTTTTAGCTATTTCTTCTAAGGTTAATTGTCTATGTTCTAAAAAGAATTCTCCTAAAACTTTTGCTTGTTTTACTTTGTTAAGTTCTGGTACTACAGGAACGTTTGCAAAAATCTTATCTATATCAGTATAATAAGACTCTAATCTACCTGTTTTATAAAATAAACTTGCTATTACACTACAGGTTATTCCATAAGTTAGAGGTAGGTGATGATAAGTCACACCTTCTGACACTGATGCAGGCAACTGCATACAAACATAACAATCTCTCACATCCATTGTCTCTACATATTCGTACAACAATTTTGTAAAAACATTTTTAGAAAAGTCTGTTACTGACTTATCCTTATGTAATTCTGCACTACTTCTTAAAATAACTGGTTCTTTAATATTAGTTTCTTTTTCTGGTTTAGTATCATTCTTCGCTTCTATTACAGCTAAACTAATAGGAATTGTGATTGCTAAAACTATCCATACGGTCATTAATAAACCTGTACAAAAGCAGCACATTTTACACCATCTTTTTACAAACTCACATTTATCTCTTCTATCCCTAGTATTTTCCATTTTGCTTTTATCTTTTTGTTAAGTTTCAGAAAATTGTGTCACTACACCTCAGAAATGACTTAGATGCCACTCTGCTTTCAAAAAGTCTTTGCTTGGTACTTTCTTTTAATTCTCTCCAGAATTCTTTCGTTGTCACATCCGGTGATTTGTCATATCCAGTAAAATTGTCACGTCCGGCAGAAGCACTATAAGTCTTCACTTCAGGTTTGTTGCATCTCACCTTTACCCATTCGATTTCTTAATCTCGGGTTCTCGTGAGTGTTTCCTTCTTCTTTGTAATCTGTCAGTGCGATATACAGCCACTCAGGTGACTTGTACTTTGCATTCACTTTCTTTGTTCTTTTAGATTTTTGCAGTCGTTTTCCACTTGGTTTTTCTTGTTCCTTTTGACTTGTTATTTCATTCACTTGTTCAGCACTTTTTTCTCCTGCTCTGATTATTCTATATCTCAATTTTCTTATATAGTTGCTGGGCCAATTATCTCCTTTTCTTGGCCTTTTGGCTTCACCTTCTTTTTCTTCTCTTTCTGATTTCCAGTTTCTTTTCCTTGATTCAGTTTTTGTTTTCTCTTCTTCTCCACTTTCTTCAGATTCTGTTTCAACTTTTTCACTATTGTCTCTTATTTTGAAGCTTATGATCTCATCTTCTCTTACTGGTGGATCTGTTTTCTCCTTCTTGTGTTCCCTTATTACTGTCCCTCCTCGGTGTTCTTCCGAATTGGTATTTTCCTCACTCTCTACTTCTAAATTTCCCTGTTCTTTTGTTTCACTATCTGTCCCTATTGCTCCTCGGGGTTCTTCTCGATTTTCTAACTTTTTATTTATCTCTTTCCCTACTTTGTCTATTAATATTACCTTTGAAGGATTTCCACCATAACTTGTTCTTGGTTGCTCATCTAGATCATTTTCTTGTTCATTCTCTTCTCTAATTGGTTTATATCCCCAAGTTCTCCTTCGAAATTCTTCACAGTTTGCAACTGAATCATCAGATCCTGAACTTGTGTCAGATATTTCCAGATGTCGACTTACAGGTCGATCTTCAGGTTCTGGAATTTCTGAAATTCTTCCTTCTTCTTCTTCTTCCTCTTCCTCTCTAGAGGTGCTTGCAGTTGGGGTTTCCAGATGTCGACTTTCAGGTCGATCTTCAAGTTCTGGCACCCTTTCTCTTATTCCTGTTGTCCCAGTCGTTAAACTCTTATCCCACACTTCCAGACGTCGACTCACATGTCGATCAGTAGGTTCTTGAACTCTGATTGTGTGGCTGGCATGGACCCAGTTCTTCACTCCTGCACACTTGACTGCAGTCGTTGTCACTAGGATTACCTGTCGTGGCTCGTCCCAGCGAGGAACTAGACAGTTTCTTCTCCTGTGGATTTTTATGCGGACCCAGTCTCCTGGATTCAAGTCGTGGGCTGGTTTTCTTTCAAGAGTGGTCGCATCCGGTCCAACCTGATGAAACACAGAACGCACCACATCAGCCAGTCCTTTGCAATAATCCAGTACTAGATCATCAGTTATAGTTAATAACTTGTTGACAGGTACTTGTGCTTGTCTCATTGCTCGTCCCATGATCATCTCATGAGGACTAAGTCCAGTTTTCTTTTCAGGGATGCTTCTGATGGTCATCAGAACAAGGGGCAGTGCATCTGGCCATTTGAGTCCTGTAGCTTGACACATTTTTCCAAATCTGTTCTTAATTGTTCCATTAATTTGCTCTACTACCCCAGAAGCCTCTGGTCTGTATGCACAATGTAGTTTTTATTTAATACTCAATGCTTCACAAATCAATTGGATCAACTCATTTTGAAAATGTGTTCCTCTATCTGTCTCAACCGTGACTGGAAAACCATACCTTGGAATGAACTCTCGCAGCATAAGTTTTGCTACCGTTGTTCCATCATTCCTTCTAGTGGGGTATGCCTCCACCCAACGAGAAAACAAACAGACGACCACTAGAACATATTTTAGTCTGTTACAAGGGGGCATTTCGATGAAGTCTAATTGCATTCTAGTGAACGGACCTCCTTCTCGTCCTATGGTTCCTAGACTCACTATTGTCTTTCTTCCTGGATTAAACTGTTGACAAATAAGACATCTTTGACAAAGACTTTCAGCTATCGCTCTGAATTTTGGGTTATACCAGGTTTGTCTAAAAAGTCTGATCATTGCATCTCTCCCAATATGAGCTTGTCCATGGTGCATCCGTGCCATGTCTGCAATCATGCTATCAGGCATAACTGGTCTTTCATCTCTGTATACCCACACACCATTGTTTTCTTGTCTCCTACATCCTGCTTTTATCCAGTAATCTTTTTCCTCATCATTTGCAGCTTCCTGTAACTGTCTCACCTCATCCCATGTCTCGACAGTGTTAGTAAAAAGCAAAGGAGAAGAGATATGCTCCCTTTCTCTATTCTTGTTTAGGGATACCATGTTCTCTGCACAATATCTGGCAATCTCGTCCGCGTAGTTATTTCCAACAGCTATGTAATCTTCGTTTTTCTTATGTGCCTTGCATTTCACTACAGCTATCTGCTTAGGCAGCTGTATCGCCTCAAGCAGTTTCTTAACAAAATCTCCATTTCTGATAGGTGTTCCTGCAGACGTCAAGAAACCTCTTTGTGACCAAATCTGACCGAAGTCATGCACAATACCGAAACCATACTGGCTATCGGTCACAATCGTAACTCGCACATTTCTTCCCAATTTACATGCTTGAATCAAAGCAATCAGTTCCGCAACTTGGGCAGACCTTATTCCTTTCAGACAAGACGCTTCCATCACAGTGGCCACTGTGCACACTGCGTAAGCTGCGCTTAAAACTCCTTCTTTCGTTCTCAAGCATGAGCCATCCACAAACATGACATAATCCGATTCCTTTAAAGGCTCATCTTTTATGTCAGCTCTTGGTTTTGTGCAATATTCCAGCACATTCAGACAATCATGATCTACTTCGTCTTGTTCAATTATACTCTCTTCATCTGGCAATGATGTTGAAGGATTCACATTCATACATCTATCTATGGTCACATTTTCTGCACTCAAGATTACCTTTTCGTACTTAGTCAGCCGACTATGTGTCATGTACTGTGTTTTTGTTCTTGTCAAAAGAATTTCTACTGAATGGGGAACATATACTCTCAGTGGATACCCCATCACTATACCTTCACTTTGTTCCAGACTTACACAAGTAGCAGCAACAGCTTTCAGACATCCAGGCAACGCCTTTGCTATAGGATCTAAAACAGCTGAAAAATAAGCAATTGGTCTCTTCATTGTTCCATGTTTTTGTACCAATACTGAAAACGCACATCCATCTCTTTCACTACAGTATAATTCAAAATCTTTCTCATAATCAGGCATGCCTAAAGCAGGGGCCTCACACAATTTCCTTTTCAACTCTTTGAAAGATTTCATTTCTTTGTTATTTAACTCAAAAGGGTCTCTTACATCTTTCTTGGTCAGTTTTTGTAATGGTTTAGCAATCAAGGAGAAACCACTTATCCATTGTCGGCAATATCCAACCATTCCCAGAAACATTCTTACCTCTCTTTGCGTCATTGGTGCTCTCATTCCTTGAATCATTCTCACTCTTTCTGTCGCTATCTTTCGCACTCCTTTCTCAATTTTATGCCCTAAATATTGAACTTCTTTTTGGCAAAATTGCAATTTTGAAGGGGACACTTTATGTCCTCTTTTCTCTAGATGGTTCAGTAAAGCAATAGTATCACTTACACATGCTTCTTTTGTTTTCGATGCCACCAACAGGTCATCGATATACTGCACCATCACTGACTTTTCTGGCATTTTCAAATCTTCCAGGGATTTCTTTAAAATCTGATTAAAGATTGAGGGGCTTTCTGTATACCCCTGAGGAATTCGGCACCATGCCAAAATACGCTCTCCGAACCGGAACGCAAATAATGGCTGGCTATCTGGATGCAAAGGAATAGAGAAAATGCGTGACACAAATCTATCACTGTGTACCACTCAGCTTCGTGTGGAATTTGGTATAGAATTACTGCAGGGTTTGGCACTATTGGACAACAAGGCACAACTATTTTGTTGATCTTTCTCAAATCCTGTACTATTCTATATGTTCCGTTTGGCTTTTTCAGTCCCATAATAGGTGAATTACATGGACTGCTCATTATTTCTTTTAGAATTCCCTGTTCGATCATTTTATTTATTACAGGAGTTATTCCTTCAATTATTTCTGGAGTTAATTTATACTGTGGCGTATTTGGGTAAGTTGTTCCTTCTTTTACTGTTACTTTTACGGGATCAACTTCTTTCATTAATCCAATATCTTCTCCTGTAAAATCCCACACATTTTCTTTCACTGCAATTTTTAGTTCTTCTGGAAGTTTTTCTGCATCAAATGCAGGAAACAAACCATTCATTTCAGGTTCCTGATTCATCAAAGTTACTTTATACAATACATCTTCATCTGGGGTCTGAAATCCAATTCCATCTGGTGTACAATAAATTGTGCAATTCATTTTGCACAAAAGGTCACGACCTAAAAGATTTACAGGACTACAATCGCACACTACAAATCTATGCATTTTGCTAAAAGAACCAATTTTTACTTCCACTAATTCAGTAAGTGGTGTTTTAATCTGCTGATTTGCTACTCCTACTACTTGGATGTATTCACCTGAGAGAGGAAGGTTTGGAATTTCCACTGATCTAACAGTAGAACGGGTAGCTCCAGTATCGACAAGGAATGTTACATTTGCACCATTCACTTCTCCATCCACAAAGGGACCAGACTGATCTACCTCTAGAGTTGCGCCAAGTACGCACTCTTTTCCCTCTCCTAGGCACCGTCATGAGCTTTCATCCGCCTCATCCTCACTCTGTCGCAACCAATACTGAGAAATGTTAGCTGCTCGCGGCAACTGTGTTACCTGCTCTCCTCCGTAGAATCCTGTTTCTGTACTGTATCTTTGCTGGTTAACAGTGTTGGGAAGTGGTGGTTGTGGCACCTGACCTTGTTGAACAACTACCTCATTCTGCACCTGTGGAGTTAATGATTGATTTTCCGGATTAGGTTTAGGTGGGAACTTACACTCGTTTCTCCAATGCCCTAATTTTCCGCAATTATGACAGGGCCACTTCTTCTTTGCCTCCTCTAGACTCATTTGACCTTTCCCTTTACCTATGTTAGGTCGCGATTTATTCTGTCCTGTTTCATTCCCACTATTATTATCCAATTGAGCTTCTTGTTTTTCTGCCACTTTCACCTGTGCCCACATTGCCTTCTCTTTCAATTTACGCTGTCTACTCTCAATATCATCACTGCAATACTTAGCATACCTCAGTACCTCATCTACCGTGCCATTCTGCCAATTAATCATATGCTGTTTAATCATTTCACTAATCTCTGGTTTCAACCCAAACACAAATCTGTATACAAAATGACTCATATCTTTTTCACTTAACTCCTCATATCCACTATACTGTTTGAAAACCAACAACAACCTTTCATAGTATGCATGTACAGACTCTTTGCTTTCCTGTGTAGTTCTATCAATTTTCACCCAATCTGTTTCTTTAGGAGGAATCTTATTTTTCAAAAAGGTAATCACCTTGTCGTACTTCCTCATCACCTCAGGACCTGGAGCTCCTGTCTTAGGATCTCTTGGATATTCTGTAGTTGGCCAGTCAACTGTAATTTTACACTCTGACCACAAATCAGTTGGTACCACTATGTCAAATAATCCATCTAAATCTATCCACAACACTTTTGAAACCTTTACAAACCTCTCTACTTGTCGGTACCATTCAACTGGTTTCTCTCTCAACTTTGGAAATTCATTTGTAAATGACAGTATATCCTGCCTAGTCCATGGAACATGCACATAACTACCACCTGGAGTTTCTCTCATAGGGTATTCTCTGGCAACAGGTTCTTTTTCAGTTATCATAAAAGCCAAAGAAGCTTTGTCTGTAGTTTTCTCATTCTTTTTTGTCCATCTAACTTTCCATCTGTCCACATCACCCCATTTTCTCAGTAACACAATTAACTCTTTTATCTGTGTCAGCCTTCCTGCCGTGTTCAAGTTTTCAATATCTTTTTCACAAAAATCTACTCTGTAGGGTTTCTGCAATGTTTTCACTTTCGCAAAATCTATTCCAATTTCACTGGCTACCTCTTCTAGTTTGTCATGTAAATTCTTTGCTCTCCATGTAATACTTTTGCACAGAAACATTATTTCATCATCCTGGTAATTTTTTATCTTTTCTGTACCAATCGTTCCTAGAATTAATTCTTCCATGTCAATTTTTAACCTAATTACATCTAATGGTTTTTCTTCTGGTTCTTTCATTTTAAATGCCTTCATCCACTCATTTAACTCATCAGGTGTCGGACCTATGGGTGTATTATTTAGTTCTATCCAATTACCACTCTTTTCAGGAGTCTCTGTTGCAGATTCTGTTACCATATGCATTTTCCTACCATTGCACTCATTCACAGTCAAATTTGTAGGTGGACTTGGTCTGTAAGTACTAGCCAAATTACTTGTACTTGCACTTGGTTCCATCCTTTCTTTTTCTCTCTGAAATTGTGAACTCATGGGAATCACTAAAGATTGTTCATCAATTTTCTGATTCTCAAAAACTGGTATTACTGGACCTATTGTTACAGGTACAGTCACAGCTTCCATGTTTTTCGTTAATTCCCTAATTTTATCAGTTAGTTCTTTTGTTGTCCTTGCTAATTCGCTTGCATTGTCACTTTCTATTCCTTCATTTTGTGAAGTTCTTATTTGATCTTGTGACCTATTTATTTCAATTCTTTTTACCGGACTTTTATTTCGCACAGTCTCTATTAGCGGCGCATTTGGTGTCACCACTGTAGAACTCTGCTGATACGGAGGTGGATTTCTATTTAAAATATCTTCCAGCAATTCATCATCCGTTTCGCTCTCATGCATATATTTCTCCCTCTCCATATGTTTCTTTTTCTCAGTACGTTTTCTCTTAGTCTCTTCCTCAACTGTAAAAGCTGGAAACAAACCTCCTGTCATGTTAGCACATCTCCATCGTTTTATTCTATCCTCATGATTTATTCCCCACATTCTTCCAGGCATAAACTCATGATCTCTTAAACCTCTGAATCTCTCTCGCTCATACATCTCATCCTCCCATTCCGTCAATGCTTCAAACTGTGTCGGTCTAGGTCTAGGTTCTAGATTTGTCATCTTTTCTCGCAAATTTCGCAAAACCGCTACACTAAATGAACCATTCTCAGGGAAAGCTAATGCACCATCATTCTTCGTATATTTTGCCCAATTTTCCAACCATATGCATGTATGATATCCATATTTCAGCATCATATGTGAAGCTGCTGATTTCGGCAGGAATTACTTGTCCCTCTCTAGTCACAACCTTTTTGTCTTTCTTAAAGAAATTCTTTATTTTTGTCGTCCATGACGTTCTCTCCCTTTCATACTCATAATACGGCATGTTTTCGATTGGTTTTTCTCTTCAAACCAACACTGTTCCGTGTACGGAACTTCAACCAATTACAGCGCGACTCACACTAACGCACCAATCAGAACAATTCCCTTCGTCCGCGGACCAACCAATCCTAGCGCGGCACTTTTCTACGTCACTCCTGACTCTGTGTTCACGTGACTAGCGCACTATCCAATCCTAGCGCGGCACTGTCGATGTCACTCCTGCTCTTTTACCCCTCCTTTACAAAAATTATCGGCAATTTTTCTTTTCACTGTTTTCTTCGTTAGTTACAACAATTAAAACAATTCCATAGTCTGATTCGCTAAACAAAAGTGACAGCTTTGTCCTTTTACACAAGAATCCTGTATTTCCAGTAGGCAGCGCTTACCTCTACCCTACCACAGAATTATTAACTCTCGCCGATAAAGTAGCACTTCCCTCTACCTTACCCTTCTTTCAAGCAAACAATTAACTCGTTTCTCTGGGGATAAGACACATGTGGAGACTAGGCTCCTGAGAATTAAGGCCAAAGTTTCACAAGAAAACGTGATTTGCTATTTCAGTTACACACCTTTCGTACAGAAAATCCCTAATATAACACAACCTGTGTTATTACCAAAATGAATTCAGACCATGTACCAAATTCCATGTGACTTCTCTTGCCACACGTGTTCCACTTCCTACATCCCAGAAGCGTGAAAAACTCACATATAACATAACACGACTCAACATATAGTATTAGTCATCAAAAATACTCAATAATTAATAATCACTAAACTAATCTATAGAAACCATAACTCTGCTACCAAGAAATCTGTTGCAGCGCGTACAATAAAACTATTTTCCTCCTAGGTCACTTATCGGTCATCCAGGGGCGACTTATATTTTCTCACATCCAAATGACGATGGGGCCCATAAACATCGCCTATCACACACACACACACACACCTGGATTTCCTTTACACCTTTACGAAATTCTATACTCCTAGGAGAAACATGAGAACTAAATGGAAAACGCCATTTATGTACCGCTGGAAAGAGCCGGGATACCTTATTACCTTAACCTATCACTTTCTTAGTTATTTCTTAAGATATTCCTGCTCATTGTTTTGTCGATGGATCATCTAGTAAGAAATTAATTTATAGTGATTAAGACCAGCTAAATCACAATAATCAATTATTAGTGTCACAATCATTTAGTAAAATAACCACTGAGTCGTTTGATTAAGAATCTTAAATTTTATATAATTTTAAAAGCATGAGAAAGAATTTAGACTTTTTATTCAATTATTCATTCATTATTAATTCAAATATTTATTAAGCAAAATCAATTTTATTGCAGAAAGGAAATTTTGTCATGAAGCAAAACCCTAATTACCTGCCTATCTTCCCTAATTTAGCCTAAGGATTTCTAACCTAAGTTTATGAATTAAAAATATCTTGATTCTCATACTCAACTGGAAAAATAAGACAGCAACAGAAACTTCAGCTCGTCAGCATCAGCTACCTGCAACCCGTCTCATCTAACAGTCTTTCAGCATCTCCCGCTCAGTAAGTGGATCGATCTGGACCACCAAGCACTGGAAGCCACCAACACCGACCCTGACTGCAACTCTCCAACTCCGACTGTGACCCCCTCCCACTAAGAGTAGGCCCTCTTATACCCTAATTCTAACTTTGCTAACTAATTGTTGCAACATTAATAACACGCTTTTCTTTCATTGGTCCATTCATTTCATCTATTCATTCTTAATCAAGTTCTCCCGGATCCAACTTGTTCTTTGGAATGTATATGATCATTTCCTTTCTCACAGTTCAAGACATGTTTCCATCCGCTTCGATCAGTACATTTGTAACTTCTTTCGATACATTCGAGAACTCTGCAGGCATTGTCCTTTCTCTTAAAACGGTTTCCCACGGTTCCTTGCTGATCACCACGGCACATTATCAGTTCAATTAGGTCACATCAGCCTTGACCATTCTTGCATCCTAGCCTCTCAGCCTCATCACGTGGTTAGCTTTTCTCCAACTTTTTCTCCCTTGTCACGCGTTTCCCCGCACATGCGCACTTCAATAACCGGCAGCCATTTTATCTCGCCACTCGTTTATACTTAGAAGCACTATTTTGAAATAAACAAAACATAATTAAAATAGAGAAACATAGCCTTTTCGTTTCCCTCCCGTCATCTACGTACCCCAATTAGTTATTACCTAGCAGAAAGCAACATTTAAGCTGTTCCTTACTTACCATCACTATTGTTTTTGCAACGACACGTTTATATTCTATGAAGCACAAATCATGCATTTATTATTAATTTAGTACGCAATTATTCTTATGTTATAATTAGACACACAGACATTCGTTAATAGATTATTCAGCCCATATACTTGCGTGTTACCCTTCCCTCACGTACAGTGTTGATTAATACATTTAAACGAACATTTTATTAATTATTTATAAAATTTGTTAGGGGTTAAAAAAAATTATTTTCTCTGCTCCATCAACATCTACCCAAATGTAAAGTTGCTAGAGACCCATTTATCCACATGTAACACAGTTGGAAGGTATGATACCAGAGTGTTGATCCAAGACTATCATTTGACAGAAATATAGTATCCTAAATATCATTGTATATATTTTTGAAAAGAATAGTTTGGGCATGATATTTATATCAGATAATAGTTTTTATTATGATGCTGTGATATACAACCCAGAGAGAAACATCTTTACTCAAATTTAAAGTAACCTTAAATGTTGGTGGGCGTGGTCTAGCCGTGCTGCGAAATGGCCGCTCTCTGAGAGGGCTCCGCCGGCTGAGTCAGCATCCGTCCACAATCCTCATAAAGATGGGAGTATAATTACATCAGATAGCTAAAACTTGATTGCCTATTACATCGGGCGCGGATTGAACCCCCTTTGGCGGCTGTGTGATCGATACTCGCTTGCTGCGAGCTGGGTTTGGTTGCGCCCGTGACGTAGGACGGAGACCGCGAGCAGGGAGAAGATCGGTGTGTGGTTCGACACGCGGCGTCTGTGCCGGCCGGGGGGGCATACCAGCTTCGGCCCATCCGTGTCTCGGCTTGTGAGGAGGAAGATCTGTCCCGAGGCGGGTGCGCGTTGCCACGGCCCTATTCCCAATGAAGGATGCACGCCCGGGCCTAGGTGAGGAGCGGGGGTTTGGCGCCGGGCTGCCCCGGCCGCCGTAGCTGCACTGCTGGGTGTCCGCTGCTCGGGCAGATCTGGGGCCTGTGGATGCGGCCTTCCCTTGCCCGGGGGCTTCTCCTTACTGGTATCGGCGGCCGGATTGGGCTTACGGACTGGGACGCGCTGGCCGGCGGGCTGGAGCCGTGGCTGGCGGATGCCTTAACTCTAGTGTCCGATATGCGCTAACGCCAGTAGTGCATTCACGGGCCTTGCCGCAAGACGCCATCCGGAGATCTGGCCTGCAGGGTGCGGCCCTGTTGGAGAGACGCCGCTGCTACACCAGGTGGGCGCCTCTTTTGGATCTGTGCGGGCCCTGGACGTGAGACCACACAAACAAGTGAATACAGTTTGGAACCTGCATAGCCCCGGGGACCCTATGGGGTATTGTGTGCCACTTTAATTTGGAACTACTCCTGAGCCACAATTTAATGCCAGAGGAAAACTGAGTACACTCGTGACCGCCCTGGGGAGCGCACGCTGAGAGGGCACTTGTGTCCCCCCCTGTACATCCTATATGGCCCTCTGCGGGCGTGATGAAGCGTAGGCGCCGCTTGAAGTGGTCCTGGCTATTGTGTCGCGGCTGGCGGTCGCACCCTGGATCCTAGACAGGTGCAGTCCTGAGGGGCCATTGGCACGAAGGTGCTGTGGTCTGCTGCTGCGGCGGCTGTGCGGGATTCGACTGGAGTGCTCCTTCTGGTGTCCACTCACTGCCCCAGCAGCGGCGGCAGACCGGATAGCGACATTTGAGGCAGTTGCAGGCCCTGGTCCAGGGCCTAGTGGCAATCGATCAAACGTGATAGCTTCCCCAAGTTCCCTACCACGCAGGAGGTGTAGCTCATTAGAAAAATGGGGAAAACAGATAGTAAACAAACCAAACTGCCATTCGAAAATAAAAGGCTAACTAGACACACGGACACGGAAACTGATCCCGAGGCTGAGCACTGTGACGGGGCCGCTGAAGGAGGCGACGACCTGCGGTCCATCATTCTTGAGGTTAAATCAAGCCTTAAAACAATTGACACCAAGATAGATAAGCTTACAGACAGGCTGGACCAGGCCAAAAAACAAGTGGACACTCATGAACTGCGCATTGACAAATTGGAAAACCGAGTTTCAGATGCACACGAGTTCCAAACAGAATCCAGAGAACAATTGCTAAACATGGAAAGGGTCCTGGAAGTTATCAAGGCTAAAAACGAGAACTTGGAAGCCAGGTCCCGCCGAAATAACATTTGCATCACCGGAATTCCGGAAACTACGGCCATGGGTAAGGTGGAAGGCTTTGTTGAAACCCTATTGCGGGACATTTTTGGGTCATCACTTTCTACCATGTTTATTGTTGAGAGGGCTCACAGATCCCTGGCCCCGAGACCTCCCTTGGGCGGTACTCCGCAACCTATCCTGGCCCGCTTACTGAACTATCGTGATAGAGATGGCATTCTTCGCGGAGCAAGAGAAATGGGTCAGATAACACACCAGGGCAATCAGATCTCTTTCTTCCCTGATTTCACCCCGGCGGTTCAGTCTGCGAGAAGAGAATTTGTTCCGGCCAAGCGCATCCTTAGACAGGCGGGTATCACCTACGCCCTTCTGTACCCGGCCAAGCTTAAAGTCACACATGAAGGCAGTCACCACGTCTTTACTGACGCTAAATCAGCCTTAAAGTTTGCTAAACACGCTGCAGGAAACAAACGACTGACGAAAGCTTCAGGAAGATCAGACGGGACACTCAGTGACAATGACTGATATGGCGGTGCACTTGCATTGTTCGGACTACTGGGAGTGGTGGTAAGAAGTAAGGGGGGATGCAAATATATTCTGAGATAAAGTCCTGCTGGAATACTGTGCTCTCCACTATTTAACCACCCTGCTCTTACAAAGATGAAACAGATAACCTTTAATATACTCTCATTAAAACTCTCAGCCACCTGGTCTCTGGCCAGGGTGTATGCCGGAGATACCTCGGCCCAAGGGAGATCTCCCGTAACTGTTTTTTATGTCTGTATTGGGGGGTTGTTTGAAGTTTGGGGTGGGGCGGGAGGATATAGCTCAACCTAATTGGGCGGTTGGTGTGGGTGGGGGGCATGGGGTCGGTGTTGCAGTACAGCAGTGTTTTTTTCAATGGTCAAACACTACATGTAATCTTTCTAACAAGCTTTGTCAGCCTATCAGGAGCAACAGGAGAGGGCACACGCAAATTTGGTCCCTGATCGAGCTGGTCTCTTTTATAATAGCGCCCAGTGGCCTCGCAACGGGGACCCATAATGAAAACTGGACACACTACACTAACGTAAAATGACAGCCCTGAAGTTTTTAACATGGAATATTAGAGGTCTAAATGACCACAGAAAAGCCAGACTAATCCAAGCATATTTGATCCGGCACAAGATCGACTGCTGTTTTCTGCAGGAGACCCATCTGTCTAATGCATTCAACACCAAGCTGCACCATAATTACTGGGGAGGTGTACTCCACCGGATACTCTAATTATGCACGGGGGGTGGCTATATTGACACACAGGGGATTAGAATGGAAATCTACACATACACACTTTGATGCTGAAGGGAGATTTGTTATCCTTAAAGGCTCTCTGTGTGGATCGGAGGTGGTATTTGCCGCTATATACGGCCCCAACACGGATGAGCCTGCGTTTTTCCACAAGGTATGGGCTCACATTACAGGATTGGGCTGTGAAACAGTCATCTGGGGTGGGGACTTCAATGTAATATTAAATGACTCCCTAGATAGAAGGGGGGCGTCCCGTAGTCTTCATCCACACGCAAGCGAAGCTCTTAACTCTCTTATCCTAGCAAATTATCTGGTAGACATATGGAGGCACCGGAATCCTGATAGAGCGGTAGGGTCATGCATCACCCCACAACATAGTGCCTGGTCTAGACTGGATTTCTGGGTGGTTTCTCGGGACATAGCTGCATGGACCTCTGATGTATCTCTTTTACCAAGAACCCTATCTGATCATGCCCCATGCCTACTGCAGCTGGAGATCCCTGCACCAGCTCAACGCCCCTTCACATGGAGGCTCCCTACCATGGCCCTACTATCCCAATCTTCCGTGAGGAAATTAGGAAGGACATCAGTGACTACTTCACTGAAAACAAGGGCTCAGTCGAATCGTCGGGGACACTGTGGGAGGCGTTTAAGGTTCTTATAAGGAGATGTTGCATTGCTAAACAGGCGGGCGTATTAAAATCGATTAGACAGAGACTCCAAACTCTTGAGTCTCAAATCAAAGATATGGACAGAACTTTTTCAATTCGGGCGAGGGGATTCACCTGGCATCACTTAGAGAACTCCTTTCTGAATATACTGAGGAGGCAAATCAAGAAGTAAAATTCATGGGGAAATACAGCACTGCTAGGAGATACGGGGAGGGAGATAGACGTGGAAGAACGTTGGCGGTCATGCTCTGTCCCCCGAGAAACTCCACTATCATTACTGAGCTTAGGGATGACAATGGTGACCCAATCAGAGGATCACAACAAATACTAAATCACTTATCTGAGTTCTATGCTAATTTATATACCATTCCTAATTTACGGGATGAGCTGCACACGTATTTAGAATCATTAGAGCTGCTCTGGCTAGGTAGAACGCACAGAGACTATCTTGATGAACCTTACACAGTAGAAGATATCATACAAGTAATTTACAGTCTCCCGAACTACAAGGCTCCAGGCTTAGATGGTCTGCCCACTTCCTTTTATAAAGCATATAGTGCCTTATTAGCCCCACAATTATTAGAAGTCTACCAGGAATCGATAAAAACAGGTCATATCCCACCCACGATGCGTGAAGCTGTAATACTGACACTATTAAAGCCTGATAAAGACCCCACAAGCCGAGACTCCTATCGCCCGTTATCTCTTAATAATGTAGATAACAAAATATATGCTAAATTAATCGCTCAGAGACTACAGCCCCTGCTTCCCTTGATAGCAAGGCCAGATCAATCTGGTTTTATACCAGGTAGGTCAACAGCACATAATTTGAGAACCTTTTTCGCTCTACTCCACTATTTAAACCCCCAGACCCTGGGAGCAGCTGTGCTGCTAGACGCTACCAAAGCATTTGATTCCCTTGAATGGCCCTAACTCTTCACCATGTTGGCTAGGTTAGGCCTTAGCCCAGCATTCATAGCTCAAATTAGGCTTCTCTACTCTGATCCCACAGCCCGGCTGAGTGTAAACAGTCTCTTATCAGAGAGCTTTCCTATAACTAGGGGCACTAGACAGGGGTGTCCCCTATCCCCACTCCTCTTTGCCATAGCCATGGAACCCTTAGCTGCTCGAATCCGACAGCACCATGCCAATAGAGGGGTGGGATTTTCAACTAGAGGCCTATTAATCTCGCTTTACGCGGATGACATAACGCTTTATATAACGGATCCAATAGATAATATACTCCCCATACTCCGCAAACTGACCAGGTTTGGCGGGCTTTCTGGAATTTAAATAAACTGGTCCAAATCCACGATTTTTCCTCTGACAGACTGCACATCCCCATTCCCACTGGACTATCCACTTAAATGGGCTGATGGCCCGGTTAAATACTTGGGGATCTGGCTGAGTCGTGATATGCAGGAGCTATGGGAGAGCTGGTTAGAAGGGAAAATGAATACTTGGTCACTCTTACCTCTTTCCTTAGCAGGAAGAATTGCTATAGCCAAGATGGTCGTGCTGTCTAAATTTTTATATCTCTTTGTCAACCTTCCCATAATCCTTACACAATCATTTCTACAAAAGCTTAGATCCTTGATGATACAACTAGTATGGGCCGGGAAACAGGCGCAAATTTCCTGGGAACTTCTCACTCTGCCCTTGAGTCAGGGGGGGCTGGGAGCACCGGATATTACTCTGTCCGCCTATTGTGCACAGGCTCAGTTCCTACATCATTGGGTATTCCCCACCCCATTTCAGCCACATATAGCTGTCGAATTGGACAGATCTGCGCCTGTACTATTAAATGTAGCAGTCTTCTCCAAATTTAAAAGACCCAGAAAGAAATAGATACTACCGAAATGCTCAGATGGGCCTGGGATGGTTTGCGTGCAAGAGCTAAGCACGACCTGCTGTTTGCCCCCTCTGCCCCTCTAGCATTTAACCCCCAGATACCAGCACTGGCGGATCGTGGCGCGGTTCTAAGAGCTGAAAATCTGGGCTGGAGGACCTTGGCCGATCTGTACCCAGGGGATAATTTTGTTCCCCCCCGGAAAAGACGGGAGCTGGCACTTCACACTTCTCCGAGCTGCTCTTATATTATAGGATCGGGGCCACCTGCCGCAAGCTACAAAGCTCCTTCCCTGCCACCCACATTAACTGCACTAGAGCATGCACTAACCAATACTTCCCAGCGAAAGTTAATTACATGGCTATACAATTCTATGCAAGTCACTTTCCCGATCGCTAGACACAAGTTGTTTGAGGAGTTCACTGATTTGGGTGAAAACGGTTAATCAGGCGCTCATACAAATTTACACCGTATATAATGTTCAACAATTACATGTATACATGCGGTGCATCCAAAAAGGGGAACATCCACCCTAGTTCCCCAAATTTACAATCAAAGATTGAACAAACAATTTACAGTTTCTGAAGCACACGCCAATAATAACTACAAGCCAGTGCAATCATATAAAAGAACAAAAAATATATTTTGTTGGGCTTTGTCCGTTCCTTTATTATATAAGTTCTTCCATTCCCTTACGCCAACGCGTTTCGTCGTCTATGAGCATAGGCTCTGCGACTTCCTCAGGGCTTGATACTTTATTCCAAATCAATTTCTCACTATTCCATACTGATTCCAAAACGAAAATCTCTTTAGCATATAGCTTAAATTCTCATGTAAAGATGATATTGACGAAAATCAAAACGCGACCCGCTTATAAGACAATCAAGCAAGTCCAAATCCAAGCTTCACCTTCACCTTAATCGGTTGCGGTGCAGGACGCTGTATTGTACCAGGTTGCCCCGTACTTCAGGGACCTGTTTGAATCTCGGAATGATAGTTTCCGGTTTCGCCTCTTGAACACACTTGGATTTGGACTTGCTTGATTGTCTTATAAGCGGGTCGCGTTTTGATTTTCGTCAATATCATCTTTACATGAGAATTTAAGCTATATGCTAAAGAGATTTTCGTTTTGGAATCAGTATGGAATAGTGAGAAATTGATTTGGAATAAAGTATCAAGCCCTGAGGAAGTCGCAGTGCCTATGCTCATAGACGACGAAACGCGTTGGCGTAAGGGAATGGAAGAACTTATATAATAAAGGAACGGACAAAGCCCAACAAAATATATTTTTTGTTCTTTTATATGATTGCACTGGCTTGTAGTTATTATTGGCGTGTGCTTCAGAAACTGTAAATTACAAGTTGTTTGAGGGTTGGAACAAAGAATTACTCACGCCCCTGACTGAAGAATAATGGAAGTTCTGCTGTGGTCAGCTAGAGATGCTCTCCCCGAATTACAAGCTCCGCTTAATTCACTTTAAATTCCTGCATAGATATTACAGGACGCCCGCGCAGCTCCTCCGGATGAGCCTGCGCGAAGACGCTAGATGCTGGAGATGTAACTCACCACAAGCCCCCTTCTTACACATGGCATGGTATTGCCCTAAGATAGCGCAATACTGGGTAGAAATTTTTGCTTCAGTGAATGGGATACTAGAAACGAGGCTAGAGCCGTCACCACTTATGGGCATCCTGGGGTACACGAAAGATATCCCCGCTGAATCCCAACGCCTACTTGCGATGCTACTGCTGCTAGCCAAGAGACGGGTAGCCATGTCCTGGGGGAGAGCGGGGGTTCCGAAAGCACAATCTTGGATTGCTGATGTTACACACTGTCAGAAACAGCTTAATACATTCTGGGAGCTGATGCCGGCTGCCTCCAGGCCCCGTGACATCTGGGGTCCCTTCCAGGATTGGATTCGGTCTCAAGTCCTGTTAGATGTTAATACAATTGAGCCTTAGGGGTATATTAAACCACATTGCATGTGTTGTCTCGAGGAACAGGAAGTTACGTTGAACCCTGCAGCCATAAAGACTGGCCCTTCGGGGTGTTAACACACTCTGCTGACAATTTTGGTACTCCCCTTTTGATGTCCACTCTGTTGACAAATGTTGTGGTTGACATAATATCTTGCTTGTAACTACATGTGTTTTAAATGCTGTACTGGTTTTTCCCCTATGTTGGGGCTATTGCCTTTTTCTTTCCCTTTTAATTTACCCCTCTATTCCTCCTTTTTCTTTTTTCAGTTTTATTTTTCCTCCATAGCAGCCTTTGGAAATATGTGATTATGTATTGTGTATGGTGATTGCAATATGTATGTACCAATACGCTCTGTATGTCTGCCTTATTTGTTCAATAAAACATTTTTTTTTTAAAACCTTAAATGTTTATATCTTTCAGTAATTTCTCTACTTGGCTTTGACTGATGATGTTTAGTAAGTGGGGGTCTCCTGTGCCTTGAAAACTTTTTAGGTCGAGCCTAGGCAGCGTATGTGCTGCTCTGCGAAGCATGCTGTAATCTAGACTGTGCAAAAAGAATAAATGATGGTCGGAATGCTGAATTAATCAACACTCACCCCCAGCCACAGATCTGGGTTAAATCCATCATTTTTTTGCAAGGCACGCAATTCCAGCTTAGACCAGCCATATGCAAATCAGTTTTGACCCTGTTCCCCATGGGAACAGTCCAGCTCAAACTGCCAGGCCAGGTCCTCCCTGGACCAGAAACAAGCATCCTGGGACCAGTTTCGGGGTAACACCCCTCATCAGCCAGGCTAGCTTGAATCTGGTGGTGTAGCGAGCACGGGACCCACATCTGGGCATACCCTTCCCACTTAGGGCGACAAATGCAAAAAGAATAAATGATGGACGGAATGCTGAATTAATCAAACATTCACCCTGAGTCACAGATCAAACTGCTTGTTTCCAGTCCAGGGAGGACCTGGCTTGGCAGTTCAGGCTGGACTGTTCCCATAAGGAACAGAGTCTAGACTGATTTGCATATGACTGGGGCTAAACTGGGGTGGCATGGTGAGCAAAAGAATAATGGATTTAACCCAGATCTCTTGACTGGGGGTGAATGTTTTGATTTGTTCTGCATTCCGTCCATCATTTGTGTGTCTTTTGCAATCTCGACTGTGGCTTGAAGCACCTCCCATCTTTTCCATTTGTTCCTGTTCGTGCCCTTCATAAATGCTTTTTGGTGTTTCGGACCCTCCCTGCTACATGTGGTCTTACTCTTTTTTAAATTTACGCTCTTTTGTGTGCACTTTTGTTTTGGGTCTGTCTCTGGCTTGTTTATCAGCATGGCGCCCGCTTCACGGCATTTTCCAACAAGTACATTATTATTATAATCAGCATGACTGCCACCGGGCTTTATCGTGTTGGTAGCTGCATTTCATGTAGAGCATGGGGAATCCCTCGTTACAACTTATTAAAAGAAAATTCCTCCCTCATGCAGGTTCCTCCACTAGCAAGTTTTCAAAAAGCTTTGATGGCAACATTTTTCCTACTTGTGACGGCCACATCTGTATGACACATAAGGAACTCTATAGTACAAAGAGCATGTTTTAAATATTTTAAAATAGATGCTACACATTATTTATCAGTAGACGTATTATTTTGCGGAGTGGTTGCCCTTCTGTTCAATTTAGTTCACGAAGAAACTTATCTTGTATTTGTTTGTTGGTGAGATCAATTGTTCATAAATATCAAAAAAGTATCACCCAATGATGGCCGTCAAGCTCACGCTAGGCGAATGATGGCCTGAATATCAGAGAGTGTAGTGATTTGTCCCTTTTTTCTTTTGATGGTGCTGTAGTGAGTACCCGCATGCACCGGGAGGTGAGGCCGGATGTACGCCTGCTAGGTACTTACTGTTTCCCTGAAGCGTAGTCCTGGTTTAGGGTGTTGGCTGCTTCAATCTGCGATCTGTCTCTCTGAGGGCCTGCAGCTGAGGTCGGATCAGGAGGGTTGCTAACCCGCTCGAGTACCAGTGTCAGCGCAGTCCTCTAGAGAGGGGCCGCCGCAGCTACCATGCAGGCCATCAAGTGTGTGGTGGTCGGGCATGGGTGAGTTACGGCTGTATATTACTTACTATACATAGAAATGCGCAGTACTCACCAGAACTGACATAGATGAAGTCAGTAAATAAAACACCTGCCGAACCAAGGACGGCAACTCGATGCATTCAACTCACTGAGCTATTTTTTTAGTGGTGGTGTAGCTTATGTGCATGTAAATTAAACTTTTGCCGAACCAAGGACGACAACTTCATTGCCTTAAAATAGTAAGTGCAGCACTGCGCCGCCGGCTATCGAGGCACATGGGAAGTATGTAGAAGTGGTCAGGGAAAGTGCTTATCAGTGCAAGAAGGTCATTAGAGCCCACGTATATGCGTCTTCTATAAAATTACTTTCATTGATCAGGTTACGGACCAGCAGTGTGAAATGCGTGCAAACAAAAAAACATAAGTAAAAAACATTGTCATTTACAACGCCAATAGCTCTAACTTTCACAAATGCAAGACCGATTGCATTGCAAATCCTTGTTACATTCTACTGCGCTGTATAAGTGCCAGCATCCTCAGAAGAGTTCCCCTTGGTCCACTGATGCTGCTACTCTAGCTTATGAGTTTATTGGTCCGTTTCAAAAAAGCCAATTATTAAAGGCAGCCCTAGGAATAAGCCCTGACTAAGTCAATAGGTCTTGCCTTTGAGAAGTAATGGCTTTGCCAATGGCTTTTAGCCATGCTACATAGTATCCCCAGTGCTGTGCAGCATGGCTGAAAGAATAAAAAGCTTATGATGTGTCCTGCTGCACCATTTTGTAGGTGCGTGCACCAAGCATTCACACACCTACAAAATGTGCCATTTTTCCTTTTTGTTTATCGATCCGAGTTGAATTGGTAATTAAAAAGAAAAGAATTGCGTGGTTTGGTGAAAACAACAGGGGGAGTGGAAGTTGGAATATGGAGGTTGCTGGTTGTGGAATCACGGAGGGCGGAGTAGCAACAAGAGTGCTTGGGAAGCAACATGGGCGTGGGTTGGGGGAAGCAAAACAGAAGGCAGGAGGATGGCAGTAACTCGGATACAGCAACGTGGAACAGGGGAGAAAAGCAAACAGGCAAGAGAGAGAGAGAATGAAGTGGAGCTGAGGTGAGAAGCATAAGGCCAAGAAAGCAAATGCGGGGAGGAGGTAAGAAGCACATGAGGGCAAGTGCATCATGGAGGGAGGTGGGGAAGAAGACTACAGAAGAGAGAGAGAGAGAGCAACACCAGCACAGTATAGAGGGGAGAAGTACGCAAATAAGAAGCAAACAAATGAGAGTGACAATAAAGCCATCCTATGATGAGTAATGGACGGGCTCTAAGCCCACTGTAAGCTGACAATAGATCTTTATGCTTGCATAGGTCGCGCTATCTGGTAGGCGAAACCGAAAAATATTCAAACCAGCCCCGTTTTTCCTTTTTTTCTATTCTCTTTTTCCACCCTTCTCCCCGTCTCTCCTCATCCAACTTGGTCTACTGCAATAAACTCTGGTGCGCTGGGGAGAGTGACAGAGACCCCTCCTTCCAGAGGCCCCACCCGTCCATTGCCTGTCAAATAGACAAGCTGACAGATCCCATTGTCTGCCATGGGATGGGAGCCCATGGAGTTGGGGGGCCATGGTTGTCCCAGTTAACTCAGGTTTTGGTGGATGCTGGGAAGAAAAATTTACTTTCCAAATCCAATCCTAAAATATCTGGGAAAAGTGAAAGTTTTCTATTTAGTACTTTAACTCCTGTTCTGGAATCTTTTGGATGAAGGGAAACATTTCCCAAATATTTTAAAGCAAAAATTAAATGTAATTTAGCAATGCCGGTGACAGCTGCCACAAAGCCCCTGTTGAAGGCAAAAACTGGGACTACTGTACTACTTTGAGTAAGCGAAACTTAAAAAACAAAAACCAGGATATGCGGTAAAATGTAAAAGTAGGGTTACCATTTTGCAGCGAATGGGTGGCACAGAATTACTCAAATGACAACACTTACAAAGAGGAATTCTGTCAGGTAGGGAAAGAAAGAAACCCACCCTTCCCTGACACTCTGGCCATCTGTTTCACATGTGATGTAACTAGCCAACAATACTGTCATCGTACAGCACAGTGACGCAGGCTATCTTCCACTGCAATCCACCACAAACGAGCAACAGACCTGTGTGGGTGTCAAAGAGCCGCTGTCCCCAAGGCAAACAAACAAAACAAAAGCACATATGAAATTGTTTAAAAATGACACAGTGTCACGCATGAGCAGATGGGTTTCTGACAGTGACCACAGAAATCTGTCAGTTCCTGAATTCCACTTCCGGGTGACAGAAGTCTTATTTGCACAATATGCGAATTTTGCTCAAATGTTACGCGAGTCGTCAAGGGTTCCTTCTCTTTCTTCTTAAATCTGTCATTTGTAAGATGGTTACTGGTTTTATGAAGCATTCCATTCGACCTTATTATGTAGTGTATGCACATAAAGGACTCTACGCCTGAGGAGTAAGAGATGACAGCGATATTGCTCTGCAGTGAGGCATATACCAAGGGCATTGCTTCCTTCCTTCTCCCTTTGTTGTGGGCCTGCCCAAGGTGGCGACCATCAGTGTGCACACCAAGCCATTGAGAGGAGATCCAGCAGGCCCGGCACTGAACCCAGCCTTGTGTACATGGGCTGCCCATCAAATGGTATCCAAGTCAGATTCCCTAATATGTAACAACACATTTCCAGTTTAGAAAAGCTTTATTATGAGAATGAACATCATACACAAAGGGAGTGAATAGCAGGAGTCATGTCAACATAATAACAGGCTATGATGTACTTTATCATATTATTATAAGGAAAAGGTTGCAACAAGAACGCTTAGTTACTTGACTATATAATATAAGCTTATTTTAATTAAGGATTTTATGGACTTTTCTAGGAAATGCAAGGCAGGGGAGAGGAAAGAGAGGGAAAGATAAGGGTATCATGTGGATCAAAATAAAAAAAAGATCAGTATAATTAACAAATTTGCATATATAACACCAATTGATTAAACAACAAGCAAGAGTGTAAATCAGAAAATTGAAACGTGAAATAATTGGAAAACAGAGAATCCAATAATGTTCAGGGTGTTCAGGGAGGTTTGAAAGTATGAAATGGTGACGTTTGCATATTGCTGAAGTGGGAACTAATGATATTTAAAAAGATCATAAAAGGTAACCGTAGTAAATCACTTTTATGCAATAGAAGGTTAGATTCTGCATAATGTCTATCGAGTCAATGGTGATGACAGACTGCATGCCACCAGGCTTTATAAGATATGTTAGATATACACTTCCAGTGAATGGTAATCTGGTGAAAAGCAATGACAACTAAAAGATCCAGCAATTTATTTTTAGAAAAAGTGAATTTCTAATTATCATGAAGGCTACCAAGAATAAGAGAGGCAGAACGAAAAGGAATGGAACTTTGGCAATGCACTTAATTTTTTTTACAAAGCTTATACCCAAAGAGCAAAGTTTTAGGAAATGTGTTTTAGATCACTGTTTGGAAATGAGCAGGACCTACATTTGAAATCAGATTGAGTAGCAAACTGAGACATGAATTGCGGCTTAAGATAAAGTCTATTATAAACAAAAAAGTTTGAATAAGATTAGCTGCTCTAGAGGTTTTGTGAATTTTAAGCCATACTTTGTCCCAGAGAGAAGGTAAGTAATTGACATAAATATAAAAAAATAGGGGAACACAACTGTGGAAGGGGGAGGATTGGGCAAGATATTCTTGAAAGGAAAAAGGGGATATAAAATATTTTTCTATAGATAACCAAAGTGGTAAGAAAGAGGAAGTAGCCAATAAGAAGCCTGAAGAAGTGAGAAAGGTGTGTGATATTTTTGGAAATCAGGAATGTTCACCCCACCTTTACATTTACTGCGTTGGAGTTTAAACAGAAAAATACGAGATTTATTTTTATTCCATAAGAATTTGGATAATAGTGAGTTAATTAAAAAAAAAATATGACTAGGGGATATGTACTGGGATCATAGATAAAGTATAGAGAATAATCAAAGTAATCATCATTTTAATAGAATCTAAACGACCCCACCAAGATAAGAAAAGAGGGTTCCATTTGTAAAGAAGAGACTCAATTTTAAGAAGAAGGTCCATAAAGTTGTGTCAGACAGACAAAGCAATCGAATCAGTAAACCTAAGACCCAAGTACTTGATTTTGATAGGAGCCCAAGCAAAACCGCAAGAAACAAATAATTGTTTAGAACAATACTTATTTAGTGGTAGAATCTCAGTTTTATCAGAATTAATTTGATAACCAGAGATGGTTGAAAAAGGAGAGAATTTCTTTAGAAAGAGCTGGTAAAGAGATTTCAGGATTCAAGATAAAAAAACGAGAATATCTTCAGTGTATGCAGCTAATTTTAAATGATGAGAATCATATTAGAAAGTAGAAATCAAAGGGTTTGGCAAACTTTCTAAAGAAATGGTTCTAATGCCAATATAAATAAGAAAGGAGATAGGGAGCCACCTTGCCGGATGCCTCTTTGGAGTGTGAAGTATGAAGAAGTTAATCCATTCACTGTAACAGAGGCTTTTGGAGAATCGTATAATGTGGATAGGAGGGAAAGAATTTTATGTCCAAATTCATACCACTGTAAAACTTTAAACATAAAATACCAATTAAGTCTATTGAAGGAAGGCTTTTTCTGCATCAATGGTAAGGACCACCTGAGGATAATTGAGATTAGGAGCTTTAGTCAAGACATTAAAAAATAGTCTTGTATTGTCAGAACCCATCCGACCCTTAATAAAACCAGCCTGCTCTGGACCAAGTAATGTGGGTAAGAAGGATTCTAACCTTAGATCAAGAATCTTAGCATAAAGTTTATAGTCCACATTCACTAGGACGAGAGGGTGACCTTTTTACATAATGTAAGATCTTTACCCTCTTTTGGAATAAGCCAGATAACTGCTTCTAAAAAGGCACCTATGGGAGTATTAGATGAAATTGAAGAAAATAAATCTAACAATTTGGGTGGTAGAATAGTAGAAAAGTGAGAGTAAAATTCTGTAGTAAAACCGTCAGGTTCAGGTGTTTTGCCTGTCTTTAAGAGATGAAGAGCTAAAGTTAATTCAGAAAGGGAAATATCTTGTTCCAAACTGGGCAAATCAAGCTTAGAAGTAGTAAACTCGTCAAGAGTTTGAAGAAAAGAGTCAATATCATAATTCACATGATTTATTGTCATCCCCTATAATATCTGCACTGCTCCTTAGTAAATAAAAAGAGGCGTCCTCTGAGGAGATTTTGTTAAACTGAAGTTTGGCTGCAACCAATTCAAGTAGGACATCTGATGATTTGAAAGAGTGATATTGATATTTTTTAAATAGAGGTTAAAAATTGGGTATGCTGTTTACGTACAGATCTCTTTTTGTTTGAAACATAATCAATAATAGAGCCACGTGCAGTAGTCTTAAAGATGTGCTATATTAATTGAGGGGAAAGATGAGGATCATTGTGTATAGAAAAGAATGACGATTCTCCAATTATCATACAGAGAGAATCTTGATTTCATTAAAGACAACGGAGGCTGACATTATGCAATAACTTTATTGCTGCCCAAGACATGCAGCCCTTTAAAGTGTAACAAATACATCATAGAAAAAACATTTCACATAACAATAACAAGGCGCCATGGCAACCAACTATCTTCCTCTTGGAGCAGCGAAAGGATAAACAACTTCTTCCAAAATAAAAGACAATATGACTTCTTTACAAAGACGTAGAGTCTGAAATAGAAAAGAGAAATAATGGTAGAGACTGTTCCACATACATATAAAAGAAAATAACATGGCAACGTAGAAATATTCCATGTAAATAACATTGTAAAACAACCACCAGGGAGTGGTGGGAGGGATAATGTCAGCCTCCGTTGTCTTTAATGAAATCAAGATTCTCTCTGTATGATAATTGGAGAATCGTCATTTCATTACAAGACCGGAGGCTACATTATGCAAGTTTAAAGCTCTGCAATGCTACGTTGCTTACATGTTCTACAGGTTTAAGATAAAATTTAACAAAAGTGGAAGCATTTGACCAATCTGCTGCTTTGAGGATATCTGAAATGGAACCTCCACTCCAGAAAACCTTACTGGCCATAGCCCCTCGTGAAGAATGGGCACCAAATTTGGATAAGTCAATACCTGCTTCCAACATTACCGTTCTGACCCATCTCGAGATAGTAGCAGAAGAGATTGCCTTGTAGGGTTTAACAAAAAAAATCAGTAGTTGGTTTTCATTTAGGGGTCTAAAAACACTCATTTTCTGTTCATACACTTTCATGCAACTTACCACACAAAGTTTGGGACAGTCAAACAAGAAAGGGTAGAAAATCTTTCCGACATTGTTTTGGTCCTTTTCCATATCTCAAACGACACACCATCAGGGGAATAAATCCTATTAGAAATTTCTAAAGCTTTAACGTCTGATACTCGTCTAAAAGATATTAAGCAAAGTAGTGTAGCTAACTTAATGGAAAGTTGTTTCCTTGAAAGGAAGAGGTTATCAGGCCAGGATGTAAAAAGCTCAAAGATAAGATTTACGTTCCATAAAGAATCATATTTAGCTTTAGGAGGACGTTTGAGTCTTATTCCTTTCATCACTCTACGAACTAGGGGATCAGTACCAATAGAGAAGTCATTTAACAAGGAATGCGCTGCAGAAATTGCAGATCTGTAACAATGAACTGTTCTATAGGAAAGTCCTGATTTAAAAAGGTCTGCTAAGTAGTTTGCTACTTCTACAACAGGTGCGTCCACGGGATCCAAATCCCGTTCCAGGCACCAACCACACCATTTTTTCCATGAACCGATGTATCTTCTCCTTGTTCCCGGAGCCCATGACTCATCCAAAAGGTTTTTAGCGTCTCCTGAAAGGCCCGAGTATCTTCTTGAACCCCTGAAATCTTCCAGGCAAGAAGGTTCATCTTTCCTTCTAAGAGAAGAGGGTGTACCTCTCCATCTGGGCCCTGCAGGAGGTCTAAACTCCCTGGGATAAGGCGTGGAGTCTCTACTGCCAATTCCATCACGCCTGGGAACCATATTTGAGAATTCCAAAAAGGAGTAATTAGAACAATGCGGCAACGCTCCCTTCGAACTTTCAAGAGAACTCTCTGGATTAGTACGAAGGGAGGGAAGGCATAACAATTCAGTAAGTCCCAAGGTTGGAGAAGAGCGTCCACTGCAGTTGCTAGTGGGTCTGGTCTCCAACTGAAGAAATGATTTATCTGAAAGGTCAGCCTGCTGGCAAAAAGATCTATCTCGAAGGGTCCCCATAGATCTTGAACTCTCTGGAAGACTGTGGGATTCAGTTTCCAGTCGCTGGAGTCTCTTAGGAACCTTGAGTTCCAATCTGCCCTCGTGTTTAGATGGCCTGGGATGAATTCTGCTCTCAGAGTTATTTTGTGATTCCAACAGAATTACCAAATCTTTTGGGCTAGATCTGCTAGAAGTTTTGACCTTGCTCCCCCTAATCGATTGATGTAGGAGACAGCTGTGAAGTTGTCTAGTTTGATTAGAACTACACTGTTTTTCAGGGTAGATTTGAACCTCATTAGGGCGTTCAGGCTGGCTAACATCTCCAGGCAATTTATGTGTAGGGTGAGTTCCTCTTGCGACCATTTCCCCCCCGTTTCTATCTTTCCTAGTCTGGCACCCCAGCCTAGATTGCTCGCATCGGATTCCAGTGTATGATCCGGGGTATTCCCGAATATTGCTTTCCCATTCCAACTGTCTAAGTTGTTGCGCCACCATAGGAGATCCTCTTGAGCTTCCAAAGACAGGGGAACGATGTCCGAGTACCAAAGACCTTTCTTCAGTCCTGAAGATTTTAGTCTCTGCAAGGCCCTGTAGTGAAGGGGGCCTGGGGAAATAGCTTGAATGGATGAAGATAAGAGCCCTACTACCCTCGCTAGTTCCCTCAGGCTCACTGTCTCTTTGGATAAAACATATGAAACTTCTTTCTTTATTTTTGACAATTTCTTCGCAGGAAGTTGTAATTGAGCTAGAGGTGTGTTCACCTGAAAACCTAGAAACTCTAGATTTTGCGAAGGGGTCATAACGGATTTCTCTACATTGATGATGAAACCTAGACTCTCTAAGAGATTCACAGTCCAATTCATGTGAGTTAATAGTTCTTCCTGGCTCTGTGACATCAGTAAGATGTCGTCTAGGTAGATAATCAGGCGAACTCCTCTTCTCCTCAAGGAGGCGACCACTGGCCTCAGGACCTTGGTGAAACACCAAGGAGCTGAGGATAGGCCGAAGGGGAGACAACGAAACTGCTAGGTTAAATCTCTCCATACAAACCTTAGGTATTTCTGAGAATCTGGATCCATAGGGATTGTAAAATATGCGTCCTTGAGATCTAGTTTTATGAGCCAATCTCCCTCTTGGAGAATATCTCTCAGAAGATGTATACCTTCCATTTTGAAGTGTCTGTACACAAGGAAGGTGTTTAATTCCTTTAGATTTATTACGGGGCGCCAGCCCTTTTCTTTCTTTTTCACCAGAAAGATTGTGCTCACAAAACCCAGACCAATGTTTGAAACTATGTGAATCGCACCTTTGTTTAGCATCTGACTCACCTCTGCGATTACTAGACTGGACTGTTCTTGGTCTAGGGAAAGTTCTCTGGGTTGTTTGGCCTGATAAGGAGTAGTAATAAAGTCTATTTTGAAGCCCTTTACAGTCTCTAGGACCCAGGCATTGTTCGTTATGGATGACCAGTTGTGACTGAAAAGGGAGAGTCTTCCCCCTACCTTTGGGAGGGAAAAACCAGGAGGAGGAGGGGACCTTACCTTGTTGTCCTTGGCCTTGGAATCTTCCTCGATTGTTTCCGCCTCGTGTTCGACGATCAATAGATCAAGATCAGGTATCACAGGAGAGTGATCTGAAATCACTATCAGAGCAATGTCCACCATAAGTAGGTGTTGAGAAAGGTGTTTATTAATAAATAAATAGTCTAGCTTGGTATTGTGTGGTTACAGCAGCACCCGGCGCAATGCCAAATGAGCATGTAGTGCATTCCCATGCACAAAGTGGCAGGCACCGCGCGGTGCCTGCCACCTTGTGCATGGAACTGCAGGGGGTACCATGGGTACCCCCAAATGCACCCCCACCCCACTGGGGGCCCGCAACGGGCCCCCAAAGCACATCTCCGCCAGCCTTTCCATGGCGGCATCGCCGCCATGGAAAGGCCTTTTGAGACACACATCCTAATATGGATGGCGGTGCCTGCTAGGCACCGCCACCATATTAAGGCCCAATTCCGCACGGCCAGCAATCGGAACGATTGCTGACCGGCGGAAAAGCGGCAGACGCACTTTGCGTCCGCCGCGGTACCCCCGCCATTATAATATGGCGGGGGGTAAATCGGGTAGAGATGGTGGACGGATCGCCACCGCCTGGCTGGCGATGGCGATCCGCCCGCCATCCTAATCACCCCCATAGATATTCAAAGAAGGTTGAAAGGGGAGGGAAGAAACAGGGGAATAGGTAAGAAGGGTTAGGATAGAATAGAGAGTGCAAAATGGAATATGAAAGATGAAGACAGTACAAACCATAAATATGGCGACTGAGGGAAATATCGGTTTGTTATGGTAAACGAGGGTGGTGACAGCACATCACGAGTACAAACGGGAGAAGCCACGCATGCCACACACGACCATGAGCAACAAGGTAATGACAAAAGGGCGACAGATAGCCTGTAGGGAAAAATAAATTAGTTTTAAAGATATGAAAAATAAGAATCATCACCGTATGGGTAAAGAATACCATATAGCATGTGAAACATAAGCAGGCATAGTGAAATAAATCAACGTTGGGACGGACCAGCAGTGTCCTTGCAAGTACGAGCATTGACTTGAAGAAAATTCTTAAGCTTCGCAGGGTCTGTTAAGGTAAACGACTTAAGGGGCTTATTTATCAAAAAGTCACACAGCGCAGCAAGTCACCTTGCTGTGCTGCACTGCGTGGCAGGGTAAAGGGCAAGAATGCGCCGTATTTAACATAATATGGCGCATTCCTGTCTTTTCTCAGCTGGCGCACAATGTGCTGTCTAGCTTCAATGCAGGCACTCTTGCACCATGATGCAAGGGTGCCTGCATTGTAAGCCGAATTTTTTTGTGTGCAGGAAGGGGTACCTTCATGCACAAAAACAATCACTTGAAGCATTTTCCTCTTTATATGTGTGCTGCAGAAGGCAGGCAGCACACATAGAAAGAGGAACAAACAAGAAGAAATAAACTTATTTCTCCTCGTCACGCCTTACCTGGGGAGGCGTAGCAGTTTTGGCTCATTCCCAGGTCTACCACTTATGGTAAACCTGGAAATGCATCAAAATCCATGGGTGTTGAGTGGGAACACCCACACCCTGAGGCACACCGCAAATGAGGTTTATGGGATTCTGATCGATCACTGCCTGAGAAAACCTGAAATTATTGATTTTTAAGAAACAGAGTCAACCAAGCTAGTGCTGTGCCCTGCAAACCTAATGATGGAGCCTTTTCAGGAGAGTGGGATGGGACACCATGTCGAAAGTCGCACTTAGATCTAGTAAAATCGGTGCAGCTGTACCACCCTCATCCAGGAGCAGTCAAAAATGTTCTGTGATGCCTAGGAGGGCTGATTCTGTGCTGTGCCCCACCCTAAAGCCAGACTGAGTTGGATATAAACCATTGCATGCCTCCACAAGGATCAGTGACATAATATCAAGCACACAAATATCATGTCACACAAATATCGTGTCAAAAATATAGTTGACATTAGTATAGTTTTTCTACACTTATAAAGGAAAGTAAAAACATATCGAGTTAAATATATTGTTAACACTAATATTGTAAAAATAAGACAAAAATATTCTTTTTCATAAAATACACATTTTAAAATAGTGAAACTTAAACATTTTAACACACAACTATAATATAATGTATATTGTATAAATTTAAGTAACATTTAATATTAAAAATAAATATATACTTATGTAAACATATACACATAAAACATGTGTGTGCATGTTTATATATACAAATCTATAACAAACTATTCATATTAAATATATATATATTTTACATTATATTAATGTTTGTGTTTTTTCATTTACTAATATAAAAGCATGTATATACATTTATATATATATATATATATAAATATCTAAACACATAAATCATTAAAAAAGGAAAACAAATAAAATCATAAATACATTTACAAAAATATGAATTATAAAAATAATCATATATATACACATATACACATACAGATAATATAAAATGTAAAAAATAAACAAATAATAATATTTCATATATTTAAACAACAATACAAATATAGTAAACTCTGTAAAAAACGAAACATACTATTTCCACTGCTGTCTGTGTAACAGTAGGGAAAGTGTTGGACTCGAGAGGGGTAAAATGTACTATTCCCACTCCAGTCTGTGTAACAGTAGGGAAAGTGTTGGTTGCCGGAGGGGTAAAATTGACTATTTCCACTTCAGTTTGTGCAACAGTAGGGAAAGCGTTGGACTCAGGAGGGGTAAAATGTACTATTCCAACTCCAGTCTTTGCAACAGTAGGGAAAAAGATGGACTCCAGAGGTGTAAAATGTACTATTCCCACTCCAGTCTGTGCAACAGTAGGGAAAGCGTTGGACACCCGAGGGATATAATTTACTAGTCACACTTCAGTTTGTGCAACAGTAGGGAAAGCGTTGGACATCAGAGGGGTAAAATTAATATTCCCACTCCAGTTTGTGCAAAACATAACATATTTTAATAACCCTATTAACTGACTAAAAATATAAAAATAATTAATATAAAAATATTTACATAATACATTTATTAAATAATGAAATATTTTAAATACATTTTTACAAATTTTATTAATTAATTCCAAATTTTAAAATTTGTTATTCATTGATCATTTAATTTAAAACACACACTATACTCCCAAAAAACATGGCAATGCATAATTAAAATATAATATATAAAATAATTGTTAATAAATTATTAATTATTTGTTAATTAATTATAATTGAATAACTTCCCAACCTATTCCCTACAAACACAACAATAAATTTTTTTTTTTTTAAACAATTTACATAATTATTAATTAAATATATATTTAATTAATAAATGTCAAATTAATAATTAATTAATAATTGATTATTACTTCATTAACTTCCCACCCTAAACCCCTACAAACCCAACAACCGGCACCTACAAAATAACATAAAAAATAATAACACCATTTACCTAATTAATCATCAATTAAATAATTAACATTAAATTAATAAAATATCAAATAATACTTGATTAACATCACACTCTATACCCCTACAAACACAACACCCCCAAAAATCACAAGAAATATATAATAATTACACAATTTACATAATTAATTATCGATTAACTAATTAATAAATTATTAATGAATAATTAATAAACTATTACTTAATTAACTTCCCACCCTATACCCCTACAAACAAAACAACCCACACCTAAAATATCACTTCAAAAATTATATTAATTACACAATTGACATAATTAGCAATGACATAATTATTAATAATTACAAATTAATTATTAATTCATAATACTTAATTAACTTCCTACCCTGTACCCCTGCAAACCTCACATCCCGATACGACACTATAAATTACTATTAACAATTAAATTAAAAATCATGCTAGCTAAAAATCATGCTAGCTAAAAATGCCCGCTTTCACCTCAGCTATCTAAGAAAAATGAAACTATTCATCGAGAATCCGGACCTCAAAACTGCAGTTCAGGCATTGTCATCTTGATGCTGGAATACGGATGTACAACTTTATCGGGTCTTCCCAATATCTCAGCAGCCCCTTTAAAAGCTTTTCTCAATGAAGCCGCAAGACTCTTAACAGGTCCTAGAAAATTTGAACACATCTCGCCACACCTGAAGGCACTTAACTGGCTGCCTTACGAAGCGAGAATTCATCTAAAGATGGCCTGCATCACACTGAGGGACCGATTCCGATTCCGGCCGGAAATCTCTCCGACTGAGCCGGACCCGGAGAGAATTCCGACCGAATCGGACCCTAGCAGTCCGACCGAACGAGTACGATGCGCACGCATGCCATCGGACTCGAGTCGGTCGGACTCCCATTGAAGTCAATGGGAGCCTGTCGTACAACGCGTACGCGGGCTCCCATTGACTCAATGGGTGCGAGGCGGACAAGAGCGCCCCCTTCAGCGTGTACGCGTCCATGCGCATCGCGGCATACATGCACAGGTAGGGGGGACCCATGGGTCCCCCCTGTGTGCGACTCGCGCGCCTACGCGTACAGGGGTCCGACGCGGACTCCCAAAGTCCGGCTCCGACAGCTTTTTCGAGCCGGACAGCGCGAGTCGGTCAGACTGCTCGCCGCGGCGCGCATCGTACTTACCCGGCCGGGAAACGTCTCCATAGCGCGGTGCGAGTCGTGTCCATGCGAGTCGGTCGGAGCGTGTTGAAGCCGCGTTCGAGTCGGTCGGCGATTTCGCGGGTGCTTGCATCGTACTCGCTCGGCCGGACCCGCGTACGATTCGGTCGGGAAACAGGGCTCCGAATCGGATCCGGTGAATCCAAATCCGATTCGGAGCACTACCGGCCGAGATCGGAATCGGCCCCATAAAGTCTTACACTACAAAACCCCCCAATACCTAGCCCAGAAACTTTTGATATCGGGAGGAAACAGACTCACTAGGAGCTCCGACAATCTTCTCCTAAAACCTTCATGCTTCAGCAAGAAAAAACATATGATAGAGCATTCTCCGGAGCTGCAACAAGAATCTAGAACTCACTCCCTCCGAACATCAGAAGAATCTCTTCATCGACATTATTTAAAAAGGAAGCTAAAACCTTTCTGATGAGCAAATTTCTCCCTTAAATCCTCAGCATTCTTCACCCACCTTGGCTCGTTAATCTTCAACAGATAACCTGCCGACTTGCCCCTCTCTTAGAGTGCCTCTCCCCACTTCTTCGATCACAAGATCTGACTCCTGAGGAAGATCTACTTTCGATTATAACCCTGTTTACAATGTCCCTACCCGCTATACTAAACTTGTCTCTATGATACCACCTATCTGAACTACTTTTGTCTACTTAGCATGTTTATATTGAATTGTACTTATCCAATCTTCATATATGCCAGTTCTCTATCTGCTATGACCCTATTACACTGTTCTTGAATTTGTTACTTAGTACTGTGAAGCGCTCTGATACCCTATTCTGGGTCTTCTTCACGCTACAGAAAAACTCTAAAAATAAAAAATAAAAAAATGACTTAAAAAAACGATATTTAAAAGTATTAACAACAATTATGCACACAATATATAACATATACATTTAAAATATCAACTAAAACACATTAAAATAATTAAAAAACGATATTTTTTACAACAATATTATTGCAAACGATATTAAAAACACATATATTCTTGCAAATATTACCTACCTTAAAATCGATATTTATGTCGACAATATTTCTACATCATGACATTAATGTGTTACAATATAACATTTTCTATATTTGTGTGACTCGATATTACTGACTCAATATTATGTGCAAATACCCCACAAGAGTCGTAGGCTGCGAGTTAAGATGTTTCTCTAGGATCTTACTGAGAATAGGCAGCATAGAAATTGGTCGAAAGCTAGACTACTACCAAGAGGGTTCAAGGTTGGTTTTTTTTAGCAGTGGTAAGACCGTTGCATTTTTCCAAGCTGTTGGAATGTGCCCTTCTCTCTGTGAGGAATTTAAAACGCTAACCACTTTCAGGAGTAAGTGGGGGTCCAGAGAGCTCTTTATGACTGGCGGGAGCCAGTGGCGGCTCCTCAAGGGAGTGCTGTGGGGTGGTGGGGCGGGGGAGGGGCAGGGTGGGGGGTAGTAAACTCCAGCATACGGCCGAACAGAGTTAAGTAGATGAATAAATAAATAAAACGAATTACATTTCGCGCGCTGCATCGCCATTTGGCCGTAGTGGGCACCAGGCATTTCCCCGGTGTGCCCCCAGGGTGGGGGCCGGTTTTGGACCCCTGGCGGGCCATTTTTGTTACCGGGGGCCGGTTTTACAGCATAGCTGCAATATTGGCCCCCTGTAACAAAAGCAGCTGCAGTGTTGCACTCCACACACATCCCCCCCGCCACGGTCGGTCCGAGTCAATATTCAGGGCTGGTTTGCGTTCCCAATCCGGCCCTGGCAATGCCAATAGTCTGGCCTCAACAAGATGATGCAATGATATATTTTTTTTTATATTACAAACATATGCAGAAAATAAAATTAAAAGAAAATCCAAGACCACTTAAACACAATAGCCATATGCTTGCTATAAAATGTATTTAAAAAAAACAGCCTTTGCATACAATTTTAACAGAACAATACTGGCTCTTCTAAGCAGGACTGTGTACATAGAACTGGTAGAGAAACCCTTTTAGTTGTAATGCACATCACAGGAAAATATGATTCTTATTGATGCAAAGAAAATGTAATATTAGTTTTGAATTCTTGAAACCCGGAGAGATAGTTTAAACACAAATGGGTAACTAAAAAGGATAATGAATGGAAAGGAAAAAGCATTGGCAACTTAAAGTATGGGCCCACCAGGACTGGCACTGAAGGGCACTTTTATGTGCACATGTGATCGGACAAAATGCCATGGCACACGGTCAACGGGAACCAATGGCTGAAGTGGGCTGACCCATTTCCCCATGATGTATGTTGTAGTGAGTGGAAGCACATTCTGAATTGACAGCTGGACAGACCAACAGGTTAAGGAGGCTCGCCCGAAGCCCCTATATGTATGAATTTTCTATTTATGATTTTTTATTTTCCTTACATGAGGACGCAAGCCAAATAAAGCTGCTTCTAGGCAGGCTTAAAAATGGCCCAAAGAACCTTATTGGCTGCTACACGTGACTGACGCTATTGTAAGTCCATACATTAACCGCTTCTCCATTGGCTCCCACAGTATGCAGCGAAATTTAATTCAAGCTGCTTCCCGTGGTGCACAAAAGATTACCACAGAGGGCCACTGTTTTTTACGCAACATACTCTTTGTACGGTGAGCCAGTTTTTACTAACTAATGGCTCCAAAAACCACAAAGACAGGGACAGGATAGAGGTGGGCCAGCCCCTGAAGACTGGAGCTTGGCTCGGCTACAGGTCCAGCTCTGATTTGGCTCGAGGTCCTCTCGGAGACTTGAGCCAAAAGCGAGCCGAGAATCTATACTGAGTGTGAGCGGCTGATCCCTGGGTTTGTAGGAGGAAGAGAGGAAGTGGCAGAAAGGAAAAGGATAGAAGGAGAAACAGAGCGAGAGGGGTTTAATGATTGAGCGGTCTAGCGCTCTGTCCGGGCTACGACCGGATATGTCGCACCCATGGGCTCCCGCCAACGGGCAGAGCGTGCAATTATAAATAAAAGGGGCGTGCCCGAGTATGGGCAGTCGGCACCCAACTATACTAAAGTGTGGTGTCCCATCATTTGCACGCGTACACCTAGGCCAGCGCGCTCCAAGCCCCGCAGCGTGGGGGCTTACACTGGCGACGAGGGAGCTGACCTCACGCTCCCGTGCCTGTCGCGCACCAGCCAGCACCGCGTTCGGCCCCGACACGACCTCGGCAGCGGCCCGCACCACGTCCGCAAGACGCGGAGAGACAGCCCCGCCCCACACTACCAGCGGGTGCAACTTGAAAGCGGCTACAGCGGCGGCCCCCAGAGACATACCCAGCAGAGCCGGTAAGGCGTGACCAGGGCCGGACTGGGAACAGAAACCGGCCCTGGCAAACTGCTCAGCCGCCCCCCCCCCGGAGTGAAGGGGAGTGCAGCCGAGCAGTTTGCGAGGGCCGTTTTTGTTACAGGGGGCCGATATTGCCGACCCCCGGTAACAAAAACGGCCCCCCAGGGGCCCAAAACCGGCCCCCACCCTAGCGGCCCACCGGGGAAATGCCCGGTGCCCGCTACGGCCAGTCCGGCCCTGGGCGTGACTCTCATTATCACCGGAGGCTCGCGCGTGGCTGCGTATCTGTGCCAGCCCGCCCCTGCAGTCACAGGCAGCCTAGCAGGAGGGCAGGAACCTCCGAAAACAATCAGGCCTGAGCACGTGGCGCTCCAGACGCGCTGAAGAAAAGGAGAAAGGCAATAAAACCCCAGCAGTCCGGAGACAGACAGCAGAGGAAGATAAGAGCAAGTGGAGGTGATAGTCATAGCCAGGATTAACCCTGTGACCTCACTAGACAGCAGGAGCCAAGCCTTGGGGGACACACACACACACACAAGAGGCACAACAGCACTACCCTGCGCATAGTGCAACCCAGCACCGGCAGTTGATACCCCCAAGAAACAAAGGAAGTTGGGAGACAACCCCGATGGGAACCCGGCACCGGTCCGAGTCGTCACGCAACATGCGCCCACAGGCGTGCTGCCCCCATTCAGCGAAGAGAATGACCCCACGACGGCATCCCCAAGGTGGAAAACGTGGCTGGGATGGTTAGAAAATTATTTCATAGCCACCAGGGAAACGGACGGAGCGGTCAGGCGGTCGCTACTGCTCCACTATGCGGAGGAGGAGGTCTACCTGCTATTCAAACACCTCCCGAACACAGGTGACCCAACCGACTATGACGCATCGGTGGCTGCGCTTAACGCGCATTTCGACCCACAACTGAATCCAGACTACGAGAGATTCAAGTTGCGACAAGCCAGACAAAGGGAAGGGGAGTTCATCGACGCATTCCACACAAGACTCAGGGAACTAGCAAGCACGCATCTCGTCGACGAAAGGGCCGCGGAGGAGATTCGGGCACAACTCATCCACGGAGTACGCAGTAAAGTACTGAGGGGGCTCATATTAAGGCAGCCGGACATACCCCTAAACGACATACTGGTCATGGCCAGGGCGCACGACCTGTCGGCATCAAGGGCAGATGAAATAGACCTGGCGCTGATGCGCCCAACCGAGAAGAGCGCGACCATCAAAACGGAGCGAGCCGATGCCGTCACGACGCAAGACAAAAGGAGTAGGCCTCGGGACCGCCCACCCCAGACTCAGAGGGGCCAGTGTGGATACTGCGGGCACGAAGAGCATCCACCACATGCGTGCCCTGCCCAGGGTAAGACGTGCACCAACTGCGGCATCCCAAACCATTTTGCGTCCGTGTGCAGACAAAGAGGCCCGCGCAAGGATGGAAGAGGAGCCAGGCCCATGCGAAAGCTCATAAGACAACTGTCGAGCATGTCCCTTTCATCCTCCCAAGGGGGAAGAAAGAGTGAATGGACCACCCACCAAGCAGAAGACTCCTCCACTTAGGATGACGCAGGTGAAACATACCTAGTGTCGTTTACGCAGGCACTAAAGAAAAGAAGAAGGCCGTAGCCCACATGCACAGTAAAAATCGCCAGATCAGAAGTAAGTATGGTGATCGACACCGGCGTGTCGGTAAATGTCATGGGGATCCAGCAATATAACCGGCTGAGGCCCAAACCAGAACTCAGACCATCCAAGTCGAGGATATTCGCATACGGAAGTGACTCACCCCTGCCCCTCCGCGGCAGGATGACTGTGCCGATATGTGCAGATGACCACGAGATCACAACCGACATTCACGTCATCAACCAGGAGGCCAACACTCTACTGAGCAGCCACACGGCAGAAGACCTAGGGTTGGTAGTGTTCGCAAGGAGTATACAAGCGAACCAAACCAAAGAGCTGCTAGCCCAATTCGCTGGCCTGTTCCAAGGGCTAGGACGGATCAAGAAGGCCCCAGTCAAGCTACATATTGACCCATCGGTCACACTTACAGCACTACAACACAGGAGGATTCCTTTCCACCTCAGGCCGCTGGTGGAACAAGAGCTGCAAAAGCTAGAAGACCAAGGGGCCATCGAAAAGGTCTCCGGACCCACACCGTGGGTATCGCCCATGGTGATAGCCGAGAAGCCCAGGCAGCCAGGAAAGATCCGGCTATGTATAGACATGCGCCTCCCCAATAAAGCAATCCGGCGCGAACGTCACATCACACCAACAATGGAGGACATCGTGGCCGACGTCAACGGATCCCGTTGGTTTTCAAAATTGGACCTGAATGCAGGCTATCATCAGCTGGTCTTAGACAAAGAAAGCCGCTACATCACCACGTTCAGTACCCACCTTGGACGGAGAAGGTATAAACGTCTCAATTTCGGAATATCGTCGGCAGCCGAGGTGTTCCAGGACGCCGTGAGGGAGATTCTATCTGGCCTGCCAGGAGTGCTGAACGTGAGTGATGATATCCTCATTCACTCTGAAACCGCGGACGAGCACTATCGCCATCTGAGGGCTACACTAAAGCGGCTGCAAGACCTTGGCGTCACCCTACACCAGGAAAAGTGCCTCTTTTTCCAAAAACAGATAGAGTTTTTTGGATACCTGTCCAACTAGGAAGGCATCCAAGTGGACCCACGGAAGTCCCAAGCGATCAAGGACGCCCCAGCCCCTGTGACGGTATCCAAAGTACAAAGCTTCCTCGGGAAGGCCACGTACTGTGGCCGATTCATCCCGGACCTGGCCACTATCGCGGAACTACTCCGGAACCTCACCCGAGCAGACGCCATGTGGAAGTGGGGAACCCTGGAAGAAACAGCATTCCAAAAGATTAAGACCACCCTGCTCGACCACACCACCCTGGTATATTTTGACCCTGCCAAGCAGACGGAGATACTAGTTGACACCAGCCCCGTAGGCCTCGGGGCAGTGCTGACCCAGGAGCAGGAGCCAGGAAGATGGGCGGCTCTGGCGTATGCCAGCAAAGCGCTTTCACCCACGGAAAGGCGTTACGCCCAGATCGAGAGGGAAGTCTTGGCTATCCGCTGGGCGTGCCGTCATTTTCATTTGTATGTCTGCGGCCAGCCATTCAGTGCCACCAGCCACCAGCCATTGGTGCCACTCTTCAAGGGATCAGCACCACACCCACCCCCAAGGATCGAGCGATGGGCCATCGGACTCCAGCAATACGAAATGGAAGTGGCCTATCGGCCAGGGGCCAAAAACCCCGCCAACTTCCTATCAAGACATCCAGCACCCCAAGAGGACCAGAGTGAGGAGGCAGACGTCGAAGCGCTTGAAGCCCACCTGAACATGATCTCAACCATCACATGCCCAAAATCCCTGACGCTGGAGGACGTTGCCACTGCGGCGGAAAACGATCCCGTAATCACCAAAGTACGCACAGCGGTCCAAGGGGGACACTGGCACCAGTTTTTGCAATCGGCCAATGATTGGGCCAGACCGGAGAGGGAGTGCCTCATGAAGATGTGGAGGATCAGGAACAAACTAAGCGTGACTCAAGGAGGGATACTGTTAAGAGGGTCACGAATTGTCATACCGGCGGCACTGCAACATCAGGCTACCCAGCTGGCTCACGGAGGACACCAAGAAGTTGAAAAAATGAAGGCCCGGATGCGAGAAAAGGTGTGGTGCCCAGGCCTCGAGGTCCAGGTGGAGGAGGCCGTGAGAAGATGCCCAGCCTGCCAATTAACAAGCGCCTCGGAAAGACCAGCACCAGTCCAGACGGAAAAGCACAGGAAGGCCCCGTGGGAGAAGGTGAGCATCGACTTCGGGAGTTTTCCCGATGGCCGGGCGACCGTGGTTATCATCGACAGCTACTCCAAATACCCCCTGGTTGAAGTCGTCATCTCCACCGCATTCTCCCGGGTTGCCCCAGTGCTTGAGAAGACCTTCACACTGTTCGGATGCCCAGATGAAATCAAAAGCGACAATGGGCCTCCGTTTCAGGGGAACGAAGTCCACGACTTCATGCAGCACCACGGCATATGTCATCGCCGCATCACCCAACAGTGGCCGCAAGCCAACGGAGAGGTTGAGAGGTTCATGAGGACCCTCAACAAAACCCCGCAGATTGCCGTGGCAGAAAACACGTACCCTGAGCGACACCTCCAGCTATTTCTCCGAGAATATAGAAGCACCCCCCACAGCACCACACGCTGCACGCCATGGGCGCTGATGTTTAATGGTTCCCGCCGTGACACCCTTCCCATGTGCCCAGGGTGGACCCCACCTCCATACAGTGAAGAAGACACCCTCGAGCGGAGAGAGAGGCAAAATCTCACCGCCAGCCAAAACAGGAGAGCGGCGCCCCGAGAAATGCAAAGAGGGGACACAGTGATAATGAAAGATCGGAGACCAGGAGGAAAGTTCCGAACAAGGTACGAGCCGGGCCACTGGACGGTGGTCAGTGTAAAAGGGACCAGGATAACAGTAGCGAAAGGTGGAGAGAACGTGACCCAAAACATCTCCTGGTTTAAAAGAGTACCTTCACCTCTTTCTAACATGAAAGCCGACAGTGTCCAGGACCCCGGAGAAAGCATCGGTACAGAGCAAGAGGAAGTCCCTATGAGCGCCATGTCGCTGACAAGCCGTGCGGCACGCAGTGAAGCGTGCCAAGAAGCAGGACCAACGACGCCAAGCTGCGGGGAAGCTACGTCAATGGCCCCTGAACTACCAGATTCCCGAATCGGTACCCGAGGTGATCACTCCAGGTACAGACTGAGGGAGAACCCCAGACCCAGCTCCCGCCTGAAGGACTGTGTATGCCAAGTAAGGAGACGGTGGGCTCCCACCAAAAGGGACAAGGACTAAGTTGGGATGGGATGTAATGATTGAGCAGTCTAGCGCTCTGTCCGGGCTACGACCGGATATGTCGCACCCACGCGCTCCCGCCGACGGGCGGAACGTGCAACTATAAATAAAAGGGGCGTGCCCGAGTATGGGCAGTCGGCACCCAACTATACTAAAGTGTGGTGTCCCATCATTTGCACGCGCCCACCTAGGCCAGCGTGCTCCGAGTCCCGCAGCGTGGGGGCTTACAAGGGGGAAGGGAGAAAGGCAGGGGGTGGGTTAGAGAGAGGTACTGGGGCAAATAGAGCAAGAGTGAAAGAAAGCGAGAGAGGGAAGAAGAAAAAGAGGTAAAGGGAGCAATGGAGGAGCAAAGAGAGAAAATGTAGCCAGAAAGGAAGAGAGGAAAAAAAAGAGAGACAGAGGGCAAAATAGAGGGTGAGGATCGATCCTAAAAGATGGGAAGAAGGAGAAAGAGAAACATCAAGATGACAGAGAGTAAATGAAAGTAATAGTTTTTTTGCCGTCTTGCCTTACGCTTTTGCTGTTAGAGCCATGTTGGACCTTCGGGTCTCTTCCCATTGATGCTCTGGCTTGCCTGTCTCTAGGACAAGAGACTCTGCCCTACCAGTTCTAGCGGCCACAGTATAGAACGGCCCACCACGAAAGCTGGGAGAGACCAACCATCATCCATTATTTCATTGGGGAAAAAAACTGCACACTGTCTCTGTCCAGCTATAGTGGAATCAATGAAGAAATTTCAGCAGAGTGTCAACCTGTCACAATGTGTTTGCGTGTTAAATGCTCACTGTGGACATCCACTGCTGCCTTCCTCTCCACAGTTCAAATCCCAGCAAGGCCAACAAAGCCTTTCATCATTCAGAGTATTGTTAAATTAGTCAACAATAACATTTGTAATTTACATCTGGGGCCCAGAGTCGGGTCTGCTACATATGTGTCTGGTTTTTCCTTCATGCATTGTTTGGGTTAGGATTTTAAACATATATAGTGACCGGTTTACCAAAAAAGTTGTAAATATGCACCTTTAGAAGTACTCCTTCAATGGGTGCAAATTTACTACTTTTTGGAATATACAAACATTGGCAGCAGTAAGCTTGGAAAGCTGCACTATCTCAACTTTCTAGGCATACTACCCCTCCACCCTGCATTCCACTGCTTTTTAGGTCTCGCCTAGCGTTGCTGCGCACATGCGCAGCACGCTCGGCGAGATTTATTGCTAATGAGGAGTTTCAGTAGAGGGCTTGAAGCCCCGCCCCTCATTTCCATTGGCCGGGCGTCACCGTTTATGCTAAACGGTGGCCTGCCATTGGAAATGAGGGTTTTGTTGCCGCCCTTGGCCTGCGATCCGGACTGGGTCGCCTGCTTCACGGCTGTCGTGAAGCACTTTCTTATCTTTATGGGGCCATGTGTTTAAACACATGGCCCCATAAACACAAGAGATCGATGCTTGTGTTAAAGAGCTGTGCTGTCTCCGCTACCGCAATGCCCTCACGCAGAACACCGTGTCCACTCAGCATTTGTTCACAGTGCGGTAATCCCTCTGCGTTCTCCAGCCGTCCCGGGCTCAAGCTCTCCTTTCCTCCCTTTGTTAATTTGTCCTCCGCAAGCTCAAGTTACTTTGCGCTGCCCACCAATTCCGCCCACCGCGTCTCCAAACACGGATATACTGCTGTAGGCCTATTTCGCACTTCAATGCCCCGGGCTTAATTACGCCTACACAGCTCGCCTCGCCTCCATTGCGGGCACACACACTATTTGGCATGTCTCTCTCTTACTTGGAGTGGCAGCTTGAATTTCATCCGTGCTCTCGTCTCTCTTTCGCTGCCTGCCACTATGTCCGGCGCCAGTTTACCACGGTACGCCTTCTGTTGAGGTTTCCGCCCTGGGCTCAAGTTTCACTGTGCTGCCCTCTAACTCCGCCCACCGATTCTCCGAGTGCGGACACACCGTTGTAGGCCTCTTGCGCACTGCAATGCCCTGGGCTCAATTTCGCCTTCGCGGCTCACCTTCTCTCCGGATTCGGTCACACGGACTGTGTGGCTCGTCTCGCTCTTACACCGAGCCGCAATGTTTGCACTTCTGTCGCTCTGGTAGCGCCCAGCTTCGACCCTGGGCCTCTGGCCAGACAGGCTTTGTCTCTTGCCGCCACTCTCCGTTCAGAGCCCGTGTACTGGTCTTCGATGCTGGGCTTCGTCTCTCCCTCGCCTCCATTCTTGAGGCAGCGATCTCCGGACGCAGACCACGCGGTTCCTCTAGCCTTCACACACACGCAGCTTTGTTTTCTGCGTGGTCTCCCGTGCCAGCTGCAGATATTTAGAACCCAGCCAGTTAAATCCTATAAGAAGTTCAGTAAAGAAATGTTTCAAAACAATTGTCAGGATGAATGTAAGGGGCTGTGTGGAGGCTTGTAAATAGGGTAAGGAAGGGGGCGTATGCAGGCATGTATGTATTCTGGCGCGTGAAGGTATGTAGATACCTCCTTCGTAGTAGTGTGGTGAGGAATCCTCGTGAGGCCTATCGTAGCCTTGGTTGGGCTGTTTGTGGGCTTGTTTTTTTGTGATGTGTTGCGGGCACAGTTTTATTATACTCTGGTCGAACAACGTTTTTGATTCCTTTGTGACTCCCCCTCTCCCTCCTGTGTGCATCGGGTTTAGTCACGTGCGCCCGCCCACTAACCCTAGATTTAAAACATTCCGAGGTGGACTTAGGTTTCGCAACCAAAACCCACAGAATGTCTGTGTCCTCCTAAAAGATTTTGGGCTAAAATTCACAAGTTATTCCGGGGGAATCTCCTGTGCGTCACTACTAATTGTGCAGCAGGTGCAGTGCAGCGAGGCCCAGGCGTGAGAAGAGCCAACTGAACATCAGTGGCAATGCCGTGTCTTTTACTTCCCTAGCAGAAGAGGCTGGGACATTAAACCTGCCTGCACTAGGGCCTATAGTTCCCCTGATACCCTGCTTCGACTGTGAGTTTAAATTAGGTTTTGCTACATAAATTAACATCTCTTTACTGGGCATAATTAATGTAACGTTTGTCATTGGTTATCAGGTGCGCTTAAGCTACAGTATTTCTCAATTTTGGTCCATGTAGGTACACTACAGGTTAAAGCCATAACAAATAGTAGCTTGTTCCTATATAGCTCGTAATACTACATATTTCCGTTTTCCAAGTGCCCTAAATAGCTAATGATACCCATTTAATGGCACTCTGTTTATTGACCTCTGGAGGATGAGAGGCTTTTTTGACTCTGCTCCGATTCCAAGTCATCAGCTGAACTAATATCAGATGTCAGCAGTGAGTGCTTAACTCCATTGCCTTTAAAATAGATATTGAAGGAAATCTGATGCAAGTACCTTCAGGTACTAATCTAGCTTCCGTCTTCAGACCTGAATTGGTTATGGCTCGAATCAGTCCTAGGAACCTGAACATCAACCCTGTCCCCTTTCCTCTTGATATCCATCACTTTGGGGAACTTGCTTTGCTAAAACTCCTGCAGGTGGACTTGTGGTGAGTTAGATGGGGCCTGTATATCTAAGCATTCACCCTGGATTTAACTTTTCGGTAAAAGATGATGCGGGCATCTGGGAGCCAGTGTATTTTTGTGCCCATCAAACTCGGTGTTCGTTATGCATAGTAAAGGTGGTTTGCCACTACACTTCAGTGATCTGTAAAGCGAGGCATGCTGCCTGTATGGATTTTCATTTTGTCATACATTCTAACATCATTAGATGTACTCCCTGGAAACGTCTGGAGCTGTTCCATCTCCCACTGTTACATCTCCCACTGCGGAAGGCGTACATTAAGGGAACCTTTGTGAATTGTCGGCAGCGAGGGAGCATCTCCCAAAAACAGGGAAGCTGTCTCGGCCTTAACTGCGGTGTGGGAAATGTCGATTCTGTACTAATGCCCAGTACAGCAGCGTGTTGAGTATGCAGCATCTATACTGGGATTTGAGGTAACTGGTTTGGTAGAAGGCATTAATTTCAAAGGATAGACTACTTTCATATATGACAGATGTTGCTAAACATATTGCACTGGTTATTATTTCATATCTATTCACATATATGAAAATATAGTAAATGTGAAGGTCACTGCTACTGGCAATGTATGTTGGCATCCTAGATATTTAACTGTCCGTCTTAGCCACACCCACCAAGTTTATCCTTTAAATTCCTGCCAAAGTCAGTAGCTGAAGATGCTTATTATCTGGCGGTAGGTGATGAATTTAAAGAAGACGCAGAGGTAAATACGATAATTTCGTTTTTCTGAACCAAAAAAAACTGGCTTCAATAACATAGCGTGACATCACCTTACCTAACAGGAGGTTATAGCATGAAATAAATAACACAACACCATACCACTACATGCAACATGATTCAACACCACATATTTACGCTCTACTCAACACCACATAAATACACCACACATAAAACCACTGTCACATAGCAACAACCCACATAGATACTCCAGACATGCCACATAATTCCAATCAGCATAATTCCACTTAACGCCACACACTTTCATGCCACACAATTCAACTCCACACATTTCCATTCCACACCACATAATTCAACACCAAACATCATCATTCAACTCAACAACACACCACATACATCCAATCCATACCACAGAATTCCACATCATGCCACAAAATTCAACAACACACCACATAATTAAACTCCACTACATACCACTCCACAACACAAAATACCATTCCACATAATTACACTCGATGCCGCACAGTCCCACTGCACATAATTCCACTGCACACCATGCCACATAATTCCACTACACAAATCCACTAAACACAATTCCACCACACACAATTACACAACTAACAATACCAATTCAACCCGCATAATTCCACTCCACACCACATACATCCACTCCACTCCACTCCAAAATACATGGGTAAAAGGCATTGTCATTTACAATGCCAATAGCTCAAGCTCTCCTAAATGCGAGACCTATTGCATTGCAAATGCTTGTTTAGTTGGGAACTAACCCCCCTGAGTGCTACTGACCTAGCTACGCCCCTGTCTTACACTGGACATGTCACAAGGTCCTTGCATGCAGTGACAGTGAGCTGAACACAGGGCAGTCTCTGTCTCTGAGCCTAGCCCTGGGGTGCTCCACTCTGAAGGACAGAAACTTGTCATTAGCGGTCTACCACCCTAACCTCAGTTACATACCGCTGACGATGGCACCATGCCCACCGAGTGCAGCCTCCCCCTCTCTGTTAGAATCTGGGAAATGTCTCAGAGGTGAAAAAAGGCAGCCTTCTTTACCTAATCATTTTGGAGAAAAATTTTCCTTGCCACTAATGCTGGACAGGCACCTCTAAAACCATAAGCAGCTTAACTTCAAATATGTTGACATAGATTGTAAAAACTCGTGTGCAGGAAACCTATCCCGCAGTTTATTTGGCCCCCTGCCAAATATTTATACATTTTTTAGAACATGCAATGAGGCTTCCAAAATGTCAGCTTGTCTGGCTGCAGAGATCTATTGAAGAGTGCTGGTCCCAGGGAAAAAGGCATCGGAGTTTATTAAGTGGGCTTTGAAGGACTGGCGTGCGAGGAAGCAATTAAAAGTCTGGTTTGTGCTGTGGGTTTCTTCTGTTGTGGTCCACTAATGGTAGAGCCCACTTAGGACCACTCCCATCTTAATTACCTTGACTGACATGTGCACCCCACACATGTCCCATGTTTGTTTATACACATCATTCTGATTACCAAAGAGGAGGCCTCGAATGTAAGTGGTGCTGTTACAGAGACTTGTGGCCACCAGATATTAGTCAATTTCCCCTCCAGCAGACATTCTCTGATGAGAAACGATGGGATTCTCACCATAGTCGTAGACTTTATATAGCACTAAAAGCCTGATCATCATAACCAAGCACTAGCATTGTACAATGACAATAATGAATAAAGCAGTGACACTGTTATTTTGCATCAAGTGAAGAGAAGAGAGCCAGTCTCCATAATAAAAGGTGGAAGCGAATTAACACCAAGCTCTAACTTGAAATGAAAAAAGGTTTTCTACCCAATGTAAATTTTTATTTTTACCCGTTGGGTTCATAGGCTGATGTAGCTTATTTTTAGGGGTGGGCGGAACTCCGTAGAGTTACATAAAAACTCTGTGAGATTCCGTGGAGGTCCGCGACTAGGAAGAATTCGGCACGTCGCGCTGCTCATCCTGATTTTTACCGCAGGAGTTTGTTCCATGCTGTAAAATCAGCGCATGTGGCAGTTTTGTCAATGCGAGCGGTCACGACCTGCCGTGACTGCCCGCATTGAGAAATCTCACCGATACCCTGGGGGCACAAATTCTCACTTGCTCTTGCCAACTTAATGTTGGCCAGATGCGCGTGAGAAAAAACTCCACGATGAAGTGGTTGGCGGAGTTTTGACGGAACTTGGAAAGCAGAGTGAGCAAAACTACACCGGCGGAGCAGACTTTTTCACCCAGCCCTACTTATTTTGTCAAGGAGAAATTCTGCAACATATTTGCAACGTTCACTGTGCTATAGTATAAGAAAAACGAGTTTTAAATATCATGTTAAAAAAATATCACTGCCAGAATATCAGCTATCAAAATATTTCGGAGGTAACTGTTAATATAGGTAAGGAAAGATTTACAATAGTTCACTCCACATATACGTACTTGGAAGATATGTATGGTATTCTTAGTGAAGTTGATCTCTCTTTTGACTATCAGGTCACTGCTGTCACCAGCTGCTGTTTCTTTCAGTGCAGACATATTAAACACATCTTTCCTTCTCTATCTTTTTACCATAGAGAAACTGCAGTGAGTGTGTCTTTACTTTAGTAATGGCATCTTCTTTGATTTGCCCATAGATGCCCCTTGCCATCTTCAGCAGATTCAGATGCAGACCCCATCTCCTTCTCTAAGGGCCCGATTCATGAAGGGCCTCCGCACTTATGGCAGAAGCCCGCAGTCGCGGGCCTTGCACTCGTGGCGGAAAATCCGTACTGCAGTTACCCATTGTGGAGGTCCCGCCATGAGTGCAGGGCCCCCACCACAAGTGTGGGCCCCCTCACCACGATTGCGAGGCCTCCACCACAATTGCGAGGCCCTCTGTGAATCGGCCCATAAGTTTGTAAAAAAGATCAAATAAACTTGTTCTTGCTGAACTGCGCCACCTTCTGATCCAGAAGAGAACTGGTTTCAAGTCGTTCGGCATTGTCCATTGTATTTGACATAACACCATCTTGTTCAAAAAATGCATTTCTCAACCACCTCCTGCATGTCTTTGAAGCTCCTCTTCCCACCTCCTCCCCAAGATCACTCCGGTCCGCCAGAACTAGTGCTCTGGTGCTACATATACAGGATACTAAGCTCTAGAATGGTTTTAACCAATCTTGAGAAGTGAGAAAGACCATCTGGATGCTCTGTAAAATGGCTTTTCATCCTTCAAGATCCTGCTTCTATCAATTTATATTCCCTTCCCATTTCGTCTGTCACTCCAAGAAACACTAAGGGCCCGTAAACGAGTTTTTGCAGTGCAGGGGCGGGTGGTACTCCACCACCGGGCACCCGCACCGCCGATACTCGCCCCTGCCCACTCGCCTGCCAGATTACAAGTTATTTGTAGTCTGGCGGGCAGACGGCATGGCGTTCCCAGTGCATTGCCTATTTCAAAAGCTGTGGTGCCTTTAAAAAAGGCACCACAATGGGAATGCCTCACAAGGTTCCTGCACAGCATGGACTAAAAAGTACATGCTGTGCAGGAACTTTTGTGCATGCACACAGGGGGGTACATGTTATGCCCCCCTGTGTGCATGCACAGGCGGAGAAGGCACAGGTGGCCCTGTAGGGCCCCCTTATATCCTCTCCGCCAGGGTAGACATAGAGGAGGAACCTCAATGTCACCGCCAACGGAGAGGAAACTCGTAATATGCTTGGTGGGACCACAGCGGTCCCACGAAGCATATTGCAGCCTCCTGACTGCCGTGCCACCTCCAGGGAGCGGTGATTCCCTGGCAGTGGTCCCAGGGCAGTGGCTGAACTGCCCAACTCGTAATGGAGCGGTCGGACCACCGGTGCGGCGGTGGCTGGACCGCCACTGAGACACCCACGCTAATCTGGCAGTCCTTGGACCGCCAGACTCGTAATCAGGCCTTAAGAGATGTATGCATGCTTTATAAATAAAAAATAACATTTCATATATTAATTAAGAAATTGTAGTTAACAGATCATGGCTTCCTTTATAGGTTTAATGTTTTATTGCTCCACCCATTGAAGAATGAAAGGAGTGAAAGCAGCATGGGAATGGGAAAAAAATAGTTTATATTGCTTTTATTAAGTTTGTTTGCCATGTTTTGGAAAAATAGATATAAACATGCACTGGCATAATCAGTCGGTCTGGCGTTGGCTGCCATCCTTTTGGCTTTGCCAAGGCTTGCTTTGAAATTGTTGTGGGAGCTGCTGGCCCTCTGTAATGCCAAAAAGAAAACTTGAAAAAAGTAAAAATATTATTTTGTTCTCAAAAAGCAGACACTGCCATAGTAATCCCCGGCACTGACGGGAACTACTTTATGTGTGGCTGTGCTCCGTGTCAAAGAGCACAAAGCTGTCACTCACAGCAAAGTAATCCAATCATTGAGCTGGGCTGACTCATTGCCCATGCTATATGCTGTTGGCAGTGGAAGAAAATGGTAATGACCCAACAACAGACCAAATGATAAAGAGGGCTGGCTGAAAGTCTCTCTAAGTACATTTTATATATGTATATTAAAATCAAAATGTCTTGGCTAATGCCAGAACTAAAAGGACAAGCATTTTTTTCTATATGTGGTTTCGTTACTGACCTACTAACCTTTTTTGTCTGAATACTGAAATATGGTGATCGGAAGACCGCGTAAACGAACTCTCTCTGCAAACTTTATGCCTTCAAGCATCCTGAGAGATTATGCATCGAGATCAAGATATATTTCGACAAGTTAAATGATTAGCACATTGTTTAGGAAAGAGTGTTTACCATGAGGTGACAGTGAGCCTGGGTCACAGAAAATGATAATGCCATCCGTGGCTACATCTTATGCAGTATTATTCTCTTTTGTATTCATTAACCGGATAGGTTTATTAAACAGTCTAACATATGTTTTATTTGTGGATACTCTCCTCATCAAAGGGGGGGTCAGGCTTGCCCGGCTAAAAATGTTCTATGTAGACTGTGTGGAAAATCTGGGCACTTTGCTAAAGTTTGTCAAAGTGCCAGACGCAAGGGAACCAGAGTATCAGCTGTGGTTGATAATTGTGAAACTGACGTGGAGAATTTATTGAGTGAGGTCCATGATATGATTGTGGTTGTGGGCGATGACAATCTGTCCAGGGTTGAGCAAGAAGGGTGCATTGACCCATATGTTCACATTGAGGTTGGGGCTAGACAGCTGTACCTTTTGGTTGATTCAGGGGCCAGAATCACTATGATTACCCAAGAGTTGTTCCAACAGAATTGGCCTGGAAGAACATTGTTCCCACCTGACAGATCTCCAATTTCGTATGAGGGCAGGAAGATTGACCTCAAGGGATTCTTTGAAGATACCATGGTTTTTAAAGGGAGACGTATCTGTGGTAAAATGTATGTTGCGGTTAAAGGATTAAACATCTTGGGTTGGTTCCACCAAGGGTTATTTGGGATGATTCTACACCCTGGTACAAAAGAACAGGTCTCTGTGATTAGAGATTCGAATGACATTGAGCATTTGTTGAATGAGTTTCCTAGGGTGTTCTCTGGTGAGCTTGGGAAGATTGTGGGTTTTCAACACAAGATAAAGACGAAGGCCAATGCCATTCCTGTGAAGCATAAGTTAAGGGGGGTCCCTTTCATCGTGCGCAGTGATTTGGAAAAGGAGTTGGAAGGTTTACGGATGAAAGGTATAATTGAGCCTGTGGAGTCCTCATTGTGGCTTTCTCCCCTGGTCGTTGCCAAGAAAAAGAATGGCGAGTTGAGGGTTTGTGTTGATCTCAGAGCCCTCAACAAAGAGATATGGGTGGATTCTCATCCTCTCCCCAGGATTAGCGAAATGCTGTCTGCCATCTCTGGAGCCAAGTTTTTCACGAAGCTTGACCTAGCATCTGCCTACCATCAGGTAGAATTGGCCCAGGAGTCACGTCATCTTACGGCATTCGTTTCCCCTTTAGGGACATTCCAGTACTGCCGTATGCCATTTGGCCTGGCATCTGCGGCTTCTGTCTTCCAGAGACTGATGTCTGAATTGCTAAAGGGAATCTCGAATGTCTCCGTTTTTCAGGATGACGTGTTAATTCAGGCCAGTTCTCGTTCGGAACATGATCTGATCTTAAAGCAAGTACTGTTGGCTTTTGACAAGGCTGGTGTGGTCCTCAAGAGGGAAAAATGTCAGTTCATGAAATCCTCTGTAGAATATCTGGGCCACGTTATGTCTGAAGAGGGTGTACGTCCCAAGCCTGGGTTAATTGAAGCCATTTTGGATGCTCCTCCCACTGTAGATAAAGCAGGAGCGAAATCTTTTTTGGGCCTCTGTGAATTCTATTCACGGTTCATACCGGATTTTGCATCCAGGGTGAGGGCCATTTCTCTTCTGTTGAAAGACAGGTCCGAATTTGGGTGGGATGATGGGTGTTCTGCCGCATTTTCCGACATCAAACAGTAACTAGTCAGTGTGTGTGCGCTAAAACCTTTTGATCAAAATCTCAAATGTTGTTTGACTGTGGATGCGAGGAAGTTTGGTGTTGGTGCAGTTTTGACACAGAAGGATGCTGAGACAGAAAATACCATTGAGTTTGCGTCCAGAGTCCTAAGGGATCCTGAGTTACACTATTCAGTTATAGAAAAAGAGCTTTTGGCGTGTTGGTGGGCCATAGAAAAGTTTAAGTGCTATCTCTGGGGAAGAAATGTTATTCTACAAACTGATCACAAACCTTTAGTCTCTATTCTTAATGGCACCAACTGTAAGACTAGTACTCCTAGGATTGCAAGATTGCTCCAGTTCAATTTTGAAGTTGTACATATTTCTGGAGGGAGAAATGTGAGAGCGGATTATTTGTCCAGAAATCCTATTGTCGAGAAGGATGAATTGGCGGGTGAGTGCGAAGATGAGTGTTGTTTCATTGCTGCCATGGAAGTTGAGAATTTCAGTCAATTCACAGAAGATGTGTGGAGGAAAAACTTGGGTGATGACTTTATGATGAAAATGGTTATGGAGAATGTTAGGTCAGGCTGGCCCAGGGAAAAATCGCTTGAGTTGAATTTACAACCCTATTTTAAGGTGTCAGAGGAGTTAACTATTGAGGATGGTCTACTTTTGAGAGGTGACAAACTTATTCCTCCCATAGAGCTTAGGTGCAGTATTTTGTCCAAAGCTCATGAAGGCCATTTGGGGTCCACGTTGACCAAACGCAGGGTGCGCGAGTCATTTTGGTGGCCTCAGATGGATGCAGAAATTGACTACTTGGTCAAGAGTTGTGTTGTGTGCTCCACGTCCGATAAATCTTTTAAGACTTCCACCCCACCTATGGTGCCTATTGACTGTCCCTCTGGACCGTGGAAGAAACTAGGCATTGATTTGGTAGGACCATTTAATGTTTTGTCACACAATTTTCGCTTTGCTTTAGTCCTCATGGACTACTATTCTAAATGGCCCTTTGTCAGATTTATTGGTGAACCTGACTCCAAAGCTGTGATTCTTTTCCTCAAAGACATTTTCTTGAGTGAAGGTCTACCTGAGGAGATCATCTCAGACAATGGGGTCCAATTTGTCTCTGGTGAGGTGGAGAAATTTCTTAGTGAGAGCTCCGTTCGCCATCTTAAGAGTTCGCTTTACCAACCACAAACCAATGGCCTCATGGAGCGTTTCAACAGGGTCCTTGGTGAGTGTGTGAGGTGGGCGTTAGCTTATAAGTGTGATGTTCAAAATGCCATTCAATCCATGTTATGGTTTTATAGAACCACCCCACATTCCTCCACTGGATTTTCTCCCTTTGAGGCTCTAAAAGGAAGGAAACCTGCAACCCAGTTTAGACCGGCTTGGATGAGTAAGTTTCTAAAAAAAGAGTTGTCACATCAATCTTGTAATGAATTGATCCAACACAGTGTTGAATGTGCACAGAATAAACAGAAATTGTACTATGATGCCAGAAAGAAGGTGAAAATGTGTCCTTTTAGGGTAGGTGATTCTGTACGCATCAAAATACCCGGATTTGTGAAGAAAGGTGAGCCGAAGCTCTCTGACCCTTTTGTCATTGACAAAGTGTGTGGCAATGCTGTTAGGGTCCAAGGACGAAATTGGTGGAACACTGCCAAACTTGTCAAAGTGCCTGTACGTTCTGTAACTTCTGACTTCTGATTCTGTAACTTTTGATAATTCAGTCAGGTTTGGATTGAATATGTCTCCTTCATTTTCTTTCTCTAACAAGTCTCGTGGGTTTGCGTCTGGAAATGCTCAAGATGTTTTGGCTCCTGCTGAGTCTCTACGGAGGAGCCTCAGAGCTCGGAGGGTTCCCAGCAGGTACCGTTAGTACCGCCATTTCGGTGGTGATATTAAGAGTTTCTTTTTCTGTGATGATGAATAAGAGTTTTGCTGTTCTCTGTTTTCTGTATTGTTGCCCCTTTCTTTTCCCTGCCCTCCCCGTTCTTTCTGCTTTTTCCCTGTGGTCCTTTTCTTTCTTTCACTCGCTTTGTTGTCTGTATCTTAGTTCTTGTGACTAAACAAAAAGGGAAAACTCATTATAATATTTTTGTTTTTCTTGTATTGCATTAGACTTATGTGTATTTAGTGCGTGCTAGACAATGTTCATTCTTATTAAGCTATGTTGCTTTCTTCCTTTTATAGGTTGCGTCAGACATTTGTGTTTTTGTGTCTATGAGACACATGTTAAAAAAAAGAGGAAAACTAAATGTAGTGTTTATCTCTTTAACCCCTCTATTCTCTGCTGGAACACTGCTGTCTTCGTGTTCCAGAGAGTGGCGGTTTGAATTCACTTGTCGCCTGAAGCCGCCGGGGGTACTTGTATTCTCCCTACATTAAGCTGTTTATGTTTAATTCTCGTCTCCTGCCACTTATTTCACATATGTGTGTGGAACCTGTAACTTTATGTTTTTCCAAGTGCATGCAGGTGAGCCCTACTGCATTGCAGGAACTAGCGTCAACATAGAAATGCATATTTTACGAATTTTTGCTCGTGAAAAATATTTTTTTTTTTACTAGGGCTATTCCATGACATTTGATATTTGAAATCCTTCTTTATTTGGTCTAAAAGTATGTGTGCAAATAGAGTGGGGAGTACATTACAGATATTTGTGAATGAATATTTATTTTGCATAGTCAATTAAGATACACTGCGAAAAAAGTTGGAAGGTTAGAATGAAGTTGCAAAGGATAAACATTATCTGAGTTACATGTCAAAGTCCATTGGAAACCAGCAGGTCGTCAGATGAACTAAAGTGTAGGAGAAACTTGTACTTACACTTACTAAATTACAAACGATAAAATGCTTTCACAGGATATTGAGCAAATAACCAAGTTAACGGTTGCTAGAATGAATTTGCCCATTATATACAGACATCATGAATGCACGGTTATGTTGTATCATTGGCAGACAATAGTTTCTTAACAGTGTCCTTATATTGGAGAAATGTAGTGGTCTTTTGTAGGTGCTCCCTTTTAAGAAAAAAAGTCTCAGGGGGATATTCTCAAGAACGTGTGTTAACTATCGCCAAATTCAAATAACGCAACTTCTCACATCGCAGTCTATCGCGGGAAAATAACACAGTGTCAACGCAGTATTCTCATCCCGGCGGCACCATGGGATAGTCTCACGATAACGCGACAAATGCCTGCGTTAAAATGAACGCGACGCCGAAAAAATGCGAAACACGAACGCTAAAAAAGTTGCGATCTCCCAAATCGCGAAACAAAAATCAGCGATAACCAGCGACAGGCCTGCGATTCCCACGCGACATGCAGGAAAATGCACTATAAAAGCAGAGAAAAAAAAAAGAGAAAAAAATGTCACTGCGTAGCACCATGGACGCACCCGGACCGAGTGCAGAGGACAACGCGAACCCCACAAGCCCCACAGACGACCAGCCAGGAACCCCGGGGCCGGGGAAGGGCAAGGAGAAGAGGAAGACGGGGTTCAGTCCGCAGGAAAACCGAATCATCATCACGGAGGCGACAGAACCCTACCAACAACTGTTCGTCACCTCCACTGTGTCATCGGCAACACAAACGGAAATATGGCAGCACATCGTGAACAACGTGAATGCAGTCGGAGTGTCGAGGAGGACAATGGAAGAGGTCAAGAGGCGCTGGAATGATGTGAAGGGCAAAACCAAGAAGAAACTCGATGCCAACATGAAAGCAGCAACGCAGATTGGAGGTGGGGGACCAGCGGCACACCAGGAGCTGGATGACATTGAGAAAATGGTGGCCACAGTCATCAGTCGGGATACGGTGCCAGGAGTTGGGGATCGGGACACTGCTCAACATGACCTGACACAACATCAACAGGGTGAGTACCGACCAGGGACTGGGGGGACGGGGGGAGATGGGCACAATGGCACACATGCACAATTAAGTAGAGCACACTGCACACCCACAATGACTTTGGATCATGTCCCTGATCCCGTGCCACACTGCAGCACACATACAGAAACTCAGGGAATGTGTGTTGAAATGAATTTATCTGCACATGCTGTGCCTGTGGTCATTTTGTACTGTCTCATGATCGCTAAAGACTGTCACAATGTGACGTCCTCATGTGAAGAAATTGTCAATGATGTTGTTCCTACGGGCTATTCCTGCTGCAGCTGCAGTGGGGTGTGGTCCACCTGCCTCATCTTCCTCATCATCGTCCGGTGCATCTGGAACTGGTAACCATGGGGCATTGGTGCGTACACATATGTTGTGCAACACACAACATGCAACGATCATCTTGCACATGATGTCTGGGCTGTACAGGAGCCTCCCACCTGTGATGTCCAGGCACCTGAAACGTGACTTCAACACGCCAAATGTGCATTCCACGATGCCCCTGGTGCGTTTGTGGGCCGCATTGTACTGCCTCTGGGCCTGTGTGTTCGGGGCTCGGAGGGGTGTCATCATCCAAGGGCAGAGTGCATATCCTTGATCACCTGTGACAGTGCAGAGAGACATGAGTCAATAGTTGGTTCTGCATATTGTGTTGGCAGGCTCACTAGTTGATTGGCGTGTGATATGTGTGGCATAGTGATTACTGTTTGACATGTACTGCTTGTAGCAAATGAGCGCCATCAATGTGTATTATGTAGCCTCACTGCTGCTCCTCCCTCCCCCCGAGCCTATTCACTTGTGTGCGCTGCGCGGTTGCATCACTTGCACTCCTACGGCACACCATTGTCATGCCTGTCTGCGCATGTCCACAAGCCTGACAATGACACTGTGATGTTGTGCGTTGAAGGTGGGCGGCCATGTGTGTGTAGGCCTATGGTAAGGATAGGGCAGACACAGATGTAGAGTTCATGGCTGGCTGAACCCGCGATGCGGTCGAGGCAAGATCTTTGGCTTATGCTGCGGTAATAGCGATACACACACAACAGTTGGCATGTATGATCCCGGACCCCGAGCGGGCTTGCGCTCATTCATTTATCCCTTCGGCCGAGCCCGCACTCCGGGGGCATGTTACATTGCAACTTTGTCCATTGCAGGACGGGTGGCGCCGACACTACAACAGAGACACACGCATTAGGTACTTCATTGGCAAGCCCAGCACTTAACCACGCCCGGAGCCCCGGGGTGATTATCCACACCCCTACGCTGGACTGCCGTACGCCAGCCCACTCCGGCAACGCCTACATGGGGGTACGACACAGCTACATGTCCCAGGTCTCCCCCACTGGCTGCGGCAACATGGTTGCGTCCACTGTCCAGTACACTCCAGACAGCAGCAGTGTATGTCGACATGGAAATGTCTGTGGTCTGCATACTCAAGTCTGTCCAGCACATCCACGCCATACTTGGCATTGTGTACATTCACATTCATGGGTCACTTGCATCCTTCGCACATGCCTGGTTCCAACCTCTCCTGAGGTGCCATGCCGTTGATGGCTTGTGTACATGGCTAGCCCAGGTTGCCACAGTAAGTTGTGTTGTTGTGTCTGGAATGTGGGGATGTTGGTTGTCATGTTGTATGTGATTTTGTGATGTGTGCATTCCCAGAGTTGTGAGTTGTATGTTGGTGGAGTTGAGGTGTGTGGTGTGTTCAGTTGTTACTTACCGACGAGCAGTGCATTTCCATAGGTGCCATCCTGAAAGCGCTGGTTGATGATGGACTGTCGGAAGATGAAGGAATCATGCACACTGCCTGGGTAGTTGGCGACGACATTGGTGAAGAGTCCCCGGTGGTCCACTATTGCCTACACATTGATGGAATGCGTGTGTTTCCTGTTGCGGTAATTGTGTGCAGTGGCGGCAGGGGGCACCAGGAGTACATGTGTGCAGTCGATTGCCCCCAACACGTGCGGGAAGCCAGCTATGGCGTAGAAGCCTTGCTTGATCTCCAGCTGTTCCTGCGCAGTGTGTGGGAAGTAGAGTTGCTGGGGTACCAAGCTGATGATGGCATCCAAGACAGGTTTGAGGAACTTTGACAGGGCTGGCTGTGAGACTCCTCCGACTCTGGCAGTTGTTGGTTGGAAGGTGCCAGAGGCCAACAGGTGCAGCACGGCCAGCAGCTTTGTCTGCGGAGGGCTGTTGGTTCTCCGCTCTGTTGGTACCGTCAGCCTGTGGGCAATGAGGGTCAGGATGCGGAGGATGGTTGTCCTTTTGAGCCTGTAGTGGGCAATGACTTCCTCTGGCGTTAAGTCCCCGAGGCAGGTGCGTCGGAAGGTCTGGTGTCTTTGTCTGCGCTGCCTCTGTGGTAGTCCGGGGGGGGGTCCTGAGGGGGTGGGGGTCCTGGCAGTTGTGGCGGTGGGTGTTGTGGCCCTCTTGGGGCTCCCAGCTGCATGATCAGTAGCTCCATGGCATCTGTTGTTCTTCTGGTGTGGCTGTGGGCTGGGCTCCCTTTTATGGTGCAGGTTGTCGTCCGACTTAACACCAGGTAGGAGCAGGTGTTAAATCCATGCTGCTAACGCGCCTTATCGCATGTTTTTGATTCTTATCGCCGATCTGGCTGGTCGTTGAGAATGTTGCGAAGTGGTGTTTCTGCGGCTTTTTGCACGGGAACGCCTACTCTGCATATCATTAGCGTTAGTTGCCGGTGTCATCCGTGGCGATGTTTTTTGCGGCTGCTATCTCAGGAAAACTGGTGATATCGGCTGTTAGCACCAGCTTGTGAATGGTGCGATGAATTTATCACCACTTTGGCTGCGATAAAGTGCCACTAACTCGGCGATAAGTCCTTGTGAATATGCCCCTCAATGCCTGTCAACAGGTACGAACTGCCATGCAGTTCAGGGGTTAACAAAGCCATCTCTCACGCTCAACTGAGAAAATGGGGCAAACACATAGAACATACAAAATGGACCATACTCATAGTCACACCGTCTGAAACTTTTTATCCCCTGTGAGCCAGACCAATGCTGCATAAAATCAATGGCGGATCTCAGATTGAATCGATATTTCATTAACTTACGTTTTTGGGGAGAGGATGTGGTCTCACGGCTAGACTGCCGACCTTGGAGCTGGGAAATCTAGGTTTGAGTCTCGGGGTCGACTCCGCATCTTGTGATTCTGGGCAAATTACTTAATCTCCCCGTGCCTACCAAAAAATAAAAAAATGAATGTGTCCTTGTGTAACATAACTGGTGCTCATGTAAAACACTCCAATACCTCCGGGTCGAGTTCACGCTATATAAATCTGCGAGAAAAAAAAAAGAGTGCCAAATAGCTTGCTCCTGGATAAACATATCTGTGATAGTGGACATGATAATTATGACATTCCAAGCATGTGAGCATTTGCTAAATACTGTTTTGTCGTCTGACTGCGATATAAGTTTAAGGGATTTATTTTAAATTGTTTTACATAGTTCAACGTTCATTTTTGTAATCCAGCGCTTTTTTATCCTGAGCGATTGTACTGCAGATTGAAGGTAAAATATTTCAAGGGTTGGTTCTACGATCTCTTTTTTGTCTTTATTTCCTTACAGATGTTTTTGTTTTAATTACCATGGCCAAGCTTTCTAGGTCGAGCCTACCGGACAGCGCCTGCTGTCTGGCTGCAAAACAACTATTGTGAGCTTAAAGTGGGCTTACAGCCTGCCCATTTCTTACCATGGGTTGGCTATATTGTTCCTCGTGTGTACTTGCTTCTTATTCAATGGCTTGCCTTCCTCCTGTGTTTGTCCCTCCCCTGGAGCATAACCTTTTTACAATCCTTTTGATTGGCTGATTTGTACCCTTCCACTGCTCTCATTTAAGGAACTACTTTTTTATTTTTCGTTCAGCACCACATGAAAGTGCATGTTCTTTCTAGCTCTCTCCCTTGTGTGCAGATTCACTGCTCATATACCCCCCCATGCCTGTGCTATATTGCTCCCCACCACTACCAGTTGTCTCTAAAAGCAAAAGTAACAGGGATATGTTTCCTTGGATATGGCCAAAGAGAAGGCTTTGAGGGTTGTTTTTGTTGTATCTCCTGCATTCCACATATTGCATGAAAGCACAAGCTTGGGCACAAAGGATTTTATGGTGCTGTGAGAAGGGCAATCTAATGCTCTCACTCAACTGCTGTCTGAGGCAGAAGGTGAACTTAGCATGACACTTCTACTGGTGTCCCATAAATCTGCCTCCTGGGCTACTACAGAGCAGCAAATGGCTGAAACCCATGGAAAGTAAATTAAATGCTGCTTATTGGGTGAGAATTTGTTTAGCCAGATTGAATCTTAAACAAATTTGTGCCAGTGACAAGGGCTTGGTAAACCATACAGCATTCTGTAAGGTATTATATTGAGCCAGGTCCAAATACTTTGCAAATTTCTCAAGTATTGCCTCACCCCATGATTTCGTAATAGCAAACATTTCCTATTAATTAGGTACAGTAAGAATTCTAATGAAGGGCTGCTCAATTTCTTTGTGAGAGTGCTAAAAGCTAAAACCATGAGGATTTGTCTGTTAATCTGAAAGAAGAGCGATGGCTTCAACAATCAGAATGCCCAATTACTTATATGTAGGAACACCTACATTTTTTAATACTGGTTGTGTACCTCAAGTCAGATTTTTTTGTTTTTCAATCGATAATCACCACTTTGGCTTTGTTTAAATGTAATTCCATTTAGTTGTTTGAACAAAAAGGTTCTAGAGCAACGATGAGTCTTTGAAGGTCAGCTAGAGTTTTGCACAGTGAGATTATATATCAGCACATTGAAGAGATGTAATCGTTTGGCCCCGAATTTAGGCCGATAAGAAATTACGGCATTAATACTGTTGTTTAAGTCCTCTATTTACCAATTAAATAAGAGGTTAAATAGGAGTGGTCCTAATACTCTTCCCTGTGTGAGACCTGCCCTTCTGTATATTTGTAGGGAAATTGCACCACCCATGCCCAGCTTTACTTTCGCCACCTATCTGTGCTTAGGAGCCGTATCGCCAACGGGAGAAGTGGGTATACCCATATTACTGAGCTTACACTATAAAGGATTCCTGTTCACCTTATCCACTGCCAACCTAGAGTCGACAAAGAATGCACAATTGAGTGTCCTGGAATCTATGTTGCTTTTTCACAATGAATAGCATCAAGATGGTATCTTAAAATTACCACAGCCGGCTGAAAAAAACCAGTCTGATTGAAAGGAGCAAGCACTAGAGTGAACACTCATTTAATACTGCTTTTGCAAAGAACTTGACTTCCACGTGCAATAATGATATGAGCCTGTAATTTGCTGAACTTAAGGTTAAGTCTTTCTTAAGATCTTGGTGTAGAAGACTGTGGTATAGCTTGTGATTTTTAGCAATGATTCTATAAAGGACAGAAGATTCCAATGTCATCAACTCTGCCAAGTATCACGCATCAGGCGTAGACGAACGCATTTCAGTGTGGTGGTCCGCATTACCACACTGAAATGCAAAGTCGCGCATTATAAGCGTGTCCTGAGCTGTCAAGCCAGAGCGCTGCTTATGCACGGTCATTACTGAAATCTGGAAAGGCAGTGCGCTGCATGCTGCTCCCGGCAGGCTTGGGGGTTGGTTCAGGCTGCTCGCAGGCAGCCCTAGCTGCTAACAATGTAACAGTTTTGTCAGCCACATACTTTATCAGGGCAAGGGACATCCTGCCACCCGGCGTGTGGCCACCATGCGTCAGTTCAAGTTCGTTGCCTGCTGGCAATGCAGCAGCAGAGGCAGCTCGTCGGTTATATCTAAAATACATGTCATTCTGCGATTGGACCCACCCGATCTGTCACCCCACCAGTGGCGGCCAGACGAGAGTGACTGAACCGACCACGGCGCAGCGTCGGATTGGTTCCTGGCCAGGCTCAATAGCCCACCACCAGAGCAGCACACAGGAGAATCCAGGTCATACTGCTGACTGTGGCCGCGAGCACCCCGTTTCCAAATTGCAGCGCTCACCAGCCTTCCAGGAAAGAGTAAAGTGGAGTATTCTCTGCTTTTGTTTTCCATTTGTATTATAACAGTGCGCATTGTATATTCCCCAGATGCTATTCCTCGGTCACACTGAACAATAACATTGATGATCATGAAAAAAAGGCTTAAGCACCACACGCGGTCTGAAATCACAATTAAATATGCGGCTGGTAACTGTTAGGATATAAATACTAGTTTATTGGCAGGGCAGGCTCCTTTTAACATACAAATGCCTCAACAGCATGGCTGGCTCTGTCAGTGGTCAGCGCGTGACTAGCAACAGACAGAATCAGGTTTTTCTTTTAAAAAATCCTGATGGACCCCCAGGAAGACATTGCTTCAACCCTGTCAGGGCACAGGCAAAATCACATGAACTACTACTGGTTTCCTGGGGAAACAGCCATTACAACGCAGTCATTAAAACGCACTACCTTTACAACGCAGTCATTACAACGCAGCTGCCTTTACATTGCATGCCATTACAATGCATGCCATTACATCACATGTCACTACAAAGCATGCCATTACAACGAATACCATTACAACGCATGTCATTACAACGCATTATAAGGTATGTAATGGGGATTTTTTAGTTTTAGGGTGTGTATGGGTTTTGGGGTACATGGGGATAGTATTTTTACCTCTACACTATCCAACACTTACCCTACTGTTGCACTCACTGGAGTGGGAATAGTAATTTTTACCCCTACACTATCCACCACTTACCCTACTGTTGCACTCACTGGAGTGGGAATAGTAATTTTTACCCCTACACTATCCAACACTTACCCTACTCTTGCCCTAAAAGTATTATGCGTTGTAATGGTATGCATTGTAATGGTATGAGTTGTAATGGAATGTGTTGTAAATGTAGTTTCTAAAAATGCGTTGTGATGGCATGCGTTGTAAAATCATGCGTTGTAATGGATGCTGCGATGTAAAAACTGCATTGTAAAGGCATGCGTTGTAATTGTTTGCGTTGTAACGTCATATATTCGTTTCCTGTCATGGTGTTCGTGCAATTTGTGGTTTTGCAAGCAGCAGTAGTGATCACAAGTGTTACAATCATGTAAAATGTGAGTAGATTATGGGTATACAATCGTTTTACAGTAGGGTCAGGTGCTTTGCAGCAGTTTCAAGTTCTTTTTATAGCTTGTTCTTGCTCAAATGAGTGCAATTTCTTATGTTTATCTGTTTACATGTACCTAGTTTCTTGATTTGGCTCACAAAAAAGTGTCACTCTTAGGGGTCGATTACGATGTAGCCCGGAAAGGCTCCGAACGGCATTCGATTCGTCCAAATCCGAATTGGAACCCGCCTTTCCGATCGACTCGGACACGTTTCCCAATGGCCGATTACGATGGCTGGAAAGCGTTCGAACTGTCCCACTCTGTTCCGAAAGGCATTTGGAGTAACCGAGTCGGTCGGAGCGGAATCGTAGCGGTCTACGGACAGAGTTTCCAGCCGAGCGATTAGGATGTCAGATTTGGACAGCCTCTCCTATTCGGGTGTGCCGACATGGATCGGCTGTCAGAATCTGACGTTTGGGGGCCTGTAGCAGGTCCCCCTTGACCCACGGCCCTCCGAATCGGGCCCGTGGGGGTACCCATAGCTCCCCCCTTCCCATGCATGAACAGTGTGGCAGGCACCCTTAGGTGCCTGCCACATGGTGCAAGGTTTTCCCCAACCACCCCTTTTGTTAATGGGAGCCAGAGTTCTCGTTCGGAACACAGGCTCCCATTGAAGTCAATGCGAGTCTGACCGAACGATGACCGGAAGCATAGTAATCGTTCGGTAGGACTCTCAGAACCCGATTCGGTCGGAAACGATTCCGAAACCGATTCGGTCGGAAGAGTTTTCAGACGACATTGTAATCTGCCCCTCAGTGTCATATATTTAGTAGTTGAATGCCATTCATAAGTATTCTAAAACCTTGCAAATGTTACACATAAGCACTCTTAAAATGTGGCAGCTATGCAGTCTGTGTTTCATGTCGGATAGTGCCCTTCCATTTCTGGTGCTTTCCAATAGTTTTAAGATTTCGTAGAGTTTCTTGTTGCTGAAATGGCTGTAATTTCGGATATTTATATGTTTTCCTCGTCTTCATTGTTTTATTTTGTGTCACTCATAGTCGTTGAATGTCACTCACAATCACACTAAAAATATGAAAATGTCACACATTAGCAATCTGAAACCTTGGCAGCTATAAAAAAGGCTGCGGGGTAGATCATTGTGACCAGAAGCCCCATCTGATTTAGAACTCTCAATGGAGATGGAGTCTTGGTTGCTTTTAAAAATGCAGGACGTCGCAGCCGCAGCTAAATTTACTTTCATGTCATCTGTGAACTTACGCAGAGAGCCCTTGTTGGACTTGGCCCTTTTTGCAGGGTCATCCCAGAACTTTTTGCCTTCCTTCTGGTATTTTTTCTGACCTGGTGTTGGTGGTTTTAGGACTCTGGGCACTTTATCACTGCTTTCCAGTGTAAAGTGCATGTGCTCTCTATGGTAAAACGTGGTAAGATTGGTCTAAACCTGTATTTATTTTACCTATCAGTTCCTTGTAAAGTGGTATTTCAGATACCCAGGGCCAGTAAATTAAATGGTACTAGTGGGCTTGCAGCGCTGCTTGTGCCACCCACCAAAGTAGCCTTTCAAACCTGTCTCAGGCCTCTGCCTCTGCCTTTCCAGGGTCTGCGCGCGCAGTTTACTGCCGCTGTGACGTGGCACATAAAGCGGGTGCCACGTCTGTGACTCCCCTTTTACTACACATCAGTCACCCCTAAGGTAGGCCCTAGCTAGCCCTATGGGCAGGGTGCGCTATAGGTAATAGGTAGGACATGTGCCTTAACTGTGTGGCATGGCCTGGTAGTGACAAACAGCCATTTTGGTTTCTCACTACTGTGAGGCTGCCCTCTCATAGGAATGCATTGGGGATTCCCTGATATGTGTTTCAGTGATAATTCCTGACCTGAGAGGAGTAGAGTGGTCAAGTTTGGTATGTTTGGAATAGTGGTAATAAATGCTGCGTAATGGTGTTCACAGATTTATTATCACTATTTTAGAAATGGCACTTTTAGAAGTGGGCATTTCTGTGTGCTATGTGTCTTTGTGCCTGCCTGTTGTGTATTGCATGTCTGGCTCTGGAGTGACAGGGGCTGGGGAGGTGCAGTGGCTCCAGAGGGGCTGGGTGAGTCAGCACTAGGCTGAATAGGCCAATCTGCATTTGGAGTAGTGGGAGGAGTAGCACCTGGGCCTGAATAGGACTGTGCCTGCCTTCCACAATGCTGGCTCTGCCCCCCCTGTGGTGTGTCTGGGGCCAGAGCCTACACTGACAAAGGAGGGTGTTTGTGCACTGAAAAGATGTTTCTAAGTGCCCCCAGAACTGGCTTAGACCGGGCACAGAGCCCTGTGCCAGGGGGGTAGAACAAATACATTTTGCCATATAAATATTGGGGCTATGACCTCATGAAAGGTGTGCTTGGTGATTACGGGGAACTTGCGGCCCGCAGGCTGCTGGACTGCCAGGAGGAACAGCCGCTGGGGGACTAACCTGCTGCCCTGCTTGGCAGCTGAAGGGACTGCTGCTCTGCTGAGGAGAGCCAGCATGCTGGCCTGCCTGTTCCAGCTACACCCTGGGCAGATCCCTGGAGAAAAGTGCTGCCTGCTCCCTGGTTGCGCCAGCTTCATTTTTGTCTTATGACCTGAAGTATTCTGGGGTGCAACAGCACGTGCAGCCCCACCCTGCCTGATCTCCTTTTTAAAATAGGCAGCACGAGTGGAGCACTGTTGTGGTGAAGTCCCGGTGGGTGCCCCGGGGTGTCGACAGTGCGTTAAGCCCTAACCCGTCCTCAGTGTCCTGTGAGGCGCCCGAGGAGATCGCGCTGAAAAGAGGACCAAGACCCAACGGAGACTTCGCTCCGTATTCTCGGGCCACAAGAGGAGACCGGAAGTCAGGCAGCAGCTGCCTGGTCGTGGGCGGGACTCCTGGGAGAAGAGGAGAGCCCCGGGTGACTACAAGCATGGCCGCAGTCTGGAGGAGACAAAGCAGACGGGGACTTCGCTCCAGGTCCCGCCGCCACTGTGCCGTGCCGAAGGAGGCTGATCGTGGGCGAGGACCCCACTGGAAGTCTTGCTGCTGGAGGCGCGGGGCAGAGAACGGAACCTCTTGGGCTCCGTGAGACCGCTCCAGTGTGAGCGGGTGAGTGTCCGGGAGACCGAGTACCCTTTCAAGGGTGTGGGCAGTACTGTTGTGACCAGGCCCCCAGGGGCCATTGGAGAACTTCACCCAGGTGCTTTCATAGCACCGGCGCACTTCCCACATGTTTGTTTGATGCTCACTACAGCTACGCCGCATGGTCACGGGCAGCTGCAGCCATACCAGATGTTGGGGGCATTCCTTTGGGGTACAGTATCACGTTCCTTAGTGACACCCATGAGGGAGGTGCCCATTGCCTAGAGGAGGCTGTAGGGCGTAGGCCTTCCGCAGACAGGGGGCCAGTTTGCGAGTCTTGGTGGAGGAAAGGCCCTCCACAGACTTGCCATGCAGTCCAGGTAGAGAGCGTAGAAGCGCTGGGGCTGCCATTTGGGGGCCAGTGGGCTCTCCGGGACATGGGGGCCTATTGTGTGTAATGATTCTGCCTAAGAGGGGCATGATGTGTGGCGATGTTGCCCTGCATTTCTGCTAAGTGTATTTTTTGCATCATATGCCAAGTACTGTTAGGAGGTCTAGGCATTATGTGTTTATGCTGTTGTGGAAGGTGTGCACCTAATAAGTGATTACCGTGCACTGCTGATTAGGTACAGACCTAAGAGGGGCCTAATGCGATTTTAATGTTTGCCTAATATGCTGTACTAGGTGATGTTAGGTTGTTATGCATAACGTGTTTATGCTAAGTGCAAAGTTTGCCAGTAGTTACTGGTTGTCTTTACTTTCACTACTTGGGTGTTCTAATGGTGATGACAGTGGCCCGATTGGCCCTGTAATGTATATAATCCAATGTAAAGTCATACCTAGTGGCACAGTGTATATATGTGATTACGTTCTAATGTGTTTTATGAGTAATACAAAGGCTATTTTTGATATAACCTTGCGTGGAGTCTCTTTTGTGGTGTGCCTAGTGTGTCGCTGCTGTGGGTGTGTGTTGCGCAAATGCTTTACACATTGCCTCTGGGATAATCCAGACTGCTCTGCCAAGCTACCAAGGGGATGAGCAGGGGTTATCTTCGGTGTGTAACTCCCTTGCCTTGACTAGAGTGGTGGTTTCTGCCAGGCTTAGGCGCTTGCCCTAGCCAACCAGAAATCCCATATCTAACATTGGTTGTCAGCAGTGAGGATAGGACTTGCGTTTGACAGAACCACAGTGACGCTTGGTTGCACTACAACTCTGCATTTAGACAAAATCACGTGTTTGGGGATTTCTCCTGATTTTTTAAAATTTTTCCTCAAAAGTGTCATTTTTGAGTTGTGTACTCCTGTTGCAGCTCTTATACCTAGGTCTCCCGTGTTGCACTTGTGTCTTAGTGCCTTGCCAAAATGGAATCTGCCTTTCTGTATCGTGATCTGTTCAAATACAGTAGGGGGGAGTTGAAGGAGTTCTGTGAGGAGAGAGACATAGCAGTGAGTGGGTCAGTCACCCAGCTAAGCCTTCAGAAAGTCCTGCTCCAATGGCACGAGGATGAATGGAAACGTGAGTACTATGAGGGGAAGGGTTCCGAGTCCGCACACCAAGAAGCTGGTGGGTCTGAGGGTGGCCCTGAACATTCTGCACAGGAGGAAGAAAATGACAGGGCAGGGACGCCAGTAGATAGTGAGGACCCCGTAGAGAAGGAGTCCCTTGCTGGGTCCAGTGCCGGGGGCAGTGCCCCATCCCTTTCCCTGTCCCCAGAGGAGTGGGTGTATAGGAAGGAAGAAAGGGAGCATCAGCTGGCTTTGGAAAGGCTCAGATTAGAGCATGCCACGGAGATAGCGCAGCTGGGTGTGGAGGAGAAAAAGGCCTTGTTGGCTCAGGAGTTGAGTCTCAAGGAGTTGGTCCTAGAAGAGAAAAAGCTAGAGACTGAAAGGGTCTTAGCGCAAGAGAGGATGGCGGAGGCAGAGAGGGCCTTCGCCAGAAAATAGCTTGCTCGTGAGGATATGTCCCCTGAGTGTAGGTTTAGTGGTCTGGATTCACCAGTGAGGGTGGGGTCCAGTGGTGGCAGCAAAAGTGAGTCCATTGTAGGAAGTCCCACTCCCAGATTCCAGAGCATGGTACCTAGTTCCCAGGAACAGGGTGTCACACCTGAGGGGTATAGGTTGAGGTTCAGGGGCAGTAGGAAACTGTCTCACCAGTCTTGTTGGGAGTTTGTGGATGAATGTTGTGATGCACTGGAAGGTTGGGTGATGGGTAGCACGGCAAACAATTTTGAAGGGCTGTTCAATCTGATTGTCAGAGAGCACATGTTCCGTTGTTGTTTTCCAGGGTTATGCCAACACCTGTTGGTGTGTGGGTTCTCTGATCCCAGGGAGCTTGCACGGGAGGCATACCTCTGGGTGAGTGCCACAGGGTCTAAGGAGGCATTGGGGAGTGACCCTAAGAGGAGTGGCTCAGGTATTTCCCAACTCAGGGTGGTGGGAATGGTTCTTAGTAGCCCAGATAGGTCTCGGTGTAGTGGGAGGGGTGTAGTGGCTCACGTCCTGTCTCAGCGGAGAAGGAGTGAGGATGGGTACTTATTTTTTATTGATTTTTAAACTTTTAAACATGTTAATAACATTGTAATTTGTCTTCATTGCGCACTTTGCACTTTCTTGCCTCTAGTACTGTTGTACTGTTTGTTCTGGTCTTCCCCGGTCCGCCGCGGCGTCAGCCGATTGATGCGGAGGGAAGACCACAACTCTGCCATACTTCCGGGGCGTTTCTCGTTCGCCCTGTTAGCGCTCTAGACTCCAGGAGCACCTATTTAGGTGCAAGCTGGAGCGCACGCGCAGCGGACGCGCGCAGCGGGCGCGCCGCTGGCGCGCCGAAGGCAAGCCCGTCTGCGCCCGTCCGCGCTGAGTCCGGGCCTAGGGCTTTGACCCCTGACCAAAATATAGTTTTGTCCCCCAAAATAACCTATTCAAGGGAAAGTATTATTTCATTGGGCCAATCTAGAGACGTGCGATGCCATCAATTTACCTGTGAGGAGCTCCTTAGCACAGAAAAGCCTCAGTGCTTAGAATGCGCTAGTAAAATTCCTAGGATACATAGGGCTAGGCAGATAAGTGGTAATCAACGAAACACAGAACTTCAGTTAGCTCTTGTCAATGCTAGGTCATTGATTAAACATAAATATGAAATTGCTGACTTTATTATTGATAACAATTTAGATATCCTGTTTATCACAGAAACCTGGGCCGAGGAAACTTCCGACCCAGATTTCATTATAGCAGTGCCTTGCGGTTATAAAGTTTTCAGGCATGATAGACTGGTAAAAAAAGGTGGGGGCTTGGCAATCATTTATAGGAGCGAGCTTGTATCTCATTGCTCTACACTCACCTCGTCTGATTGCGAAGCTCTACTTTTTAAGATTAGCGTTTCAGAATATGAAACCTTTAAAGGAATACTAATCTATCGCCCACCAGGCTCTAAAGCTAGCTTTTTAAATAATTTGCCTTTTTTGTTAGAGCTGGGTATACAATCAAGCTGTTTTACGATGCTGGGCGACATGATTTTTCATCTTGAAACTCTAGCCGACAAAAATACCCAGGAACTTCTTGATATTACAGGAGATCTAGGACTACAACAAATTATCAATGGTCCTACGCATCAAGCTGGACATACCCTGGATGGGCTGTTTACAAACAACCCAGCTATTTCATTCACAGCTGCTTTGCCCCTGATATGGTCCGATCATCACGCTGTGATTTTTCGGTATGACCTACCGGGTGTCAAAGTAACAAATACAGCTAGCACCAAGTTCAGGAAGAGAGCATGGTATAATATTGATACAGACGTGCTGGAAAGTCATCTAGTGCAAAGCCTACCAGATCTAGGGTCGGACGCGGAAGGATCAGCGGGAGACTATTCTTCCTGGCTAGAATCCAATTTTGCTAGACTAGTACCGGTCTCGGTGGCTAATAAAAATAGGAAGACTCCATCAGCACCTTGGTTCTCCGAGGCTCTTAGATTAGATAAACAAGCTTGTAGGAGGCAAGAAAGAACCTGGCGGAAAAACTATGATGCAGCCGAGAAAGAGCAATATAAATTAATGTTAGCTGATTATAAGAAAAAATTATTGCCGAAAAAAGTCAATATTATACATTAAAAATAGAAAAGGCAGGTAACTCAAGTAAAGAACTTTTTTCGGTTATAAACAATTTGACAATAGTTAAAAAGGAGGACACTGCCATCTGTACTCAAGATTTTTGTAATACTTTGGCACAGGCGTTTAAATCAAAAGTTGATCAAATTTATGACCAATTTGTCCTACATTTGCCAAATTCAAACTCCACAGAACAGGAAGTTATGATTACAATGCCCCTTTTAAACTTCTCCCTTACATCTCCAGTGCAAATTGCTACGCTTCTTGCAAATACCAAATCGGGTTCACCTGAGGACCCTTGCCCTCCAAGTATTCTCCATCTTGTTGGCCATCTTGCTAGTACACGGTTATCGGACATATTTAATCAGATGTTTTCACAAGGAACATTTCCAATAAGGTGGAAACAAGCCTGCATTCTACCACTACTTAAGAAAACCAACTTAGAAATTACGGATCCCGCCAACTATCGACCCATTGCAAGGCTTCCCCTTCCAGCAAAAATTTTGGAGAAGATTGTTAATATAGAACGCTCCAAATTTATTTTAGAAAATAATATCCTAGATCACAGTCAGTTTGGCTTCAGGTCATGCCACAGTACTGAGACAGCTCTGATAAAGACCACAGAGGAAATCCGAACCGCTTTGGATGGGGGAGGATCGGCGGCCCTTATCCTATTAGATCTGTCCGCGGCATTTGATACCGTGGACCATACCTTGCTGCTAAAACGTTTAAAATGCATAGGTCTGGGAGGAAATGCCCTCATGCTTTTAACATCTTTTTTAACAGATAGAACCCAGACAGTGCAATTAGGCGATTTTAAATCAGCACCTTTTATTTTGCCATGTGGGGTACCGCAGGGCTCTTCTTTGAGCCCTACACTTTTTAATATTTATGTGTCCGAATTAGCACCTCTAATTAGAAGCTTTGATTTAATCCCGACCTCGTATGCCGACGACACCCAATTGGTGATCTCATCTATTGACAGGGATGTTAACTACTCCACTAAACTCCATGACTGTATGGTATCCATGAGTAACTGGATGAGTAGGCACTGCCTGAAGTTAAATTCTAGCAAGACTGAGGTGGTGCTGTTTGGCAAGCTCTCTCCTCCTTGGTCACCAGCCTGGTGGCCCAGTTGTTTGGGCCCCCTCCCTACTCCAGTGGTGAAAGCAAAAAATTTGGGGGTCATAATAGACGAGAAGCTTCATTTTAAATCTCAGATTTCAAAGGTGGTGTCCTCGGCGTTTTTTACAATCAAAATGATGCGTAAAATCCTTCCCTACATTCCTATAAAGGCTAGGAAAACTGTTTTAACCACTTTGGTTTTATCTAAATTGGACTATTGTAACGCCTTGTATATTAATTTGCAGTCCAACCAGCTCAGAAGGTTACAGTTAGTTCAGAATGCCGCTGCCAGATTGATTTTGGGTGTCCCTAAGCACCAGTCCATTAGGACCGGGATTCAAGATCTGCATTGGCTTCCAGTTGGCCAGCGTGTAAAATTTAAGGCACTTTGCATCGCCCACAAGGCACTTCATGGTGACGGCCCACAATTTCTTCATCACATTTTTAATTGGTACTCTCCCAGTAGGTCATTACGATCAGCTAACGCCTTTTTAATGCTTACCCCCAGAGTTAAAACTATGAACTGGGGGGTAGGAGTTTTAGATACAGCACCATTAGAATTTGGAATGCTCTTCCGCTCTCTCTTAGGAAGATTACATCCCTGCTTGAATTCAGGAAACATCTCAAGACCTGGCTTTTCAAAAACTAGTTTCCTGCGTCAGTGTGTGGTTCGCAACGCGCCTAGACACCTATGGGTAGTAGTGCGCTATACAAGTTGTTATAACATAACATAACATAACATGGGATGCATGCCAAGGTGCCCGAAACCCAGTCTCAGGGCCTGGAGGGTTCCCTAAGGAAACACCAGGTGGGGAGCCTAGGCTGTACTAGTAGGCCATCCGTTGAGGGGGATCTCCTAGTGTCAGAAGAACTTGGAGCATCTGTAAGCGGAGCTCCATCAGTTCTGATGTCTGGTGGTGCCGCTCCTGAGTGGAGGGTGCAGGAGTCCAGATGGAGGGGTGAGAGGGGGAGAGAGTCCCCAGTGGGAGAACCAGTGGGTCAGGGGCGAGCCATAAGGGTTGAACCGTCTAGGAGTGACCATGTTGACACCACTTCTGTTTTGGGGGGGTCTTCGCGCACTGTCAGATGGACAGGGGTCAGGAGATCACCGCCAGGCAGACTGTCACGCAGCACATGAGGTATGTGTTACCCTCGGGGGGCATGCGTGCTCCCCAGGAAGTCCTGGTGTGCCAGGCGGATGCTCAGACTCAGGGTGTAGTCCCTGGGTTGGGAGGCCAGGTTCAGGTTCTGCCTGACCTGGAGGGAAGGACATCTGTAACCAGTGTCCCTACCGTTTTGTCTTCTGGAGGTACCACTTCAGGTGGGAGGGTGCAGGACTCTGGAAGGGGGTGCAGAGGGAGGGAGTCCTCGCCTCTGACCCCGGTTCAACCTGAGGGTTTAGACTCTAGGTTGGGAGACCAGTTGCAGGAGAGAGGTCCTTAACTGGGGGGAGAATTGTGTGGGAGGGCTGATTCCAGTGTCCTGACAGTTGTTGGTTCTGAGGGTGCCTCTCCTAGGAGGAGAGTGCGGAACCCCAGAAGGAGGGGTAGGGGGAGGAGGGCCTCATCTGTGACTTCTGGTCAGCCTGAGGGTGCAGACCCTGGGTTGGAGGATCAGTGGCAGTTTAGAACTGCACTGATGAGAGGTAGAGTGGAGAATGGATACTATGTACCTGGGGCTACTGCCCCCCACTCTGTGAGATGGCAAAGACCAGAGACATCTGGATGGCGTAGGGCCTGGTGCTGGCCGTGGACAGCTAGGGAGTCCCAATGGGGTAGCTTAGTTGGTCCTGGGAGCTTAGACAGAGGGAACGACATGGGTTCAGATTGGCGTAGAACTGGAGTGTGCCCCTGCAGTTGCGGGCCCGCGTCCGTGTTCTATCGCCCCAAGCAGGGAAGCCCATCAAGGTATTGATTGGTCTATCCTGGCTTTAGGCTGGAAGGGCGTTATGTTGGACTTGGCCCTTTTTGCAGGGTCATCCCAGAACTTTTTGCCTTCCTCCTGGTATTTTTTCTGACCCGGTATTGGTGGTTTTAGGACTCTGGGCACTTTATCACTGCTGTCCAGTGTAAAGTGCATGTGCTCTCTATGGTAAAACGTGGTAAGATTGGTCTACACCTGTTTGGCATATTTAATTTACCTATCAGTCCCTTGTAAAGTGGTATCTCAGATACCCAGGGCCAGTAAATTAAATGCTACTGGTGGGCTTGCAGCGCTGCTTGCGCCACCCACCAAAGTAGCCTTTCAAACCTGTCTCAGGCCTCTGCCTTTGCAGGGCCTGCGCACGCAGTTTACTGCCGCTGTGACGTGGCACATAAAGTGGGTGCCATGTCTGTGACTCCCCTTTTACTACACATCAGTCACCCCTAAGGTAGGCCCTAGCTAGCCCTATGGGCAGGGTGCGCTGCAGTTAAAAGGTAGGACATGTGCCTTAACTGTGTGGCATGTCCTGGTAGTGACAAACAGCCATTTTGGTTTCTCACTACTGTGAGGCTGCCCTCTCATAGGAATGCATTGGGGATTCCCTGATATGTGTTTCAGTGGTAATTCCTTACCTGAGAGGAGTAGCGTGGTCAATTTTGGTATGTTTGGAATAGTGGTAATAAATGTTGCGTAATGGTGTTCGCAGATTTATTATCACTATTTTAGAAATGGCACTTTTAGAAGTGGCCATTTCTGTGTGCTATGTGTCTTTGTGCCTTCCTGTTGTGTATTGCATGTCTGGCTCTGGAGTGACAGGGGCTGGGGAGGTGCAGTGGCTCTAGAGGGGCTGGGTGAGTCAGCACTAGGCTGAATAGGCCAATCTGCATTTGGAGTAGTGGGAGGAGTAGCACCTGGGCCTGAATAGGACTGTGACTGCCTTCCACAATGTTGGGGCCAGATGCTACACTGACAAAGGAGGGTGTTTGTGCACTGAAAAGATGTTTCTAAGTGCCCCCAGAACTGGTTTAGACCGGGCAGAGAGCCCTGTGCCAGGAGGGTAGTACAAAGACATTTTGCCATATAAATATTGGGGCTGTGACCCCATGAAAGGTGTGCTTGGTGATTACGGGGAACTTGCGGTCCGCAGGCTGCTGGACTGCCAGGAGGAACCGCCGCTGGGGGACTAACCTGCTGCCCTGCTTGGCAGCTGAAGGGACTGCTGCTCTGCTGAGGAGACCCAGCGTGCTGGCCTGCCTGTGCCAGCTATACCCTGTGCAGATCCCTGGAGAAAAGCGCTGCCTGCTCCCTGGTTGCGCCTTGGAGGGGGAGGCAGGCATAGCGCTTCATTTTTGTCTTATGCCCTGAAGTGCTCTGGGGTGCAACAGCACGTTAGGCCCCACCCTGCCTGCAGGATCTCCTTTTTAAAATAGGCAGCACGAGTGGAGCACTGTTGTGGTGAAGTCCCGCGGGTGCCCCGGGGTGTCGACAGTGCGTTCAGCCCTAACCCGTCTTCAGTGTCCTGTGAGGCGCCCGAGGAGATCGCGCTGAAAAGAGGACCAAGACCCAATGGAGACTTCGCTCCGTATTCTCGGGCCACAAGAGGCGACCGGAAGTCAGGCAGCAGCTGCCTGGTCGTGGACGGGGCTCCCGGGAGAAGAGGAGAGCCCTGCATGACTACAAGCGTGGCCGCAGTCCGGAGGAGACGAAGCAGACGGGGACTTCGCTCCGGGTCCCGCCCCTACTGTGCCGTGCCGAAGGAGGCTGATCTTGGGCAGGGACCCCGCTGGAAGTCTTGCTGCTGGAGGCGCGGGGCAGACAACGGAACCTCCTGGGCTCCATGAGACCGCCCTAGTGTGAGCGGGTGAGTGTCCGGGGGACCGAGTGCCCTTTCAAGAGTGTGGGCAGTACTGTTGTGACCCGGCCCCGAGGGGCCATTGGAGGACTTCGCCCAGGTGCTTTCGTAGCACCGACGCACTTCCCACATCTTTGTTTGAAGCTCACTACAGCTGCGCCGCATGGTGGCGGGCAGCCCTACCAGATGTTGGGGGCATTCCTTTGGGGTACAGTACCGCGTTCCTTAGTGGACACCCGCGAGGGAGGTGCCCATCGCCTAGAGGAGGCTGTAGGGCGTAGGCCTTCCGGAGACAGAGGGCCAGTTTGCGAGCCTTGGTGGAGTTAAGGCCCTCCACAGACTTGCCACGCAGTCCAGGTAGAGAGTGCAGAAGCGCTGGGGCTGCCATTTGGGGGCCAGTGGGCTCTCCGGGACATGGGGCCTATTGTGTGTAATGATTCTGCCTAAGAGGGGCATGATGTGTTGCGATGTTGCCCTGCATTTCTGCTAAGTGCATTTTTTGCATCACATGCCAAGTACTGTAAGAAGGTCTAGGCATTATATGTTTATGCTGTGGTGGAAGGTGTGCATCTAATAAGTGATAACCGTGCACTGCTGATTAGGTACAGACCTAAGAGGGGCCTAATGCGATTATAATGTTTACCTAATATGCTATACTAGGTGATGTTAGGTTGTTATGCCTAAGGTGTTTATGCTAAGTGCAAAGTTTGCCAGTAGTTACTGGTTGTCTTTACTTTCACTACTTGGGTGTTCTAATGGTGATGACAGTGGCCCGATTGGCCCTGTAATGTATATAATCCACTGTAAAGTCATACCTAGTGCCAAGTGGCACAGTGTATATATGTGATTACGTTCTAATGTGTTTTATGAGTAATACCGAGGCTATTTTTAATATAACCTTGCGTGGAGTTTCTTTTGTGGTGTGCCTAGTGTGTCGCTGCTGTGGGTGTGTGTTGCATAAACGCTTTACACATTGCCTCTGGGATAAGCCTGACTGCTCTGCCAAGCTACCAAGGGGGTGAGCAGGGGTTATCTTCGGTGTGTAACTCTCTTGCCCTGACTAGAGTGGTGGTTTCTGGCTGGCTTAGGCGCTTGCCCTAGCCAACCAGAAATCCCATTTCTAACAGCCCTGATGTAGCTGAATGGTATAATTGGATCACATGTAAGGAGACACAATACTACTGTACTCAAGGCTATCACCTTTGTCTAGCTTGTTTAAGAAAGACCATTAATCTTTCTGGTTTTTATTGACACACATTTTAAATGTTTCCTTGCTTTTTTTCTTCATAACGTCGCTTTGCTGACCAGATAGCTTTTTATAAGCTTTCTGTAGTGTCCTCGCCGTTAGAGCTTGAGTTGTGTTAAAGGGGGATCTGTTCTTGACTCTGATCTCTATGTTTAGTACTTTCTTTTCTGTACGATGAGAGTTGTAGAATTATTTGAACCCAGTTTTGAATGATCCAAAAGGTACTCTATTTCTGCTCAGGCATTTATTAAAATGTAATCAGTTAGCTGCTTTATTACTGTGTCACATTTCTTTGCCGAATTGAATAAATTAATCGAGTCACTTGGACCCAATAATCGGTCACGTTGCTGTAGGCAAATAGTGCGATGACGTAGCCCTGCCAGGTGATCTTCTTTATTTTCTCTATGTCAAGTCTCCCAAATGCACAGTTATCCAAAACTAGTTGCAAATCTGAAGTTTCAACTGTAAAACCGTGGGGTCGGTGATCACCTTTGCACCTTTTGAAAATTGCAAAATTGCTAATGAATTTGAATGAAAGACAGGCCTCCCCAGTGAGTAATCTAAAGCTGTATTTCTACCAACAGAGATACGAGTTGGAACATCGGTTGATCTGCAGGAAACCTACCACTCAAAGCCCTCTGTCCTAATGTATGACAAACCGACGCTAATGATTTACTCATGCAATTCTTTCTCTGAGGGCTAATCAATTGTGATTTAATATTCCATTTATAATCCTCCCAGCAGACCATTTCATCTTCAAATACTTCATGCATGAGATTAAATTTACAATCTCCGGAGACTAACCTCTGGGCTTCAGGAAATTCTCATTTCAACTGGGTAATGGCTAACTGCACATCGTTCACAATAAATGTCTTGACCTTTTGTGAGGGACTGATGTACGTGTATAGCAATAATAAAGGCAGTTTACGATTGTCCACTGCCCAGTTCTTTATTAATAATACTAGGGCAGAGGTGCATCTCGTTTTCACCACTTCTGCCTCTAGATTGAAGCAAACTGAAATGCAGTTTGCTAATCCTCCTGTAGCTGTTAGTGAATACCTACCACATTTGTGGGTGTTCACAGTGCTTAATTTGTAACAAAATAAGTGCCAGGGCCTTCGTCAGGAGGCTGCTGCAGCTTGCACCAGCCATTGCCCCTGGCAGCGCTGCCAATGACAGCACCAACACAACTTCTAACCAGCACGCTCCTGTGACAGTTCAGACGTTTCCAGGCTCCCAAACCATTAAGAATGTCCCCTTAGGAGGCAGGTATTCGTAATTTTTAATGTATATTGCAACAATAAACAGCTGTTGTTGTGCTCATCTCTAAATTAGACAAACCACATCACCATGTGGCAGACTGTCATAAGTGCCGGTGTCGAACACCGGAAACCACCTGCTCAAATTAAGCACTTGGTGTTCACCACATTTGCCATGGGTGCTTCCATGAGAGAAGCCAGTTCCACGCCCCTCATCCAAAACATCCCTCCAGCTGACATCATTTCTGAAGTTGTGAGTGACATCTGCACCTGTCAACGTCCGTAGAATCTGATTCTATGAATAAGAATTTGGGGGTTAGCAGAATAGCTGCCTGCAGAGGCAGGCGTCTATGTATTGCCATGTCACGGGTTATCCATAGTAGTTCAGCAGTTCTGCAACTGAGTAGGGTCCCAGAGCATCTCTGGGTGTCATAGAACTTAGTAGAGGTGCATTGATCCTTGTACGAGGCAGCCGACTGGAACACACAATGTTGCAGAGACATATGACTGGAACACCCTATGTTGCAGGAGGGGTGTAGTGTTGTTATAGGTGACTAGTTGCATGCTTGTGTGTTTCAGAAGTGGTGGAGAACAGCGTTGATCAAACTGCACCTTTAACATTACATTGTATGAGGCACCGGAGTCATTGGGCACAATCACAGGCTGACCTCCAAAGTCTACTTCAGCCGCCCTTGAGTTGAGCACAGCCCCTGGTTTAACAGAGATTCATGGCATGCACCCGGTGCATTGCTCAGTCATTGTCATGTTGTCTTCTTTGGGCATTGGCGACTCCCGTTCAGAGGAGCGAACTGGCTTGGATGGTGGTGGTGATTGTCCTTTGCTAGATGGTCGAGTTTTGGCTGATCAATAAATGTTAGCAAAGTGGTTTTGCTTTTAACAAGATGAACGTTTCTTCCCTTGGGCAGGGCGTCCATCTGGATGTGGGGAAGGTGCCTCCACAGTTGGAGCATTGCCAGCTCTTTGGTGCCCTGAGGGTTTGCTTTCCTTTTCTCATAGCTATAAGAAAAGGAAAGCAAACCCTCAAGGCACCAAAGAGCTGACAATGCTCCAATATATATATAATTGATTGGTTCGGTCTCGGATATGCATGGCACTGCTTCCATGTAGGACACATAGGAGAAGGAGAATTCTAGTGAGTTCCCAAGTGTTAGGATGTCTGGTAAAGATTTTCTGGGCTCACACAGGATGAGCCCAGCGAGGCACAGCCTTGTATCAATTGGGCCCATATTTCTTCAGTCTCATCTTGCACAGCGCAGGCATTGGAAAGTTGCTTGAGTACAGACATCTATAAAATCGCTTGGCCCTTGTTTGGCCTAACACAGTAGGAAACGTTTGAAATCTGGGTTTGCTAGAGGAGTAAAGTGAGTGTTCAGTACTGTGATGGCCATGACATTGGCGAATGGTGGGTCTGTTTTTGTGAGCGTTCTAGATAGTTTTAAAATGTCATTGCCAGCAAGGAGTGATAGAAGTCTCATCCCGTTATCAACACTGCCTGTTGCCACAAAGTAGGTTTCTGAGATCTCCACCCATGGTTTCCTACTGGGAGCCTGCAACGAAGTTGCTCTTACCAGCTAAAATGGTTGCAAAGAGTCAAAACGGCTGAGGAGGCACAGCCAGACCCTTGAAGGGCTGTGGCTAACCTGACTCGAGGGTGCCTGACATGCAGACGGGCTTCCGCGGTCTAGGGGAGAGGGAGGGGCAGGTCTTAGAAGTCGCCAACCTCTCCTCTGCCCTCCCCACATAAAGTCTTGGCATATGCGGGAAAGCCAGTGCGCACGATTGGACAAGGCCCGTCTGAATAGGCCAATGAGAGTCATGGGCAGTGGGGCTTGTCCCATTCAAAGGACGGTGAGCAGGTGAGCGGTCTAGTATTGCCACGGCACTATCGTTGAGCTCGCCGTGCTACCATGCGTGGAGCATCACTGATGCCCCCAGAAGCGCGACAAGATATCGGGCACAGGCTGCTTGCGATGGCGTGACCTATACCTAGAAGCAAGCTATATGAACTTGCGGCTACAGTGTTCCCAAATGTACCAAGAAGCACGGGTACGTAGTTGTGCATTGACTGCATACCTGGAGCAAACTACTGCCCAGTCTGCACAATCCATGACTATGTGCGACTGAGACCGCCAATCAAGACCTCTTTATTTATTCATCAGGATGGAACTTTTCTGAGCAGATTCCAATTCGTGGCAGTGATGAGACAGGCACTAAGCACAGCAGGTTACCCCACAGGGCGGTTTGGAACCCCCTCCTTCAGGATAGGGGCGGCCACCATTGCGGCAAGGTATGGAATGGAAGAGCAAGCAATAAGAAGGCTGGGCAGATGGAAGTCTGGGGCGTACAAAGCTAACATCAGGCCCAACAGTTATTAAGGCCCACATGTATTCTCTGCTCCAGAAACAACTAACGCCCAAACAATCTGGGTGACCAGGCACTCATACGTTACAAGGGCCCAATGCTGGATTAGCTAGTGGAAAATGTACAAAGGGATGTGGCTGAAGAACATGGATGGGTAGGCCAGGGATGAGGTGGGCACAGCTGCTGCTATTAGTAACCACAGCGGTAGAAGTAGGAAGACCACCAGACAACATAGTGGTACACTTGGGGGGCAATGACCTTACAACCTTGGGCAAGCTAATGCTCCTAGCAAACATGAAAGCAGATCTAATTGAGGTGGCTAAACTGGTGCAGCCCGCTGACATTTTCTGGTCAGAGATCATAGCCCAATTTGAGTGGCGAAGGGTGGAAAAGCACAGGGCGGTTGAGAGGTCCAGTGGGAAGCTGAACATAGCAATGGCCAGGTTCTGCAAGGGCATGGGTTAGGAGTTTGCTATACATGGGCTCATCAACTTGAGGATGCCAGGATACTATACAGAGGATCAGGTTCACCTCTCGGGTTTGGTATGAATATGTTCCCCTTGAACATAGCAGGGGCCCTGGAGCTTGGGGGTTGCTCGTAGCGAGTTGGGCAGATCCCAGAAAAAAGGGGGGGACCTGACGTCAGTTGCGGAATCACCGGTGATGAAGGTAGTGACCCGAAATGGGCCACCCGGTTCACTCGCGACCACCTCTCGGCCTTCCCAAAAATGAAGAGTCGGGACGTCAGTGGAGAATACAATCTAACACCTTTATTAGTAAATACACTGCAGCGGAGCCCAGTCTGACCAGCCTCATGGATAGCTGTCGAGGGGACTGACTTCAGGACCCTTGGTAACACAAAATAAGCTTTCCAACACCTCCCAAGTCCCGCCCCTGGTGGAAAAATACAGCTTGGGCAAAGGCTGAACAAAGAAGGCACAGAAGGATGAGCTACCACCTGCAGAATGGGTACACGTTATCAGGCTCCCAAGGTCATCTTGCTCGGTCTCAGCTCTCTCCAGTGTGGGAGCACAACTACAACCAGGGATAGGCATGCGAAAGCAGAATAAACTATTTGTTTATGTCCATCTGGGTTTCAACCTTGAGTGCGATAAGAGGGAACAACTGAACAGCAGCTTTCTGCTGAGGCAAGCAGAGAGCGGGGGCACAGAGATTGGGCCTTGCTTATAGGGTAAGGGTCTTTACAATTCTAATGAAGGGGAAAAATGGGGGTACATATACAATCGTTGAATCAGTTGAACGAGCATCAGCAATGTTAGATAGGTACACATATCAATATTCAAAAATACCTTCATCAATGGACATCAAATCATGAACAACCTGTACCATCATGGCAGAGGGCTTAACTGTTTGTTCTTGAACTCTCATCTTGGGCGTTAACTTTTGTATGCAATAAGTACAACAAGCGGGAAGGCAATTAATGCACAGACAACAAGTGAATATAACCCCTGCAATGGCTACTAGGAATAAGAGTATTTTCCAGCCCCATGTTGCTATAAGACTCCAAAACCATCCAGACAGGGACCATGTTCCATTCTCCTGGTGGATGTCAGATGCTAATCTGTATAACTTTTGTATTGCTGCATAAACATTTGGAGCGTGGTCCGGTATGTACACACAGCAACTACTACCGATGACGCTTCAGGCCCCACCCGATCAGCAAGGATGACGTCTAACACCATCCTGTTTTGAAGGGCAACAGGTCTTGTAGCCTGGAGTTCAACTGTAATGTTAGTCAGTATTCCTGCTGTGGTGTTGATAACTCCTTCTACAACCCTTGTAAGCCTGCGTATACTACGACTATTATGCATGGGGCCCCAAAATGGCAAAATACCCTTCATGGCATCTGTAAATTGCTGCAAAGTAGTGTCAGTCTGATCTATATCTTTCGTGTCTAGGACCCTTCGTACTCGAGACAGATACACACTCCTGCGTTGTAATCTGTGGTCTCTGTGATAGTTGGATGGTGCAATATACACAGGGGGCTAGAGAAAGGACACGTATCACACACCAGACCACCCCCTGGGAAGCCAAACATAAGCCTGGGACCCGCAAACGAAGTACACATTGTGGGGAGGAAGCAGTGGTGGACTACTAGTCGTGTTCAAATCATAAGTGTAGTTGCAGATACTCACTCCTACTGGAACCTTTCCAAAACCCCGGACACAAAAACTAGTTGTTGTATTTATTACCGGTACTGGCACTGCCTCGTCCTGGGCAATATTGTGCGGCTGAAAGGATCTAAACTACTCAGTAACGTTAAAGTCCTGGAAATCCATCATCTCATTATGAAGCCATGTTACATTTTTCTTTCTTTCATAGACATTCATGCAGGCATCGGGATGTAGAGTATCAGCAGCCCCATCCTTACCTGGGATAAATCCTTGGTGTGTTGCTATATAACCCAATACAGCCTCATAATCAAGGTATGTTATATTCATTGCATCTGAATGATAATGGGTATATACCATGGTGAACAACTGGAACCAGGCTTCACAGCTGGCTAAATAAGAGAAGGGCAGCGACAGTAACAGGTCATTCTTATGCAATACTGAGGGGAGTAAGCCACAAACCCAACAATTGGTGAAATTAGTGGTGTGGTGAGCCTGATGGAGCATTTGGAGAAAGACATTATCCACGTAAGTTTGACAGTGTCTTTCTTTATGAGGGGCCAAAGTGATAAAACATGTTTAGGGGGGACAGTAGTAGTACCAATTATAAAATGCACAGGATGTCGTTCTTCGAGAAACCATATAATCCCCAACGCTGCTACCAATGCAACAAAAACTATTACTAGGAACACAATCTTAGTCTTGGTGGGCAGCTCGACTATGTTGGTCAAAACGGGGTGCCGCTAAAGGCTGTTCCTCTTCCATAACAATACGACCAAAGGGGTACATTTCTATCTATCAAACTACCAGAGAAGAGTCCGTGCTATGGAGCCAGATATACGAAGAAAAAAAAGAAAAAGAAGTAGACTCTTAATGTCCATCAACGGTGGTGCTACTGAGCACTTCGCGGTGGGGCTGCACGATCACAACCCTTTCTGTCTCTTCGCTCAGGATAGGGCAGCTTCCCTCCTTGGAAGGCACCCCCCACTTACTCTGTCCAGTGTCTCAGACAATGCACCAATCTCTCTTTCCCTAATCTAATGTTGGTACCCCAGGCAAGGTACATGGACCCTATTCTTCATCCAGAAGTCCATCCCTAATAATCTGACTGTCCCTTGGGTGCACTGTCCCTCCGCCGGGAACGCAAATTGTACCTAGCCACTCCAGGCACTGCCTCGTCTCGAAAAAGAACCTTAAATTCAGGGGAGGCAGGGGACTGAGACTCTAGCTCCTGCAGGCCAGATGGAGGAGAAACCTGGGCAGCCCTTATTTCTGGAGGTACTGCCTCGTTCAAAACATCGCCGTTCTCCTCTTCCGCCTTGCCCAGGTCAATTGGGCATCAGAAAAAGGGACAAAGCGAGGCACCTTCTCCGTCTCGTGGCCCCCTATGCCCTCACGGACCCACTTGTCATAAGGGAGCGGGACTCGCCGGCAGTGAGATGAGTGGATCCAGTTCTTCCGTCCGTCCACTTTCACAGCTGTCCGCGTGGCGAGCAAGACCAACAGGGGCCCCTTCTACCTCAGCTCCAAGCACCCTCGTCTCTGGTAGTTTCGTACCAAAACGTATTCACCAGGCTGGATACTGTGCCCTGGCCCCTCAGGTATCGGCGGGAGTGTCTCGTGTATCTGTTGATGAATAGAATGCACATTTTTAGTTAACTCACATAAGTAATCTACAAGCAACGGGTTTTCAATATCGGAGAAATGACGTGGGCGGGGGACGCTCCACACATTTGCGGGGCGCCCAAAAACCACTTCGTATGGGGATAACCCTGTTCTAGAATGGGCTGTCACTCTCGTGGATAACACGGCAAGGGGTAGCGCATCCGGCCATTGCAATCCTGTGCTCTCCCTGATATTTGCCAACTTCAACTTGAGAGTACCATTGTACTTCTCAACGAAACCGGCCGACTGGGGGTGGTTTGCTGCATTAAACTTCTGCTTAATGTGCAGACCATCGCATACCAACTGAATCACCTTTGCATTGAAGTGACTCCCGTTGTCACTCCAAATCAAACGGGGCAAGCTGAAGCGCGGGAAAAACTCCTCCAAAAGAGCCTTCGCCGTCGCTATGGCTGTTTTCTCTTTAGTGGGGTAAGCCTCAATCCATTTACTGAATGCCCAAACAACCACCAGCACGTATTTCAAGTTGTTAACTCGCTCCATTTCAATGTAATCCATCTGGAGAACCTCGAAAGGGAAAGAGGGGGGGCAAAATTACCGGGAGGTGTAGGAGTGCCCTTCCCAGGATTATGTATCAGGCAAACCATGCAGTTTTTCACTCGGTGAGCCGCTACCTTAGGGATATTGTCATTTCGCCATACGGGATCCAGTAACTTACATTCACACTAATGTGGGCTGGGCCATGTGTCATTGTAACTACAGGGAATACATATGCATCTGGTAACATCCATCTTTGCTTTTCCGATTTATCGGTCAAGCACCCCTCCTCACCTAAGCGTCCCGTACTCTCCTGCCACGTTGCCAGCTCCTCAACTGTTGCCTCACTCTCAATCTCTTTCACATTTTCCAATGTGTCCTCAAACATCCCGCTTTCAGGCACCCATCTAGCTGGCCCTGCCACAAATATTCTCTTCATCTTGGACCTGGCTGTCTCTTTAGCTGTCTGGTCTGCAAACGCATTTCCCCTCCCCACGTCATCAGTGATCGCTTTATGGGCACTACACTTCACTATCGCCAATCTTTTGGGAAGTGCCTGGGCTGACAAAAGCCTATGTATCAGAGGGCGGTGTTGTATCCTTGCGCCGTGTGAGGTCAGGAATCCCCTCTCCGCCCAGAGCCGCCCAAAATTATGGGCTACTCCAAATGCGTATTGGCTGTCAGTATAAATATTGACAGCCAATCCCTCACTTAACTCACACGCTCGCAAAAGAGCAACAAGCTCCGCAGCTTGTGCCGATTGGTATGGAACATGTGATGTCTCAAATACAGTGCGCAGCGTAGTAATAGCATATGCTGCGGTGGTGGTGCCATCTGACAATTTGAAACAAGAGCCATCGACATATAGTTCCTGTTGTGGGTCAGATAGGGGAACATCAGTCAGGTCTACCCATCCCTTCGTCTCTTCTTCTGTCCGAAATAAACAATCACGGACATCTGTGTCCTCATTTTCCGAAGGGAGGGGTAGTAACGTGGCTGGGTTCAGAGTGGCACATCTTTTTATTGTAATGTGTGGCGCAAACAAAGTCAATTCATAACCAGTCAGACGAGCACTGGTGAGGTGCTGCGTCTTTGTCTTGTTCAAAAGTGTGTCCACAGCATGGGGTACCATTACTGTGAGATCAGTATTGAGGATGAGCCCTGCCGATTGTCGGATAGAGACAGCCACGGCTGCGGCTGCTCTTAAACAGCTCGGGAGGGCTCTGGCGACAGTGTCAAGAAGAGCAGAGAAATAAGCACACAGCCTCTGCTTACCTCCAAAGGCTTGTGTTAACACAGAAAGCGCACATCCAGCCGTTTCGTGTACGTACAACACGAAAGGCTTCTGATAATCAGGCGTACCAAGCACAGGTGCAGAGCAAAGCGCAATATTAATTGCTCAAAAGCTTGCTGATATTTATGCGTCCAGGGTAAAGGTTCATGCATGTCTTTAGTGGTTAGATGGAGTAAAGGCTTTGTTAGTAAAGTGTAACCAGGTATCCAGTAGCGACGATACGAGGTGATGCCTATGAAAGCACGCACATCCCTCTGAGTCTTGGGGACAGGCATCTTAACAATGGCATCAACTCGTTCGGGTGTTAGCCTCCTTCCCTCCTTCGACAGTAGGTGACCTAAATAGGTGACCTCCTGTCGACAATATTGGAATTTTGAAAGAGACACTTTATGTCCGTGATGTGCCAAATGTAGTAGCAACTTGACTGTGGCATCTTTGCAACCCTCTTCAGTATCGGAGGCTACCAACAGGTCATCCACATATTGCAATAATTCGTTACCTGAGGGAAGAGAGAGGGAATCCAACTGACCTTTCAGGGCTTGACTATATATACTAGGACTTTCAGTATACCCCTGAGGAGCTTGACAGAATTAGAAACTCCGTCCCGCTAGGGTAAAACCAAAAAGGTGCCGGCTATCCGGATGAATTGGGATGCTAAAGAAAGCATTTTTCAAGTCAATCACAGAAAAGAATTCGGCTGTGGAAGGAATCATAGTTAAAAGAACAGTAATGTCGGGTACCACCGGGAACTGAGGGACCACTATTTTGTTAACCTCCCGCAAATCAATCACAAAACGATAGACATCAGGATGAGCATCAGCAGAGTCTGAGGGTGTCTTTTTGAGAATGGGGAGAATAGGGCTGTTACACACATTGGCAACTGTCTCCTCAACCACCTCTGATTTGATCAAATCCTGCATAATCTGCAATAAAGCCCGTTCCCCCACCTGCAGTATTTTCTACTGGGGAATACGAGGCAGCACGGCGTTGTCTTTAATCGTAATAGAGACCGGTGGTATTTGCAACAACCCCACATCCGTATCTCCTGTTGCCCACAATGTGGGCGGCACATCTTTAAATTCAGCAGGAAGCGGTGCGTCTTTTGAAAGATACTGTTTGGTACTGGCCACATCTGGTCCTATTGTCATATAAACGCCCTCTGGAGAACGTGAAATCTTAGCATGCAACTTTTTTAACAAATCTAATCCCATTAGATTTTCTCCACAATTCGTTGTCAACAAGAATGGCGAGTCCACAGTGAAAGGGCCAATAGTCAAAGCAAGGGGTTCAGAAATGGGGCTCACAACCGGTACGCCTGAAAAACCTACCGAAACATTGTTATGGCCAGACAGAGCTGCTATTCATTGCACCTGTATCCACTAAAAATGTCTTGGCCGAACCATGCAAATCCGCCATGACGTAAGGACCACGCTGATCTACAGGTATTTGAACTGGTCCCTCACCCTGTCCCTGGCTGTCCTAGTTATAGGACATCCCTGACACCTCATCCAATTCATAATCATCGTGATAGTACTGCCGTCCCCGAGGGTCATCAAAATAGTTCTGATCGGAGCGACCCCCCGAATATGTATCAGCCTGGACCTCCTCACGACCACTCTTGCCACGACCCCGCCCACCACCGGGGTTGCCGCGATCTTCTGCAACAAGTCCGGACACTCACTCCACCAGTGTACCTCCCTCCTACAATACGCACACTGGTTCGGCCCCACCGGAACGCCACCTCTGCCAGTGCCACGTCCCCGTTGAGCTGGACCAGTGCTGCATCCCCTACAGGACCCCCTCGCTGCCTGTTCCATTAGTACCTTAGTCTTCAACGCCTTATTCTTTTTCTCCACCTTTTCCTTCTCCTCATTTTCCCTGTGGTCATAGTACTGAGCCATACTCAGTATCACTGAAGGGGAGGAGGTAGTTCAGGTGCTCTCAGAAGCCTGCAACCGAGCTGCAATCTCGGGAAGCAAGTTTGTTACAAATCTATTCACGAACAACAGGACACCGCCTTCCACCGACAAATCTAGTCCACTAAAATCCAGAAACACTCCTTCAAACCGAGTGAAAAAATCTGACACACTTTCATCCTTCTTCTGACGACATGCCGCTAACTTATCCCAATCTACTCGTCTGGGTGGGATGAGAGAATGCATGTAAGTAATGATACGACTCTGCAAAGCTTTTATCTCAGCCTTAGGCTTTTCGCCAGGCTTTCGCTCATTATCCCATGCCCTAAGCTCATTCCAAGTGCCAACCAACTCTACAACATGGCCTGCGTATGCACCTGCCTCCATATGTCCACTGGTACCAACAACCCAAAAAACATCTCAATATCTGCCAGTGTCATCACAGTCGATGAGGCGGCCCCCGTTAATTCTTTGTAATCGGCAGCTGACTCTTAAGGGCTCCTTTTCCATGGAGTGTAAAATCATTGCTCCTGAAAGCGAGCCTCCACCCGTTGTTGAACTGCAATAACCTGCGCATTACGCCGTTCTGGGATCTCAGGATGGAAAATAGGATGCACCTCCCTCATTGGGAATTTGGACACAGTCGTCTGTGTTTTCTGATGCAGCCTACCCCGATAACCAATCATCGTTGCAACATTACTAAAAACATCGTTAGGGGCCATATCAGCAGCGTATACACGGTCTCGAATGTCATAAATTATTTGGGGTGCTACACCACCAAAACACTGTTCCCACAACCCTGTCAATGTAGCTGACATATGCTTGAGGGCATGCTGCTGCACAAACGGCTCGAAATCCTTCAACACACTCCACATGTCCTCTACACTGTAGATCGGACTCCGTGCCCAATGCGCAGCCTGGTTGGTGACCATGTGTTTTTCCTCATTTCCCACGTCGGATCGAATCAACACCCGCCCCATTCGTTCCCGTGCCGCAGCCCAATTCCCCTCATCCAACCCACGCACCGGTGTCCCAGCACCCGACGATGCCGGGGATGAAATGTCTGGGAAAGACACAATAGATGAAGGGACGGGCACTAGTGTTAGTAATGACTGCATTGAAGGTGTGAGAGAAGGGGGAGAAACATGAGCGGGGACAGCAGATACAGAAGAAGGACCCGCAACTACTGCACTCGCAGCTTGCGAAGCCAGGGAGCAAACAGGCTGGGCCGTAGCGGAAGCAGCCGGATCAGAGGTGGCAGGGCCAGATGTAGAAACAGGAGGAGCAGAAGACTGAGATGTCAGAACAACAGGGTATACCCTCTGCGGGACGTAAGGAGGAGGAGGCCGATTTTCTAATAGTTCATCCACAAATGCGTCACCTTCCTCTCGGGCAACATAGGACTTATCACATTGTAATCAAAACTTCCTATCAGCACACTCTATACCTTTTTCTATTTTCTCTCTATCGTAGGCTACTGCTTTCTGAGTTACTGTTTGCATTTTCCCTCTCCGGGCCTCCTTTTCCGCCCGTATGCGCCTTTGCCTAGCTTCCTTCTCCCATACCTGGAGGGAATCAAACATCGACTGCCTACTTCTTCTGGCAAACAATTTATCCTGCAGATAATTCAGTTTCTGTTCGTCAAAGGTACCTGTCGGTGGCCACTGAAGCTCGGCATTGTCCCTCGTATATTTGTGCCATAATTTACTAAACATAATAGGGCCAAGGCCATGCTTCACGTACATGTCAAAGTTCGGGGTGCCTTCCAGAGGCGCAGGTTGCCTCTCTTCCAGTCGGGCTTCGGCAGAACAACAGCGGCACCCCACACACCACAATTTACTCAAACTAGGAATCCCAATAGCAGGCACATATACTACTCACATGAACCACACAACACACCAAACAAAGGGAATCTAACAGGCCGCCCGTAGGCTGCACCAAAACAAGACAGTCCGAAGACTGTACCAAAACAAGACAGTCCGAAGAATGTACCAAAACAAGACAGTCCGAAGAATGTACCAAAATAAGACAGACCGAAGACTGTACCAAAACAAGACAGTCCGAAGACTGTACCAAAACAAGGAGACAGGCTCTAGCCCCAGGCCATTTCAAGAGTAGACCAAATTCAGCAGGTGGCCTGGCAGATTGTCCGCAATCATTTTGTATCTCAGGGGTCCGCAGACCCACCAAGCTCAAACAAACGAGGAATCCTCAGACCATATTCAAAATTATTCAAGATGGCGCCATACATACCAAAAAAGAAAAAAAACTAAACAAACTCACCTGGTGCACACAGGTTGTGCCAAGTTATTCTCCACCACCGACTCTTTTGACCAAATGGTCGAATCCAAGGGTTTCGCCTTTTCAGGACCCCAGCCGGGATGACCACTGGGCGAGGCACCGCCCGATCAGGCAGGCGGAGCAGCCGCGAGAACCAAGCTCTATCGTGTGGGGATCCCCGATCCGCCCATCCGACCAGACACGACCCCGATTCCGGGTGAGATGGGTCAGCCCGATGGAGTCCCTGTTCGGGCGCCAACTGAAGGAAGTGACCCGAAATGGGCCACTCGGGTCACTCGCGACCACCTCTCGGCCTTCCCAAAAATGAAGAGTCGGGACGTCAGTGGAGAACACAATCTAACACCTTTATTAGTAAATACACTGCAGCAGAGCCCAGTCTGACCAGCCTCATGGATAGCTGTTGAGGGGACTGACTTCAAGACCCTTGGTAACACAAAATAAGCTTTCCAACACCTCCCAAGTCCCGCCCCTGGTGGAAAAGTACAGCTTGGGCAAAGGCTGAACAAAGAAGGCACAGAAGCATGAGCTACCACCTGCAGAATGGGTACATTTTATCAGACTCCCAAGGTCATCTTGCTCGGTCTCAGCTCTCTCCAGTGTGGGAGCACAACTACAACCAGGGATAGGCATGCGAAAGCAGAATAAACTATTTGTTTAGTACATCTGGGTTTCAATCTTGAGTGCAACAAGAGGGAACAACTGAACAGCAGCTTTCTGCTGAGGCAAGCAGAGAGCGGGGGCACAGAGATCGTGCCTTGAGTATAGTGTAACATGGCGGCTATAGAGAGAAGAAAATGGCGTCTCAGATGCTAACTTTAGCCTGTACAACGTTAATAAAAGCTGGTCAGACACATTTGCAACAGCGATCAATATAAAATAGCTACATGAATGCTAACATAACATGGTATACTGCATGGGGGACGGGGCAATGATGCATTCGATTCGAACAGAGGCATGGCGTGGTCAGCACTTCTTAACCTCAATAAAGCCAACATGGCGCCCGGTAGGCTGTTAAAGGGCTAAGAGTTGCCAGGAAGGTATTCCTTGGGTTGCCTCATGACAGGAACATTGAGGGGCAACAGAGGAGCCCAAAGGAGAGAGGCAAAGCAGGTATGGCACTTGCAGCCTGGGCACAATGGGTGCCGGCAAAAGCATGATTTATGGCATGATGGTCAAATGCCAAGGTCCAGGTCTTGATGTAAAAGTGATTATATATTTCTTGATGTTGCGGCTCCTAGTTGGAGCCACAGTGCTGTGAAATGTTGTTTATGGGTGATATTTATGCATGAACTGTGACCGGTTGATGACTGATTAACATCGTAATGCTTTATGTCCATGGTTCAACATGTTTGTGAGTCTCAATAAACTGCGGCCTTCTACCACCACCTGGAGTCCTGTGAGTTTCTATGGTGGCAAGGGAGGGTTGGGGGTGTTGGGTGCTAAGGATGAGGTAGGAAGCCAGGGGAGCAGAGTGTTAGCCCATCTAGAGCAGGTTGGAGAGCAGCCAGGACCATTGGAAGGCCGCAGCTAGCCTGGTCCGAGGGCACCCGACATGGGGATGGGCTTCTGCAGTTTACAGGAGAGGGAAGGGCGGGTCTTACATTTCGCCTGCCTCTCCCCTGCCCTCCCTGCACAAAGTATTGGTGCTCACGGGAAAGCCCGTGTACAAGATTGGACAAGGCCCCTTTGAATGGGCCTATGAGAGGTATGGGGGTTGGGCTCGTCTCATTCAAAGAACGGCGAGCAGTCTAGTGTTTCCACATCACCATTGTTGTCCCACTCTCCCACACCACAGACGTTGCAGCCGCCGGGAAGGGGACAGCATCTCTTAACCGAGCTTATAAATTTGAAATGGTGGCCGGTAAAGTGCTAAGAGTTGCTAGCAAGGTAGTCCTTGGGATGCCTCATGGCAGAGACTACAAGGGGCAACAAAGGAGCCCAAAGCCAGAGTGGCAAAGCAGGTACAGCTTGGACACAGGCACCAGAATGGGCCTCATTGGTAGCAAGGGGAACCGTAGAACTGCGCCACACGAACACACTGAACTGTCACGATTGGTGCTGGTGGAAGGATGAATTATGGAATGACAGTCAAATGCCAAAGTCTAGGTTTTGATGTCAAAGTGATGCTTTATGGCTGGACATGCTGGTTGCCAGCATGTTGTGAGTTGATGTTTATGGGTGACATTTATGCATGAACTGGGACAGACTAATGACCGGCAAGCAATAAACTGCAGCCTTGTACCACCACCCGGAGTCCTGTGAGTTTCTGTGGCGGCATGGGATGGCTGGGGGTGTTGGCTTCTAAGGATGGGGTGGGAAGCCAGGAGAGCAGAGGATTAGCCCGTCTGGAACAGGGTAGAGCCAGACAGTGCTGAGCGCGTGGAGAGCTGGATACCCTGCGTTCTGCTATAAGGGGACAGAGGAGGAGACTCCCACATTGGCAGTGCATTTCTGAAACAGATGTAAAGAGAGCAAGATCGGGTCGCGTGCACGATTGTTCATGCTTGAGCCTGGTGCCTGTAATGAGCGCAGAGGAGCTGGGGGGGAGGGGCCAAGGACCAACAGAAGGCAGAAATCCGCGACCTGCAGCGCGGGAGCGGCAGCTCTGCCGGTTGAGGAGATAAACAAGCATTCGCAATGCAATAGGTCTCTCATTTTCAAAACTATTGGTATTGTAAATGACGATGCCTTTTATTATTGCAGGTTTTTTAAACCCATAAAGGGCATTGTCATTTACAATGCCAATAGCTCAAAATCTCGCAATTGCGAGACCTATTGCATTGGAAAGCTGAAACAGAGAGCACGGTGTCCCTGAAGTGGACGCCGCGCTCAGCATTAAAGTTAACAAAAAAAAAAGCTGAAACAGAAAGCGTGGTGTCCCTGAAATGGGCGCCGCGCTCAGCTTTAAAGTTAAAAAAAATATAAAAAAATTAAAACAGAGAGCGCGGTGTCCCTGAATTGGGCGTCGAGTTGAGTATTATAGCAGCAGACATTTTCCTTTCAGTGTGATCCCGCTCCCTCTGGACGACCTGACAAGGAGCGGTGTGTCTATACAATAAATCTCCATGAGTTGCATTAACGAGAAACCGCTATGTGCATTAGAGACAGGCCCTCACCCAAGCGCAGCTTCCCGTTGCATGATTTAAGCACCCCCGCGGCCTGGAGGAGGCGATGATTAAAGGAAATAGTGCTCACCGACTTATAAACAGACCGTGTAACAAATCAAGTAAACTGTCCAGTCGTTATGGGAGGTTACAAATGCAGACAAGGCGGTACCAAGGAGGGACTACTAAACCTATTCACAAATGAAAAGCAACGATTTTGCAAGGACAGTAACAGGAGCCAATTAGAAAGAGGGGCGGGAAATGGGCAGAGCTGCTATGCTGTAACTCAATACAGCATGCCTCTCAGAGCAGCGCATGGGCTGCCCAGGCTCGACCTAAAAAACACTGTGGGGGTGGGATACAGCAGGACTGAGAGATGCAGGGCCTTCTGCATTCTTCAAAAGTGAAGCATCGCAGATAGCAGTGCAATCAAGCAGGATGTGGGTATAAAAGTAATACGCCAATTTTTAAGCAAATATGGGCAAGATCATTTTGCAGCAATATCTCATGATTGTTGGTATATGTTGAGAAAACAGACCGGCTAAATAAAATATTCTCAGGAAATATAAATATGAATTTTGCTGCAGCATTAGAAGATACCCTCTTATATGGAATTAAAGAAACAAATACCTTGGAACGATAATTATCAGGATTACCTTGCATAATGTTAAGTTGTGACATTACATATATCTGGAGAGATTTCATTATTTTAACATTTTTATTTAAAGGTGTGCAGTGATAGCATTGGCACCCTGTATAATGCCTCCCTCACCATTTTTACAGAATCCAGGCGGACCAGAGATGGAGGCTATGGTTAAGAGAATTTGAAAACTACAAGGTAGCAATGGATGTGAGACAAAACTACAGTGAGAGGAAGTTTGTTCTTTTGTATGTATGACTCTTATAGGGAGCCTCTATCTTTTATATTTCAGTTTCTGAGTCTCAAAACCCACTGCTATGACATAGCAACAGTTGATAACAAAAGTAGTTAACCACTGTAATAATGTCATAAAGGCTTCCAGACCAGGCTGACAGACCTCCCTGAGAGCTTCTCAGCACGGCATTGCTTGTCATCTTTGACTGAAAGCAGAAAGCACAGCTACAGGAGAGGGAAGAAAGGCAGGTGAGGTCAAGGATGGCAGGTAAGTTTTTTGTTCACCTTTGAAACACGGATGCATAACAGAGGCCATGTTATGTATAGCTCCCCCATTACAGCAGGGACAGATGATTTTGGGGGCCATACGTAACATAAAACTATAGTTGGGTAAAAAGTAAATTACAGGGATTTTTTTCACCTCGGGTTCTGAGTGACATCATAGACAACGTGAGCTGCGTTCTTATTGTCTAGTTGACATCACTCAGAACCCCTCAGGGAAAAACATCCCCATAACTCACTGTTGCCCACCTATGATTCTATATATTCAGGGCCTCATTTAGGGTTTGTTTGCTGTAGGGCAGCTCAGCAGGACTTGCTGCTGCGCTGCCCTATGGCAAAAGAAAAGGGCAGGAACGCACCGTATCTATTAGATACGGCGCATTCCTGTCCTGCTGGTGCACAAGGAGCTGCTATGCGCCAACGCAGGCACCTTTGCACCATGGTGCAAGGGTGCCTGCATTGCAGGGATGATTATTTTTGTGCAGGAAGGGAAACCTCACTGCACAAAAACAATCACAGGAGGCTTTTTCCTCTTTCTATGTGTGCTGAAGACTGCAGCAGACATTGAAAGAGGAAAAACAAGGAGAAATAAAGATATTTCTCCTCGTAGTGCCTCCCTTACACCTCCCCTGGGGAGGCGTAAGTTTTTGGCGCTGCCTCAGACTTACAATTTCTCGTAAATCTGGGGCAGTGTCAAAAAAAGCCATGGATGTTGCTGGGAACGCCCCAGCAACACCCATGGAACGCCCCTTTCATGCAGTTTTATGCGTGAAAGGGATACATATTTATAAGGCCATGAAATGCCACGTAACATGGCTTTATTTGGCCTTGTAAATATGCCAGTGGCACATTGCACCACCGGAACATTTTTAAAAAGTGTCATTTCGGCGGCGCAAAAGTGCCGGTAGTATGTATCCGAAAACAACGGTTCTAGCGGGAATACAATAAATCTATACTGGTAATTAAAAATGCACAATCGCGATCATTTAGGGTTAAGGATGTCAGAAATAGAGAGCCTCGCAGACTTGGTGTTCATAATAATTCTTTTTTATCCAAATTTTTATAATTCAAAAACAATACATACACCGACCGAGAAGAACCACAATAGTGATTATATGTCCCAAGCAAATGAAACCATCTAATACATTGTGAACAGACATGTGATATATACAGAACTTGGTTTCCACAATTATTGAAAAAGACAACGACCACAACATGAATTGATAATAATTATAGCCTCTGTGTACAATAGTCAGAGCTATTTAAAATGGTTCGCTATCAATCGAGTCGACGACGTTTCGACCCTCTTGCAATGTGGGGTCTCCTCAGGACCAAGGGGTAAGGGACAATCTGATGGTAGTATTACAGCCGCGTGAGAGGCACATAAAGTGTGAGACACCCGTGAAATGAGAAAGAAGAAATTAATACTCACACGGGGACTCGGTCGAGCACCCCGTGTGAGAGACGAAGGGCTGTGAACTGGTATTAATCAATTGTGGCTCAGTCACAATAGTGGGCAGGATCAACACCACTCAATGTAGTGGTACCTGAGGAGGATCCTCCGCTGGATAGATAAAGTCGCGGGACCGGTAGTGCCACGGCAGGAGAATAAGGCTTTTGAAATATGCCACATAGGATGAGAACTGCTCTGGTCGTCTGCCTGGTAACAATGACCTGTGCCCTCAATGCTTTGGGGTTGGAAGGACAGAAACTTTTTTATCATCTTCCTGAAACAGAAACAAAACCATAAGAGTTTGGAACATGAAACATTTGTAATGAGGCATTGAAAAGAATAGAACATAAGTGTGCTGAAGAGCCAAGCATAGTTATGGAAAGACGTCACTTTTATTATAGGAAACAAAGTGGCAACCAGTCAATAGATAAATATGTTGCTGAACTGTGGATCATTACAGCAACGTGCACATTTGAAGGTTGGATAGATCAGTTTATTTAAGGAATCATATTGCTACCAATGTTTGTCTAAAGAAAAGTACACAAAAGCCTAGTATACCGTAAGAATCTGACTCTGTAAGAGATCATAGATATAGCTAAAAGTATAGAGAGATCACAAGCATCATCTAAAGCTTTAGCAAATAATGTGGAAAGGTCAACATATACTTCAATTAGTACAGTGTGCCAAGAGAACGAGATGTTGGAAAATTAAGGGAAAAAATAATATGGTCTGTTATTGGTGTAGTTCTTGTACACATCAGTAGCAGAGTGCCTACTAGCACTTGTAAAACAATGCATGGAATATTTTTTCAAAAACTAATAGTTTCTAGGGGTTTGAAAAAGTAGTGGACAGTTTGTGAAAGTGAGTTTTGTGGATAACAAAGTTGAGATTTTGTGTGACAGCACGTCTAATCTTGTTTTATGGTTGAAGTGGAGAATAGTTCAGGTGCGAATACTAAAAAAGTGGGACTATTCTGTAAAATAGTAATTGGAATTCGGAACGTGGAGGCAATGGCTAATTCTCGATCTCAGCTACTATTTTCGATGAGAACACATTCGTAGAACATTGGTGTAATTTGCAGCTAAAACAAATTGATAATAATGCTGTCGCATATGGCAGCATTAAGATGGTAGCTTTCTTCGAAGAGAATTTAATATTTAAATAACTCAAATTTATGTTGTTAAAGAAGGTAGCTATATACTGCAATGGGTAGTTCAGAGTAGACTGGGCGCAACCCTTAAACCAGTCGCTCAGACACCATTGTTGTTAATGGAACAATTGGATGAGGATTTCACAAATGCATTAGAAAGACTTAGCTAAGACTGGGAAAGTTAAGGACTAGCAACATAGAATAGTTCTTTAAAAATGCTATTCCAGTTGTTCGTAAAGTTTGGAATGTTCCGTTAAGTATGAAAGATGAATTAAAGATGGATCTTGATGAATTGTGCCATCAAGGAATCATCAAACCTGCGATGGTGTTGAATGAGTTGTAGCAATTGTTATAGGTTGATAAAATAGAGGCCAAGTGAGGCTGTGCGCCGACTTACGCTCTTTAGATGAAAATTTTGTGATTGAGTGCTATCATTTGTTGCACATGAACAAAATGCTAGCCATGTTGGGTAAAGCCAATTTTTTCACAACAATAGCCTTACTGGCCGCTTATCATCAGGTACCTCTGTCAAAAGAGACTAATTAACTAAAGACCTTTATTACTCCTTTTTAGGCTTATACATTTTTGTAGATGCCATTTGGCCTGGCATTGGCAGTGAGTGTGTATCAAAAAGTAACGTGTTCATTATTCAGGGATGTCAAAGGAGTCTTGGTATTCCAAGATTATATTTCAATTATGTAGAAAATGTTAAGACACATAATGCAATTCTGAAAATTGTTTTGTCAATTCTAAGGGATAAGGGCATTACAATTGCCAAAGACAAATACAAATTTATAGAACAAGAGCTTGAATATTTAAGACATTTAGTTACAGTGTCTGGAATAATGCCCAAAAAGCATTTGGTGGAAGCTGTCCAAAAAGCTCCAGAGCCATTCGATAAGAATCAATTAATATCATTCATTGGACAATGCGATTATTACTTTCCTTTTATCAAATGTTATGCTAGTAAACTGGAGCCTTTAAAGAGGCTTAGAAAATGTAAAATTCACATTTAGTGAAGAAGCTTTGACTTTACCATAATTCTCCATATGGCACTATGGGAGAAAAACCTTTTCCATTACTAAGAAGAAGAGAGCGTAAAATCAGACTGGCTCCACAGTGGTTGAAATAGATATTGAGATCTGAAAAGTGAAAATATTGTCAAATCTCCTGAAGTTGTTAAAGATATAGTGAAGGAGAAATAAGCTAAGATGAGACTGTACTATCACGAGAAAAGCAATGTAAAAGAATTGCTGTTGAAAGTTGGTGACTATATTAATGTTAAAAGGAAACAACTTTGGATAAAAACAAATATTTTTTATTTTCAGGACCGTGGAAAGTGTTATTTTTAAAAAGAAAGTTCTTTTGATTTAGAAGATGGGCATTGGTGGTCCAAGTGTGATCTGATAGTTTTGAGTAAGGCTCAAGCTCATCTGTTTCAGGGATATGCTAATATGTTTTTGCATTTTGCCGGATATGATACTTTAAATGCAGGTGAAAGTGATTGTTGGCTTGATGAGGATCCCATTGCTGGTAGTATGACTGAGTCTTCAAATAAAGTGAAAGAGGATGTGTTAGTCGAAGATTCTGGAATAAGTGAGAAATCCCTTACCAATGTGTCAAAAGCGAAGTGCATTTAATTCCAAGAAGGAATGAGGATGTAGATGGCCCAAATTATTCACGTTCTGGTAGAATTATCAAACTTCCTACACATTTGAAAGAACATGATTTGTACTGAATGTGTTTGTTGTCAAAAAATGTTATGTTATTTTGTTTCATTCTTTTGTATAGTCATAAGAGGGAAGGATGTGTGGTATTCTGTACCATGAAAATGTATTACACGTTTTATATTTACACTTAACAGTACTCGCTTAGCTATGTTGAATACGTTATAGAATGTATATACTCTCTTAGGCTCTGGGCTTGTGATTCCATATCGGTGGTTAGTCGAGTTGCAGGCTTGCTTGCAATCCCTCAAGTTGGGTTTTCTCTGTTGCTACTTAATATACATCTTTTACCTACCTCGAGAGTTATGTATTTATTTATGAACTTCATTACTACACAAGTGTGATGCATTTGTTTATAACTATTCCAATGCCATGGACTGTACTTAAAATGTTTACAAGTTTGTGGGGGGAACTATGCCAAAAGAAAACTAAATAGTTAGTGCATGCGCAGACACTGCAGTAGGGTACTCAAGCTTGGAATAGCTGTATTCACCCATGCCAGCGGGCACAGACTGGGCCATACCAAGGTGATATAGTGTGGGGCAGTCCCCAACAGGGGATGTGCCATAGTGAATTGCTAGCTGTGAATTGATTTAGAACCCGCCAATCTTTGGTCAAGTCTTCTCAGTGGCGTGTTAAGGACAAAAGAAATGAATCTCATCCATTTTGTCTCCGTAACCATGAGACCCCCTCACCAAAGTACAAAGTATATTTTACTAGTAGCGGGAATTATTGCCCTATGGGATCGTGAGGTAAAATCAGTGGCGTAATGTGAAATGATGGGGCCCCCTGCAGAATGTGAAGCGGTCCCCGGGTCTCCCACATCTCACGGATATTCATTGGCCTTGGTGCAGAAGGGGTTCCGTGAAGTGTTTGGGAGCCCCTGAAGGGTTGAGGCGTCTCTGCGCTGCAGGAGCTGCAGGGGATTACGTAACTCCCATGGGTAGAATAAGTCCATACTACTCAAGGTGCACTCTACTTTAGAGAACAGTTCGGGTAAAGTCGACAGAGGGTCCCACATATGGCATGATTTTGGGTGCACATATGGCTCATGTCATTCTCACTTTAGCTATTGGTTTCAGGGCACTTGTCTAGAGTCGCCTGAAAGCACCGCTTGAGAGAGTGTTACAAATAGCGGAGTATCGTCAGGCAACTGGTGGAAGTAGAGTGGTGTGTTAGTGGCTAAGATCCTAAGCAGGAGAGATTTGGGTTGCGTGTTCCCCCTGGATGCCCCTTATAAGAGGAGTCACCATGATTTCAGGTGCTTAGCATGTTTTCTGTTTTTCTAACCTCCCAGTCCTTAATTTATCTAACTGGGCTACTATATGAGGAACTTGAAGTTTGTTCAGTTAACTTTTCTAATGTTTTTTAGTCTTAGTGGTAGGCTTCTCCCACCTCTTTAGTCATAGCGAGCGGCAGTGTAGCATTGCTTTAGGATTAAATATGGCCTTTGGGATCTTTAGATCTTACAGTTTTGCCCGATGTGTGACTTTCATAAATAATTGTATTCCCACGATGTGGTCCAGTGATGGGGTAACAAACTTTTTGATCCATGGGTATGGGCCATGTGCCCCTGATAACAGCACTGGAGCTCCACACGGACTGGGACATATCTATGGCCTTGGTGCCAGGCTACAGATGCCATGGACCACCACAAAGAGTATGGGATATTGAGGGTAGCCTGGCAGTGGAGTACAATAAATGTCTTTCTGATTCTTTGCCAGTTTGGAATCTGGATTGATGGTTACCTAGGGTGGAGATTATTAAGTGGTTGATGTTGTTCAGTGGTATGGCAACACTGACATCAAACTCTGTGTTTTATATCGAAAGATGTATTTTGTTGTACATACTCTCAGTGTGTACGTGGAATAAAATACAGCCCTCATTTTGTTCCAAAAAGATTTGTAGCCTAATATTTTAGATCCCCCCCAAATAACAATTTTTAAGGCATGTTTTGAGTTTAGGGTGAATGAGATTGTAGGTCTCTTGCTGTTGCACTCCTTTGCGTGTAGGCTTGTCATATTGGAGGGAAGACATTTCCCAAAACAAGTTCATTTTTCTTAAAGCAAGTGAAGATAATGGAAAAGAAGAAGACAGACCTCCAAGAATGGAAAATATGAACTCAGACACTTAGTGCTGACATTTATAATGTTTATTGTGCAAATTCCTTTAAGAACAATCACCAGACCGTTTTTATTCACTGTGTCTGGGCGCACTGAGCTACCCTTCCTTCACTAATTATGTTGGTCAGATTTTGTATTCAATGTTTGTAGTTTTCGGATTTATCTGTATACCCCGCTTGGGTCCGCTACAGTCAATTAGTGTCAGCACTGCCTGGCTGCATGAGCCTTACACCTCGCCTCAGACTAGGGCAAAGCTGGCACCAACAAGACCTATTAAGCATAATGCAAAATCTTGGAATAAATTACATAACCAGTTAAAGCTGTTAGAATGTGCTCTTTCTCATCATCAAAATAAACAAGTTAAGAGGAAACCTGTAAGTAGACACAGCAGCGCTGACAAAGGCACCTATGGTGAATGAACACTGTGTGTATATATTTTGTCTTAAATATGAATAAATCTTTCAAATGAGCCCTGGCAAAAGTCTGGCTTTTTGTTGAGGAAAGTCTATGCGGTGACCCCCAGCTGTCCCAGAAAAAAAGAATCAACATCTTGGACCACAACAATATGGCACTTATGATTACGGAATGTTAGAAATTGTGTTGTAGGTTGACTGGAGTGTGAGCCCTGGTCAAGCAGCAACCACAATCCTAGTCAGGGTAAGGCACAGACAAACCCCAAATTAACCTGTGCTCAACCCCCTGATAGCTCGGCACAGAGCAGTCAGGCTTAAATTAGAGGCAATGTGCAAAGTAATTGTGTAACACATCAAACAGTAAAAAGGTGAAAACACCACACGAAAAGATCCAACACCAGGTTAGAACAGTACAGCTTAATTTAATAAATAAAACAAGACCAAAATGACAAAAACCCAAATAGTATAACCGTAGATATTGAATTTAAAGTTTTTAAAGAAAATAACGCCAAAAAGCATGAAGCTCCAACTGTGGAAATCTGGTTGCGTGGGGCAAAGTCACAAGGTCAAGCCGACTGTGATGGAGTGCAGGCTGGCTATGGGGACCCAGTTAGGCCAGATGAACAGACTACCTTAAATCCTGGTTTGCAGAGAGTTGAGTGGATCCGCGTTGATGATGTGTTGTGCGGCTGAGGTGCTGCATCGGTTCCGAGATGTGGCGAGGCTGCAGCGCGAGGTCCTGTTGCATTGAGGAATTGTTCAATGAAGCAACGGCAGACCCCTAATTCCGCACCTCAAGCCAGTTCCAATCAGTAAATTTGCTGTGCAGCCAACCCCAACGCCAGCCGTTGCGTGACGCTACTGTGCTCCAGATCAAGGAAATACTTTCTTGTCCAATAGGGGTGCGCAGCTTTAGTAAGTCCAAAAGTCAAATAGTAATTTTAAAAGTGATTTCTTTATTTCAAATCAGTAAAATTTATCCAGCTAAGAAACTCCAGCCAACGCGTTTCATTCCCTTTCTGGGAACTTCATCAGGGCAATAGAAGAGTAACATCTAAGATGTTTCCTCCTACAGTGGCAGATGTTGGTGTTCTGTTGACATCAAAGAGCGGGGATTCCTCCAAAGTCAGTGTGCGTCCTTGTGTACGTCAGATAACGATATCTCCAATTGCCCCTCTAATGGAAACTAATGTAAAAGTTCTTTGATGTCAAGATAGATGTGTTCTCCCAAGATCGAAATGTATCCTTATAAGAGCCTATTCCTGAGGCTCACCAGCCAGAAAGGGAGAGACTCTTTCCCAGGGTGCCATATGATGACGGAGTTACGGAACTCCAAGGATGCATAGCGCAGTGGCGGTTCTCATGGTGATGCGGGCTGCAGCTGCAACGTGCGTCTTGGCGATGGGTCCAATCCATGTAGCAGCAGAGATGTATCAGTTCTGCTTGGGGTTGCACAGCAGAGGTGTTGCATCAGTTCTGATGGATTCACAGAGGCTGGCAAAGCACCTTAATTCCACTTCCAAGGGTCCAGGACTGGGGTGCCACCACTTGGCAGGGTGGAATCACAGATGGCAGAGTCCAGGTGCAGATGCAAGGTTGTTGGAAGCCTGTTATGTCCCTGAGGCTTCAGATCAGGAGGCCAGCCAATTAACCCTTGGAGTCACTCTGGGTTCAAGAAATGCAGGTCCAGTCCTTCAAACCCAGGCAAGAGGGCAGCAGGCAGCAAATCAGTACAGCAAAGCAGGAGTCCAGCAGAGTGCAGTCCAGCAGAGTAGCAGCCCTTCAGCAGCTCAGCAGTCCTTCTTCCTGGCAGAGTATCCACAGGTCTAGAAGTGTACTGAAGTGGTGGTGTCTGAGGTGCTTCTTGTATACACAGTTGTGCCTTTGAAGTGGTGAGATGCTTCTTGAGGTATGCCTTTGAAGTGCACAGATTCCCTGCCTTTCCTGCCCTGGCTCCAGACCAACGACAGGGGGAATGCAGCCCTTTGTGTGGCGACAGGACACAGCCTATTCAGGTGTAAGTGAAGCTGAGCCGAGCTCCTCCCTCCCATCCTCCCATCCTGTCAGTGATGGCACATCCAGTTACACCTAAGCTCCCATTGTGTGTGTCTGTCTAGGAGGAATACGCAGAACCCAACTGCCAACTACACCCAGTCATGAGACCAGAGACAGGCTGCAGGCACCAAATATCTAAGGCAAGAAAATGGCAACTTTCTAAAAGTCCGCGCCTGCGCAGTGCACAGCTAATGTCCATGTGGTTTCAACATGTATTTTCAATAATTTCAACTTTCATAATGCTCAATAAAACAAATTGCTCAACAATAATTTCGCAGTGTATTTTTCTTAATACTTTTCTTATATACAATGATTTTCTTAATTCAGAAAATTTTGTTGATGACAACAATAATTGCAGTTTAGTGAAAGTATGATAAACAAGTGACAATTAACATGTGACCCAATGCATTTCGGGTTAATAAACCCTTCTTCAGGGGTACATATAATCAATTTTACAAATCATATGCCAGATAGCTGCCGCCGTTTGGAACTACAAAAATAAGATTAAAAACATAGTCAATTCCATGATATTTTTGAAAACAATTACAAGTGACCAAATAAGATTGCCATGCTATGTGAATAAATCCAATCTACAACGTGCTCAGAACCAGTGTAATTTAAAAAAACTTACAAAGTCAATCACGATCTGAAAAAATAATAATAAATATTAACAAAGCCACCATGTGCCGACCCCCGTGTTATAGTGAGTGAGTCGTGCTATGAAAAGATATAATCCACTATGAAACTCTCAACAGTGTGGTCACCTAATCCAATAACAGTGTTACCTATATGTGCACTATTACCCTTCTTAGCGTGCTAAATAAACATCAAATCGTGCTCATAAAGACTGAACTCACTCCATCTATAGGATATTCTTAACCCAAAAATTCAAATAAACCAATATAAAGTCATGCCACGCTTACCGCCAATGCTTAGAAATGTACGCTCTAAACTCTGTTCAAACAAACATAAACATGAAATTACATCACCGTTAACCTGATTTACCAAATACAATCACCCGTGTTCCAAATTTAAAACGACTTCTTACCGGGCTCAAAACATTTGCGTCCTGTGTCTAAAAAGTAATCACAATGAGCCGAAATGTCAATGATAATGCCTGACTACGTGAAATAATATCCAAAGTATTGTTAGCCTTCAAAACTCACCCGTTAATCGCTCCGTAAAACAGGAAATGAAGGAAAACCTCGTGACCGCTATCCAAGTACGTGCGTCATGACGTGTGCCATATTTAAAGGGCAAGCTATTACAAAAAACTTTATCGACAACCGTGTTTCTAATCCCAACACAAAACGCCACGATATCCCGAACCGAGTATATAATTCTTTACCCATATCATCACCGATCCCAAGCAGACCATATTTCTATTATGTAAAGAAAAAATCTTAAACATTCTGAGCACTAGTAAGAGTTTGTAGGGAAAATTATAAGGAAAAAGTACACACACATGTGCATCACTTAACAAGTGAGTGCAAAAGTGAAGAGAGATAAAAAAATAAAAAGTAACAGGATGAGAATAAAAAGTAATAAGAGTGATGCTGAAATTACCGCAGTGAGTTAAAGAAATGCCAAATCCAGATCTGAATAAATTCATATATGCGTGCCAATCCTGTACAAAATTTCTAAGTACAGTATATATTCACAGAAAACACAACAATTCATACTGGTCATTAAGCCCTCCAGGAATAATGGTACCTAAGTATTTAATCCAAAATGTTTCTCTGCGAGCTAACAAAACATTAGGGTCTATTCCTGAAACCAAATCAATTTTTTCTAGTATGGTGAACCTAATCTGAGGTATGGTATGTGCTGTATTCACCCAGTGAGCTGATAAACAGGAACTGCAATTTTATTCCGGATCATGCTTTTGTGTTCAATTATGCGTGTCTTGATTTTACGCGATGTTCTGCCTACATATGTGAGTCCACAAGGGCACTGAATGGCGTAAATAACACCCTCTGTATTGCAGTCTGATGTGTGTTTTAGATGGATTTTTTGTCCTGTATGCGGATGTGAAAATGTGTTACCTAACGTTACGTTTCCACATTGACCACAATTCCAACACCTCCTCATTCCTTTGTGAGTCTGCTTTACAGAAGTGCGTTTAGATTTTAATAGTTCTCTCAAATTTTTGGAGCGAGTATGTGCAAACATAGGTTTGTCCATAAACACTGATTTAAAGTCTGATTCTTGCTCAATTATTTCCCATCGCTTGGTAATGATTTTTTTGATTTTCGTGGATTGCTCCGAATGCTTTATAACAAATACTTCCCGTCTACTGGTTGATTTAGCAGTTTTTGTAGAAGGTCCTCACGTCTTTTTTGTGCTACTACTTCTTTTGCTGAACTTAAAATCTGCTGAGGGTATCCCCTTTCTTTGTATTTATTCAATTGTGCATCCATGAGCTGCTCACATTGCTCTTCTTGAGATGTGATTCTTTTAATCCTGATCAACTGTGACACCGGCAAGTGCTTTTAAGGAAAAAGGATGGGAACTAGTGTAATGCAAAGCATTGTTCACATCGGTAGGTTTGCTGTATACAGATGTCTGCAAACCCGTAGGTGTGTTCCGTATTTCAATATCCAAGAAATGAATTAACTGGGAATCAATGGTAAACGTGAACTGTATGCGTGGATTACATTCATTGAGTTCTTTAATGCTTCCTTCCAATGCGTCACGAGTTCCTTTCCAAATCACTAAGACATCATCAATGTAGCGCATGTAAGTGATAAGATTTTCTTGCCACCTCAAGTTATGTAATATATGTTTCTCTTCAAAATGTGCCATATAGGTATTGGCATACGCAGGGGCTCCTGGAAAACCCATGGAAGTTCCTGTGCGTTGTAAAAAAAAATTTGCTTTCCAAGAAAAATAACTGTGATAAAGAGAAAAATGAAGTAATTCCAATAAAAAAAACCATTGTTATCTTGTGTAGAGTCTTGTAAAAGTCTCCATTCCACTGCTTCTATACCTTCATTATGGGGGATGGAAGTGTATAAAGATACCACATCTATAGTGCAGAGCAAAATCTCCTCCTTGAAATGTTGTCTTATGGCTTCTAGTTTGTTTAAGCAATCCGTAGTATCCTTTACATATGTGCTCCAGGATTGTACCAAAGGTTGTAAATGATAATCCAAATATTGTCCAATCGGTTCATGAATGGACCCACAGCCGGCCACTATCGGTCGAAATGGAGGGTTCATCACGTCTTTATGAACCTTCGGTAGCATGTATATGTGTGGTGTTTTAGGTGTATTGATCTGTAAAAACCTCCGTGTACTGGCATTGATCCAGCCCAGTTCTTCAGCTTTAGTCAAAATAGAACCTAGTAACTTCATCAATTCTTTGGTGGGATCTGTATCTAACTGAATGTAGGTCTCCGTATCATGAACATGTGAATTCACGCTTTGTTCATAAAAGTCAGTATCCATGATAACAAGCGCTCCCCCTTTATCAACCAGCTGATCAATACACCTAAAACAAACTAGAAGCCATAAGACAACATTTCAAGGAGGAGATTTTGCTCTGCACTATAGATGTGGTATCTTTATACACTTCCATCCCCCATAATGAAGGTATAGAAGCAGTGGAATGGAGACTTTTACAAGACTCTACACAAGATAACAATGGGTTTTTTTATTGGAATTACTTCATTTTTCTCTTTATCACAGTTATTTTTCTTGGAAAGCAAATTTTTTTTACAACGCACAGGAACTTCCATGGGTTTTCCAGGAGCCCCTGCGTATGCCAATACCTATATGGCACATTTTGAAGAGAAACATATATTACATAACTTGAGGTGGCAAGAAAATCTTATCACTTACATGCGCTACATTGATGATGTCTTAGTGATTTGGAAAGGAACTCGTGACGCATTGGAAGGAAGCATTAAAGAACTCAATGAATGTAATCCACGCATACAGTTCACGTTTACCATTGATTCCCAGTTAATTCATTTCTTGGATATTGAAATACGGAACACACCTACGGGTTTGCAGACATCTGTATACAGCAAACCTACCGATGTGAACAATGCTTTGCATTACACTAGTTCCCATCCTTTTTCCTTAAAAAAGCACTTGCCGGTGTCACAGTTGATCAGGATTAAAAGAATCACATCTCAAGAAGAGCAATGTGAGCAGCTCATGGATGCACAATTGAATAAATACAAAGAAAGGGGATACCCTCAGCAGATTTTAAGTTCAGCAAAAGAAGTAGTAGCACAAAAAGACGTGAGGACCTTCTACAAAAAACTGCTAAATCAACCAGTAGACGGGAAGTATTTGTTATAAAGCATTCGGAGCAATCCACGAAAATCAAAAAAATCATTACCAAGCGATGGGAAATAATTGAGCAAGAATCAGACTTTAAATCAGTGTTTATGGACAAACCTATGTTTGCACATACTTGCTCCAAAAATTTGAGAGAACTATTAAAATCTAAACGCACTTCTGTAAAGCAGACTCACAAAGGAATGAGGAGGTGTTGGAATTGTGGTCAATGTGGAAACGTAACTTTAGGTAACACATTTTCACATCCGCATACAGGACAAAAAATCCATCTAAAACACACATCAGACTGCAATACAGAGGGTGTTATTTACGCCATTCAGTGCCCTTGTGGACTCACATATGTAGGCAGAACATCGCGTAAAATCAAGACACGCATAATTGAACACAAAAGCATGATCCGGAATAAAAATTGCAGTTCCTGTTTATCAGCTCACTGGGTGAATACAGCACATACCATACCTCAGATTAGGTTCACCATACTAGAAAAAATTGATTTGGTTTCAGGAATAGACCCTAATGTTTTGTTAGCACGCAGAGAAACATTTTGGATTAAATACTTAGGTACCATTATTCCTGGAGGGCTTAATGACCAGTATGAATTGTTGTGTTTTCTGTGAATATATACTGTACTTAGAAATTTTGTACAGGATTGGCACGCATATATGAATTTATTCAGATCTGGATTTGGCATTTCTTTAACTCACTGCGGTAATTTCAGCATCACTCTTATTACTTTTTATTCTCATCCTGTTACTTTTTATTTTTTTATCTCTCTTCACTTTTGCACTCACTTGTTAAGTGATGCACATGTGTGTGTACTTTTTCCTTATAATTTTCCCTACAAACTCTTACTAGTGCTCAGAATGTTTAAGATTTTTTCTTTACATAATAGAAATATGGTCTGCTTGGGATCGGTGATGATATGGGTAAAGAATTATATACTCGGTTCGGGATATCGTGGCGTTTTGTGTTGGGATTAGAAACACGGTTGTCGATAAAGTTTTTGTAATAGCTTGCCCTTTAAATATGGCACACGTCATGACGCACGTACTTGGATAGCGGTCACGAGGTTTTCCTTCATTTCCTGTTTTACGGAGCGATTAACGGGTGAGTTTTGAAGGCTAACAATACTTTGGATATTATTTCACGTAGTCAGGCATTATCATTGACATTTCGGCTCATTGTGATTACTTTTTGGACACAGGACGCAAATGTTTTGAGCCCGGTAAGAAGTCGTTTTAAATTTGGAACACGGGTGATTGTATTTGGTAAATCAGGTTAACGGTGATGTAATTTCATGTTTATGTTTGTTTGAACAGAGTTTAGAGCGTACATTTCTAAGCATTGGCGGTAAGCGTGGCATGACTTTATATTGGTTTATTTGAATTTTTGGGTTAAGAATATCCTATAGATGGAGTGAGTTCAGTCTTTATGAGCACGATTTGATGTTTATTTAGCACGCTAAGAAGGGTAATAGTGCACATATAGGTAACACTGTTATTGGATTAGGTGACCACACTGTTGAGAGTTTCATAGTGGATTATATCTTTTCATAGCACGACTCACTCACTATAACACGGGGGTCGGCACATGGTGGCTTTGTTAATATTTATTATTATTTTTTCAGATCGTGATTGACTTTGTAAGTTTTTTCAAATTACACTGGTTCTGAGCACGTTGTAGATTGGATTTATTCACATAGCGTGGCAATCTTATTTGGTCACTTGTAATTGTTTTCAAAAATATCATGGAATTGACTATGTTTTTAATCTTATTTTTGTAGTTCCAAACGGCGGCAGCTATCTGGCATATGATTTGTAAAATTGATTATATGTACCCCTGAAGAAGGGTTTATTAACCCGAAATGCATTGGGTCACATGTTAATTGTCACTTGTTTATCATACTTTCACTAAACTGCAATTATTGTTGTCATCAACAAAATTTTCTGAATTAAGAAAATCATTGTATATAAGAAAAGTATTAAGAAAAATACACTGCGAAATTATTGTTGAGCAATTTGTTTTATTGAGCATTATGAAAGTTGAAATTATTGAAAATACATGTTGAAACCACATGGACATTAGCTGTGCACTGCGCAGGCGCGGATTTATTCGTGTTCTCATACCAGCAATTCTTACACTGGTGGTGGGCTATACCCCATTACGCTGTAGCACGCAAAACACTTTATTTTTGATCCTTAATGATAAATTTCTAGTAATATTTTAAACAAAAGGTGTGCAGGTCTAACCCATTTTACAAACTTTCTAAAAGTGGCATTTTCAGAATTGTAATTTAAAATTAGACTTCACCATAAGTTAGGATTTTAAATTAGGATTCCAGAGATGCCAATCATGAACCAGTTATCTCTCTCCATTTAGAAATGACACTTATAAAATGTAATAAGGCAAATCCAATGTTATCCGATGGGGAGATAAGTCTTGCAGTAGTGCACAATGAATTCAAGTTTTTTTCACTACCAGGACATGTAAAACTTAAAAGTACATGCCCAACTTTTTAAATACACTGCACCCTGTCCTTGGGAATCTCTAGGGCCTACCTGAGGGATAATGTACATATATAAAAAGGAAGGTTTGAGTCTGGCAACGGTGTATTTTGCCACGTCGAAATGGCAGTTCAGACTGCATACACAGGCTCTGCAATGGCAGGCCTGAGACATGTTTAAAGGGCTACTTAAGTGTGTGTCACAATCAGTGCTGCAGACTCACTAGTAGCATTGAACTTACAGGCCCTGGGCACATGTAGCGCACTTTACTAGGGACTTATATGTAAATTAAATATGCCAGTCGGGCATACACCAATGCTACTATGTTTTGAACAGAGACCACAATTACTTTAGCACTTTTTTAGCAATGGTAAAGTGTACAGAGTCCTAAAGCTAGCAAAAACGAAGTCAGCCAAAAACAGGAGGTCTGAAGGTAAAAAGTTCGGGGGAAACCACACCAAGGATTCTAGGTCTAACAGGATCCCTTTGCTGAACAGACTGCATTAGAAAAGGTAAGCTGTACCCTCAAAGAAGATTGTTATGAAAAGGAGTCAGAAGATGAGGTGTGTGTTGTTAGTCATGAACTTAAAAGGCACACACAGCAAAATATTGCACAGAGGATGAACAAGTATTTTTGTTGCATCTTTAAGAAAATCTATTTGACACGCCTTTAACTTGTGAACAAAAAAGCCATAAATCCAACTTCTGCATGACAAAAAAAGTAAAACAAAAGGGAGACCAAGCATCAAAACAGTTTGCATTTGCTTAAAAAAGAAGTTATAAATCAGCAATTAAAATGTCACTGGGTCAGCAGTGTAATTACTTCAAAGAATACACACTGGTTATCAATTAAAAGCTACATCCCATCCAATCAATAGCAATCCATGAAAAAAAACCACATGGAAGTTGAAGGGAAGGCCCAAAGGCCACTGTCTCTCTTGATTTAATCTCATTGGTCTTTTTTGAATACTTGATGACAAGAGGTCTCTCACAACCTAAATGTTGTCTGTAGCCAGACGTAAAAATGAAAACTATGACAAATGAAGATATATTTGAAAACATTAGTATAGCGAAACAAAGATGTTTTACTAAAAATGCCATGTCTTTCAAGCTTCCTAAAAAAGGCAAGTAAAGCCTTCTGTCTAGTCACACAGGGGGCACTGAAAATATTCAAAATTTCTTAAATCAGAAAATTCAGACAGAGAAGTTAAAAGAAAACAACTCAAATGTATACAACATAGAGCAGTTAGAGACTTGGGGGCAGATTTACTAATATCTAATGCAACCTCAGTTGCTCTGCGACATTGCATGAGAGCGAAAGAGCAGGGGAGCACCATATCTACTGAGCTATGACTCTGCTCTATTACCAACCACCAGCACACTTTCTGTGGCTGTGTAGCACCACGCACACACCTTTGCACCATAGTGCCACCGATAGGACTGATTTTGCTGTAACATAGGAGCTTTATCAATTTGGCTCATAATTCTGTCAAGTGGACAGAATGTATGGGAGTCACCTTGTGTGTCCTGTCTTCATGAAGATAGTGCATCAGGGTGTTCATTAAGGTCTAGTTGGGAACATCCTGCCCTCAATCATTCTTCTGAATTCTAGGTGAACGTCAGTGCTTTTATTTTTGCAAGAAAGAAGACCTATAGTTTGGCAGCCCGTACGGATAAAGTCGTCATCAACCAAAAAGACCCAGTGTCATGTCACGCAGCCCTGTTAGACACAGCTCTTGAAATGAAGTGCATGGGCTAGGAAAGAAAGTCTTGCATTCCCCCACACTCCAAAGTTAGGTAGTCTGCCATGACTTGTTATGTGGGAGCCAGATGAGGTGAGGTGATCTACTGTGGGGCACAGAGGCCAAACACTGGTTGGAGCTGGAGCCACCAACTCCCGATGAAGCTCCAGATGCTAGCCTCTTGCACCGCATCCGTTCCACCTGGAAAGACTCTGAGTTCAGCCCAGCCCTACTATCGGCTCTGCCACAAAACTCTTGAGAGGCTCCCAGGCACTTAGGAGAATGAGAAGTGGCCCACACAGCCCTAAACCCTGCAACCACCGCAGTACAAAGCAGTAAATCTGTCTTCCCCACAAGAAAGCACAGCTTACTGCATATTTACCTGTGGCCAGGACAAACTATGGCTCAGCCAGGGCAGATGCACCATCTGCAAATGGAACAAAAGAACAGGATGTGGGCCTTGGGCTGGTGCCAATTATGAGCCCTCTTGGTGGGGAGGGCCTGAGGGGGAACACAGAGGAGGGGTTATAGGTGCCTTTTTGTGAATTATGTCATGTGTTGCCTGGGGAGAGGCTGACACAACTCATTTAGAAAGGACTGGGACGAGATGGGCTGAGGAGGTAATGGGGACAGTATTAAACAATGCTCTGCTCTTTGGAGGTGTTTACAATACACAAATGTATTGTTTCAGGCACAAGAAGATGCAATGATTGGCCCATAATCAGCCATGTTTGTACAAGTGCTGAAACAGGATAAGAGCCCATATCTATGGGTCAAAGATCAGCAATTTAGCCTCTAGGCCACATCCTGCAGCAGCATGCACATACTCCCTGGTCTTCATTCCAGCATTTTAACCCTTGCCATCATTTGGCTGTAGTTGGATCCATGTTAAAAAAGCAGTAAACAGATTACTGCGCATGTTACATTTTTCCTGAGTCAAAGTGATGTGGTAATACCACAAAAACAAGGACAAATCTGCTGGACATGTGTTCGAGGTAAACTTATACTGCTGCTGCCCATGTTTAGCCTAGTCTGAGTGGGAAGGTTTGCACAGCCTCTGCCAGTACACCACCTGCCCTGTGTCCGAAGGTAGTGCGCAGCAGTGCTTTAAATGGGCAGGTACTGTCTGGTACTGAGTACGTGCACTTCTTTAATTTGAAAGATAGAGGGGCATATTAGCAAGACCCACATTAAAATTATCGCCGTTTTAGCGGCAGGAAACTGCCGCTAAAACGGCGATAATGGGCTTGCTAATATGCGTTATAGAATTCCAATAGAAGCCCAGGTTAGATGTGTAGGACATCTAACCTGGGCTTCTATTGGAATTCCATAATGCATATTAGCAAGCCCATTATCGCCGTTTTAGCGGCAGTTTCCTGCCGCTAAACGGCGATAATTTTAACGTGGGTCTTGCTAATATGCCCTAAAGTACCTACACTTCTCAGCACTGCTGCAATACATTTAATGGAGAGAGTACAGGCATTTTTCAGGTGCAAATAGGTATTCTGAATAGTGAGTGCCTGCAGTTCTATATTTCCATTTAAAACACTGGTGTGCAGTGCTATTTGTGGTGTATTACATTGCATGCGTATGAGAGGAGCTTACCCTGCGTTTTCCTGGCATGCACATTTATTTATTTAGTTATGCGATTTTATATAGCGCGTACTTTACCCAGCGGTGTCAGAGCACTTTATAATAAAGAAAAGTGCATAAGATCAGACATTACAGGTAACATGGTAGAGGTGACAAGACATATAACTACTGTAGTTACTCAGAGTGAAGGTTACATGTTTACAAAATCTAGATTCACTAGAAATTACACATTGCAAACTAAAGTTGGAGCGATTAGGGTTTCACAAGTACATATTTCACCGCTGAAGCGGAAGGAGGAACTAGTTCTCCAGTGAGGAACATGAAACAGTCAGAGAATTATTGGTAACAGTGTCTTTGGAAGAGAAGGGCATTAAGGTCCTTTTTGAAGATGCTGAAAGAGGTGGTAGTGCGGAGGTATGGAGGAAGTGAATTCCAAATTCTGGTCACACTACCGGAGAAAGATTGTGCCATAAGTCTTTCCCGTTTGAAAATCGGAGGTTCGAGCAGTAAGTTTCAGCATTACGTGAGGGTCCTGACCCACCTGAAATTTTGAGTTTGTTAGCTAGATAGCGAGGGGTGGAAGTATGAATGGCTTTATGGGTGATACAGGCAGTCTTAACTATTGACCTGGCTTCAATAGGAAGCCAGCGAAGAGTTAGAAGGATAGGCGTGATGTGGTCGTTTCTTTTGGCCTCATAGATGAAGCGCGCCGCTGAATGAAGGATGGATTTCAAAGGAGAAAGGTGAATCTTGGGGAGGCCCACAAGGAGTGAGTTGCAATAGTCAAGTCTGGAGAGTATTAACGATTGAACAATGTTTTTCAAGTCTTGTTCAGGAATGAAGCGTCGGATACCCCTGAGAAGGCAAAGTTGGTATTTTGCATGTAGCAGCGCTGTTTCTGTGCTGCAGCCTTGATTGAAGCCAGATTGAAATTATGTTGGGTGTGTGAGGGAAGCATGTGCTGTACCTGCTCTGTGTGTGAGGTATACCCGCAATGCTGCTGCTCATGTTGCACCTGCTATTGAGAAAGGACCTTGTTTCCCTGCTGCTCTTGTGGTTTCTATTCTGTGTGTGAACAAAAGACGAGGGATTGCTCTCTCTGTCAAGGCCTCAAAAAAGGCAGGGTTAATTCAGAGGCATGGCCTGCAAACGGGGCCTAGGCTGACAGGAGGCATAACCCGGAGGAAGGCCGGAGAGACAAGAAAAGGGCACTTGAAGCCATGGGGAACCAATGGATACTCACTTTCAGATCGGGCAATAGGTAAAAGTTCCAGATACGAGCGGTGGCGAAATACAAGAACGCGCTACAAAATAAAGACAACCCGGCGACAAAGAATGTATGAATAGGGCCGCTTAGGCTCAGCTCGCCTTGGGATGTCACACGGCCAGCCGCAGAAGATGTTGGGATTATCTCCTAAGGCAGGCTCGGCACTTGCAGGCCTGGCCGGTCATAGGCTGGTCATGGCAAGCAGTCAGTACAAGTTAATTCAGGTGGCTGAGAGGGAAGGATCTCCTCCTAACAGAGCCGATGCGTGGCCCCAGTTACCTAAAAAGGGTAAACCCAAACAAAGTCTCTGGGACCTGGGTGCAGAACAGTACGTAGGAACAATGGTCCCAGAAAACAATTTAACAACACGCAAAATACATTAATCAGAAGAAATTTCATAGAAAGCACGAAAAATATTTGTTGTACGCAGTGTTATTTAATCACACTGGGCATAAATCAATTTGTATCATCATTTAAACACTGTTACATATAAAGTGCCCCTAGGAAGGAAAGGTAAGAGGGGAAAAGTGAGGTGATTGTGGTTCAAGTGAGGGTAAGAAAGTGAATACAGGATCAAGTGTAAATCACAACAGTCCGTTATTTAGAAGACATATGGCTCATTTCTCGAGCCTATTGTTCACAATGTATTCAAAGAGTAAGTAGCCATGGTTTTAAACAATAACACAGTGCTGAATCTCTGTTGTTCAAGCTGGCTCACAAAATAGATGTCGACGTTTCGACCCCAAGAAAAATGTAGGCTGTTTTGTCCCTTACGCCGGGGTCTTCCTCAGGACAGGGGTGGGAGGAAAGGAAAGGGGAGTTACCTAGGGATAAAACATAAAACACCTTAGAACTAGGATAATCCCAAAGGGATCAAATGTAAAAATGGGCCTAGGCCCCAAAGGGTTGTTACCATGGAAAGCCTTTCACTGAAGGTTGGAAAAGAAGAAGGGCGCGTAGGCTCCTAAGGGACGAGAGCGAAGGCAGGCACCTGCAAAATTAAGGTGCAATATCAGGACAACTTCCTATAAGCGAATTAGGAAATGCGAGGACCAAAAATAAGGTCACTTGTAAGGAAATAAACGGTGGTTGGCCACGCCAGATTAATCAGCTGGGCCTGACATTGTATTGAAATCTAAAGACATAAATGAAAAGAGCGCTAGTAAGGACCTTGTTGATGCGTGGCCTCAAGCAGACCAGAGCTTGGAAAGGACCTAAGTCAACGGGGTCGAAGAGTAAACGTGTACAAAAGTGTAATTTGATGCCTTCTGATAATGATGATTGCCCGCTTGTGAGCGGTGTATTGATTTGTGTAATCAATAAATCTGTGGCTATGTAACTCCACAACTGGTCTACACAAATGTTGTTGTCTTAAAGTATTAGGGGTTCATGGCTGCATGAATTATTGGGATAGCTGACACAGTCATCCTTCTTCCTGCAGAAAGCTCTAACTGATGCTGCTGGTCTGTGTGTGAGGGAAGCGTTTGCTGCTGCATGTGCTTTGTGTTTGCAAGAGAAGCCTGCTGCACTCCTTGCTCTGGGCGTGCAAGATAATCTTGCCCTGCATCTAGCAGCCAGTGCTCTAATTGTTCCAACAAAGTTTCTGTTCCATATCGTTAACTGTGCTGTTCCTTTTTGCGTGTGAAGGAAAGATGCTATTTGTTGAGTGTGTGAGGGTAGCTCGCATACGCGGGGAGGTAGGTGATCTCAGTTTTCAGAGTAAATGCTGAGCTGGGGACTATTCGCATGACATACTGCATATGTATCCGGCTGCCTACATACCAACCACTCTCCATCTGGACCACTGGGTGTCTCCCCGAGCAGAGCATGTGCTCTCCTCAGCCACTCCCGGTTCACAGTAAGTGTTGCCTCGGGTCACCCTGAGGCCCCACGTTTGAAGCGGAAGCGCGCGCGTGATTAGAACGTGAAGCCATCTGTTGTGGTCCGGGGCCTTTCAAGATGGAATGAGGTCTCTGAGATCTGGGCCTGGCTTCAAAGCCTGCAAATGAGAAGCAGTAAGGGGGAGGGGGGGGGGGTGATGTTACAGCTAATTGCAAACAGTAATTCCTGAGCAATAATTACCACCGCAATCTTTTCCTCACGCTTCCATGCGTTCCATTTTTCAGGCACACGCGATAAGCTTGCACGTGACAGGCACGTGCGATGGCCCTTGCAGCACAGGTACTACTTCTCCATCCCTTGGACACACATGATGGGACACAGGCTCCTGCACTCTCAGGTTGGACCTGCATGCCCTTTGTACTTATATTAATCTGCACAAACTGGGACCCACAGAAAGACCTGTCCGCTTCTTGGTTGGTACAGGCGACGAGCTGCATGCTCTGTGCACAAATATGGAATCTGTATGCACAGGAAACACAGCATGAGCCGTATGCTCCTCAGGCCCGGTTCTAGAGGGTGGGCCAGGCCCACCCAAGAAAGAGCCTGGCCCACCCAAGGCCATTCAGAATTGGAAAAGCAGGTCCACATACCTCGGCCGACTTTCCTTCTTCCACACAACCCGAAAGTGTGTTGCAGCTTAGATGAGTGTGACTGAGCAAGCCACAGAGTCTGGGACGGACGAGGAAACACAGCATGTGGGGCACCTACACCAGTTTCTAGCCTCAGGGAGTTGCTACTTTTGAGCAGTACACTTAGCAAGTCTTGGGTGGGGGATATGGGCTTTAGTCACATCGGTCAGCTATAAAAGCTGCGGCTGCCTAGTGCCAGACTTCCTCTGTTAAAAACTATGCATTGACATACCAGGTTGAGATTGGGTTTTTAGTTCCATTGAAATTCCATCCACTTATGGCATGGGGAGGGTGCTGTGCACAACTCAAGAGTGATGGAACTTCATTAAAAAACACTAAGAACTGAAATAACTTTACATTTAAAGACAAATATGACAAGAAATGGGTAAATGCAATGGATTTTTGACAATGTTGCAGTAAAAAAAACGAATTTACATTATATCTTGGAGCAAAAGGAGAGGTGAAAGCATAAGAGAGATAAACTAAGGAGGGAAAGATAGAAGGAAATGAGAGACAGAGTGGGGAGTAGAGACAAACGGAGTGACGGAGAGGAAAGATGTAGAAAGAATTGAGGGATAGAAGAGAGAAAAAGAGGATAGAGAGGAGGGAAATAATTCTGGATAAACACATGGAGGGAGTGAGAGATTGAGAAAGGAGAGAGGGAAAAGGCCAAAGATTGAGTGGAGAGAAAGGTAGAACATGAGATTGATATAGAGAGGGGCAGTGCTTAATTTGTGAAAGAATGAGTGCCTTGCCAAAACTATGCTCAAAAGCCCTCAGCCAGTGCCATTAAAATACTTTGCACCTAGTGCTAAGGCTTGTAGTCCTAAAGCACTTCATGCCCCTCTATTCCACTACTAGACACTCCCTGCCCTTCCATCTCACTCTTGCATGATCCTGCTTTCTCCCTTTGTGGGTGTTTTTCCATCTTTCTCTTCCTGTCTTTCTGATCTCTGTGTTTTCCCTCTCCTGCACTCAGTAAAATATTTGAGGTGAAAAATAAGTGGTGGTCCCCAAAAATAAGTGCAGATGCCCCCCCCCTCCCCCCTCCTCACCCCGACACCAGCAACCACCAGTTCAAATTAAGCACTGTAGAGGGAAGGATAGGTAACAAAAGTGAAGAGATGGGTGATGGTAAACAAGGCCAGACTGGCAGTACCGGGCATCAGGCATTTCCATGGGAGGCTGGAAAGGTGGGGGCTGGTTTTGTTACTGGGGGCCCGTTTTGTAGCAGTGCAACAGTATTAAAAGCACCCGCTGCAGATTTCTTTGTATATCCTGCAGTTTTCAGGCAACAATATGTGTCAAGATAACTCTGGTGACTAATGTACCTACTGGAGAGAGTTTTGTTCAGTGGCAGTTTTGACTCATCTAAGGTAGCACAGAGCAGTAATATGTCTGCTGCATAGAAGTACCATGCAGATCACAGAACAGTATTTTATGTCCATAGCTCAATGGGTTACTGCTTTTTTCTCATAGATTCTTTTGTTACTGTGCAGTTTATAAATTATGATCGTAATCCAGCACAGTGAGCTATGAACTGCCATCAAAAAAAGCTGGTTGCAAACTCCATGGTACAGGTTAGAAAGTTATGTTTTTTCCCAGTATTTCATTATCCTAATGTTGCCAAAAAGGGTTTGTTTGGATAGAAATAAATTCTTATTAATAAATCCAACCCTAAACACTAGCACTGTGTTACGTTCTGAATCTTGAGTTAGTGCTTCTCCAGGCCAAGAACTCTTCAAACATGCATACCAGTATGGCTGACGTGAATCCTACACCTTTTAGTCCCCTTTGTCTTATGTAACATTTTCTATACACTGATTCACACACAAATTATTCATTGTTTCTGTAGGTGTGTGATGCACTATTATGTTTTTTTCCAAAAGCACCTTACTTGGCGTATTTCGGTGCCCTCAAGACGTGTTTTAAGGTTCATGGTGCACTCAAGCCATGTGTTTTAAGGTTCATAGTGTAGACCAGTTGTACCCTCAACTCCTGTTAATGTTTTTATATTAAATAAATGGGCAAGCAGAGCTATGGAGTGCACAGTATTGTGTTGTCTAGTCTTAGCATGTATGTATTGATGCTTGTTTAGTACAGGGCACTGAATAAATCCTCTTTTATCACTTGGTGCACGTTAAGTACCATTTACACATTTGCAAACCGAATACATGTTACAAAACAGACAGAAAACTCAATACTAGCAGCTCAAGCATGCTGTTGTTACTTCTTTCATTAAGGGAGAGAAGGGAATGCTGGAAGTGTCACTACTAGTGGGGAAAGGCTACACAAGGCTAAAATGGCAAAAAAAAAGATACAATAAGCATGCATGGTTTCAAAACAGATCGGAGAAAGACACAGGCCCAATGGGTTATGGAAGGAATCATTTGCCTCACACAAGAGTTAACAGCATGATCTAGTTTCCACATGGTTCAAATGAAAATGTTCCACCTAGTGCACTACACCAGGATTCATCTGTGGATATTTGGAAGAATTAATAATGAAATGTGGATGTGGGAGATCTAGGAGGAACATAATGGGCTTGGCTAAGTGAGGAGAGCAAGTCAAGCGGAGTGGGTAGTTATGTACAGTAGTGCTGCTAGCTAAATGCTTGGTAGTTACAAGAACTTAAAAACTACCCTATAATTGATCATTCGTAGCTCAGTGAGGAGAACAAGTCAGGTGGGGTGGGTAGTTATGTATCATAGTGCTGCTACCTAAAAACTACCCTGTATTAAGATTTTGAAGATGAAACTGCTCACAACGGTATATGTGGTTTAATGTGCCATTTTGCCTGCATTATATTCATATTTGGTTATTACTGTAATAGCTACATTTGACAGACTCCACATTTTCCTTTTGTAATGTTGTCACAGCAAGTTAGCAATTGTATGAATGAACATAAAAAGGAAATCCCTGATCAAGGTTCACCTAACTTCGTTTTTGTAACCAAATGTATATACCAGGGTGTAGGAAGCTGACTCTGTATATACTATACCAAAGGTCCCAGAGGTATAGCAGAGGCTAAATTAGATAAGCACTAGCTCTATTTGGGGTTGTGTGGTCGAGCAGTTAGGCTTATCAGGAGGGTGTGTTAAGCATTTATTGTATTCACTCAATAAAGACTGAAGGCACACACTCAGAGACTGAATCCAGACCAACTAGGTAAGTATAAAAAGGTATACTTATGTTTTATTTCTAGATCCAAGCAGGACTTGGCACAGGTTAGTAGAATATATTTTCAAATGCAATACCTTACAAGGAAATGCAATTGTGAATGGAATTGGCTTCGTTACAGGTTTGTATTAGCTTTACAAAAAAGTTTAGAATACATATTTGTTTATTTATTTATTTATTTGCAGAGTTTTATATAGCGCTGGCTAGACCCGGAGGTATCAGAGCGCTTTACATGAGGATTAGCGAGTTACAAAATTACGTCAGTTACAGGAGCCTAGTATAAACATAGGGGGAAAAAAACAGTGTTACACAGTAACATGAGTTACTAGAGCATAGCTTAACATATACACACATCCTATGGGGTATAGAAGGAAGAGGGGAAAAGTAAAATGGGGTTGGAATGAAGATCGGGTCAAGGAAGACCGGCAAGGGGGCAAGTACTTCAGGGGAACCAAGAAGACAAAGTGAAAGTCAAACAAACCGGCTGGGGACCAGCAATCAGCAATTTGTCGGAAGGCGGGGGAGGAAGGAGACACGGCGGAGAGACGAAGGAAAGTCTGCCCAATGTCCGGCTGGGTAGGTGACGGCCAAGGGGGTGAGCCACAGCCAATCTCCTCTATAGCTACCTAGGTAGCTCCACCGTGCATCGGCGATATTGCTGGGTCTCCGCGGTCGGTAGAATATTCACGGATTCCTGGGAAGTTGCTGAGGCTGGTTACGAATTCAATTGCGGGAATTGGAGAATCGAAGGACCGCAGTCCATAGAACCCCAGGTGTGTATAAAGGTTCAAGGAGGGGGTCAATTCCAGGGGATTAGAGCCAAAAAGGCAATCCCTAGCCAGGGAGCTCCCGACCGGAGCGCCTCACCTGTCGGCCATCTTGCTGATTAGTTAGTATGGCAGCCGATTCACAAGCCCATGGATGCCCATGGTTGGAGTGATCTTCTACACAGAGGCCGCTATTATTGCTGCCTGGTCTCTTTGGCCTTCGTCCGAGCACCAACTCTTGATCTCCTTCCTGTCCTGGTGGGTGAACCGGATGGGGGTGGGAGGTGGGGGATCTGCGCGAGATCTGATCGGTGTCCACTCCAGGTGCTGTCGCACTCGTGACCTCTGCACGGCGTGGGCATCGCTCTCCGCTACTCAGCTCTCCTGCTGACCTTAAACTGGAGTCTCCCCCCTCGAGGTACAGCCTCATCGCCCTGCTGGGCTTGATTAATTCTGCCCGGACGCCATCTTAGGGTCAGGCAGGCTTGGGCGCATCCTGCAGCCTTTTCTACTGTGGTAGCCGGTTTCCAAAGGGTTTCAACCACCCCCTGCCCCGCTGGTGCAACTCTCGGTGGTAACTCTCTCCTTGTCGGTGTGAGTGGTGGTATTAGATGCCGAGTCGGTGTGTTCACGTTAACGCTGGGCCGCCATCTTAAGGTCAGGCACACCATGCTGTCTGCAGGCATGCGGACTGCGACTCGCTTGTAAAGCTTATAAAGCATATATGCGTTCCTTACTTGAATTAAATGATCGCTCCACCTCGTCACAACAGTGCGATCGGTGTAGCTGCAGGATCGCTAGGCGCTGGTGTGTGCCAATCTGAAATGCGGTGTAGATCCGCTCTCCGGGCTTTCAGGGCTCTCAGTACTCCGAGGCCGGCATGGGCGACGATGAGCCGGTTTCCAGCGTTCTCCTCACTCGTCCAGGCGTCTCCGCATTCCCGAGCTGACAGGACGTCCGACTCAGGTGAGTCTGGTGATTTGGTGCTCCGAGTTCGGTAAAATAAAGATAAAGCGCGAACCTCCGAGACGGAGCTGCAGGCTTACGTAACCATCTTCCTGCGCTCCAAGCCACGCCATCAAATTACTTTTGATTACTGCTGCGTTCCTTTTGGATTACATCGACTATTCGGGGTGATATGCCTAGATATCACACCATGGATCTTACAATACAGAGGTAAGTAAGACACTCTTTGATTCAAAGAAAGTTACTTTGGTTTTCATACAAAAAGTCAAGTCAACACCTAGAATATTTTTGGAACAAAAAGCATAGCATTGGTTCCTATGGGAGAAAAGAAGGTTATCGGTTTGCAGGTAAGTAAACGACCTGCAAGAATAGTTTTTGGGGATTAGAACCAAGGTTCCCCAAGGTTCAGTTAGGCACTCAAATCGCATCACCATCGGCACTAGGGTGGCCGGGTGCAGAGTGTAGAGGTCCAATGTTAGCCAATGGGGCTAAGGTGGCTAAGGGGGCATTCAGTAAATGGCTGCTTATGAGCAGGCCACTTGGGTGTGAGAGCAAAGCTCCTGGGTTTAGGATCAGCACTGCAGGGGCCAACAATCAGCTTAGGAGCTGCACCACCAGTGGCACAGGGGCGTCCGGATGCAGAGTGCCAAGAAGATGTCGGGATCCCTATGGTTTGCAATGGAGATCTCTGGTTCGAAGAAAAGGCTGCAGGCTCGGGCAAAAAGGTTTCTTGAAGGCGACCACCTTCAGGAGAGATAAGTTGGGTTCTTGAGGGAGGCCAGGACACTGTCGGTTGGCCCACCCAAGGCCGTGGGGTGTTGGGTGCAGGGGTGTCTTTAGGCGTCGGATCTTCTTACCAGCTCTGGTCACGGTCGGAGGGATCCTTCAGGTTGAGGCTGCAGGTGTCGGTCTGGAGCTTGAGGTAGGTCAGTGATCACCAGATCCCAGGTCAGGATTGCTGGGGAGACCTCCTCGTGGTGTTGGGCCACTCGAACTCGGGCCCTGGGCGTCAGGTGCAGAGTGGTGCAGAACCGCTGAGCCGTCTGGATCCGGGTTCTGTGTTGGAGTCTTTATTGAGCAAATTCGGTGATCACGGAAAACAGAGTCTTTCAGATGAATGCAGGGCAGGTCCTCCGGGTTCTGGATGGCTGCTGGACACACCGGGTTTCGCTGTGAGCAGGTCGGAGTTGGGACAAGTCGGTAGGGCTGGGGCCAAAGCAGTTGCTCTCCAATTCTCCCTGGGTCAGCAGGACTCTTTGGTCCTTCTTCTTTCTTCCTCGAATCTGAGGAGGCAAGGTTCAGGGTTGCCCCTAAATACTACATTTAGGGGAGTTACAGGGGTGTGCAGGTCGGTACCAACAGGCCCCTTCCTTGGGGTGAGTACACCCCCTATTATGCCACCCTCCAGTGGGAGGGGGGCATGAGCCTCTCTCTAATTGGCTCTGTCCCCTCATCTTCAAGATGGAGGGGACTGAGATGTCTGCTTCACCTCGCCTCCCCCACCCGAGGAGTGGAGTTGGCAAAGGTGGGAACACCTCTCTTCCTCAATTGATTTTTCCGCTTTTTCTCCTGCCCAAAGTGGGGGCCAGAACTGGTGGGATCCAGTTACTGGGGGCAGCAAAATGCAGGGTCATCTCACAAAGGCGGCAGGCCTATGAAGCTTCCCCTTCGTGGACCCAGCCCATCCTCTGGGAGGAGGCATGACCCCTCTACCCAGGATTGGCTTTGTTTCTGGGCCCAGAGAGCAGAGGCCCTCTACCCAGTGGTCCAGAAACCTGTTTGGTGGTGGCAAATGGCTGGTAGACATTCAGGAACCACACCAGGGCTGGTGGTTTTTCAGGGGGCATCTTAAACATGCCCCATGGGAGCATTTTACATTAAATCCCACACTGGCATCAGTGTGGGTTTAATGTGCTGAGAGGTTTGCTACCAAACTTCCTAGGTTTCAGTACAGCCATTATGGAGCTGTGGAGTTCGTGAGGACCAACTCCCAGACCATATACTCTTTTATGGCTGTACTTACAATGTCTAAGAATGGACTTAGACACTGTAGGGGTGCAGTGCTCCTGCAACTGCACCCTCACCTGTGGTCTAGTGCACCCTGCTAGAGGGGAGACTTACCTAGGCTACAGGCAGTCAGGGATGTGTCAAGTATTGTAGTGTAGGGATGTGTGCCATGTCGACTCTTCACTTTTCTTTGTCTGCACCAAAAAGCACAGCATTCAAATGTTTAGCTCAAAAATTATTTTGCTATTTATATGGCATACAAAATAGGTAACTAATTGTGTAATATAGTCCAATACTCCCATCGAGATGTTCTGGTGACATCATAACTCATGAAGCCAAAGGCCGAGTGGTTTGTAAATTCCATTTGAACCCAGAGATTGCAATAGAGGACCATATCATAAGTGAACTTTTAAGTCTTTTTTATATTGCATGTTGATTTTTGGGTACTTAGCTTGAACAAGCTGTTTATTTCAAAGTCCAGCTAACAGTTGACGCTGAGGGAATTAGAATATTTAGGTTTTGTTTGCATTTCTTTAATATATTGTTAATATAACCATCAGCAATGGTGATGGTCAATGGATAACTGAAACAACAGAGTTTAAAAACTGAGTTATGGTTCTGACTCAAAAGCAGACAACCAGTCAAATTTGCCACTTATGGTTACCAATGCACACAGTGCATGACATAACTTGCGCCACTCACTATGTTGCTGCTCTTTCCTTTGTTTCTGTTCCGTTGGGAAACTGGTGTTTTGAGCACAAAGGCCAGTGTGAATTATGGCCAGGGTTGTGTGCGTTGGTTACCAAAACTGGTGAGCTTAAGTGATTTTCCGTGTTTGTCGAGACCATAAGTCAGTTTTTAACTGTGGTTTTTAGTGAATATATGTGTTGAAAGGGAGGCTAAATAAAGGTTAAACGTGCATTATGGTATTAGGTAGGGGTGTGTGAAGTAGTTACAGGGCTTACTGCACCACATTTTTAAACAGTTGTGTAGCAAGACCTGCGGCCGCCCGTGGTGGTCCCTGTTTTTGATGCCCTGGCCACAGGTAAAAGAAGGGGAAGGGAGGGGCTATCGATCCCTGCTATGGTGCCCCGCGACGGCTGCAAGTAAGAGCCCCCCTGCTACTCCACTGTTGCAAAGCTGCCAAAGGCTTTTGTTTTTTTGTTTGTTTTTTTAACAAAAAGCTGCAAAAGGAACGTGTGGCAGCAGGAACGTTTCTGCTGCTGCACTTGACCAGGAGCATGCTGTAGTCCATCTACATGGAACTTCACTCCCTTTCCACTAAACCACAAACTCGGCGGGGAAAACAAAATATGAACCTCGTTGGCTGGTGATTATGGTGTTAAAATGTCAAAATTTGACAGGAGTCAGTACTTCAAATATCAGATCTCTGCAATACTTTGTTGCTTTTTATCCACTGCCCATTCATCTTCATGGCCCACCCATCTTTGTTCATGGCCCTCCCAGCGCAAGAATCCTAGAGCCGGGCCTTGTCCTGGGTACAAGTGATTGTTTGTAAGAGACAAAACTTCACTGGTCTCTCAAAATTGATGCTCACATATTGTGCCCGCCTCTGCAATCTTTAGGGCTGAGAAAGTGACTTTAGAAGACAAAGAACACATTGGTCACAGAAGAAGATCCGCAAGGGTAAGCTAATGCACAGAGAGTTGTTGCAACCAATACCTGAAGCTTCTTCAGACATTGTTCTTGTAAATAAATGTGCACCAGGAAGCAAAGGGTAAGGTTTAAATATTTTTATGCCGTCCAGGAGGGACATTGGGATCATCCCAAAACTGTGCAAGTTTTGAACGTTCTTGTGGGAAAACTAGAAGAGGTCAGAAAAATGGAGTGATATTGTCTGTTACCCCCATGAGAGTGTTAGTCATGCAGTGACATTGAAGACAAGTCCTTAGTAAAGAAGCAGGATTCCGGTAGGGTGCCATTCGTGCACAGACTCCAAGAGTAAGACCCAGAAAGTATCCTGTCAATCCATCAATATGGATTTGTAAAGCGCGGCTAATCACCCAACTGAGTATCCAGGGGCTTGCAGGTCCCGGAGGCTCATTCAAACAGCCAGGTCTTGATAGGAAAGCAAGGAGAAAGCAGTGAAAGCGAGAGAAAAGGAGAAGGCACTCAAAAACTCTTCTATCCCTCCACTATCCTTTTCAATCAAAATAACAGACTAACATGTCCACTTCTCAAATTTCATATTTCACTATACTAATTCACCACTAATCTTTTATGGGTTCTAGAGTAGCGTGCTACTCGCCAAAAAAAGATCTTCAACACCTCATTAGGGGTAGCAAGCACTATATAACTGTGAACCTTTTTCCCTCTTTTACCCTTTTGCTATCCTTCTCAATCCAAATAACTGACTAATATCCACCACTCAAATTACTTTCCTATTTTCACTATACTAAATCACCAGTAATCCTTTCTGGGTTCCTTAGTAGCGTGCTACTCGCCAAAAAAGCGCTTCAACACCCCATCAAGGGTAGCAAGCGCTATATAAACGTAAACCTTTTTCCCTCTTCTATCCCTCCGCTATCCTTCTCAATCCATATAACTGACTAATATATCCACCACTCAAATTACTTTCATATTTCACTATACTAATTCACCACTAATCCTTAATGGGTTCCAGAGCAGCGTGCTACTCGCCGAAAAAAGCTCTTCAACACCTCAATAGGGGTAGCAAGCACTATATAAATGTAAACCTTTTTCCCTCTTCTATCCCTCCACTATCCTTCTCAATCCAAATAACTGACTAATATCCACCACTCAAATTACTTTCATATTTCACTATACTAATTCACCACTAATCCTTTATGGGTTCCGAAGTAGCGTCCTACTCACCCAAAAAGCGCTTCAACACCCCATCAAGTGTAGCAAGCGCTATATAAATGCAAACCTTTTTCCCTCTTCTATCCCTCCGCTATCCTTCTCAATCCAAATAACTGACTAACATATCCACCACTCAAATTACTTTCATATTTCACAATACTAATTCACCAATAATCCTTTATGGGTTCCGGAGTAGCCTGCTATTCGCCGAAAAAGCGCTTCAACACCCCATCAGGGGTAACAAGAACTATATATATATATGCAAACCTTTGTCCCTCTTCTATCCCTCTGCTACCCTTCTCAATCCAAATAACTGACTAACATATCCAACACTCAAAATACTTTCATATTTCACTATACTAATTCAACACTAAACCTTTAATGGGCTCCAGAGTAGCGTGCAACTCGCCAATAAAAGCGCTTCAACACCCCATCAGGGGAAACAAGCGCTATATAAATGCAAACCTTTTTCCCTTTTCCATCCCTCCGCTATCCTTCTCAATCCAAATAACTGATTAATATCCACCACTCAAATTACTTTCATATTTCACTATACTAATTCACCACTAATCCTTATGGGTTCCAGAGTAGCGTGCTACTCGCCAAGAAAGTGCTTCAACACCCCATTTGGGGTAACAAGCGCTATATAAATGCAAACCTTTTTTCCCTCTTCTATCCCTCCGCTATCCTTCTCAATCCAAATAACTGACTAATATCCACCACTCAAATTACTTTCCTATCTTCACTATACTAAATCACCACTAATCCTTTATGGGTTCCGGAGTAGCCTGCTATTCGCCGAAATTTGTCCCTCTTCTATCCCTCCGCTATCCTTCTCAATCCAAATAACTGACTAACATATCAACCACTCAATTTACTTTCATATTTCACTATACTAATTCACCACTAATCCTTAATGGGTTCCAGAGTAGCGTGCTACTCGCCGAAAAAGCTCTTCAACACCTCATTAGGGGTAGCGAGCACTATATAAATGTAAACCTTTTTCCCTCTTCTATCCCTATACTATCCTTCTCAATCCAAATAACTGACTAATATCCACCACTCACATTACTTTCATATTTCACTATACTAATTCACCACTAATCCTTTATGGGTTCCGAAGTAGCATGCTACTCACCAAAAAAGTGTTTCAACACTCCATCAAGGGTAGCAAGCGCTATATAAATGTAAACCTTTTTCCCTCTTCTATCCCTCCGCTATCCTTCTCAATCCAAATAACTGACTAACAAATCCACCACTCAAATTACTTTCATATTTCACAATACTAATTCACCACTAATCCTTTATGGGTTCCAGAGTAGCGTGCTACTCGCCGAAAAAAGCTCTTCAACACCTCATTAGGGGTAGCACGCACTATATAAATGTAAACCTTTTTCCCTCTTCTATCCCTCCACTATCCTTCTCAATCCAAATAACTGATTAATATCCACCACTCAAATTACTTTCATATTTCACTATACTAATTCACCACTAATCCTTATGGGTTCCAGAGTAGTGTGCTACTCGCCAAGAAAGTGCTTCAACACCCCATTTGGGGTAACAAGCGCTATATAAATGCAAACCTTTTTTCCCTCTTCTATCCCTCCGCTATCCTTCTCAATCCAAATAACTGACTAATATCCACCACTCAAATTACTTTCATATTTCACTATACTAATTCACCACTATCCTTATGGGTTCCGGAGTAGCGTGCTACTCGCCAAGAAAGTGCTTCAACACCCCATTTGGGGTAACAAGCGCTATATAAATGCAAACCTTTTTTCCCTCTTCTATGCCTCCGCTATCATTTTCAATCCAAATAACTGACTAATATCCACCACTCAAATTACTTTCATATTTCACTATACTAATTCACCACTAATCCTTAATGGGTTCCGGAGTAGCGTGCTACTCGTCGAAAAAGCGCTTCGACGCCTCGTCAGGGGTAGTAAGCGCTATATAAATGCAATTACAATACAATACAATACAATATACGTGGCATTTGTATAGCACAAACCTAGTCAAATGGTATTGGAGTGATGTACGGGGCGAAAGGCAAGGATACAGGCAATAAGTGATTAGAGCAGTAGCTGGCTTTTGGGCTGTTGTTGCATAATGAGGCACTGTTCTTTAAAGAGTCACTTCTTCAACTGTTTCCTGAATTGGAGAATGATTCGGATGGTCCTGATGGGTCCAAGGATGTTGTTCCAGATCTTGGTGTACATTTTTTACACTTCTTTGTTTGTAGTCTAATGGTATCAGCGCTGTGGGTGTGCCAACAGGCAACAGAGATGGTGAGTTTGTCAGACAGATAGGTGATGGTGCAGGTCGTGAGAGTTTTGTAAATGATCTAGCTGATTTTGAAGATGGTATGGGTTACCAACAGGAGTAAGCAGAGTTCCATCGGGATAGTGGTGATGTAATCATATTTCTTCAGGTCCTGCTGCAGCATCTACGATGTCCTTAAGGCAGAATGTCATCCATTGCTAGCAGGACACATGGATTAAGTATGTACAGCTATAGAAAACAAACCCCGTCTTCCTGTGCAATTTATTCCTGGCTATGCCTCATTGTTAGAAATGGGATCTCTAGTTGGCAAGGGCTTGCACCTTTGTCCAAGTAGGGACCCTCCTTCCTAGTCAGGGTAAGGGTGTTACACTCGTGAAGTAACCCCTGCTCACCCTCGTGGTAGCTTGGCACGAGCAGTCAGGCTTAATTCAGAGGCAGTGTGTAAAGCATTTGCACATAACCAACAGTAATACAGTGTAAGCACTACAAACGGACACCACACCAGTTTAGAAAAATAACCAATATTTTATATACTCAAGACAAGACCAATTACGACAAAAATCCACAATACTGTACTTTAAAAATGAATGCTTGATACGGTAACTTCTTCTTTGCAGGAATAGCACAAAAGCAAAGTTCGTACGAGTCGGTAGCTCCGTCCGAGCCTACCGTGATGCTGAAAACCACAGAGTCTAACAGTTCCAGCCGACCGCATCGATACGGGCCAGCAGAGTCATGAACAGACTCGGTTACAGTACCTTTCTCGTTGTGGCTGGTACGGAGTGTACGAGCCGGTCGGCGTTCGTCGCGGTTGCGGTGCAAGACGGAGCGATGCAAGGTGCGGTGTCCCTCGATGCGGTGCAGGCAGCGGCTCGATGAGCGTCGTGCAGACGGAGTCGGTGAGTCCAAGGCGTGCGATGCAGGGCGAGACGATGCTCGATGCGGTGCTGACAGGTTGCGATGCAGGCGACCTAGCCGGAGTGCGGGAGCTGGCGTCGGACAGCGGTGCGAGTCGGAGCGGTGCGTCGCAGACGTGCGAGCGGTGCCCCAACTGCGGTGCGGTCACGACTCTTGAGCCAGTTGCAGCGACCGCGTCGGTCGGGTCCGGCTGGTTCAGTGAAGCGATGCGATGCGAACTGCGGTGCCCACAGGTCACGGTGCAAGCAGCGGCTCGATGTTGGCGGCGCCGGACGGCGCCCACGGTAAGACCAGGGTTGCGATGCGAAGCGGGGCGATGCGGTCTGCGGTGCAAACAGGTCACCGGCCAGGGATGGATTCGGTTGACGGAGTCGGTTGCAGTTCCCTTCCTCTGTGGCAACGGAAACAGCGTTCCAGAAGCGGTACCCAGAGGCTTGTGAAGTCTTTGTAGTCCCTGAGACTTCTTAACAGGAGGCCAGCTCGGTTTCAGGCCCTTGGAGATACTCAGCACAAGTTTGTAGAAAGTTCAGTCCAGTCCTTTCACTGCCCAAGGCAGAAGCAGCAGCTGCAGGCCAACCCAACAAAGCAACAACACAGCAAAGGGGCAGTACTCCTCCTGGCAGCTCTTCCAGCTCTTCGTCTTGGCAGGTTCCTTGATTCCAGCGAGATCTAAATTCATGGGGTCAGGGCCCCAATATTTATATCCCAAATTCCTTTGTTCTCTGAAGGCAGAGAGGCCTTTGCCTAGTCCAAACCAGTTCTGGAGCACTTTGTTGACAAGTCTCCGTCCCTTCTTTCAGTGAGCAGGCCAGGGACATCAGACGCACCACAGGAGGTGGAGCCAGCATTGTGGAGGGAAGGCACTGTCCTATTCAGGGCCCAGGTGCGACCCCTCCCACCCATCTACAGGTCGATCTGGCTATTCAGCCCTGCGCTGACTCACCCTGTCTCCTGGCATCCCCCAGCCCCTGTCACTCACATTCCAGACAAGGAATACACAACCTCGCGGAGGCAGGCTTGGATGGTTAGACAAGAAAATACCCACTTTCTAAAAGTGGTATTTTCAAACACAGAATGTTAAAACCAACTTCACTAAAAGATGCATTTTATCATTCTGAGTCCAGGCATACTAAACTCGAATTTCTACCATGTTCCCGGGGTCAGTTAGGATTATAAGCTGTAATAATCAAAACTGCCCGTTCTGGCCTAGGGGAACAGGTAGCCTTGCGATAGTGAAAAACGAACTAGGCTGTAATTCACTATCAGGACATGCCGCACACACCCGGGCATGTCCTACCTTTCGCATACACCGCACCCTGCCCACAGGGGTACCTTGGGCCTACCTTAGGGGTGACTAACATGTAGCAAAGGGAAGGTTTAGGGACTTGCAAGTGTGTGCACTTGCCAAGTCGACATGGCAGCCCCAGGCTGCGCACAGGCTCTGCGATGGCAGGCCCGAGTTACATTTTACGGGCTGTTTGCGTGGGTGGCACAATCCAGTGCTGCAGCCCACCAACAGCATTTGGTCTATAGGCCCTGGCACTCGCAGTGCACTTTACAAGGGACTGACAGATAAACCAAATAGGCCAATCATGGAAACACCAATCCATAACGCATTTTATACAGGAGCACTTGCACTTTCCCACTGGACCGCAGTGAGGAAAGTGCGCAGAATCATTACACCAGCAAAAACAGAGTCAAAACCGGGAGGTCAGAAAGCAAAAAGTCAGGGGAAACACGCCAAAAGATGCCAAGTCTAACACATGTCCCCTCCAGCTGAAAGTAGGGAGAACTACCCAACCCCATTGGAGTTCTCTTCACTAAGGCGGAAGAACCTGGACAGACCATCTGCGTTGGCGTGTTCTGTACCAGGACGGTGTTCCACCGTAAAGTCCATTCCCTGTAGGGAGATGGACCACCTCAGCAGTTTTGGATTCTCACCCTCATTTGCATCAACCATCTGAGGGGCCTGTGGTCTGTCTGAACCCGGAAGTGAGTCCCAAACAGGTATGGTCTCAACTTCTTCAGTGCCCAGACCACAGCAAAAGCTTCCCTTTCTATGGCACTCCACCTCTGTTCCCTGGGAAGTAGTCTCCTGCTAAGGAAGACTACAGGCTGATCCAGGCCCTCTTCGTTCAGTTGTGAGAGCACCGCTCCCACACCATGCTCTGAAGCGTCAGTCTGCACGACAAATTCTTTGGAGAAGTCAGGTGCCTTGAGCACGGGCGCCGTGCACATGGCTGCCTTCAGGGCATCAAAAGCTTTCTGGCAGGACTCAGTCCAGATCACTTTCCTGGGCTGCCTCTTAGAGGTCAGCTCTGTTAAGGGAGCAACGATGGTGCCATAGCCCTTAACAAATCTCCTATAATAACCGGTGAGACCTAAGAAGGCTCTCACCTCTGTCTGGGTCTTGGGGGTTCCAAAGCCAGAATGGTGTCAATCTTGGGTTGTAGGGGCGCCACCTGGCCGCTTCCTACCTGGTGTCCCAAGTACACCACAGAACCCTGCCCGATCTGGCACTTACTGGCCTTGATCGTGAGGCCTGCACCTTGCAGAGCCCTCAACACTTTCTCAAGGTGCTGTAAATGTTCTTCCCAGCTGGAACTGAACACAGCAATGTCATCCAGGTAGGCGGCACTGAAATCCTCCAGCCCGGCCAACACCTGATTGACCAACCTCTGAAAGGTGGCAGGGGCATTCTTCAACCCAAAGGGCATCACCCGGAATTGGTAATGACCTTCTGGGGTTGAGAATGCTGATCTCTCCTTGGCCCCATCGGTTAAGGCAATCTGCCAGTACCCAGACGTCAAATCAAACGTGCTGAGGAACCGGGCAGCTCCCAACCGATCAATGAGCTCATCAGCTCTGGGGATGGGGTGCACGTCAGTCCTGGTGACGGCATTGAGCCCACGGTAGTCCACACAAAACCGGAGTTCTGGAGTGGCACCGGGCGCCGCAGCCTTTGGGACCAAGACCACTGGGCTGGCCCAAGGACTGTGGGAGGGCTCAATCACCCCTAACGCCAACATCTTAGAGACCTCCTCCTTGATGCTGGCTCTGACCCGGTCAGTCAACCTGTAAATCTTGTGCTTCACAGGATGGCTGTCACCGGTGTCCACGTCATGGGTACACCAGTGAGTAACACCGGGGTCAGAGAGAACAGTGGGGCGAACTGTCCCAACAACTGGCGACAGTCCCCCTGCTGCTCCTGAGTCAGAGTAGGGGAGAGGATCACACCCTCTACTGACCCATCATGCTCCTTGGTAGACAGGAGGTCAGGGAGAGGCTCGCTCTCCTCTTCCACCCCATCATCTGTCGCCAAGAGCATACTCACTTCGGACCTCTCGAAGTGGGGCTTGAGGCGGTTCACGTGAAGGACCCTCAAAGGGTTCCTTGGAGCCTGCAAATCCACCAGGTAGGTGATGTCACTTTTGCGCTCCTTTACCTCATATGGCCCAGTCCACTTGTCCTGCAAGGCACAAGGTGCCACTGGGGCCATGACCCACACTTTTTGCCCAGGTTGAAATTCGACCAGAGTGGCATTCTGGTCATACCATCTCTTCATTTCTTCCTGGCTGGCTTCTAGGTTCGCCTGAGCGAGTTTCCTGAAGCGGGCAGTTTGGTTTCTAAAGGCCAGCATGTAGCTAAATACATCCTGGGGAGTTTTCCTGGGAGCCGCCTCCCAGCCTTCCTTTACCAAACTCAGAGGTCCTCTGACAGGGTGGCCATACAGGAGCTCAAAGGGGCTGTACCCAAGAGACTTCTGAGGCACCTCCCTGTATGCAAAGAGTAGGCATGGCAAGAGGACGTCCCACTTACGCCTCATGGGTTCTGTTAGACCCTTGATCATGCCTTTCAAGGTCTGGTTGAATCTCTCCACCAGACCGTTTCCTTGTGGGTGGTAAGGAGTGGTGAACTTGTAGGTCACACCACACTCCTTCCACAGGGATGTCATATACTTCGATATGAAATTGGTCCCCCTATCAGAAACCACCTCTCTGGGGAATCCCACACGGGAAAAGATCCCCATTAACACCCGGCCCACCACTGGCGCCGTCGTTGTCCTGAGAGGGATTGCCTCCGGGTACCGGGTGGCATGGTCCACCAAGACCAGGATGTACCTGTTGCCCATGGCTGTCTTGGGATCCAGTGGCCCCACAATATCCATCCCTACCCTTTCAAAGGGTGTTCCAACAACAGGAAAAGGTTTGAGAGGAGCTTTGACCTTCCTCCCACTCTTACCACTTGCCTGGCAAGTTTGGCAAGACCTGCTGTGTGCATCTGACTGCCTTCGCATTTGGGGCCAAAAGAAGTGGGTGACAAGCCTGTCAAAGGTCTTGTCCTGCCCCAAATGTCCTGCCAAAGGCACGTCATGAGCCAGACCCAGTAGGAAGGTCCTGAAGCGCTGGGGTACCACCAGCACACGGGCTGACCCAGGCTCAGCAACCTTAGGCTCACTGTATAGGAGACCACTCTCCCAGTAGATCAGATGTGACCCGGACTGATTACCAGCTGCCTGGTCTGCAGCCTGCCGCCGCAGACCCTCCAGAGTAGGGCACTCGTTCTGCTCCCTGCAGAACTCCTCCCTGGTGGGACCCCCTTCTTGCTGCCAATGGGTCAGCTCAGGGATGTCTCCCAGTTCGGCTACCTGCTCCCCTGTAGGCACCGGGGCGTCCCCTCGAGGTCCGCCTCCTCCCGGTCCGTGGGAACTTCGGGGCCGGTTTCCCGCGCCCCTGCCCTTTCTCTTGGCAGGGACTTGGGCCACTGTTTCAGGCTCCAAGTCCTCTTGATCACCCTTTCTGGCTCCCATTGACCGAGTAGACACGCATGCCCACTCTGGCAACCCAAGCATCTCCAAGTGAGACCTGAGCTCAACCTCCTTCCATGAGGACTGCTCCAGGTCGTTTCCTAGCAGACAATCTACAGGCATGGTAGGGCTCACAACCACCCTCAAGGGACCTGAGACCCCCCCCATTCAAAGGGAACCTGCGCCACCATACATTGGCGCTCTGAGTTGTCGACAGCAACTACTTGGTGGAATGCTCCTGGGACTACTTGCTTCTCAGACACCAGGTGACACCGGACTGAGGTCACACTGGCTCCAGTATCTCTGAGAGCCTCTACCCTGTTCCCATTGATGGTCACCCAGGTGCTATATTTCTTTGTGTTAGGGGGCACCTGGTTTCCTGGGACCATCTCACTGTCCCCGAGTGAGACAAGGGTCATTTCTGCGGGATCCCCACCCTCCTGTGGGCACCCCTCCTCCCCAAGCGCTACACTAGCCAACACTTTGGACTGTCCACCGGTGGGTGGCTGTGTCCCCTTCGGGCACTTGGGGTCCCCCTTAAAGTGACCTACCTGGTCGCATGCATAACACTTGCGGGGGCCGGTCTCAACAGGCTTCCCTGTAGAGACCCCTTTCTTCTTATCACCGGGGGCTGGGAACCTTTACCCTGGGTACTAGTTTGGGGCCCTTTAGAGAACTCCTGTGCTTTACCCTTGTCCCCCCACCTTTCTGCTGGGTACCCTGCCCACCTTTGGCTGAGTCTCCCCCAAACGCTTTCTTGTGGACCCTGGTACTCACCCAGCGGTCCGCTTCCATAGCAAGCTTCCTGGGGTCAGTTAGCTTACTATCCACTAGGTGCTGGCGCAGATCTGCAAAACATAGACTAGACAAGTGCTCCCATGCAATCAAGTTGTAGAGCCCCTGAAAATCTGTTACACTACTGCCCTTCACCCAACCATCCAGAGACCTGCAGAACACATCCACACATTCCAACCAAGTGTTGGCATCAGACTTCTTACTGGACCTGAACTGATCCCTGTACTTTTCAGGAGTAAGACCATACTTCGTGAGAAGGGCATCCTTCATGTCAGCATAGGTGAGGTGATACCCCTTACCCAAAGCTATCAGAGCATCCCTTGCTTCTTCAGGGAAAAGTGGCCACAATCCTGCTCCCCAATTCTCCTCAGGGACCCCATTCATGTGTATGGCTGCCTCATAACCCTGAAACCACCTTTGTATGTCATCCCCCTTCTTGAACTCCTTGCCTACGTTCTTGGGAATGTGCACAATCCTGTCTGCCTTTCTGGACGAATTGCTGCCACCATCTGAGCCTGACTTACTCCTAAGTTCTAGCTCCTTCAGTTCTCTCTCATGCTCTAAGAGCATCTTCCTCTCCTCTATGGCCAATCTCTTCTCCTCCCGCTCACTCTCCAGCCTGAGCTTCTGCAGCTCAAACTGCCTTGCCTCCCGCCTGTCCTCCAGCTCCTCTGGGGACAGACTGCTGCTGCCTGACCTGGCGGGTTCCCCCTACCCAAAAGCACATCCACCCTGGAAATAGGCTCCTCCGCCTCCTCACTGAGATTACCAGGCTGCCCATTGGCATGTCTGGCTGCTACCCAGGCCCTCAGCGCCTTCTGTAGCTCCTCCTTCCTTGTGAGGCCTTTAATTTGGACTTTCAAGTTTTTACAAATCGCTCGTAGCTCCTTTACGGCGTAGGATTCCAACCTATCCTCCTCAAAGATAACTTCCAGAGATGCAACGGATGATGCAATTGATTCAGGCATGACAAAAGTAGTGAGTTGAAAGCTGGCAAGATCAAAAATAGGCCAAAAGAAAAAGAACCAGTATGTGGTACGTAATGGTCTGCGATATGGTAGTAGTGCACACCAATCACTGTAAGTCAAGTGCAAACACAAGTCCTATCCTCACCGCTGACAACCAATGTTAGAAATGGGATCTCTAGTTGGCAAGGGCTTGCACCTTTGTCCAAGTAGGGACCCTCCTTCCTAGTCAGGGTAAGGGTGTTACACTCGTGAAGTAACCCCTGCTCACCCTCGTGGTAGCTTGGCACGAGCAGTCAGGCTTAATTCAGAGGCAGTGTGTAAAGAATTTGCACATAACCAACAGTAATACAGTGTAAGCACTACAAACGGACACCACACCAGTTTAGAAAAATAACCAATATTTTATATACTCAAGACAAGACCAATTACGACAAAAATCCACAATACTGTACTTTAAAAATGAATGCTTGATACGGTAACTTCTTCTTTGCAGGAATAGCACAAAAGCAAAGTTCGTACGAGTCGGTAGCTCCGTCCGAGCCTACCGTGATGCTGAAAACCACAGAGTCTAACAGTTCCAGCCGACCGCGTCGATACGGGCCAGCAGAGTCATGAACAGACTCGGTTACAGTACCTTTCTCGTTGTGGCTGGTACGGAGTGTACGAGCCGGTCGGCGTTCGTCACGGTTGCGGTGCAAGACGGAGCGATGCAAGGTGCGGTGTCCCTCGATGCGGTGCAGGCAGCGGCTCGATGAGCGTCGTGCAGACGGAGTCGGTGAGTCCAAGGCGTGCGATGCAGGGCGAGACGATGCTCGATGCGGTGCTGACAGGTTGCGATGCAGGCGACCTAGCCGGAGTGCGGGAGCTGGCGTCGGACAGCGGTGCGAGTCAGAGCGGTGCGTCGCAGACGTGCGAGCGGTGCCCCAACTGCGGTGCGGTCACGACTCTTGAGCCAGTTGCAGCGACCGCGTCGGTCGGGTCCGGCTGGTTCAGTGAAGCGATGCGATGCGAACTGCGGTGCCCACAGGTCATGGTGCAAGCAGCGGCTCGATGTTGGCGGCGTCGGACGTCGCCCACGGTGAGACCAGGGTTGCGATGCGAAGCGGGGCGATGCGGTCTGCGGTGCAAACAGGTCACCGGCCAGGGATGGATTCGGTTGACGGAGTCGGTTGCAGTTCCCTTCCTCTGTGGCAACGGAAACAGCGTTCCAGAAGCGGTACCCAGAGGCTTGTGAAGTCTTTGTAGTCCCTGAGACTTCTTAACAGGAGGCCAGCTCGGTTTCAGGCCCTTGGAGATACTCAGCACAAGTTTGTAGAAAGTTCAGTCCAGTCCTTTCACTGCCCAAGGCAGAAGCAGCAGCTGCAGGCCAACCCAACAAAGCAACAACACAGCAAAGGGGCAGTACTCCTCCTGGCAGCTCTTCCAACTCTTCGTCTTGGCAGGTTCCTTGATTCCAGCGAGATCTAAATTCATGGGGTCAGGGCCCCAATATTTATATCCCAAATTCCTTTGTTCTCTGAAGGCAGAGAGGCCTTTGCCTAGTCCAAACCAGTTCTGGAGCACTTTGTTGACAAGTCTCCGTTCCTTCTTTCAGTGAGCAGGCCAGGGACATCAGACGCACCACAGGAGGTGGAGCCAGCATTGTGGAGGGAAGGCACTGTCCTATTCAGGGCCCAGGTGCGACCCCTCCCACCCATCTACAGGTCGATCTGGCTATTCAGCCCTACGCTGACTCACCCTGTCTCCTGGCATCCCCCAGCCCCTGTCACTCACATTCCAGACAAGGAATACACAACCTCGCGGAGGCAGGCTTGGATGGTTAGACAAGAAAATACCCACTTTCTAAAAGTGGTATTTTCAAACACAGAATGTTAAAACCAACTTCACTAAAAGATGCATTTTATCATTCTGAGTCCAGGCATACTAAACTCGAATTTCTACCATGTTCCCGGGGTCAGTTAGGATTATAAGCTGTAATAATAAAAACTGCCCGTTCTGGCCTAGGGGGAACAGGTAGCCTTGCGATAGTGAAAAACGAACTAGGCTGTAATTCACTATCAGGACATGCCGCACACACCCGGGCATGTCCTACCTTTCGCATACACCGCACCCTGCCCACAGGGGTACCTTGGGCCTACCTTAGGGGTGACTAACATGTAGCAAAGGGAAGGTTTAGGGACTTGCAAGTGTGTGCACTTGCCAAGTCGACATGGCAGCCCCAGGCTGCGCACAGGCTCTGCAATGGCAGGCCCAAGTTACATTTTACGGGCTGTTTGCGTGGGTGGCACAATCCAGTGCTGCAGCCCACCAACAGCATTTGGTCTATAGGCCCTGGCACTCCCAGTGCACTTTACAAGGGACTGACAGATAAACCAAATAGGCCAATCATGGAAACACCAATCCATAACGCATTTTATACAGGAGCACTTGCACTTTCCCACTGGACCGCAGTGAGGAAAGTGCGCAGAATCATTACACCAGCAAAAAACAGAGTCAAAACCGGGAGGTCAGAAAGCAAAAAGTCAGGGGAAACACGCCAAAAGATGCCAAGTCTAACACTCATCAAAAATTATACATTCATTTTTGTATGATTCACATAATCAATTATAGCTTATCATGATTAAATACTTACGGGACTGCCTCCTAAGGTTGCCTCCTCTTCCCCCTTTGTGGTTGGGAGTCTCTGGTTAGAGAGTCCAGCCACATCCGTGATGTGTTGTTCTTCCCAGTCAAATAGGTCACAAGCAGACTAGGCCTAAGAGATCAGAAAAAAGGTATTGATTACTTTCACACAGAGGCCTCAACACTACTTCACTTTCTTTGTTCAAGTTTATTTGTTAGCAACGAAGTATCACAACTAGAAATACTTACACAGCAACAGATCACATCATGTAGGACAATAGCAGTGTTGGGTGGATACAGAGAAGGTGATACATTTGGTGGATGAGGTAACCACAGGATAACCACAGGATAATACATACATTATTCATATAAATGTATGTATGTGTTTAGTGTAAGATCAACTATAGTGAGTAGTTGCTGAGATTCTTTGATTTAAAAAAAGCTGGTGCCAGGTGGTCTTTGTTTTCTTTTCAGTCTGCTGCGTGATGGTGAGGTTGGTGTCCTGAGTGCACCGAAGTGACTTTGCATTGGGTGAAAGTTGGGGTTCAAAGCTGTCAAGGGTCATGTCACTGAGCCAGGTTTGTACTATTTCTTGTTTGTCTTTCTTTGCAAATAACAGGAAATCTGTCTTGGTGGGTTTGAGATGCACGTAAGGCTCAACATTCAAGTCTGGATGAGGTGTAGGAAGGGTTCGAGGTGCTGGATGTCTGAGGCAGAGGAGACTTTCAAGTAGAGTTGTGTATTATTGCATAAAGGAGAATTTGATACTGTTCAGTTGAGTAGAGCCACAGGGGACTCAACGCAGAGATTGAACATGGAGGGGGACAATATGGAATCTTGGGGAACTCCGCAGATAATAGGGATCTTCTTGGACCTGGAGGTGCCCATGTGAACAAACTGGTGTTGGTTGGAAGGGTAGGAAGAGAGCCATTGAAGACACTGCCAGTAAATTCCATTTGAGCTGTCAGGGTGTGGATGAGGGTGGGATGGTGAACAGTGTCTAAGGACAGCTGGGAAGTACTGCAATATCAGTAGGCAGGGTTCATCTGCATTTGTGGTCAGGTGATGTCATCTGTGGCTAGGAAGTGCTGGTTATTGTTAGAAATGGGGGTCTCTAGTTGGCAGAGGTAGGTACCTTTGTCCAAATAGGGACCCTTGCTTTTAGTCAGGGTAAGGGGGATACACATCTAAAATAACCCCTGCTCACCCCCTTGGTAGCTTGGCACGAGCAGACAGGCCTATCTCAGAGGCAGTGTGTAAAGCATTTGTGAACACATACAGTAATACAGTGAAAACACTACAAATGGACACCACACCAGTTTAGAAAAATAAGTAATCTTTATCTAAACCAAAACAAGACCAAACGACAAAAATCCACAATACCGTAATAAAGATATCCTTAAAAATAGGTTATTCACTCAATTAAAGTTTCTAGCAACAAATAACTCCACCTGGAGTTATTACGACGTCGGGACAGATAAAAATCCCAAAGTACGGCGCCGACCACGAGGTGCGCGGCGTCGGGCACGGAGTGAAGCAGACCCACAAAGAACAGTACCTTGGAATTGATGAAAGCAAAGACGGTGCACAGCGTCGGGGAGGTGATGCTTCGTTGGCGCCGGGCGGCGTCGGTTCCTTACGACCCCAGGGGAGGTGAAGCTTTGGTTCCTTACTGCGGTGCAGGGGAGGTGAGATGTCGGTTCCTTACTGTGTTGGGGCGGTGACGTCACGATGGCGGCAAGGCGTCGGTTCCTTACGACGGTGCAATGTCGATGGATTCAGGAGTCACCCACGTCGAGGATCAGCTCCGCGTTGATGAAGCACCGGCGTCGGTGAAGGCGGGGCTGCTGTGCGAGTCGGGACGGTGCGTCGTGGATGTCACGAGCGGTGTCCCCGGCTCCGGTGCATGCAGCGACCTCGATGACTGCTTCGGAGTCGGTGCGGCACGGCGTCAGCTGGCGTCGGGTCTACGGTGCAAGTCGGGGCGGTGCGTCGTGCTCTTCACGAGCGGTGCCCACGGCTTCGGTGCAAGTTACGGCATCGCTCGCCAGTGTTAGTGTTGCAATTCCCTTCTGTGGCAGCTGAAACAGCAGTTCCAGATGCAGAGAGACAGAAGGGATGAAGTCTTTGTGTCCCTGAGACTTCAGAACAGGAGGCAAGCTCAATTTCAAGCCCTTGGAGACCTTTTCTTCAAGCAGGTGACAAAGCAACCAGCAAAGTCCTTTTCTCCTTTCCTTGGCAGCAAGTAGCCACTGCAGGCCAACACCAGACAGCAAACAGGACAGGGGCAGTATTCCTCCTCAGATTCTCCAGCTCTTCTCCTTGGCAAAGGTTCCGCTTGATTTCCCAGAAGTGATCGAAAGTTCTGGGGTCTGGGCCCCAATATTTATACCACAAAATCTGTTGTTCTCTGAAGGCAGAGAGTGTCTGTACCCAGCCAAAACTAGTTCTGTCCTCAGTGGTGCAGCTTCCTGGCAGGAGGTGGAGACAGCATTGTTGAAGGCGGACCAGGTCCAAGCAGGTGAAAGGAAATCTCCTCCCCCTACTCTAAATGCAGCCCAGGTCTATTCAGCCCAGCCCTGACTCATCAGACTTCTGGAGCCACTGCCCCTCTCCAGCCCCTGTCATCCAAAAACCAGACATGCAATACACAAACCTAGCAGAGGCACACTGGATGGTTAGGCAAGAAAATACCTCCTTTCTAAAAGTGGTATTTTCAAACACAGAATGTAAAAATCACCCTCACTAAAAGATGCATTTTAACATTCTAAGTTCAGGCATGCTAAACTTTATTTTTCTACCTTGTTCCCAGGGCCAGTTATGTTTATAAGATGTTATAAACAATCTCCCCATTCTTGCCTATGGGAACAGGTAGCCTTGTAATAGTGAAAAACGAAATTGGCAGTATTTCACTATCAGGACATGCCACACACATCAGGGCATGTCCTACCTTTCACGTACAATGCACCCTGCCCACAGGGGTACCTTGGACCTACCTTAGGGGTGACTTATATGTAGAAAAGGGAAGGTTTAGGGACTGGCAAGTGTGTGCACTTGCCAAGTCGACATGGCAGTCACAGACTGCACACAGGCTCTGCAATGGCAGGCCAGAGTTACATTTTACAGGCTGCTTCTGTGGGTGGCACAATCCGTGCTGCAGCCTACTAGCAGCATTTGATTTACAGGCCCTGGGCTCACACAGTGCACTATACTAGGGTCTGACAAGTAAATCAAATATGCCAATCATGGAATCACTAATCCATAACAACAATTTACAAAGGGATCACTTGCACTTTGGCACTGAACAGCAGTGGCAAAGTGCCCAAAGCATCTAGACCAGCAAAACGGAGTCCAACACACAGCAAAAACACAGGAGGCAAAGGCAAAAAATGCAAGGGAGACCCACGCCAATGGTGCCAGGTCTAACAGTTATGATGCGTTATGTAGTTGTCTCCGTGCTGTAGTGTGTTCTAAAGCAGGATTGGTAGTCATTTTGGAGATATTTGGTGTTTATGAGATCATGGAGTTGAGGGTTCACTGCTTTTTCGATGATTTTGCTGATGAAGCCTAGATGAGTGTAGGCGGTAGTTGCTTAGGTCCTCATGGTCTTGTGCAGGTTTCTTTAGGAGCGGGAGGATCTACCCTCTCTTGAGACAACTATTGGGCTTCTGAACTCTTGGCACAGGCTCTTTCTCTGCACCCTCTCATCACATATGCCGCCTGACCATGCTCCCCACCATCCATAGAGGACATGCACAATCCTAGTAAATTCTCTGGTCATGCATGCTCCCTGGCACACACATTTTTCTGGGTTTGCTTTCTAACTTAGGACACACACTCTCAGTCACAAGTTAGATCTACATGCTTAGGACAAAACAGTGCTGTCTGCTTTCTAGTGGCAGACATGATAGGCCTGCTTGCTATAGGCTTACACATTGGGGGGTGCATGCTCTTGGGGACATGGACTTGGTTTGTACCCTTCCAAGTAGTACAGTACACGCAGTGAAGCCTGCATTGTAGAGGCCCAATAGGATGTGCCGACTTGCTCATGAAGGTTGTGCCTGCACATCCATGCTCAGATAGTCTAGATCTCCACTCTGTGGCCACATTAACAGACTCTATGGGCTCCTGAGTCCTTGCGCTTGGTCTTCTTGCACCAGGGACTGACAGGCTGGGTTTGCACACTGCAGAAAAACAGGCTGGATATGCACTCTAGGGGCACACATGCTCATTGATGTCCAGCAGTGTCATGAAAAACAGTTTGGGCCCCCACACTACAAGGCATAAAGGCGGGTCTGCCATCCCTGGGCACTCACGCTGGGTCTGCACTCTTCAGGTACACAGGCTCATTCTGAACTGTCATTTCAGGCATGCTGGCTCGCACTGATGGGACAAACAAACTGGGGTACACGCATCTGGGCTCACAGGTAACAGTCTGATGCCTCTGAAAGACATGGACATATGCATGTCATTGGAATATACATGTCATTTGAAGACATAGGTGCAAGTTATGAGTGCTCATCAGACACATGCCCCACCTATTTGTTCTGTTAGGCAAGGAAGGGTCAGGCTAGGACCTTTCACATTTCTCTTTGTCGCCGGATCTGCCTGAGGATCAGTGTATGGTGAGGTGCCTGCTCTCTCAAAGACCAGGGGTGAAATAGAGTGACTAGCATAGCTAAAGGGAGGTGGTTGGAGTCCGAGGCACATATACTGATTTAATTGCAAGCCATCTCTCAGTTATCAGAGCTTTAGTTCCAAGGCCTTATATCATTAAATGCAGAACATGTGTACTGCTACTTGAAAACAACACTTTTTGGAAGTACAACGGAAACCTACCTGTCTTGTGGTAAAAAAACGTTGGCATTTTGAGTCTTTTTCAAGTTCACCAACCCCTTAGGATGTGGGAAACATGCAGATGACCTACAGTAGATAGAATACCTTTTAATGTTCTTTTCTAGACTTGCGATAGTACCAAGTTCATTGTATTTGTATGGTGGCCAAACACTCGTGAGACCTCTTCAGAGCACTTCTAAAATAACAGATCATGGTCACACGTGTCTGAGATCCTGCTTGTGAAACTGCACTCATGTCCCATGGCACACATTACATAATGTATCAGAAATAAGTACATGTGATATGACAACAGAATCACTTATATTGAATCAATAAATTCCAAAAATTAAGACTGACAGCAATTCACAGCTTCTTAAAAGCAATATTTGCATTCCTCAGTTTGTCTTTTATGGCAAGTATGAATTAATGTTTATTGATCCACATATATATATTTTTTAATATTGCCTCATGCATTGTCTGAGACATTGACTGATTCGTAGGTACATGAACATGAATGTGTGGCTTATGTATGACCATACATTGAACATCATGTATTTACATGCATATATATTTTGAAATCCTTTTTCAGTAGCACAACAGTAACTTGCTGCAACCATGTTTCTCTGCTCATGCTAACAAGAGTCTCTAGAAAGTGCCTGTCTCTGATATTTTGAGCCACTCTTTCACATCTTGGCTAGAAGGAGAAAATGCTGATTATCTTGTTCAGCTAGACGGCCATCTTGTTCCTTTCTAATGCTCTCACTCTTCGGGCACCAATAGGCTCCCTTTGTTTTAACCTATCACCTGCTTCCCGTTGAAGAACCGTTCATGAATTAATATAAATGTGTGCATTGCCTTTGCTTACCTAGCATGTCCCAGCCCAGTTTTATGGGGGACGCTCTGCCTAGCTGGACCCGTGATCCACGGGCTATTAGTTTTTCTTTTGTTACTACACCCTTTCAGGCTCCGATCGGCACGTGAGAAGATTTCTGTAACAGACCTAGGGGGGTTGGCTGGTAAATGCCTATGCTTGACCAGATTCAGTAGTCGTGGTTGGACCAGACTCCACACAACAGCCGCGTGTGTCAAAGTTAAGATAAAGGATTCTCTATGGGGAACTTGAGTGGAGAACAGCCCGGCGCTCAGCTCGCCAATGAGGGCTGACAGTCTCAACGCTTTTCCAAATTTATCAAATGTAAAGTTTGAATGTATTTATTGACTGTGTAGGGGCAGTGCTTTAAATGGGAAAAATAAGTGCAGGTACTCACTAGATTAAGCTAGGGGGTGGGGCAAGGGGCGGAGCTGGGGGTGGGACATGATTATATAATGACACTACTGCCATCTGTCAAATATTCATTTTGCCCTTGCATTTCCCTTGTTATTGTCTCAAATTTCCTCTATGTGCAAATTCCCTCTGCACATGTGGGCAAGGCATATATAGACAATTAATAACCGGTCTGCTACTATGACCCTCTCAAATATGTAAGCCACCCATTGAATTTAAAGGCACATGTTACCTTTGGACTAAGCTTTCTTTGCCACAGGACTTTCAGTACAAATTTACGAGGTTTAGAACTAAGCATAATGATCTGCTCTGTCTGATATTAGGACTGCCGTGACCTTGGTCAAGTACTGTTTGATCTTAGGCCCTCGCTGTTTGATACTGGACCAGCCGTGTTTGATTCTGTGCCTGCGTTGTGCATTGTTAAGTCAGAGATGTATGATCTTGCACATGTGTTGAGTAAGATTGGGTCAGCAACAGGCATGACTGAGCCAGTACTATGTTGGATTGATTCAGAACGTTTAGACCTTGACTCAGTCATGCATGATTTTGACTTTTCTTTTCATAATCTGTATTTGATCTTGGCTAAGCACTTTGTGATGTTGATCTAGCATTGCCTGCTCTTGGGCCATCAGCTAGTTGAATTTGGCCAAGCAGTGTCCGAGTTAGGCCCATGTAGCACTCTGCACGTTTTCTTACATTGCCCTCTTTCTGCACAATAACTTTTTTCGTGACATTTTGCACATATGTGCGTGCATGACAATGTTGGATAAGTTTCTCTGAAACTGCTTTGCTTACACATCTGGCTTCACGCAACATTATCATGATGCCTCGAACACTGAGTACAAGGCCTTTGCACACGTTGTTCAAATGTCATTCTATCTTCATCCGCGGGGCGACAGGGCTATCTGCATACCCATAACAACACTAATCTGCATATACAGCACAAAGATGCTCTTTATTATAAATAAAGAACCATTTCCGGGGGTTAGTAGAGGAGACACTTCAGCTCATGTCGAGGCGTCCCTGCATGCTGAGGCTTTGGCAAGCAGCTACCTAACATCTCCGTGAGGGGTGTCCAGTCTGTGACGAATAAGGGGTTCTACATTCTTTCCCGCCAGGTAATGGGGTTGGATCATCCCGTGGGGGATTCTTGGCTATACATCTACATACACTCCAGACACACATAGAGTAGGAATTGCACAGTAGAAGTACCCCTGATTACCATCTTGTTTTATATGCCTCCATATATACACTGTTTTAGAACCATGGCGTAACTATACTTGCTATTCACTTTTTTGGTGCTTGTAATCACTTTCATATGCTTCTGTCTACTGATTATCGCAGCACATTTATTTTATACAAGAATAACGTTGGTTCAATAAATATATTGAAAACGTCCTATTGTGTATTCTCTGTAGGTTTCTCTGATAACGAGAGAGCACTAGTGACTCAGCGAAAAGCTTCTAGATCTGTTGCCACGATCCCTGAGGGGTCAGGGTGGTCATGTTCAGTGGTTGCCAGAAGCCATTCGCTCCCTGTTTGGGTTAGGGGGGCTTATGGTGGCACTGTGAGCTAGCTGGTCTCTAGGCCAACATATACTATGGGGTGCATGGAATCTGTCTAAGCATCTCACCCAAAGTTTATATCGTCCACAAACGCGCAGGTCCTACGGATTAGTAGGAACTACACAACATGATATTTGTTCAGTACGGTGTGACCTTGACTTACAGTGTTTGGTCTTTGGCCAGTAATGTGTGTTCTTGGCTCAACACTGTGTGATCTTGAGCCATCCTGGCCTGGTCTTGTGCCATTGCAGTGATACAGGCCAATACTGGATAATATCTTGTTCCAGTCCTGTGAGGTGCTGGCTCAGCCCTGTCTGATCTTCGCTCAGTCAATTCAGACCTTTGCACAGTGCTTTTGTCCCCATAGAGGCACAGCCTATGAAAAGATAAGGATGAGCTTATGGATAACAGCACTTTATTCCTAATGGCAAACACTGAAAAATAAAATTATTTAAATATATGTTGTCTGTATTCTCATTATATTGCCATGTATACAATGGGCTCTGTATTGTGAAGTGTCATGGTCCTTCTGCTTAGTAATACTACATGGTAGGGGATTGCAGGGGCAGTTCCATACAGAACGGCTTCAACACACACATCACTGCTTTGCCAAATTGTACATTTTCACTAGTTAATACCTGTACACTAGGTAATATCTGTACAGTTCTGGGCACCACCCCATCTGTACCACAGTTTTCAAGTGATCCTCATTTGAAGGGCTCCATCCTCATTAACTCATATCCACACAGGGCTTATTCATGCAGTTTGCTGTGTGTATGGGGACGTACCACACCAGACCATGCCAAAGGATCCTCAGAATCAATTTGACAGATTAAGAACTGTGCACATTGGTCATCAATGTGGATGATGTTGAACCTACACAATGTTGTAGGCCAGCATATGTGACCCCAGGACTTTGGAATATTGGGCGTTGGTGAGATGTTTTGTGAAGTTGGGCCACTGATTTATATTGAATGAGTGCTGTTTCATAATGGGGCTGTGCTTTGTAATACCAAGCGACAAATGCAAAAGGATTCAAGCCAGCCTGGCTGATGAGGAGTGATGCCCCGAAACCGGTCCCAGGATGCTTGTTTCCGGATCAGGGAGAACCTGGCTTGGCAGTTCGGTCTGGACTGCTCCCATAAGGAACAGGGTCAAGACTGATTTGCATATGGCTGGGTCCAAACTTGGGTGGCGTGGTGAGAAAAAGAACGATGGATTAAACCCAGATTTTTGTGACTGGGGGTGAATGTTTGCATTGTTCAGCATTCCGTTCATCATTTGTTCCTTTTGCATTTGTCGCCCTAAGTGGGAAGGGTATGCCCAGACGGGGGTCCCGTGCTCACTGCGCCACTGGATTCAAGCTAGCCTGGCTGATGAGGGGTGATGCCGCGAAACTGGTCCCAGGATGCTTGTTTCCGGTTCAGGGAGGAGCTGGCTTGGCAGTTCGGACTGGACTGTCCCCATAAGTAACAGGGTCAAGACTGATTTGCATATGGCTGGGTCCAAACTGGGGTGGCGTGGTGAGCAAAAGAACGGTGGATTAAACCTAGATCTTTGTGACTGGGGGTGAATGTTCCATTGTTAAGCATTCCGTCCATCATTTGTTCCTTTTGCATTAGTCATTGTTTACCAAGCATAGATAGTGTTATAAAATAAGTTATTTTTGCACAAGATGTAGACACATATGTATCCTCAAGGCAGAAGAGTGTTTCAGTTAGCCAGATGCACTGATTGTATCGGTGATTGTTATGAACTTACAATGTAGCTGGAATTATAATGAGTTTATTAAAATTGACTAAAAATGCATTTCTGGTTCTCATGTTCTTGAATTTGAAAGCACCCCACAGGGGTGGACCAAACTGTTCCTAGGGAATGTAGCTACACACTGTGAGTAAAGTGTGAAAGAATGCCTTTCAGGGCATAACCCTTCTTTGCACAGAGACATGGAGAATAGTTTAACTTTAGATATGCTAAAGAGGGGTGGGAAGACCTGCTGGGAAGAGGCCCCAACTCAGAGGAGAAGGAGCCTCTTAACCTTCAGTGCAGCTTTGCCCTCCCAGCAATAACACTATTGAGTTAATGGTCAGCCCCCTCCGGGCATCCAGTGAAAGACTTCGGAATAGCAAACATAATGAGTTACAGCAATTTCAGCACGTACCAAAACACATGATAAATTTATTAATATAAACTGGTTAACTCCTTACAAAAAATAAAATGAAGGCCAAACACTATGTTATGCTTTAGTTTCTGCTTTTTGTGATATTTGCAGCTTCTGTTTTTTTTTGTTTGTATTCGTCACAACATTCATGCATTCTTTTGCCCATGAGGTGCACACGCAGGCACAAGAACATGCAGACATGCACACACAAAGCATTTGTTGCTCGAATATGAATTTACTTTGAAAAAACAAAGACAGGAGGCGTTTGGCAAAACAGGAACAGTTGGTTTAATTAAACATTACGGCCGGGAGTGCAGCATACAGAAACGGATCTGAGGACTGACTCAAAGTACAATCGTTTTGAATGGCTTTTTATACATTTCTTGAAGCATCATAAAACAATTCATAGATCTTGTTTCAGAAGTGGAATGTGGGCCTTGTCATGAGGCCATTAATTCTCCCTCCTAATGACAAATGCAGGTGGGTCTCGACCTTGGTGGATACAATGAGGGCCAGTGGGTAAGGTGCCCAGATGTCCGGCATGGGGAGCGCGTGATCACTATGTGTGTAGTGTGTGCTGTGTCCTGATTGGCTGAGTGTTCCTAACTTTATCATGTGGCATCTAACTTCATGGTGTTTTGGGAACACGCACCCCTTCCGGCCATGTGCGTTTTATTGGGGCCAATCTCCTAGGACCATTGTGGTGTTGCTGCCTATCTGTGGGACTAATCTGGGTTTTTCCTGTTTATGTGTTTGTCCTTCTGGATACGTGCCACCCCACCTGTGATCTGTCAATCAGTAGCCTCAGGTCTAGGGCGCAGGGCCTGCCTGACCACCTATTTCCGACTCGGGGTTGATGGAGAGGTCATATCGGGGAATTTCGACAACAGTGATTCGATTACATTTGTGTACATACATGTATCATTGCGTACATCAAAATCAATATTAACACATTCCTCACATTTTCCCACAGACAAAATCAGACATTCACTTGCACAAAAGGCTCACAGCAGGATTAAAAACGTTGTTTTTAATTCTTACCTCCCACAGCTTACTTCTTTCCGACTCTCATCTGGCCGCCTGGACTTCCAGTGTGAGCACAACTTCACACCTGTGATTTACAGTGCAGGGCCTGATTGGACCCATTTCTGTCACTCACAGCGTGATACTGATCTTGCCAGCATCTGGACACACTTATATAATATAAATGAGCCACTGCTGAATAATTCAGCTTTGGCTTGCCAATGGGGCACAGTGGCACTTTGGTTCTCAGAGTGGCGTTCAGACAGGTCCACTCTCACAACCTCATCCTCAGCAGCACTAGTACTACTGAGCCTATCAGTCATGACTACCAGTACTCTTCTTGGCAGTGTTAAAGTGCCAGTACTCAGGAGGTTAAAAATAAAAAGTTCTTGTACTCAGTACCTGTGAGTACCGGCCCATTTAAACCACTGCAGGGGTAATTTGTGTTTGAAAACCGATATACTGGCATCAGTGTAGGTGATGATTGGATAACATTGTTTGTATTGGTACCAGAGAGTCTTGGCATAGTAGGAGGTAATGTGTGCATGAAATCCACAGTATAAAAGAAGGAAGCGCAAGAAATACATGAGGAGGTAAGGGTTGCCTAGGACTGCTAGTACAGACCCAGGCGGACTAATGTGTAAATGAAAAAGGTGCACTGATCTAACCACCCATGAACCTCAGTGGGGCTCCTTAGGCTGTGAGTGAGGGCCTCTGAATGCAAGGGATTTAAATTATGGACATGAACGCACTTTCCTACCTCCATCCACAAGATACAGATGGAAAGAGCTGTTAGACCCCCCCTTTCCATTCTTACTCTTCTACCCCATCCACTTCTTTGGAAGAGCTGCAGCATAAGCCTGGAAGACACCTAAACATGTAACTAGTTGTGACTGAGGCTGTAGTAAGGAAAATGAGGTGAAATAACTTGAAACTGGAGAAAGCAGGGGCGGATCCTCCTGTATTTAGGAGCCCCTCGGGCAACTACAACAAATTTGCAAATTACTCAGAACTGTGCAGCATGTATGCTCCTTAAGATCCCTAACAGCCAATCTGCCAAGCCTGCATTGAAGGCCTTACACTGGCTGCCTATTATGGAAAGAATAAAATTCAAGTCCTTATGTATTGCCCACAACTCTTTTTGGAAGAAATGCCCTTCAATCAGCCAGACCATCATCTCCCCTTATCGTCCAAACAGATGCCTTCGATCTACCAACCTCTATCTAGCCTCAGTTCCCAGAGTTAAAAGGGTGAGAAGCGGTGGTCGTTCCTTTTGTTATAATGCTGCCAAATTGTGGAACGCCCTTCCTCTTTATCTACCCTCAGAGTCTAATCTTCTGGGTTTCCGTAAGCTCTTGGAAACTTGGCTTTTTCAAAATCCCACCCATTCGCTTGCGGCTGTCAGTCTGTTTTCTACGCTAGCGCTGGGATGCCTGCGGGTAGCTACGCGCTTTATAAATATTTCTAATAATAATAATAATAAGGCAGAGGAACGTCCCCCCACTGCCTTTCAGCACGGCAAAAAAGGAAAAATAAAATGATAATAACGCGATGTTATTATCATTTTATTTTTGTGTGTTGGGGCAGTTTTGTGGGGCGGGGCTGGGCTGCGCATGGGGAAGGAGTGGTGACACCCTCCAAAGTGCGCATGAATGTATGGCCGGCCCTCTGGGGCCGGCCAAACATTCATGCGCACTTAGCATGTTCTGCGCCCAAGCTGCATTACAGCCTGGGTGCAGAACATGCCCAGGCTTCCATTCCCCATCTGAGCACTGAACCACGGCGCTCAGACCAATCACAACGCTGCATTGCAGTGTTGAGATTGGCTTAGTGGAGCCTGGGTGCTTACCAGTCATGGGAGCCTATCCTGCTTCCTGTTCCAGCAGAAGCCAGGAAGAGGACTGAAGAGAGGCGGCAGCCGGCCGGCCTACAGGTAAGCAATTTTTTTTCTCCCTCTCCCTCCATTACCCCCTCTCCATCCCTCCCACCCTCAACGCCCTCCCCTCGCCTCACTACTGATTAGTAGAACCATCCGCTACTGGGAGAAAGCCCCACTAAGGCCCAGAGTTATATCCCTTTGGGGCAACCTCTCTGAGTAGCTACAAGTTTTTTGGTGTCTCCTGGGCTGGAATTTTCGGCTCCTCACACTCCAGATTTGATAAATCTGTCTCCAGAGACACAGAGGCTGCTGCACCCTGCCCCCACCTGCACTCGTACTTCTGAGGGAGCAGAAAAATCTCCTCCTAGCCGCAGTGAAAGGACCTCTACCCTCCACGTGAGGCGTGGTGTAGGGCCCAACTTAAGTGCAACGAAGATAAATCAGAGATTCTCCTTTATGGAAAGTTTCCCTCCAATTTTAGAGAAACTCTTTGGCCCCCGAGTTCCCTATTCCCACTTCTACAGGGAAGCCCGCCAAGAACCTGGGGGTGTGGTTTGAGGAGAATCTTTCCTTTGCTACACAGATTAAGAAATTAGCCGGGACTTGCTTTGGCCTCTTGAAATCTCTGAGGAAATTTCTCCCTCTTCTGCCTAGAGCGGCGAAAGAGACTGTCATCTGTGCCCTTAGTCTGTCTCGGCTGGATTATGCCAACGCCCTTTATGTAGGCATCCCGGGCTATCTGCTAAAAAAACTTCAGGTGGTCCAAAATGCGGCAGTCAGACTCCTTCTTGAAATTCCTGCTAGGACTAGCATGAGACCCCACTTGCGCTCTCTGCACTGGCTGCCTATAGCCGATCGGGTCAAATTTAAATCTCTGGTCATGGCCCATCGTGCTCTCCATGGGCGTGGCCCTATTTACCTGCAAAAACGCTTCGCCTTCTACACGCCAGCACAACATTTGCGTTCCCTGTCCCAGCGCCTCGCCCAGGTTCCCCGCTTTAAATATCAGAGGCTTGGCGGCAGCTCTCTTGCTCGGAAAGCTGCGGTTGCCTGGAATGCTCTTCCTTTTGCTCTCCGGAACATTCAGGACCCGCTGATCTTCAAAAAGAACCTGAAAACACATTTCTTTACATAGATCTCTGATGGCTACCTCTCTTTGCCACGCGCCGGGACACTTTCGAGTATCTGTGCGCGATACAAATTAAATTAACATAACATAACATAACAGATGTTCTGAGTTTCCCTATTCTGTTAGGAAACGCGAAGGGTGTTCCACAAAGACCACCTGGGAATGGAGCAGTACTGCTCAATGGACCAATTGGAGGGGCATAGGCAAACCCATGCAAGCAAGTACATAGAGCATACAAGCACATTGAATATAGCAAGCAATAGCACAACCAGCGCAAGACGGGAGGTTGACATAAGAACAACTCACTTGCTACCCCAGTATGATCTTCCTCAGTACCCAACTATTCCAAGCAACGCATTGGAGCGGTCAGGTTTGCAGGATAAAAAAGACAAAAGAGCTTGAAACAAGACACTCCCTCAGCTAGTGGGGTAGACAGTGATGATCTAAATGACTTCTTGCATAGCCAATCAGATGCTCTCCAACCCCTGCGAGAAGACCCGGGTGCCAGATTAGGAGGCTGTGCCACTATTTATGTTCCCTGGTCCCCTTCCGAACTCCTAAACATTACCTCACAACTCCCTAAAATTCATAACATATCACAAATGTTTTGAGGAGAATTACAACTTGTTTTTTACTATATTGTCAGACCCCCACCTGTGGAGCTACATGGGCTACTAACCCCAACAGTGGTGATTGAGGTCAATTGGCACTGGTGTTCTGGTCTCCATCCTACTATGACTTTGAAACCTGGGCTAAGTGCCACCCTTTCCACACTCGTCTCTCAGAAAAAGGAGGGTGAACAGTCAGAGGCTTCTCAGTGGGCACTGTGGAAGAACAAGAGTTCAGAAGTAAATAGTCAACCAACAGACACGAGTACTGATATTTTATGTAAAAAGAAAGTACTTTGAACACACAGCGAAACTAAATACTACATAGTTCAAATGAAATTGCAATTACAGATTTGTAACCTTGGTTACAAACTTCAATAAAGATTGTACCCCAACCCCTTCGATTCTCTCTCCCTGCTCTGATAATTCTAATGATTATAGTCCCTGGCATAGTGTGGGTAGGGCCATGAATACAGCAGAGGTGCAGATTACCTCACTCTAACCCCCATTGATTAGATGTGAACTCAGTTCAGTGGTTTTCACCCCAGGTATCAACTTGGGCAAAAAACCTCAAAATTCTTGCGTCATATTCCTCAGCACACATCTTTTCTCTCCTCCCAATTGCAGGCCAAGTCCCGCTTTTACCTGATTGTTGGATTTTCAGATAGTGTATTGCAGTGGGCGCAGCCTACGTCCTCACCCGTGGCAGTGGCAACTCCTCACTGTGGGGACCTCATTGGTGGCTTTCCTTTGGAGTAGGAGTTGCAGGCCGAGATCAGCACAGCCATTCTTGAGTAGTGGCATGACGCCTTCAGCTGTAGTTCCCTGCCCGGCCGAGTCCTGACAGATAACTAACCAAGGCAGATGCGGCCTCCAGGGCGATTCATTTGTTGTAAAGTGTCTTTAGCAGTTGTGATCTCCCAAGCTGGTCAGGCTCCACTTCAGCGGTGATGTGGCTCCTCTTCTTCAGTGTCAGCAGCACCAACTTGTGGATCACAGCATGTGCCAGCTGACACAGGGGTACTTATGCTTATAAAGTTATAGGGCCCTTCAGAACAGGAACCTTAAAGAGAGACCGGAACACCCACCCTAGCAACATGGGTTGCTCCTAGCTTCACTCACTAGGGCAGTCTACTTTCTATGGGTGCTCATCACGCCAGGAATAAACTTGGCTTCTTCTCTTGGACAGTCTTTCCTCCTGCAGGGCCAGGCAGTCTCTTTCTCTCTCTCTCTCTCAGCTGGCAGCCAGACTTTTAGACACTAAACAGACCCTCAGCTGTTCCTGCAAAAAAAGTGCAGATTTCAGGTGGTGTCCCTTCACCTCTGGGAGACCGACAGTCAGGCAAACACCAGTTCTGATCACAGAGCAGTTCTTCAAGTAGTCTGCAGGGCACTCACTTTCGTCTGCTTCCAACCTCCGCACTTCAGTGTCTGGGTCTCCACCGTCCAGCCACAGAAATGCAGGCAATACACTTCTACTGTCTGTAGCTATCCCTAACACCCCTCTTGTGCTATATTAAGTAGGGTTGTCCAAAATAGATCCCACTGGTCCCAGTACTCGGACTCACACACTACACAGAGTCCTACTTGCATACATGTGCCATGCACGCAGTGCAAATTGCACGTGATATACATACTGGATATAAGCCCCTGGGTTTTACATAACAAAGAAACTTTACAGAAGAGAGAGCAGATGACCGGACTCTCACTTACACAGAGGAAAAAAATCTGGTCACACTACTAATTCACAAGGTGCTGAGACAGAATATTGAGTTTGAAATGTCGACTTACACAAATATTGAGTTGGAAATATCGTGATTCAGAAATATCGACAGCAAGAATATCGTGGTCAAGAATATCGAATTTAAGGTAAGAAATGTTGTTTTTATAAATATAGAAGTCATTAATATTGTTTGCAAAAATATATATGTTTAAGATATTGATTTTTTAATTAGTGTCATGTATTTTAGTTTATATTTTAAATGTATGTGATGGATTTTTTTGTATAAGTATTGTTTATGTTTTTTAATATGTGTTAAATTTTTAGTAGTTATGAATTTTATTTTAATAAAATTTTGCATTTTTTAGTTTCGTAGCGGGTTGTGGGTTGATAGGGGAATAGGGTGGGAAGTAATTTAATTATAATAAATTAATGAATATTTTTGATTTATTTAGTTTAGATTTTATAGCATTAATTGTGGGAAGTAATTTATTTGTAATTAATTATTAATTGGTTGTTAATTAATATTAATTAATAATTGATAATTAATTATGGTAATTGTGTAATTTTTTTAGGTGCTGGTTGTGGGGTTTATAGGGGTAAAGGGTGGTAAGTAATTTATTTTTGATTAATTAATAATTAGTTGTTAATTTATATTAATTAATTGATTGAAAATTAATTATGGAAATTGTTTTATTAATTTTAGGTGCGGGTTGTGGGGTTTATAGGGGTAAATGGTGGGAAGTAATTTATGTTTAATTAATAATTAGTTGTTAATTTATATTAACTAATTAATTGATAATTAATTATGGTAATTATGTCTTTTTTAGGTATGGGTTGTGGGGTTTATGGGGTAAAGGATAGGAAGTAATTTATTTTTAATAAATTAATAATTAGTTCTTAATTAATATTAATTAATTGATAGAAAATTAATTACGGAAATTGTGGTATTAATTTTAGGTGTGAGTTGTGGGGTTTATAGGGGTGGAAAGTAATTTTTGTTTAATTAATTAAAAATTAGTTGATCATTAATATTTATATTTGATTAGGGTATTTGTTTATATTTTTTTGTGTGGCGTTTATTGTTATAGGGGTACAGTGTGGGGAGTAAATTAATTTACTTACATTATAATTAGTTGTTAAATACTATTAGCTTTCTAATTGAAAATAAGTTTTAATTGTGTAATTTTACAGTTTGATTTTAGCTGTGGGTTGTGGGGATTATAGGGGTAAAGTGTGGGGAGTTAAATATTTTTTATGAGTTTTAATTTGTTTATTAATTAATAATATTTCTTTAATTGGTAAATAATTATGTAAGTTTAGGAAGTATTTTTTTTTATTTAGATGTGGGTTGTGAATTGTGTGGTGTTATAGGGTAGGAAATAAAAAAAAAATGTATGTAATAATTAATGTTTTTGTTTTTAAGTAATTTTTAATGAAAAATATTTGTTTGGAAATTATTTTGTATTTTATTTAATGTAATATTTGTAGGTATTTGTTAAATGCATATAACATTATAATATGCTATATATATGCTATATTTTTTATATTTGTATTTGAATTTTTAACATATTTATATATTTTTTAAATTATATTGTTTTTTAAATATTTTTATTGTTTTTAAAATTTTGTTTGTTTTTAATTTTGAACTGACTGGAGTGAGAATATTAATTGTTACTCCTCTGCAATCCAACACTTTCTCTACTGTTGCACTCACTGGAGTGGGAATAGTAATTTTAAGACTCCGCTATCCAACACTTTCCCTACTGTTACACTCACTGGGGTGGGAATAGTAATTTCTACCCCTCCACTAACCAACACTTTCCCTACTGTTGCCCTCACTCGAGTGGGAATAGTAATTTTTACCCCCCCTCTATCCAACACTTTCCTACTGTTGCACTCACTGGAGTCGGAATAGTAATTTTCACCCCTCCGCTATCCAACACTTTCCCTACTGTTGCACTCACTGGAGTGGGAATAGTAATTTTTACCCCTCTGCTATCCAACACTTTCCCTAATGTTGCACTCACTGGAGTGGGAAATTTAAGTTTGAAGATTTTTAAATAGTTTAATGTTTTCATTTATAATAGAATGTTTTTTTAATTAGATTTTATATTATTGGTACACACACATATATATATATATATATATATATATATTTGTAAATTATTATATAATTTTAAAATTATACAATAAATTAAAATTAATAGTTTGTTAATTGTTTTAAAGTAAAAATATATGAATCATTATGTATGTGTGGTTAACTTTTTTTAATTAAGTTTATTTATTATATTTTTTAATTTATATTAAATCTACTTTATTTTGTTATATTAATTTTATTTAATATTTATTATTTTATATATATATATATGTATATATATATATATATATCGCCACACTCCGCCTCAATGTTCCTCAAAACGGAAACAAAACGGAAGACGAACCCAGACTGGTGTAAGTATTTTCCTTTTATTTTTCAGTGAGCCACCATGCTGCCATGACGCGTTTCGGCGTTTATATATATAAAATTCGATATTTTGTACAACTATATTTTTTACATCGCTATTTTTTTCCGATATTTTTGTACTTACCTGTTTAAGTATAGGGAGTCGATATTTTTACATTCTATATTTTTGCATCGATATTTTTTACTTCTATATTTTTAACAACAATATTTTGTCAGTAAACCGTTCACAATACACTGCCAGCACCACTTACATGATATGCTTAGGGCAAGGATAGTGGTCCCTTGTGTACTGTGAGGGCACTGTGAGCTCCCCTCCAGGTCACAGGAAAGATCCTGGACCTCACATTGTCTAGGGCAAGCCTAGGCCACTGTGGACAGGCTAAGATACAGTGGTGGCTGGTTACATTTGAAAGTGGTGAGGAGGCAAAAACCGTTGATGTGTGTTGCATCACGAGCGAGCTAGGCTAATGAGCGCGACCGTCACAATGGGAGTTCAGGGGGGCTCTCTCCCGAGAAAACTCCGAAATAAGGGGTCCATTACGATGACTGGCGGATGCACCTCCGCGATGCTGGCGGTGGGAGAAAACGCTGTTTTCCGCCCGTGAGCAGCGGTGCACCCGTCCGCCATATTACAATGGCCAAACACAGCCCATTGTCCGTCCGCCGCGGTCCTACGTGCACCGCCATCCAAACGCGCCCGCCACTGCGGCGGAGACAACCAATCGAGAGCCACCGCCGTGCGGGATGACGTCCCTCCCTCCGTACAAATTAGGATGCGCGAAACAGCCAGGCCTACCGCAGCGGAGAAACCGGCCATTCTGAGCATACGGAAGCACCATAGCGGAGCGCCAAATCGATACCCGGATCCGACCGCCATGGACCCTGCACTACACGTCTACCCGGCGCTGTACATGATACACCTACAGCAAGCCATGGACCGTCGCGGACGCCGACGCAGGTACGCCATCACACAACTCCGATAACAAACACAACCCACAAATACTTGTCCGATGTAAGGTGCCTGCCCCCACCAGACACCCTCGGGGGGGACAGGAACACAACCGCAGGTGTAGCCACACATGTCCCACCTGCCACAAGGCCACCCCTCCACACCCAGGCCACCATGTCCGCGACCCTGAAATAATGCCCAGTCCACGTGACCGCAGCTGTGAATCCGCGAGAACAAATGCACACAATGTAGTAGGCTGGGCCAGCGCTAGGCAGGGGCAGTGCCCAAAGTACACAGGGCAACACCTCCACACCCCACACACTAGGCCCACCCAAACCATGAAGGGACATGCCACGTGAGCTCCCTGTGCCCCCACATGCCCAAAAAGCAGACAGGTGAACACACACACTGCACCACACAACAAACAACTAGTGAGACAGCCACATCAGGTGTGGCTGCAGAGTAACACACAGCGTACAAGCACTGGGCCAGGGGAACACACACACCACAACAACACCACACTCATGGCAAGTAAACTGAGTCCAAGCACAAATTAAACACACACAGACCTTGAACAAACACACCAATGGACACACAGCCTGCCAAGTCACACAGACATACCCCACACTGACACACAGCAACAAACACAGGCCACATGCCAACAGCAATGTAGGACAACAAATAGGCAACTCAAAGTGAGGTGCACACAAATGGAATGGCAAGGAGCTGAACACCAAAAATGTGTACATCACATGCAAGGGAAGGAACACATTACATCCACCCCGCCCACAAATTCACACATGGCAGTCACAGTGAGTGAAGTCAAACCACAGTCACCTCACTGCAACAACTCAGGGAGACAGCAAGGCAACCCATGAATAGGCACAGGGATGAAAGGAAGGGTATGAAGTCCAACCCTGACCAGCCACACATCTGAATCCAAATACATCACAGGAGTATGTCAGCAGCACAACACACAGGGCCCATTGCAACACTCCATGACAGTCAAACACAAGTATGAACCTTCACACAACCCCCACACCCATCACACCAGCAGCACACAACACCAGTGACAAACACACAGAAGCTTGCCAATAATATCCAGTCAAGACACTGACAATCAAACACACCCCCTGGGTGGTATCCACAAACATCACACACACACACAGGTATGGCAGTACCACTGTACGCACAAAAACAACAGTCAAACACAGAACACAATCAAAACACACACACAGAACTACTACAACAACAGACAAGACCTGTGCATCTAAACAGTGCAAATCCAATGGGAGCACAGACACAACAGGAGTACACAACCACATCAGTCATGAAAAACGCACAGACAACATACCACAACACATATAAGAAGTGCATCCACTAAAAACAATAATGGAGAACAAAAGGCAGAAATGGGCCCACATTGACACATAGACAGACATACCACAACACCCATCCACTCAAAATGGTGTCACAGTGTACCACATGTCTGCACATGCACAACCATGACCATAGACACATCAAATGTGAGAGGAGAAAACACCAAGGATGCACATAAAACAAGCACAGCAACCACAATAGACCTCAGTCCATGTGACAGACACACAAGCAAGGCACACCACAATGGCAACACACCTGAATCAAACAACAACAACACACACACACTGACAGGAAAATAGAACACCACACACAGAGCAACTGTCAACTGCATGACACAACACAACACAAACACTGCACACAGCCACATCAGTCACAACACATGCACAGGCAAAGATATCAACATGCTACAACAGCCAAACATCAGGGGGTGCACAACAGGCAAGGACAAGGCAACATCAACTCACAGCACTGCATGCACACCAAGCCTGTGTGTGCACAACACATATACCAGTTACAAACAGAGATGAGTGACACACCATGAACACACACAACAACAATCTAAACATCACACACACAACAACACACCCAGGAAGTCAATCAGTCCCCAGCAAACACACATACTACCAAGCCAACACACACAGATGCAGAAGTCTGGAACACAAAAGTTGAAACAACATGATCAGAGGAAACAAGACATTGGCAATGTTGAAGTGGAAAATAGAGCATGAGTCACAGTAAACAATACCCACACAGTAACCCTTTATTTAGCAAGGACACTGACAAGGCAGACAACAGGAGTAAATATCTTCTTTTTATTTACATTTCACAAAGTCATGCAGCAAAAGTCAGACAAGAGCAAGGCCAGTGGCCAGGACACAGTGCAGGTGAGGTACATGAGAAGCTGCACAGGCAAGGGGCAAACAGCAGTGAACAGCAAGGCCAGTGGCCAGTCCAAATTGCAGGTGAGGTACATGAGAAGCTGCACAGGCAAGGGGCAAACAGCAGTGAACAGCAAGGCCAGTGGCCACTCCAAAGTGCAGGTGAGGTACATGAGAAGCTGCACAGGCAAGGGGCATACAGCAGTGAACAGCAAGGCCAGTGGCCACTCCAAAGTGCAGGTGAGGGACATGAGAAGCTGCACAGGCAAGGGGCAAACAGCAGTGAACAGCAAGGCCAGTGGCCACTCCAAAGTGCAGGTGAGGGACATGACATCCAGCACTGGGAATGTGTGGTACAGTACCCTGCCATGGTCAGCAACACACTCAGGGCGTCAAAAATGGGCAGTCCATGGTACCACTGTGGGAGAGACATGTGTGTGTGAGGGTGACCAACACTCAGACTTGGCTGGCAGTATGACTGGGAGGTGGCTGTCTGTCGGGGCCAGTTGGGGTACTGGTTCGGGAGAGAGAGGCCCAGCTGGGGTAGAGCCATCAGTGTTCTGGGAAGCCTGAGGGCTGCTAGGTCCAGGTGTGGTAGAGCCAGCAGTGGTTTGGGAAGCCGGAGGGCTGCTAGGACCAGGTGGGGTGGTGGCACGTGGAGGTGGACTCATGCTTTCACGAGACCCAGTGTGTGTGGGAGAATTTGGAGGGGTTCCCTTCCGCTTCTTGGGGATTTGATATGGCTTCCCTGTCCTGGGATTAATGCCAAGTGGGGTGTATACAACAGGCACACTCGTCACAAAAGCTGGCTCATGTGCAGATACTGGTCCCCCCTCTGGGGACGTGCTGGATTCTTTGGGACGCTTGGCCCCGGATTGCCTCTGCCCCTGCATCACCTGTTTACCCAGTGTCCCCCCTACAGTGGCCTCCTTACCCTGCTTCACAGGGCTCTGGATGGGAGTAGATGTTGTGGGTGAACTTTCCTTGGAGCTCTTCTTACGTGTACCCTTAGCAGGCTCCTGTTTGCCACTGGGCACGGAAACTGTGTGCTTGTCTCTGCGAGACACTTTTGGGACAGGTGAGTCCTTGAGTGGGGATGCCTCTGAGGCATGTGAGCCTGAGGCCTGCTCCTTGCCATCCTTGCCCTGGGTGTGGCCTGAAGTGCTTTTGCCTCTGCGCTCTGGTGTGGGTTTACCTTTCTGTGGGGATGGTGTCTGCGGCCTGGACTGCTTGGGCTGCTGCTGCCGTGTGCTGCGTGTGCTGTATCTGTCCCTTGATGTCTGGGGTGTGTGGTCACTATCATCAGATGCGGCCACTGGCAGGGTGGTGGGCCCAGGGACTGGAGCTGGACTATGGGATTGGGGAAGTTGAATGGCTGCTGTCACTGCAGAGGAGAGAGACTGTACCGTCCGGTGTAGCCCACCCACGTCGGAATGAACGCCCTCCATGTAAGCCACCACCTGTGCCAATTTTTTGTCATGGTCCAGGAAGGCATTGAGGAGAGCTGTCTGAGCCACACACAGCTGGCGCAAAAGCTAAACAGACTCAGCACTGATGGCAGCAGGGGGGCCAGGGGCAGGGGCAGCGGTGCCTGGGGTGAAGGACACTCTTCCCTTTTTCGTGGTGCGAACACGGGCAGCAACAGTGGGAGTAGCAGGGAGGGTGGGCACTGAACGATGTTTGGTGGACGAGGAGGCCGAGTCCCCGTTTCCCTCTGCAGAAAACATAGAGGCGTCACCGCCGTCGTCAGATGACGTAGAGGTCTGCGTCTCTGGCTGTGAGTCCTCTAGAAGACTACGGTCCCCCTCTGATGCGCTGGTGACATCCGTGTTACTATGCTGGTGTGCAGCAGTTGTGCTTGATGCCTCACCACTGGTGTCCGTCCCCTGTCCTTCCGTGCCCATGTGAGATGCTGCATGAGAGAGAGATAGAGGTCGGATCAGTACATTTGCATCAAGATTACAAATATCTGCAAGGGAAGCATCACTAATGATGAACAATCATCCATGTTGGACAACACCATGGGCAGTAACACTAACAGACGTCGCATTCCTGACGGAGACCTGGCTGAATCCCGCTTCAGCCCCCGACATCGCCATTGCCATCCCGGACGGATACAAGATCACCCGCAGGGACCGCACCAACGGAGTCGGAGGAGGCATCGCCATCGTCCACAGGAACACCCTCAGAGTCTCAACCAACACCGACGACACCCTCAGCACCGCCGAACACATGCACTTCCAGATCCACACCGATCCCAACACCACCCTCAGAGGAACCCTCATCTACAGACCCCCGGACCCTGACCACAGTTCAGCGATTCCATTGCTGACTTCGTCAGCACACACGCCATCGCCTCCACGGACTACATCCTCCTCGGGGACCTGAACTTCCACCTCGAGAACAACAAGGACACCAACTCCACCACCCTGATCGACAACCTCGCCACCCTCGGACTCAGACAGCTCGTGACTACACCCACCCACGCCGCCGGCCACACGCTAGACTCCATCTTTTCCGCAAGCCCACACGTCTCCTTCAACCACACCTCCGAACCCCACTGGACTGACCACCACTGCATCCACTTCACCTACAGGAAGCCCACCACGCACCACCGCACCGAACAAATGCCTCGCCGCTGCTGGAGCAGAGTCACGGAAGACCAGCTAACCACACCCCTCGCCCTGAGCCCACCCGCCGAACCCTCCGACCCCGACACCGCCGCCCGCAACCTCAGACAGTGGATCGACGACTGCGCCAACACCCTCGCCCCGCTCAAGAATCCGCCCAACAGCCACACCAGCAAGAAAGCCACCTGGTTCACCGAAGACCTCCAGGCCTCCAAACGAACATGCCGAAAACTGGAGAAGATCTGGCTCCACGAACGGACAGCGGACAGCTACGCCGCCCACAAGAGCGCCACCCGCAATCACCATCACCTCATCAGATCCGCCAAAAGGGCCTCACTCAAAGACGCCTAGACAACAACGCACACAACAGCAAAGAGCTCTTCAACATCGCGAAGGAACTCTCCAACCCCAGCTCCAACACCAACGACATCCAGCCGTCGCAAGACCTGTGCGACTCACTGGCCACCTCCTTCCACCGCAAAATCGCCGACATCCACGACAGCTTCAACACCACGACCGCCCCGGCAACCACCGAGACCACTGCCCCCACAACCACCAACCGCCTGCTCTCCTGCACCAACATCAACGACGAGGACACCAGCGAGATCATGAACACCATCCACTCCGGTTCACCGCTAGACCCGTGCCCTCACCACATCTTCAACAAAGCCAGTACAGCCATCGCGCCCCATCTCCGGAAAATAATCAACATCTCCTTCGAGACAGCAACCTTCCCGGAAAGCTGGAAGCACGCCGAGATCACCGCCTTACTCAAGAAACCCAAGGCAGACCCCAAGGACCTCAAGAACTTCCGACCCATCTCTCTGCTCCCGTTCCCCGCGAAGGTCACCGAGAAAATCGTCAACAAACAACTGACCCGCTACCTCGAGGAGAACAACATCCTGGACCCTTCCCAGTCCGGCTTCCGCAGCAACCACAGCACCGAAACCGCCCTCATCGCCGCCACCGATGACATCAGGACCCTGCTAGACAACGGAGAAACAGCAGCCCTCATCCTCCTGGACCTATCAGCCGCCTTCGACACGGTCTGCCACCACACACTACGAACACGCCTTCACGACGCCGGGATCCAAGAGAAGGCCCTGGACTGGACCACATCCTTCCTTTCCGGCAGAACACAAAGCGTCCGCCTCGCCCCCTTCCGATCCAAGGCCACCAAGATCATCTGCGGCGTACCCCAAGGCTCCTCCCTCAGCCCAACGCTGTTCAACATCTACATGGCACCCCTCGCCAACGTCGCCCGACAGCACAACCTCAACATCATCTCCTACGCCGACGACACCCAGCTGATCCTCTCCCTCACCAAAGACCCTCACACCGCCAAAGCCCACCTCCACGAAGGAATGAAGGCCGTCGCCGAATGGATGAGGACCAGCCGCCTGAAGCTGAACTCGGACAAGACGGAGGTCCTCATCCTTGGTTCCAACCCTTCAGCCTGGGACGACTCCTGGTGGCCAACATCACTGGGAACAGCCTCGCCACCCACCGACCACGTACGCAACCTAGGGGTCATCCTCGACCCCACCCTCTCCATGACTAAGCAGGTCAACGCCGTTTCCTCATCCTGCTTCAACATCCTCCGAATGCTCCGCAGGATCTTCACGTGGATCCCCACCAAAACAAGAAAAACAGTCACCCAGGCCCTCGTCACCAGCAGGCTGGACTACGGAAACGCCCTCTACGCAGGAACGACGGCTAAGCTCCTGAGACGGCTGCAACGCATCCAGAACGCCTCTGCACGTCTTATCCTCGACATCCCCCGACGCAGCCACATCACACCCCACCTGAGAGACCTGCACTGGCTCCCTGTCAACAAGAGGATAACCTTCAAGCTCCTCACCCACGCACACAAAGCACTCCACAACTCCGGACCAGCCTACCTCAACAGGCGACTCAGCTTCTACACCCCCACCCGCCAGCTCCGCTCGACCAGCCTCGCCCTCGCCACAGTCCCCCGCATCCAGAAAACGACCGCCGGCGGCAGATCCTTCTCCCACCTCGCCGCCAAGACCTGGAACACCCTCCCCACCAACCTCCGACAGACCCAAGACCTACTGGCCTTCAGAAGACTCCTCAAGACCTGGCTCTTCGATCAGTAGCAGCACCACCCCCCTCTTCCCCCAGCGCCTTGAGACCCTCGCGGGTATGTAGTGCGCTTTATAAGTGACATGATTGATTGATTGATTGATTGATTGATTGATTGTGCAACCTCAATCCAAACATCGAAATTACCGTGGCATAATGCAAACATGGCATAATTCACCCATGTGATGGACACACAGCCAATTAGCCTGTTGGTGGCTTCAGCTAACCAGACACACATATCCCTCTGTGCACACCTAGGGCCCTGAGGGGGTAAAAGATTCTGATCACAACATGTTGCCACTGTCACATCTTGAGCCAGCAGAAGTGTCCAACACAGAGACAGACTCAAACATATCCGCGCACAATGGCCATGAGCACATGCCATCCACCATGTCGTATCTTGGGGCACAACTACAGTTGCACATTGTTGTTAGATGTGTAGCCAGCACCAATCTGACGTCAGGCAATGCACACATTGATGATGGCACACTCAGATCATGCACTCTGCTTGACCCTGACATGGGATGTCCGTGACGACACCAATGAAGATGATACCAGAAGGCCACAACTACAAATATGAACTCAAGGGCCATTACACCAATGACATGGGAAGGTACATGTCGGGGGAATGCATGACTACTGCACCCAACACCGCGGCCACTTACACGCCATTGCATCACACTAGCAACATCACAGCCCTACACTGGCCCAGGCTTGGAGCACATGCAGCCAAACAACACCCAAAGTCACACTCACAGAATACTCACCACCAGCTTGCTGCCGATGCCCCTTCAGACGTGCATCCAGTTCAGGCTGCGTCACAGCTAAAATGCGTGCCATTAGTGGTGTCATGCTGCGCCGCGCCAACCTGCCGGACCGAGGGATCAGCCCCAGTGTCATCTCAGCCACGTTCCTGCTCAGCCAGCAGATGTCATCCCACCTCTTGTGACAGTGGGAGCGCCGTCTGTTTGAGACACCCAGTGCACGCACCTTGCATGCAATGGCCCTCCACACGGCCTTGCGCTGGTTGACTTTGAGCTGCAGACATGGGAGAAAAGAGGGTGCAATAATCAGTGTAACCTAACACCATTTCACAGTGCAGGAGCATGACACAGACTCATACCAACTTCAGCCCTAACTTCAGCAGAGACAACAAATCTGCGACATTCAAACATCATCATGTGTGAAATACACATTAATGTATGCAGGTATGAGGGTGGACGCAGTACATGCCTATCTCAAAGCCATGCAGGATGCCAGCAGAGAGCAAAATGTGTATGCTGACCACATCTACTGCAAGTTTCTGGGAATACCAAGACATGCAGGACATTACTACATATGTCACTGTGCCCAAAACTGCGCAGCCCTCAAAGCACTTGCCCTTAAACTGCCACACTGTGTCATGGAGGTCAGATTGAGGGACATGACCTCACAAACGCAAACCCTCATCACAAGGCCTGTCGTTTGCAATCTACACCTCTGCAATGGCTTATTGACGGAAAGTCAAGAGGAAAAGCACAGATTTGACACTCTGTACATTCAGTGTTGTGTCACTGTCTGATTGGGCAGTCAATGTGCAGGCCAGTTGGGGTCACACAGAGGTCCAACGTGGGGCATCTCATCTTTTACATGGAGGGACTATTTGGAAACACAAACAGTGCCAACACATGCGTGTATGTGCACATGCTGGTGGTGATGGAAGGGTCTGGGCCTAAGAATGTTTAAATGTACAGTGTCATAGGTGATTGAGCAACAAGAGTGTCACCCTGGGGGACTGAGGTCCTGTGCATAGTGCAGAACTAGAGATGAGGCACATATTGAGTCAGAAACAATGCCCTCACTACCCTCTGGACAACGAGACTAGCTAAGGCCACAGATGTGCCTGTGAAGGACATCAGGAACACACAAAGACATTCAGACTGAAAATCACTGTCCTGACTCCTGAATTCGAAAAGGTGCAGCCACACTGTATGTCTGACAAGACATCACATTTCCCTCACATCTGGATGTGCATGCAGGCAAACGTGTGGAATAGGCTAAACACACCTTCCCCCTGGAAACAGCATGCTAGGCAGTGCATGACCCAACCCCACACTCTCACGCACATACTGCAGCAGATCAACTCCATGTGTGCCCCCCCTACACTCTCACTCACACCCTGAGATACTTACCATGACATTTGGCGCACCATATAGCCTTGGATACTGGGTGAGCACCTCGTCCACCAGGACCTCCAGTTCCTCGGGGGTGAAGGGAGTGGCACAGATCTTCTCAGTCCTCGCCATCACTGTGGGCAGGAGACAGCAGCAGCGGCAGTTGGTGGTGAGTGGTCTCAGGCAGCAGTCCCTGGAGGCAGCAGCAGGTGAGGGGTCTCAGGCAGCAGTCCCTGGAGGCAGCAGCAGGTGAGGGGTCTCAGGCAGCAGTCCCTGGAGGCAGCAGCAGGTGAGGGCTCTCAGGCAGCAGTCCCTGGAGGCAGCAGCAGGTGAGGGCTCTCAGGCAGCAGTCCCTGGAGGCAGCAGCAGGTGAGGGCTCTCAGGCAGCAGTCCCTGGAGGCAGCAGCAGGTGAGGGGTCTCAGGCAGCAGTCCCTGGAGGCAGCAGCAGGTGAGGGCTCTCAGGCAGCAGGCTCAGTGAGCTGTGGCAATGTGTGGCTCCCTCACACACATATATAGCCCCCAGGGCTCGTGTCTGTGGTTCTAAGCTGCTGCAATTGGTGTTCCAGGTCTGCCTCATTCAAATCCATCCAATGACCGCCTCCGCGGTGGCGGAGCACGCCTACCGCGATTTTTAAACTTGCATCAGGCAACCGCGATTGCGCTTCCCATTGGCTGGCAGGACATGGTCCATGGCGGTGACGCACCGCAGGGGACAGTCGTGCGGTACCGCGGTGGTGCATCTTTCAAGTGCATCCAATGACCGGCCCCGCGGTAGCGGAGCACGCCTACCACGATTTTCAAACTTGCATCAGGCAACCGCGATTGCGCTTCCCATTGGCTGGCAGGGCATGGTCCATGGCGGTGACACACCGCAGGGGACAGGCGTGCGGTACTGCGGTGGTGCATCTTTCAAGTGCATCCAATGACCGGCCCTGCGGTGGCGGAGCACGCCTACCGCGATTTTCAAACTTGCATCAGGCAACCGCGATTGCGCTTCCCATTGGCTGGCAGGGCATGGTCCATGGCGGTGACGCACCGCAGGGGACAGTCGTGCGGTACCGCGGTGGTGCATCTTTCAAGTGCATCCAATGACCGGCCCGCGGTAGCGGAGCACGCCTACCGCGATTTTCAAACTTGCATCAGGCAACCGCGATTGCGCTTCCCATTGGCTGGCAGGGCATGGTCCATGGCGGTGACACACCGCAGGGGACAGGCGTGCGGTACTGCGGTGGTGCATCTTTCAAGTGCATCCAATGACCGGCCCCACGGTGGCTGAGCACGCCTACCGCGATTTTCAAACTTGCATCAGGCAACCGCGATTGCGCTTCCCATTGGCTGGAAGAGCATGGTTCATGGCGGTGACACACCGCTGGTGGCAGGCGGTAGCTACCGTGATTCCGGGCACATGCATTGCTATGAGTGACCGGGATCTGGGCGTCGGAGCATGCCAACCGCCATTAGACATGTGCATATGCCTATCAATTCCGCCATGGTGTCATGGGCCATGGCGGTGACACACCGCTGGTGGCAGGCGGTAGCTACGGCGAGGGTGCAGCATGACATTGTTGACTATGGGCGTGACAGTGTTGTTTGAGCACGTTTAAGGCACCAATGGACACATCGTGCTGTGTCAATGTAATGGGTCATATCTGTACTCCGAACAGAGGTCACTTACAAAATATCATGGCACTTGATGGAATTCAAATGGGCTATAGTAAGTAATGACAGCCTAAACTTCATATCTAACACCAAATGCCACACTGAAAGTACTAATGGGGCACATTACTCCTACACAATTTCATATGTGAGCCCACATTTACACACATTTTCATATCTCACCCCCAAAGTTATCCCCAATTTCATATCTGACCCCCAAATTTAGCCCCAATTTCATATCTGATCCCAATATTTACACACATGTCCATGTCTCACACAATATGTCACTATACAGTACATGATTGTACAAACATTACAGCATTATTATCATGACTCACCACATGTGTCACACTGTTGTCTGTTTGGTATCACCTGGTACTGCCTTCATGTAATGTTATTGTTCGCAGTAGCAAATACTACAGTATATGTCCACATGGACATGTGTGTGCTCTACATACTCAAGGATGTTAATTACATCACCGGCACACTTGGCATTCTGTACATCCTTATCATCTTTTAACTTGTATCCCTGCCTATGGGTATGTTTTGTCTCCTTATCTACCAAATGTCATCACCATTACTTGTGACATTGTGTCTGGTATGTGCTCATGTTGTTCGGCCTGTCATATGTGATTTTGTTACATGTATATTTCCACAGGTGTGAGTATGTTGATAATGGATTTGATGTGTGTGGTGTGTTACGTTGGTACCCACCAAGGACAGGTGCATTGACCTTGTCCACATGGAGAATGTTGGCTTGGTGAGGGACTGTAGCCAAATGTGGGGCTGGTGCTCACTGACTGTTAAGTTTGACATGGCATCTGTGACCAGTGGAAGGTGACCCACATTTGGCATGGACAGTTCAGCATTGCGTGTGCTTTCATGTGCAGTAAGTGTTTGCAGTTTTGGCAGTGCGCACAATTAGGACACGTGTGCAGTGATATTGAACTGACACGTGTGGATAAGCCTGCTATGGTGTGGTAGCCTTTCGGGGGCACAAGCTGGTCCTGCGCTGTGTGGATGAACTGATGGTGCTGTTGACTCAAGCTAATGATGGCATCCAAGACAGGTGAGATATACCTTGATAAGGCTGGCTGTGGAACCCATCTAACTCAGACTTTTGTGGTTCTAATGGTACCAGAGGCCAACAGTGATGCACAGCCAGCATCTTTGTCTGCAGAGGAATGTTGAGAGTCCGCTTTGTTGTTCCTGACAGGCTGTGTGGCATGTGGCTCAGGATGTTTTTAATAGTAGTCCTTTGGTACCTGTGTCGTGCGATGACATCCCCTGTTGTTATGTGCATGAGGCTGTTGTGTCTTCGGTATTTACTCAGTATGTTCATGCGCTGACTTTTAGGTGTAGTGGTGTGGCTTTGTCCGGGTGGTGGTGTCGGTTGTTTTTGTGTCATTGTTGTGTGTCCATGCAGCTGGAGTGTTAGCTCCATGGCAAATGTTGTACTTCAGTTGTGTGTCTGGGCAGTGCTAGCTTCATACTGCATGTCATAGTGCAACTTTAGTGCAGATTGTCGTTTGTCTACAGTCCTTTTGGATCACGTACCTTATGCACTTTTTGTGTGCCACATTGACAATATGTGTGCCTGCTGATGATATTGTGCAGTTGTGTTGTTGTGTCTTGATTCACGTCAAGACTGCATATGCTGTTCATTATTAGTCATTGACTGACTTTGAATTGTGTGTAACAGCATGTATGGCATGTCTACTGATGACAGTGGATATTGGCACAGGCTTGTGAATATGTCTGTGAGTGTCTCTATACTTGTGTGGATTAGCATTGGCTCACATTCCATGCTGAGTCCTTCAGCATTGGATAAATTGTGTAGTTCATGTGTCCGCTGTCATGTTTGCACAAGAATGTGTGGCACGTACAGCAGACATTTCGAAGCCAGCAGTGTTTCTGTTTCACACATGTCCTGTATCATTTACTGCCCATGCTGTTTGCCCCAGATTCTGAAATGTGACTATTACCATTCACAGACACAGTTTCCATGTTTGTTGTTCTCACAGTGGTAATACTGAAGAACTGTAGTACAATGTGATCTGTATGTGTCACGACTATTGACTTGCACTGTATGTTGCATTGTGATGCCAGTCAATGTTAGCGCTGTGTGAATCAGAAGCTACGGAGTTGTGCACAACTCATGGTCTGTTGCAATGACGTGTCCCCTTTCATCTCACCTAGGAGGCGACCTAATGTGTATCGTCCTGTCACCCTGCTGGCTAACATTGAGGATGATGACGTGATACGCAGATTCCGTCTGGACCGCACGAACATCCAAGACCTGTGTGCCATGTTGGATCCTCACCTGTGGGCTGGCAGGACATACCCAACAGCATTGACAAACGAAACCAAGGTAATGGCGGCACTGCATTTCCTGGCTAGTGGGTCATTCCAGGAGACAGTGGGCATTGCAGCGGGGATGTCTCAGCCCACCTTCAGCATGGTGCTAAGGGATTTCCTGTTGGCCATGATGCGATACAAGGACCAATACATCAGTTTTCCAAGGCGTGCGGCTTTGGCGGATGTAAAGGCAGATTTTTATGCCCTTGGCCACATCCCAAATGTTGTAGGTGCTATTGACTGCACACATGTTGGCCTGGTTCCACCACAGGCACGGGAACACATCTATCGGAATCGTAAACATTCCCATTCCATCAATGTGCAGGTGGTGTGCCAGGCCGATATGATCATATCGCATGTATGTGCCAAGTTTCCGGGCTCTGCACATGATTCATACATCCTGCACAACAGCATTGTGCCCCAGCTGATGGCCAATCTACTTCCGGAGCGGGCATGGATTGTGGGTGAGTAGGCAGAGTCAAGTTGTGTGCTGTGTGTGCCATGCTGTCCTCTGCCCCAGTTGTATTACTGAATCGTGATGTTTATTTCACACCTAGGTGACTCTGCATATCCCAACAGACCATGGTTGCTGAGCCCACTACGCAATCCTAGGACACCCTCTGACGTCCGCTCCAACAATGCCCATGGTAGAACACGTCGGGTGGTGGAGCGAACCTTTGGTCTCCTAAAATCGAGATTTCGCTGCCTGGACCGGACCGGAGGGGCACTCATGTACTCACCGAAAAAGGTGTGTCAGATAGTGGTAGCATGCTGCATGCTGCATAACTTGGCCTTACGGAAAGGAATACCCATGATCCTGGACGATGATGACCAGCCAGGGCCCCCCCCTGCGATCCCACAAATGTCCAGTGATGAGGATAGTGGTGAGGAGGAAGGTGTCGACCAGCGTCAGCAGCTCATCAACCGCTACTTCACTTGAAGGTGGGTGACGATGTACAACTGGTCCATTGTCTGTTGATGTAGTTTGGGTGGAGGTCTATGTGATCTTTGTGAGTGCATCCTGTTGTTGACTCAGTGCTGGCTGCCTATGTGTTGGATACAGGGTATGTAGGAACTGCTACAGGATGTCTATGTTGGTACTGTTGCACATTGTTATGTGTGCATATTGTTGTACAGTGAGGACATGTGTTGTGTGATGGCTGTGATGCCACCACCTGACTATTGACTTTTGTTCTGTTGTCTTTTGCTAGGTCCCTTCTGCCTCCCCTTGCCTACAGAGGATCCATGCTCCTGTGACATTGTAACCATGGTAAACATTGCACATACTGTGATAAACATGGAGCAGACTCAACCACCTTTTTGCATTTTTGTAGTTTATTTGCAATGGGTATCTGTGAGAGGGAAGTGGATATTTACATATGTGTGAATGGTGAATCTATGAGTTGGCAGTGATGGTAGATGAGACAATCAAGTAGGCACCACATTGATGTGGTGACACAGTCCAACAGACGGATGCCATTTCCATGGCAGTGTGGGTAAGGACAGTGTTCCAAGTCAATGGCAGGGTGAAGAGTGTTGCCATCATGGCTGGCTCCTTGACTGGCGTTTGGCAGGTGCTTTGCCACTGGTGAGTCCCAAGTTTTTCTTTGGACGGCCCCTCCTTCTTTGGCAGGGGGCATTGTCTGCTAGGCCACTGGGGTCTGAGGAGTCACCCCTCTCCGTGCCCGCAGGGGTGGATGATGAACTGTCATCCTGCAGGACAACGGGGGGAGGTGGAGGTGTGTGATGTGGCACTGGCCTATCTCTCAGTACCGCCACTACCTGGCCCATGAGGTCCACAATTTGTCCCATACGGTTGTCCATGGACCTCAGCAGACGTTGGAGCTCCAGGGCATCTTCGTGGGCCTGGCCCATTTGTGCCTGTGTTCGTTCATAGGCACCCACGACTCTGGTGATGTTAGCCAGGGCTTCGGTCACAGTGTCCGGTGTTGGTGGAGTCCCACTTGTCCTCCCACCTGCCCTGCTGTCACTGGCCTGTTGCCTCACCACTCTAGCCACACGCCTGCCCTCCACAGTTGTTGGTGTTGGCTGGGCATCCTCTGTGGCTGGGCGAATGTTGCAGGCAAAGGTGGTAGTGGTGGTGGTGGTGGTGGTGGTGGTGGTGGCGGCACAGGTCATTCCAGCAGGGGTCAGCGTTGTTGTTGTTGCTGATGGTGGGGGGGCAGTGGGGTCATGTGACCGGTGCGCCCTGGCACACCAGATGGGCCGGCTTGGAGCTCCTCATCCAAAGAATCCAGGGACTCTGCATCCGAGTGTCCATGTTCCGGGGGAGGAGACTGGCTCTGCAAGTTGAGGTTGTTGTCCTCTGCAGTCAGTTGTTGGTCACCTGTGGAACAGAGGGTACATGGTCATTGACTTACAGCCATATGGCTTGCTGTGTTTGATGTCTCTTATTTACATGTTATGCAACACACAGTTACGTATTTCATGAGTTGAATGTCTGCACAGTGTTGTTCGTCATGACATGATGTGGAGGTACATACATCTTGTTCCATGGTGTGACAAGTCATTGGATGCCATGGCCAACTTGACACTCTTTGTATGGGACTGATGAGTTGTCATCTGACAACTGGCTGCCATGCAACTTGATGTGATGCATCGAGGATGATTACTCTTCCCGACAGATGTTACATATGCACATTTACTAGACATTGTCACATTGTTATCTCATGCATACCTTTGTAATGTTCTGTGCTTGTATTTATTTGCTCGACAGACCAGGCCTTTTTATTGTTACTAGGGTCCTTCATGCTCAGCAGCCATGGAATTTGCACATGTCATTCTGTGCAGGGCATATTTGGTCCCTGATTTGCTTACACATGGGTTTAGTTGAGTCACAGTTCTGTTTCTGTCACAGTTACATACGCATCGCTGTCTGCATTCTATCAAATGGTATGTAATTGGGGTGTATTTTGTTGTGAAGTGTGGCATTGTGTTTGCATTAGCTCAATGCTTTCGTTGAAGAATGGTGGGGTGCATGCACTGGCTGATTACCTGTGCAGGTTGCATCTTGTGGGTGGACTGTCTACCACATGGTTCTGGGTGGGAGGGAGTGCTCCTTCATGCTGAGGGATTGGGCAGGGTGTGCCTGGTGGGAGTTGTGGTGCTGGCCTCCCTATTCCAAGGACACCTCCCTGGAAAGATGGCTAACCTACCTGTTAGGTGAGGGTGAAGCACACAGTGACTGCCACATGGTTGTGGGTGGGGGGAGTAGTCCATCCTGCTCAGCTGTGGGACAAGGGGGCCTGGTGGGAGTTGTAGTGCTGGCCTCCCTATTCCAAACACTCCTCCCTGTGAAGATGGCTACCTACCTGTTAGGTGAGGGTGTAGCACACAGTGACTGCGACATGGTTGGGGGTGGGGGGAGTAGTCCATCCTGCTCAGCTGTGGGACAAGGGGGCCTGGTGGGAGTTGGAGTGCAGGCCTCCCTATTCCAAAGACACCTCCCTGGAAAGATGGCTACCTACCTGTTAGGTGAGGGTGAAGCACACAGTGACTGCCACATGGTTGTGGGTGGGGGGAGTAGTCCATCCTGCTCAGCTGTGGGACAAGGGGGCCTGTTGGGAGTTGTAGTGCTGGCCTCCCTATTCCAAACACTCCTCCCTGTGAAGATGGGTACCTACCTGTTAGGTGAGGGTGTAGCACACAGTGACTGCCACATGGTTGTGGGTGGGGGGAGTAGTCCATCCTGCTCAGCTGTGGGACAAGGGGGCCTGGTGGGAGTTGTAGTGCAGGCCTCCCTATTCCAAAGACACCTCCCTGGAAAGATGGCTACCTACCTGTTAGGTGAGGGTGAAGCACACAATGGCTGAGGCATGCTTCTGGGTGGGGGGAGTAGTCCATCCTGCTCAGCTGTGGGACAAGGGGGCCTGGTGGGAGTTGTGGTGCTGGCCTCCCTATTCCAAACACTCCTCCCTGTGAAGATGGCTACCTACCTGTTAGGTGAGGGTGTAGCACACAATGGCTGAGGCATGCTTCTGGGTGGGAGGGAGTGCTCCATCCTGCTCAGCTGTGGGACAAGGGGGCCTGGTGGGAGTTGTAGTGCTGGCCTCCCTATTCCAAACACTCCTCCCTGTGAAGATGGCTACCTACCTGTTAGGTGAGGGTGTAGCACACAATGGCTGAGGCATGCTTCTGGGTGGGAGGGAGTGCTCCATCCTGCTCAGCTGTGGGACAAGGGGGCCTGGTGGGAGTTGTAGTGCTGGCCTCCCTATTCCAAACACTCCTCCCTGTGAAGATGGCTACCTACCTGTTAGGTGAGGGTGTAGCACACAGTGACTGCCACATGGTTGGGGGTGGGGGGAGTAGTCCATCCTGCTCAGCTGTGGGACAGGGGGCCTGGTGGGAGTTGTAGTGCTGTTTGCCTGGACACATACAACACAGTAGATGTGGTCTACCTTTGTGATGTTTGAGGTGGTGTGGATGTAAAATCAGTGTGACCTGTGTGTGTTTTTGGGGTGCAGATGTGTGTACTTGTGCCTCAGGGATGTATGTTTGTAGTTGTGCAAGACAGTACATGGCAGTTTCATGGTATACATTAGTTGGTACTTACCAGCCTCCACTCCCCCGGGTATTCCTTCAAGACTCTCTGGATGCAGTATGGCAAGCACCTACTCCTCCCACGCAGTGAATGGTTTTGGTGGGATGGGAGGGCCTCCACCAGTCGCATCAGCCAGCTCACGGTTCTTGGCCCTCCTCTTCTTGACAACACTCTTCAGGTCATGCCACCGCCTCATGATTTCATTCTTGTTGCGGGGCACATTCCCTACTGCATTGACCTTGCCCACTATCCTTGCCCACATGGTTGTCCTTGTGGCTAATGGTGTCTGTTGGACCATGCTGCCGAAAAGTTGTGGTTCTACTCTGATTATCTCATCTACCATTACTGTCAACTCAGTGTCAGTGAATTGTGGCATTTTGTGATGTGCCATGGTGTGTGCTGTGCTGATGTTTTGGGGTGCAGTTGTGAGGGTGGTGTAGGTGGTGTGTGTGTGTGTTGTTGTGCTGGTGAGATGTGTGGTGTTTTGCCTATCCAATGTGCTGCAGGGTTGGGTTCATTCAGGGTTGGAGTAGTGCAAAGGATTGTGGTCAGGGCAGGGGCTGGTTTTATGCTCAGCTAGGTGGGTGTGTCAAGATGGTGTAATGCAGTCAGGTGTGCTGTGTGGGTTGTCCTGTGATTTGTATATTTAAATTTGCCATGGGGGTGTGTCATTGGGATGTTTCAGGTTATTGGGGGGCAGGGCTAGTTGCTTGTGTGGATTTGCTGGCCTGATAGTTTTTTTTTTTACTTGGCCGCCATTTTTTTAGCGGAGCATCCACAGCGATGGCTGTGCTGCAGGGCTTCCGCCGTATCTCACATTCATTACTGTTTGCGACCACGGCGGACGGAGACAGCAGAACGTACCGCTGTGACATCGGGGATATCATAATATCATTGGCGGTCACTCCGCGTGTCTGGCGGCGGGTTGATGTGTTTCCGCTATGTTACCTCCCGTTGCGGTTGCATTTTCACTTTCTCTGCCCTCTACGGGCGTTTTTTCGATGCCTCCTACCGCCGCGGACGGAATAATTTGGCGGTTGATCCTAATAGAGTCGGCGGGGTTTCCGCGATACCCGCGGACGGTGATTTACCGCTTCCATGGCGGTCGGAATTTTTTCCGTCCGCCATCGTAATGACCCTCTAAGAGTGGGAAAATCATACACCCCAAAGCAAACTTGATGACCACAAAGCAGCTGTGATGGCATAGACCCGAAATATGTAAACACATGAAAAACACTCCACATTTTGTAGAATAAAAATTGCCCAGTTACTGTAGTGTGCAAATTTTACAGTCTGTCCTGTCTGTCCACTCTCTGCAAAGCACCTGCCAGACACCCTCCTCCTACAGCCTTGCCATGACGACATCCAATGACAATGACGTAGCTGCTCCATTCCGCAACTTCGCAATGGACCTGAGACAACAGTGCTTTGTACCTCACACATTTCTTCATTCACTCATTCCCAATGCCTGCTCCACAAACCCCAAAGACAGACCCCACAATCCAAACCACTGAACTTCACCTCATGCCATCCCTGGGACCTGCAAGGGTTGGGCTGTGTGAGTGGGTCAGAGCTGGGTCAGAAGTAATGGGAGAAGGGGGAGGGAAGAACAGCGAGGAGCTCCATCCCCAAGCAGTCACCGAGGCCAGACCCCATCCGATCTGTTATCAAGCTAAAGAAACACCACAACGCATGGAACACAATACATTTGAAATGAGACACCAGGGCTGAAACCAAAAGAAATACTGGGTCACTGGCATTGCAACCCCAGCCCTGCTTGTGTTGCGACCCCCGCAGGGCCGGACTGGCTACCGGGCGTTTTGGTGTGCTGCCAAGCTGGGGGCTGATTTCGTTGATGGGGACCTGCGTGTGCTTAAAACCATTCGTTTTGCTTTGTTTATTTCAAAGCTCACGCAGGTCCCCATCAACAAAATCAGCCCCCACCGCAGTGAAATCAGCCCCCAGCTTGGCAGCACACCAAAACGCCCGGTAGCCAGTCCGGCCCTGGACCCCCGTAGAGAGCCCAGAACATCCATCATCATGTCAGTCCTCGCACGCGCTGACGAGCAGGTTAAAGGAACGGAAAGATGCAGGTGCGCCGCCCGTAGTACGCAGACACAAGGTACTCTGCAACCGATTGACACAGGAATAATGCATTGCACCTGCTATCTGCCAAAGAGTCCCTCCAACCACTTTGCAATCGTGGAGTTTGAGCAAACCTGCAACACTTCAACAAAAAGGTCAGACCGATGACCACACTTCTCCAGACCTGCAGCACGCCCTGACAGTTTTCTACGCAGTAAACGAAAAGCCTGTCACGTTAATTCTTGTTAACTCCCCAAAAAATAAAATGGCATGGACAAAACCAATAAACTGGCCTGGCGTGGGCATGACTCGCGGTTGGGGGGTTCACGCGGGGTGTGATTTAAAAAAAATTACCTTACCAGGTCCCGCGCCTCCTCCGCTCCTGGCCGGGTCCCGTGTTTTCCTGCTGCTTTCCTGCTCGGTAGGAACAGGAAGAAGGCAGCCTCCCTCACCTCCCCTAAACCAATCACAACGCTGCAATGGCAGCGTTGTGATTGGTGAGGACGGCGCCCAGCCGGGCGCTTATGGGAAGGCCATTTTCTCTATGTAGGCAGCCTACATAGAGAAAATCCAGAGTGCGCATGACTGGTTTGGTTGGCCCTAGAGGGCCAATCAAACAGTCAGGGCCCACAGCATTGGGCAACCCACTTCTCCCCAACCCGCCCACCCGCCCGGCCCCAACCAGGCATATTCTTGTGCTTTCTCGCAGTGAGAGAAGCAGAAACATAAAATGGTATTTAAAATACCATTTTATGTTTCTGCTTCTCGCACTGCGAGAAAGCAGTGGGACAACGCTCCTCCGCCCTAATGGAGGAGCCGCCCCTGCTAAGTTAGCGTGACACCAGGGACAAAATAAAAGTCAGGATACCAGTTTCACCTGCAGTGAGGCACTCACGGTCAGGTTACACACTTGTTTATCATGCAGAGGACTTTCTTGTCCCAACAGTTGTAAACCCAGTTGAGCTGATGCCAATCGCATTGTGTAATTGTACTAGGTAAAGTGAAAGTCTGATTGTTAGACAAACCATACTGGCTGCAAAAAGCCTCAATTGATGAAGCTGCTTGTAATGCTGCTAGAGATGCACTATTGAATGCTATTGATGAAGTTTGCCGTGTTAAAACTGGTTGGACCAAGATTAATAATTGCAAAGAAAGCAAAGGGGAAACCCCTGCTGATTACCTTGATTTCTCGAAAATTGTGTTTGATCATTAATCTGGTATTGTTGATGTTACAAACAATTCAAGAAGCGTAGTCTGCATTGAAAACCTCAGATTTTCTTCCACTACCGCTCTCTGGTGAAGCGATTGATGCAGTTTGCATTTCTAGCACACATGTTCCTCACTACATTTCTTATCCTGTTTCTATCTCTGTAGGTCCAATTGCAGACCAATACACTTTCTCTGGAGCCCTATCTCACCTGCCAATCGCCTGGAGAGGGACCTTTTTTGTGCAAATTGAATTGTATAGTGTTTATTCTAGTGATGGTGTCTATTTGAATGTCCAAGTAGAGAATGAGATTGCTGTTCAGGCCGTTTTGTGATAATGACAATACTGTGAACTCTTCGTCTTTATGGTCTGAACATGCTATTGATATAGGTTGCATTTTAACTTCTGAAACCTGTTGGCATTAGAGGCAATCCCACGAACAGCTTCCCTGCATACCATAATTCCTGGTACACTCTGAGAGGGAGGTAGAGTTCCATGCAGTCATTGCTGGTTTACTAAACCAAGGATTTTGGTGCCTACTGTAAGCTTTCATAATACTTAGATTCTATCCACCAAAAAGCCTTGTAAAGAAACATCATTTTCTGTAAGATTCATATGTCATAAATGCTCTTGTACTAAGAAGCTTTCCTGTTGTACCGAATCCATCTACCATTCTGACATGCTCACCAGCTGCTGCATGGTTCACTGTTGAAGATTTGTGTACTGCCCTCCTTTCTGTTCCGATACACTGATAGCCAATATATTTTGGCTGTCTCATTATTCGACTGAACCACCACACCCAGATGGATCAGCATCCGCCCCTCCCCACCACCCCCAGCGCCTTGAGACCTTCACAGGTGATTAGCCGCGCTATACAAAACCCTGATTGATTGATTGATTGAAAGGCTAACTAATGTGGTCTTGATTGCTTCAAGGTTATTCAGAGCATATTATACAGTGGTTAATTTGTAAAAAAATAAGCGCTGGGGCTCTCGTCAGGAGGCAGCTTGCACCAGCCCATTTCTCCTGTTAGCGCCACCTAAAACAAAACTAACTATGAAAGTGGGGAGAGGATGTGGCGTAATGGGCAGAGCTGCCGACTTCGGAGCTCTGGAACCAGGCTCGAGTCTTGGCTCAACATCCTGTGATTCTGGGCAAATCACTTAATCTCCTTCTAAATGAATGTGTCCTTATCTGTTGCTCATGAAAAGTGCCGGTTTTGGTGATTAAGTGCCGGTGATGAGCACCGAAAACCACCGGCTCAAATTAAGCACTGATCTTATATCTTCTACAGGTACTCAAGAAAGACCTGGATACGCGCAGCTTCCCAGAAGGATCTATGCTAGTTGAATATGTCGCTGATTTATTGGTTGCTTAGAGCTCAATAGATCAGTGCAAAGTTGGGTGACTTTATTTGCTAACTGAATTGACTAAAAAGGGAACTACAGCGTCTACAGAGAAACTGAATTTTGTCTGCCTTATTCGATATTTAGTTGTTCTAGAGAAACAGTGGTTCGCATCTGTATCATTAATGATCAAATTACAATATTCAGTTAAATCACTTTCTGCACTGTGGAGGGATGGACAGAAATGAGGCTCTGGGGGCTTAGAAATGGGTGTTTTTCGATTGGTGACTTTTATTCCTTTCACACAAACACAAGAAATTATCACTGTTTCTTCTTACTCCAATGAGTTCTCTTCACTTCTTGGAGCGTCATGCGTTTTAACTCTTTTGTTTCTTCTCTCTTTTCTAGCTTTTCCTGGTTTCCACCACCGACATCCCTTAGGGAAAATAAACAGAAGAAATGCTCAGGTAAATTTATGTTTCGTGGCTGAAAACTTCTTTTCTCTATTTCTATTTTTTTGCCTTTCCTCGTCTATTCTGGGCTTTTCTCCTTACCTTTCAAGTGTTTATATGTCACCCTAATCAGTGCTCTCCCTGGTTTTTCTGGTGCTTTCTCCTTAAAGGGGAAGGAAACCTGGTAAATAGAAAAGGGGAAAACAATTGAGTAACGCAAAAGACCCACTAGGTGTATACAAGTGAAAAGAAACAGTTGTGCTCCGTTTTCTACAGGTATTAACTAAGTGTTCCCAAAACTGACACTTTATACTTCTTTTCAGGTATGCTGAGTCCTTGTAGCCAAGTCACCATCAAGGAAGAGGAGCGGCTTTCAGACCCGTCACCCATGAAATTTCTTGACACCCTGAAGGAAATCGAGACGGAAAAGAAACAAGATAGAGAAAAATTCAAAGTGGGCCCAAACTTCTGTTAGTCTAAGCTGTTCGGTTAACAACACTCAGGATGCCGACTGCGGCTGGATATAAGGCATCTTTCATGTGTGTCCCCCACTCTTCTGACCAGCTGTCTCCCTCCTTGATGTCGCAATCCTTAGTGTCCTCCTCTTGGGGTCTCTCGATGTCTTTCAGTTCCTCGGGATGGCGTCCCATGGCCACTTTCTCCGTATCCTCCCCCTCTGCTTCGTTCAAATCCGACTTTTCTATGTCTTGTTCCTTCTCCCTTCTCGTCACTTCCTTTCCTTAATTTATCTTCATGTCTCTTTCCTTTCTCTGTCAAAGAAAGTCTGTTCTCAGTTCTTTACTTCCTTCATGTTTACCTCTCCACCCCTTTCCTATGATAGCCCTTTCAGTTGTACTTCTTTCCTTTCCAGCTCACTGTATGGCGAGATGGTCAACCTCGAGAGATTGCGAGTCTGTTCTCTAGGAAAGAGGTTTTTGCTTTCTCTTAATTCACATGCACTTAATGCCAGAATTCATTATGCAACTTATATCCAACACTCAAGAATTGCAAACAGGGATAAAACTTTATCCACATTTTTAAACCAAATCATGTTATACAAATGTTTTCAAGTATGTGCTGTGCATAAGTGTCCCAAGTGAAAAAACAGAAACCACAACCAAAGCGTAGTGAAGAAGAAGAGTGACAGTGTTAAAGAGCCATGAAAAGGCTCTTGATTTTGTCCTGCTACCTTGGCACAACCCCATCTTACTCTATGAAAATATTGAATAATGATGATCTGATTGTAAATCTGATCATGGACCTACTGAATGTTTTGAATCTGATCTAGAACAAGAAGTGATTGACTTGATGTCTGTTGCAATGTTTTAAGAACTGTGCCAATGAAATAGTGCAAGCAGGGAGAAATTGTGAGAAAAACAAATTATTTAGCATAACTGTAACTTGCTTCAGCCCTACTTTTCTGCTCATGCTAACAGACGCTTAAGGGAATTGCCCATTGCTGACATTTTGAGCCTCTCTTTCACATCTTGGCTCCTGAGAGGAGAAAGGGCTGGTTAGCTTGCTCAGCTGACATATTTGCATTCTAGTTACAAACTGAAGGTCGCCTTCTTCCTTTCTCATGATCTCATTCTTTGGACACCTGCATTTTCCCATTGTTTAATCTACCAAACACTCCCCATGGCAGAGTCATTCATGAAATACTATAAATGTGGGCCTTGCCTTTGCTTAGCGAGCATGTTCTATCCCAACTTTCTACGGGACACTTTGGAAAGCTGGGACTGTGATTTGTAGGCTATTATTTTTCTTTTGTTAATACATCCTTTCAGACTCTAACTGGTGTGTGCGCAGATTTCTATAACAGTAATATGCATTGCATTGTCTGTGCCTTAGCTGTGACTGCAAAGGAAGGGTTGTGAGAGCACTCGTTATGATGACGTGACATCATTGCCTCTGCTGATTAGTACCCAGTGGCGTAGCGTGGGTTGCCAGCGCCCGGGGCAAGGCAAGTATCCTTCCACTTTTCTTTTTTTGTTTTTACGTTGTTTTAAAAAAAAAAAATGTAAACAGTTTCTTTATTGATTTTCAATAGAACGGTACATCATTAATAATGACATTTAAGATTGGGCACAGTACATGGACAAAAAATTACATTGCTGAGTTTGATTTCTGTTTGACAATACAGAAAGTTATACAGTCAGTTTATCTTCCTCTTGCAGCTCTTTTTACTTCTAATGCAACTCTATGACATCTCTTATGGCAATATAGGCTCCTTACGAAATACACATTTCACTCTTCCACCCAGACATTTAGTATATCACATCCCATCAGCTACTCCTCGATTTGTGAGTGTCAGGGTGAAACAATGACCTGTGTAAGGTGCTTGCATAAGGGGACAGGCCTCAGAAGGTGCTTGATCCTCAGCTCTGCTGTTCGACCGCAGTGCTGTGATATAGCGATTTCAAGCCTGGCTTGCTACGGGGTCATCATCTGGGAGAGCGTGTGGGTATGAAATGAGGTAGCTTGTAAGGGGTCCCCAAATGTCCTTAGGTTGGGAAGTGCGCTGGAGCAACTCTGCATAAATGGTCAATTGCTCTTGGCAGAATACCAAGTCATTAAGCCAGTCCTTGAATTTGGGTGCCCCATCGGCAGGCGACGCGTCGCTTAGCCATCAGTAGTGCAATAGCAATATATCTTCGGTGTGGCGCGGGAATTAACTTGGTATATCCCAACAGGGCTAACAGCAGGGTGTGCTCTATATTTGGTATCGTCATTAATGCTATGGCATCAAATACTCGATTCCAGTATTCATATACCGCTGGGCAGTCCCAAGCCAAGTGTAAAAAGTCAGCCCCCGGGGTGTTGCACCTATCGCATCTATCGGAATCCTTTAGTTTGTATTTATGCATCTTAACTGGGGTGTAGTATAGCCGGTGGAGAAATTTAAAATGTGTTATACGTAGTCTGCTACTGGCAGAGATTTGCTCAGTTTGTGAGCAGCTGTATTCCCATTGGTCATCCGATAATTCATAGCCAAATTCCGAGTTCCAGTGCACGCGTGAGGTGGTAGCAGGCTCTTCTCTTTGTGTGTGTACTGTGTGGTATATGGTGGAGACTAGATGCCCCGGTGCTGTTGCACTTAACATCAGTTGTAAGGGAGTAAGAGCCGGGGATTCCCTGGGGAACTCCGGGGTAACCGAACTGACGCCTTGCCGAAGTCGTATATATAAGAAGACATCTAAGGGAGATGGCAGCAGCCCATGAAATATCTGCTCGGATGTTCGAAATTGTCCACTATGATAAAGGTCCCCCCACTTGGCAACTTTAGTCTTTTCCTTAAATTTGTGGAATGCTGTTTCCTGAAGGAGAGGCATGTTGGGGTGATAAGTAAGTGGGAGCAGCGGTGAATAGAGCATGGAACTTTGTAAAGAGTGGCATATGCTATTCCAAGCGTTTATGGTGCAAGTAACTGTGGTTGGGTTTTTGTCTCTGGGGCAGGGTGTGGCGCATAGCATGCCGTCTATAGGTATGGGGTCGGCTAACCAATGCTCTGCCGCTACCTGCGGCATATACCGCGGAGGGTGTACCCAGTAGTAGGCATAATGTGCTTGTGCACTCATGTAGTATAGCTCGAAATTGGGAATGTCGAATCCTCCCCTGGAGTACGGCCTGGTAAGTATGCTCCATTGCAGTCTCGACTGTTTGCCCCCCCCCACACCAATCGGATCATTTCGGACCGGAGTGTTTTGAAGAAATACCCTCCCGGATGATATGGGATGTTTAGGAAGAGATACAGAAGTTGGGGAAGTATTACCATCATAATTAAAGATGCTCTTCCCGCCATTGAGAGTGGCAAGGATATCCATCGGGTGATGTATCCATTGATTCGATCTATTATAGTGCCAAAGTTAAGGCGCATCATCTCCTCCCTGTCCCTAGCAATGCGAATTCCCAAATACCTCAGATCAGAGTCACACCATTCCAGCGGATAGTCCAGGGGGAAGCGGGTCATTGCCGCCGTTAGGGGAAAGATGTGAGATTTCCCCCAATTAATCTGGACTCCAGACAATTTCCCGAATACGATAAACTCCCTGAGAATCGAGTTCAAGTTCTGCTGTGGGTCTCTGACATATAGGGTAATGTCGTCCGCGTAGAGAGATACTAGGATCTGGCGCATGTTACATCGGAGCGCCTTGTCTCGATGGTGTTGTCGTAGCTTGGCCGCCAGTGGTTCGACCGCCAAGGCGAATAGGAGGGGGGATAGCGGACAACCTTGTCTTGTGCCTCTGGTGATTGAGAAAGCTTGGGATACGTGCCCATTTATGAGGACTTTAGCAGTCGGCAATTTGTACAAAAGCTGAATCCAGGAAAGAAATAAAGGGGGAAGCCCATGCGTTGCATTACCCCAAAGATGTAGTCCCATTCGACAGAGTCGAATGCCTTAGTGGCATCGAGAAAAATCGCCGCTAGCGGTAGCTCAGGTGCTACATTATTGAGTATGGTGAAAAGGGTTCTTAAATTGTGTGAGGTAGCCCTCCCTGGTACAAACCCCGATTGGTCAGGGAGTATCAGCTTGTCCATCAAGAGACTAAGCCGGTTTGCTATTAACTTGGCCAGTATTTTGGTGTCACAGTTGAGAAGGGATAGTGGTCTATATGAGTCACAGTGGAGAGGTGACTTCCCCGGCTTGAGTAGGGAAATAATGAGTGCCTCCCTCATAGACGACGGGAGTCTGCCGGCATCCAGCGAAGCCTCATACACCTCGCGCAGGATGGGGGCCATGTGATCTATGTACGTTTTGTAGAATTCTATGGGTATGCCATCCATGCCAGCAGCTTTGCCAGATTGCATGTGCATGATGGCCTCTCTTACCTCATCCAGCTCGAAGGGAGCGCACAAGAACTCTCTTTGTGAATCCCACAGCCATCCCAATCACACGTCCCCCAGATATTCATCAAGATCTAATTGGTCATTCCTGCTGGATGTGTATAGCTGGGAATAGTGTCCAGTGAAGGCGTTTAGTATGTCTGCAGTGTCACGATAGAGTATTTCCCCCGGTCCATCCAATTCTAAAACATAGTTGGAAAAACGTGGTTTCCGAATGGTTTCTGCCAGTGCTTTACCCGGCCGCTCGCCTTCTCCGTACCGGCGAGCCACCCAGTATCTACCCCTGAATCGTACCTCGCGCTTAGCAGTATCCGTGTAATCTGTAAGCGTCTCACGAAATTTGTGTTGGGTGCCGATGAAAGCTGTGTCTCAATTGTTTTGAGCTCTGCTTCTAGGTTCTGCAGTGTGTTAGTTATATCTCTAAGCACTCCCGAGCTTTTTGATATGCAGAAACCGCGGATTGTAACTTTAAATGCTTCCCAAATAATCTCTACGTCATCCACCGAACCTTTGTTTCTTTGGAAAAAATCTAGGATTTCCTCCCCCAGTTCGGTCTGAAAAACTGTATCTAATAAAGTGGAGGGTTGTAATTTCCATATATTGCGGGGAGGGCCATATCCTAGTTTGGTTAGTGTGAGTCTTACTGGGGCGTGATCAGAGTATGTTCTTGCCAAGTGAATGGCTTTGGATATGACAGGTCCCAATCCCCTCGACAAAAGCCAGTAATCCAACCGCGCCCAGGATGCGGCTTGTGCAGTGAAGTGCGTGCCTTCTTTTTTGTGAGGATGCATATGACGCCAAGCGTCAATTAGTTGGTTGGCCTCCATTATGTCATGGATTATTGCGCGTGATTTAGTGTAGTGATGAGGGGCTGGGTTAGATCTGTCTGCCGTAGGGTTATATGTTACATTAAAATCACCCCCCCAGGACAGATGCTTCCGTTCCTGAAGTGTAGGGTGGGGGGTGGGGGTGGGGAGGGGGAGTGGGGACCGTTGTCCTGTGTGGTTTTGCTTGTGTTCAGGGTTATCTGCCAGTCGCTGTACCATTCGGAGAGTCTGCTGAGTGATGTCTCGAGGTTCTTAGCCACTTCCTTGTCGCTGAAGGATTGGGAGATGACTGCAACATCATCGGCGTAAAGAGCAAGATCAGTCTTCTTTAAGTCTGTGGGGATATCGTTTATGAATATATTAAAGAGGAATGGTCCAAGAATTGATCCCTGAGCCAGGTCGTTGGTGTGTATGATGTTTCCTTTTATCCTATTGGTGGAGGACGGTGGGGGCCATGTTGGAGGAATGGGAGACCAGTAGGCTATCTTATTTTGTTGGATTTTCTGTAGGAGCCTAATGGTCATGCGTTAATTACTGTGACGAGGAAGACGGGCGAGGAGGTAATGATGCACTGGGCCCGCTTTCATTCCTCGTCCTTGCCATGGACCGCTCTGCGCATGAGTAGACCATTCCACATGCCACGCTAGCCCTCTTGCCTCAGTGAAGCTGCTCATGAGACCCGGACCTCAAAAATAATTTGGTGAACTTGGCTCCCATGTTGTGAGTCCACCGCGGCTGAAATTCACCAAAACACAGTGCTGTAGCGGCTGCCAGAGACGCTCTCTTTTTTCGTGCGGCGCAACCTTCCTCCGGCCGTGAGAAGCAGGCGCGCAACGCCCATTGGGCTCAAAGGGCTTCAGCCCCCCCCCCGTCGTGTGTGTCAGCCCGGGCTGAGACAGCTTCCTGGGCACACACACAGCCGCACCCGAGTACTTCACAGGTCTTTAAAAGACCATTTACGTGTTAGCGAGGCATTGTTGTTTTTCACCCCTTCTTAGAGCCCCTGCATCTCCACTCTGCATATTGCTGGAAGAGACAGCCCCCCCCCCGAAATTTTTAGTAGCCCCCCCCCCCCCCGAAATTTGGCTCTAGTTGCGCCTCTGGTGAGAAGCTGTTAAAAACATCCTGCCATCCTAAATCCAGAAACACTTGCAGAATGACGATGCGTAATAGAGGAAACCAATAAAAGTGTGTGTGGGGAGGGAAGGGGAAGGAACGTGTTTTCCATCATTGGTGAAATATTCTGTGCAAGCAAAGCAGTCACATGTCACGGGAGACAAATTAGCTGGAGAGGTCGTTTTACAGCGCGTTATATTCAATGTGCACCACACAAGGAAGGGGTTCGTGAAAGCAGCCGTTGGGCGGGGGGGGGGGAGTGGTGGGTAGGTTCTTCTGGACCTGGAGCAGCTGCTCTGAGCTGACCTGCCAGCTGACCCCCTTATCTGCCAGATGTGCAGCTCGGATGTGGCTCTTAAGGTTATTGCAAGCGCGAGGGTGTGTTCAGAAGAGAAACGGCCCCAGAGCGTGCTCCCAATGTGGCTTAGTGACGTGGTCAGCGAGCAACACAGGATATTTGCTTTCAGTTATAACCCGTTGTGTCCTTTTTATAAAGTACCGTGTGGACGGCATGATTTGTAGTGCGCCACTCACATGGGGGCTCTAGGAAGATGACATAGTCGACTCCACACATGTTCTGGGGAGCATCCATCAATAGGAGGCGGCTCAGAGGAGCAGGACATGCCACTGAAATAATTTATTGTTCTCCATAAAATGTCTGCCTTACAATAAAACTCATAACAACGTGCACCGGTTTACCGTTCATCACACGTTTCAAACACGTGTGAAGTTCAGCTTTTCACACAGCTTGGCTCGAGCAAACGAGACTGCGTCAGTCACTTCCGCCCTGCACAAGTCCGTCGGTCAAAGGTACGTGATCTGCCCAGGAAGCTGCCGTACCTTCCTCGACTTGTTCTGTACACCTGCAGGAAGGGTCTCCACCACTAATGTGTATGCTCCGGTATGTGCATGTCCATTTCTGAAACTCAGTGGGGAGGAGGGAGACTTGGTTAGAGAACACAGCCGTGTCAAGGACAGCATGGGAATTACGGAGAAGTACAGGAGCCCTCCAGATGCACCTGTAGAGTACACAGGACATCTAAGAAGTGCACCGCTCTTATCTGGAGATGTAGCCCTGGGATAAAAGGTAGGTAGGGAGATATGCTGCTCCAGGTGGACATGAGAACTACCTTGGGCCTGACCTCTGGTCCTGGTGACAAAACCTCTCTGTTTAGGTCATCCTGCAGCCATGTTTCAGTACCGGCCAATGTCCAACATCTCTCTCTCCAATTCCTCTAGCAGTGGTAGTGGCAATAAGAGAACACCCTAAGTTGTAAAGCAGGATAACAGAGGGCCCTTCAAAAGCTAAAAAGGGGATCTTGGACTCTTACCACCAGTGTTAGACCCTATGAGGGAGAGTAGAGTGAATCAAGGATTCTATATGCTATGAAGAAGCCGTAAAGACAAGGAGTTCATCTCCTCAGCAAACCCGAGGGTTTCCGAAGAGTATGGATAGCCACCCCTTGACCCTGAAAAGTAAGTGTGGACAAACTCTTAATGCAGCCAATGTGATTTAATTCCACAGTTAACAAGGATAGGCAAAGGAAGCAGGTGTTGCATGTGAAGGCTGTTAGCCGACTTTTCGGCTTTGCCTGCGCTTTTTGATGATGCTAAACAGTATGAGCAAAAAGGGGAAAAAAAGTTTGGCACAAGTATGATGATAAAAAAACTGGGCGGGGGAACAATGGAGGAGCTAGGGGTCTGGAGGGGTGAATAAAAAGGCGAACAGGATGCAAAGGGGTGGGGTAGCAATGGAAGAGCTGGGTGTGGTTTGGCGGGCAATACAGAGAGCTGAGATGGTGGCGATGTTAGGGGGAGCAGAAAACGGAGGAGCGAGCAAAAACACACACACTACCATGGAGTGCTGAAAAAAAGTAGTACCCTGAACGTCAGCCCTGCAAGCATAGAAGCTATCCAATCAAAAGGCTGATAAAGAAACTGTGCTCCAGTGCAGGGCAAATAAAAGAACCGGAAAGAAAGCCAAAGAATACGGAGGAAGCAAATGAGATAGACAAAAACACCAACCAATCATAAGCAATGGACTAGTCCAAAGCCCACTCTAGGTATTGCTATTAAACTCAATAATTCTTTCCACAACAGGTAACGTAAAGCTGTCTACAGCAGTGGCGTAACGAAAGTTATAAGGGGCCCCCCTGCAATGTACACGGAGGGGCCCGCTCCAGATTTAATATGGAGCGCTCAGGCCTAAGTACTGTGCTGAGGGGGCCCCCCGCACCGCGGGGGATGCGGGGGCCTGTGTTACGCCCCTGGTCTACAGTCAAGATCTAAAAAGTGGTCATACCGATTTCAGCACATAAATTGGACCTGTCACCTGTTGCAGCTGTTTAGTCCCAGGAATACCAAAAGCTAATGCTCGAGGCTAGTATATCTTCTGCAGGCCCAGTCCTTCAATATTCACAGCACCAGGTGTGGTCAGGGGAGAGCTGACAAAAGAAGGTCTGAAGACAAGAAAAGCAGGGGTTACCAGAAGCAACTGATCTATAGGAATAATTGACAGTTGCTGAAACAAAGTGAATCACAGGCTTCAGAGATAGTATCGCACAATCAAGGTGATGTTGCTTCTCTCCTCCTGAACATTCTGAAGCGCCTTCAAAAGTTGGAAGATGGAGGAAAAAACACAAATGACAGTCACTCTGCCACTGACCAAACAATTCATTCAGCATCCAAGTCTCGCAAGTCACCCTCGCCACACAGAGGGTTGGGAATAGAGGATTATGCGTAGAAGCAATGAAACACAACCTTGAGCAACCCAACTAACGACTCACCATCTGAGAGGATAACTAGTGAAGGTGATAATCCAACAAGAGGATTATGCTGAACCTGTATACAAAATCCTCCCCTTATGTAGACAGTAGGATGCCACGAAGGAAAATAAATTGAACTCTTTGAACTCTTCCCTGCTGACATTGTTCCATCTTTGCTAGCCGAGGTCCTTGCATACCCTACCTGACTGTTGTCATATGCTGACGGCTACCAACAAGACCCACACTGCAGGTACAAGGACAGTGACTGAAGGGTTTTGTAAATTACTATGAATTCTCTCACAGATGAAGTATTTTTACCCAGTGGACCTGTTTAGTCCAATTCAGTTGGCAGCACCTTTTGCCTTGATAAATGTCAGTAGAGGACAAAGAGGAGATCCTGCCGTCAGCGGTGACTCCTTCAGCTGCTAAGACATGAGCCTCTGAAATCCTAGTGCACCAGAATTAACCTCTTGTAATTCTGGACTGCTTGATTTCCAAGGGACAGATGGTGTATCAGGGACCCTAGGGTCTTATTTAGAGTTTGTCAGACAGGTTACTCTGTCAAAACATGGCACAGACCCTTCCGTCATGTTGCAAGTGCAGTAGGCTACAAATGCACTTGTAATATGGCGGTGCGACATCGGTGAGTTTGCAACACTGTATCCCATCCACCAAAATCTTCATAAGGTCCTTAATGCTGTAAGCCCACAGAACTAACATCGGAAACCCCGGCATCGGAGTCACTTGTGACCTGGAACCAGGGTAATGTTCAAAAGGGTTTTAAAATGAAGGGCGTGTATCAGTTGGGCTAATAGAGACATCATTCCCTGGTCCATCCGAATCCTAGTGCTGATGAATATCTGACCAGAGAAGGGATGAAAATTCAACCTGTCCTAGTTGATTTGGATTCTCTAGTCATGAGCATCTCAAAGATCCACAGGACTACAACAGATACATGTGTTGACATCCTAGGGCCAGTCCTCCTGAACCGATAAAGGACTGAGTGAATTATTTACCTGTCCGTGGGGCACAGGTACCACTCTCCTCTTCTATCCCAGTGCACTCCTTCTGTCAACGTTTTCTGTGTGACAGGATCTAAGGGAATTGGAAACTGTGCGAAATAAGGCTATGATGATGGTTTTCAAATCTTGATGATCTATCCCAGCCGGACAGGCATACTGATCAGAAATGATCAAACTCCACTGCTGTGCAAAAAACAGCAAGTGGTCCTTAATTGGGACCTGAACAGGTTCTTAGGCACAATCATGATTTTGGGGCTGTGACGTTGACATCTGTGGCCAGGTCTTATCCCAGATGATCCCTCACCCCTTCATCTTTGGACCTTTCCCCACAATGGTCACCTGGGAGCTGGTTGGTTTGCCATCTGTCATCTCGGTGGCCTGGAGAATACAGAACGGATCTAGTATCATCTTTTGTTCCGCAAACACAAACAATATGTCACCAATAAGATGTTTATCTTTTATATTTTAGAATTTAATTTTTTTTCATTTACCTTGAAAAAAGTGCTCAGTTGCAATTTTAGGAAATGGAATCCGTATCTATAGAGAAATTGAAAATTAATGCACCGGAGATGTCAGGCGGAGGTTTTCAGGACCGCACGAAATACCTCAAGTTCACCAAACACCCAAGCTCTAGGAGGAGTTCCCTTGAACTGTTCAGGAACATAAATCAACCAAAAGAGAATAAATACAAACAGACAAAGGTTTCTGCTAAGTTCGACACAAACTACTTTATACGTAATATGAATAGTAAATCAAATTGCGCACATAAAGTAACAAAGAAAAACAAAATCTATAGCCCCAAATCCAGACAGCCTGATCTCTAAGGGTACATATTGGATCAATATCATCTTAAGGATTTTGGGGCCCTGGGTAAAACATATTTTTTGGGGGGCACCTCTATGCAAGAACGTTTAATTGTATTGCCCATTGTCTGCTAATTCAAGCCCTTCTGACTCTAAACACTACAAAATTATATATTAAACTATAACAGGGTCACACAAAAATAGTTGACATGTGTCTTGCCTGGGACCCCAAAAACCATTAATGTGACACTGCGTAGACAGACAGTCAGAGGTAGAGATACACAGAGAGGGTGCGAGGTTTAGACAGAAAAATAGAACAGACAGAGATCCAAAAGAGACAAGGTTCACTTTTCCAGGGGGTCCCTTGGAAGCTGGGGACCCTGAGCAATTGCCCACTTTGCCCATTCATTAAAACGTCTCTGTGCTGAGTCAAAGGCTAGTGCTGACTGATATACAGGAAAGTGCAGGCATCATCCTAATAACCCCTCACCCAGTCTAACAACAGATATTAAGTAGCCTCAAAGTGACCCTCTACTTACTGCCTTGCAGTCGAGATCATACCTACTTGGAAACCCACCCACTCCCCCTCAGTAACCCCTTTCTGAGGCACCAATATTCCCCAGCGGAGTAGGGGATGTGTTAAGAGGTGTGTTTATGGTCGAGTGGGGATAGAAAAACAGAGTGGACTGTTCAGCAGCGGATCTCCTCCCTACAACAAGGGTATGGCATAAAGGGCATATTTACAAGGGGTTATCGACACCAGAACATCACTTTTTTTGACGTTCTGATGGCAATAACCCCTTTGCCTTATTTACAAGGCAGCATTAAGCCACTTAACATGGCTTAATGCCGCCTTGTAAATAATGCCCCTATTCACGCAGCACTTAGCGTGAAAGGGGCAGGCAGTGGGTGTTGCAGTGGGCGTTCCACCACAACACCCATTGCTTTTTGACACTGCCCCCTATTTACAAGGCTGTCGTAAATATGGGGCAGTGCCAAAAATAAGACCAGGGAAAATCTGGGGGCAGATCTACAAGAAACGAATGCAGCGCGGCGCCGCAAGTCATTTTGCTGCGCCACGCTGCGTTAGTTTCGAAGCACAGGGATGCAACATATTTACACAACAATATGTCGTATCTCTGAGCTTCCCCCTGCGCTGGCGCACAAACTGCTGTCATGCGCCGGCGCAGGCACCCTTGCACCATGGTGCAAGGATGCCTGCGTCATGGGGAGATTGTTTTTGTGCAGGAAGGGGCACCTTCCTGCACAAAAACAATCAATTGAGGTGATTTCCTCTTCCAATGTGTGCTGTAGAATGCAGCACACATTGAAAGAGGAAAAAAACGAGGAGAAATGAAAACATTTCTCCTCGTTGCACCTCGCTACGCCACCCCTAGGGTGGCGTAGAATTCTGACGCATTTCCAGATTTACGATTTCTCGTAAATCTGGAAATGCATCAGTGGACATGGGTGTTGCGTGGGAACACCCACAGCAACACCCATGTCACGCCCCTAACATGCAAAGTGTTGCGTGAACAGGGGCGATATTTACAAGCACAAGTCACGCAGGGTGACTTTACCTGTTCTTGTAAATATCACTTAGCAGACTGCGCCACCGGTGCGTCACGCAACGTGATGCACCGGTGGCGCAAGGGGCTTGTAAATCTGCCCCCTGGTCTTAAACTGGAACAACGAAGAGAAATTATTCATTTCTCCTTGTTTTTGCTGTTTCTATGTGTGCTGCATTATGCAGCACACATAGAAAGAGCAAATCGCCATTAGTGATTGTTCATGTGCAGGAAGGTGTCCCTTGTTGTTCATAAACAATTGTTAAATAATGACAAGTTGCAACTTCTATGTGGGCTGCATCCTGCAGCACATATAGAAGTTACAAATAGCCATTAGTTATGGTATATGTGCAGGAAGGGACACCTTCCTACACATGAACAATCATTCCCGGCAACGCAGGCACCCTTGCACAGTGCTTGCATTGGCGCTAGGCAGCTAAATTTAGTGCTAGCGCTAGGGGAAACGCAGGGGTGCACCGTATTATTGTAAATATGGCACATCCCTGCGTTTTCAGAATGACGGAGCGCTGCATTACCAATTGTGGCATAACACCGTTCTGTTGTGAAGATGCCCCAAACTGTCCATCGCAAACTTGCATACCATCCGTCTTGTTCCCTCAGTGGAGTGGTGTTATTTGTCCCAAATTGGAGGACTGGTCCAGAAAAAAGAACAGCTGAAGGCAGAAGCATTGATGGTGAGCTGGCAGTTCACCCCAGCCTGGATTAGTATGTCAGCCTAGCTGTGAATCATGACGTTTATGCACACGTATTTCACAGCTGAGTCTTTCAGTGTCTAAACCCTAACTTACTCTCACATCATGGCACATGCACTGCCATGTGGCCACTGATTCTTCTCCCCTTGCAGCAATCCACAGATTCCAATGGAGAAACCCAGGCATTCCAAAGTGGATCATGTATAGAGAGAAAAGTAGCTTTAGGAGAGTGGGCCCTGGTGGCTGTGGAAGAAATGCAGCTTATCTTGGACCATGCAGGGTCAGACACGACAGGGACAGTTTCTCAGAGGGTGAGTAAAGTCGAACCTGGGGATGGGGTAAGAGCAGTGCTTAATTTGAGCCGGGGCTTTCCGGTGCTAAGCACCGGCACTTAATTGGTTTCCGGTGCTCGGCACCGGCACCTAATTGTCAGCACCATACATAGAACAGTCTACCACATGGTGGCGCTGCTCATCTAATTTGGAGATGAGCAGAACAAATGTTGTTTAGGAATACAATATACATTAAAATTGCTAATACCTGCCTCCCCAGCCAGTCCTTTAGCTTTGGGGACCTGGAATAATCTGAACTGTCACATTTACATGCGAGAGAGATGATTAGTAGTTGTTTTGGCAGCGATGACAAAGGCGATGGGTGGTGCAAGCTGCAGTGGCCTCCCGGTCAGAGCCCTGGCACTTAATATTTTACAAATTAAGCACTGGGTAAAAGTCTGGTGGGAAAGGTGGGTCTGTGTTACTCCTAGTTTGTTCATTGACTGTCTGGTGTCATGCAATAAGCTCAACACTGTCATTTATGCAAGCAACTTGTGATTCTCACTGGCAAATTGTTTAATTCTGCTCCCAGGCAAGGGACTCAGCAGCATCCAGCAGAGAACCGGCTATCTGCGAGGGCCTTGGGAGGCAGCTGTGAAACGGCAACTGCTTTGAAGCACAATGAGGTTTGAGGTAGCCGCCCAAGATAAGGAAATTTGCTGCATATCAAGAAGGAGGAAAATAGGGAAGCTTCTTACTGCCATTGAATGAGATACAGCTTTGCCCTGACCCCTCCCTGTGCTGTGGAAGCCTGTTGGTGCTTCCGGTTACCATCTGTAGCTGGGAAAGATTACCCTGTTGAAGAACTTACCATTTGAAACCTTGATCCTTGCCCCAGGGCTTGCATAGTCTCCAGCTTTGTTCTTGCTTGTTCCTCAACTGTACCAAGTAGCAATATGTTACAATTTCAACGCATCCGCCACCATGAAATTCCATTGCCACACATTTTTACAATGCATTGATGTTTTCAACGCATGCATTTACAATGAATTAGGGAAGTACTTAGTAATAAGGTAAGGTTCAGGGACAGTTAAAGGTAAAAGATAGGAGGGATTTGTTTAGGCTTTATGGGTGGGTAGAGGTAAAGAAAGGTAAAGGCTTTTTAGGGTTTAGAAGTGAGTAGAGGTAAAGGGAGGTAAGGAATTTTTAGGTTTCAGAGGTGGGTATAGATAAAGTGTTGGAAGGGTTTAAAGGAAGAGGGGACTATATATATATATATATATAACAGCAAAATATGTACATTAAACATGCATACATGATATATAAATTAGGCCTGGGCGGAAAACTACGCTATGCTCGCGTAATTTGCGTAGTTTGCGCAACTACGCGCTACGCGAATTGCACGTAGCGCAGTGCAAAAACGCGTAGCGGGCATTTTTTGCTTGCTCGCGGTCCTCAACGTCAAGTTGGCGACCGCGAGCGAGCAAAATGACATCCCGGCGAGACTTTTTCCTCGTTCGCGATCAGCAACATCAAGTTGCCGATCGCGAGCGTGGAAAATAAACCTCCCGGCGAGATTCTCAATGCGGGGAGGTCAGGTTTCTCATTGCGAGTGGTCGCGTATGCTCGCGACCGCTCGCGATGAGAAACTACCAGTCCGCGTTGAGAAAACTGCTGCTTGAGTACAAATCTACGCGAGCGGCAGAAAACGACTGCTTGCACTGTGCAAGATGCCGTTTACAATGATTGCACAGTGCGGACAAGCATCCGGCACTGTGCAATCATTGCAAACAGCATTTCCTACCGCACTGCGCAGTTCGCGTAGTGCTACGCGTAGCGCGAAGTGCACTTCACGTAGCTACGCGTAGCGCTACTATGCGAACTACGCCCAGGGTTATAAATACATATACATTTATGTGGATGTATAAATATATTGAAATATATATATATTATTAACAATATGTTTTTCTTAATCCCTTAACTGCTGGGCATCCACACCACATTTATGTACTTTGTTTTCCAGTATCCTGGGGTGTCTAAAGGTAACCAAGATTTGTGGATTCCCCTCGAGTAGACTGAAAAAATGGCCAAAATATAGTTACATTCTGAGATTTGGGGAAAAAATAGGAAAAAAGAGCTCCACAAAAAGTGTCTTTTTTCCTTAAAAAGGGCATCAACAAATGGTTTACTGTGCTAAAGCCACCATCTTCCCAGCTTTCAGGAACATGTCAAGCTGAATCAAAAAAACAACTTTTTTACCACATTTTTCAAAGAGGCAGCCCATTTTTCTATTTTTTGTGCTTTCAACATACTTCCAGTTTGTGGTGGAAACCAGTGGGAAATCCATGGGTGATCCAGGAAAGCTATAGATTTTTGAAAGAAGACAACATTCTGAATTCAGAAAGGGGTCATATGTGTAGATCCCTCAGCATTATCATAAAGAAACTACCTGGTCAAAAATATTGAAAATGAGTAGGAAAAACAGCAATTTGTGACAACGTTTTCATCCTTAACTTTTTGTCACAATAGCAGATTTACAAAAGCAATATATTATTACGTCTGCTAGACCCTTCTGGTTGCGGGAACTCATAGGGTTTGTAAGTTCTTCAAGAACTCGAGCGACACGGAGCCAACAGCTGAGCTGCACCGTACAATGTTTTTTCATTGTATTTTGAGTATAGACCAATTAATATGTTGAAATATGTAGAGTGAAAAATGGGTATCGAGGAAACCTGTCTTTTTTAAATGGGCACAAACAGAGGTGGTTCTTGCATAATGGCAGAAGGGCGTTGACCCATTGCTTTAATGCGCTACCCACCTGGGCATATATATGTATAAAACACATCCTCGTGATTGATGCAAATCCTACAATTCTGTAATCAGTCTTAACAGTGGTTCACCCGTGGAGGAGGAGGAGCCAGCCTGCAGCCGCAGCCTGAGCGACCGGAGCGGTGCGAGTCAGGAGCCAGGGGCTGGAGTTTGGTGTTGGTGACCAGAGGAGTCGCGGTAAGCCGTGAGCAGTAAGCCGCCGGACTGCCTGGGTTGCTCAGGGGGTTGTGCGGGTGTGGGATCACTGACAGAATATAGAATGCCAAAATAATAAATATAATTAACTAAAACATACTTAAAAATACTTTAACCTTAAAATTAATAAATAATTAATGTAAGTTATACAAAAAACACATACATTTTAATTTTTTAATACATATATATTAACTTAATATTAATAAAAAATATTCAATATTTTTAGCGTAGGATAGCGGGAGGTTAAAATTTACTATTATCACTCCAGAGAGTGCAACAGTAAGGAAAGCGTTGGATAGCGTAGGGGTAAAAATTACTATTTCCACTCCAGTGAGTGCAACAGTAGGGAAAGCGTTGGATAGCGTAGGGGTAAAATTACTATTCCCACTCCAGAGAGTGCAACAGTAAGGAAAGCGTTGGATAGCGGAGGGGTAAAATTACTATTCCCACTCCAGTGAGTGCAACAGTAGGGAAAGCGTTGGATAGCGTAGGGGTAAAAATTACTTTTCCCACTCCAGAGAGTGCAACAGTAGGGAAAGCGTTGGATAGCGGGAGGGTAAAAATTACTATTCCCACTCCAGTGAGTGCAACAGTAGGGAAAGCGCTGGATAGCGGGAGGGTAAAAATTACTATTCCCACTCCAGTGAGTGCAACAGTACGGAAAGCGTTGGATAGCGGGAGGGTAAAAATTACTATTCCCACTCCAGTTAGTGCAACAGTAGGGAAAGCCTTGGATAGCGTAGGGGTAAAAATTACTATTCCCACTCCAGAGAGTGCAACAGTAGGGAAAGCGTTGGATAGCGTAGGGGTAAAAATTACTATTCCCACTCCAGTGAGTGCAACAGTAGGGAAAGCGTTGGATAGCGTAGGGGTAAAAATTACTATTCCCACTCCAGAGAGTGCAACAGTAAGGAAAGCGTTGGATAGCGTAGGGGTAAAAATTACTATTCCCACTCCAGTGAGTGCAACAGTAGGGAAAGCGTTGGATAGCGTAGGGGTAAAAATTACTTTTCCCACTCCAGAGAGTGCAACAGTAGGGAAAGCGTTGGATAGCGGGAGGGTAAAAATTACTATTTCCACTCCAGTGAGTGCAACAGTAGGGAAAGCGTTGGATAGCGGGAGGGTAAAAATTACTATTCCCACTCCAGTGAGTGCAACAGTAGGGAAAGCGTTGGATAGCGGGAGGGTAAAAATTACTTTTCCCACTCCAGAGAGTGCAACAGTAGGGAAAGCGTTGGATAGCGGGAGGGTAAAAATTACTATTCCCACTCCAGTGAGTGCAACAGTAGGGAAAGCGTTGGATAGCGTAGGGGTAAAAATTACTATTCCCACTCCAGTGAGTGCAACAGTAGGGAAAGTAATGATTTAATATTTAAATAAAAATAAATTAATTATCAATACCAATAAAAAATTAATTACCAATTACAAAATATTTAATAATTAATTAAATATAAATACAAATAAATATTATTTATTAAAAATTAATTACCTATTAATAATTAACAACCAATTAATTTTCAATACCAGAAATGTAACAAGTAATAAAAAAATACCAATTAATATTTAATTAATAAATTAATTATCAATAAACAAAAATAATTTCATTAATTACTTAATTACAATTAAAATACTTCCCACCCTATTCCCCTATAAACCCACAACCCCCTCCGAATAATAAATTAATACAATTAACATAATTATCAATTTATCAATTAATAAAAATTAATTACCAATTAATAAAAATTAATTACCAATTAATAATTAATTAACAATAAATTAATTATCAATACAAATAAATTAAAATAAATATTTACTTAATTACAATTAAAATACTTCCCACCCTATTCCCCTATAAACCACAACCCGCTCCGAATAATAAATTAATACAATTAACATAATTATCAATTTATCAATTAATAAAAATTAATTACCAATTAATAAAAATTAATTACCAATTAATAATTAATTAACAATAAATTAATTATCAATACAAATAAATTAAAATAAATATTTACTTAATTACAATTAAAATACTTCCCACCCTATTCCCCTATAAACCCACAACCCGCTACAGAACTAAAACGCAAAATTAAATTAAAAATAATAATTCCTAAAAATTAATATTTAATTTACTATAATTAAATTACTTCCCACCCTAGTCCCCTATAAACCCACAACCCGCTACGGAAATAAATTACGCAAAAATTAAATAACATAAAATTCATTACTTTAAAAAAATTAAACATACATTACAAAAATAATATACACTTTTAACACATATACTAACATAGAAAACACTTTAAAAAATTCGATATTATTAAAAATTCGATATATTTTAATGGCTATATTATGTACTTCGATATTTTGACAGTCGATATTACTTACCTGCATTTCGATATTTTTAACCACTATATTATGTCCATTCGATATTATGTCCATTCTATATTTTGACTTCGATATTCTGTCCATTCTATATATTTTTTTCGATATTTTGTCTAGTTACCGCGGGTGTGTTGGTGTGGTGGCCTGTTCTCCCCCCGCCCCTCCCCCGCTTTCCCGCGCGGCCAGCTCTCCCAGCTCTTTGGGTTCACCTGCCATTTTGCCTTCTTTGCCCCGTCCTGGGCTGGTGACCGGAGCCGAGCTGAGCTGGTGCAGTGACTGGAGCAGTGCCTGGAGTTCCTGCTCTGGCTCCCACTCCCACTCCCGCTTCCTCACCCCCTCGGCTCTTTAACCTTAACCTTTAACCCGAGCCGAGGCAGACAACAACCAGACAACAACCAGATCAGCAGATCTGCAGGGACTCGAGGGGCTCGAGGGGTTCCCCGGAAGACACCCATCTGCCCTGCCCTGCACGTCCTTACTGGGAGAGCCCTCTTCAGCAACGCGCAAGATATCACCGAGAACCCTGTTGCTGGCTGCCTAGCCTACCCCAGCACATCTCAGCGGCGGCTTGGCAGTTCCAGTTGGCAGCTCCAGTTAATAGTTCCAGCGGTCCAGCATCCCCTCGACCCGACCTGACCCGACCCGACCATTATCATCAGGAATTGTTGGGAGGCCTGGATCCTTCAGGAAGCCATCAGGAATTAACCTGATCAACCACGTCGGGTGGGATTGGTGCTGTCTTGTGTGCCTGCTTGTTCTGAACGCGCTGTGCTGTGAAACTTTGGCGGTCAAAGGACCGGTTCGAAAGTCTCCGTAAAGCAAAAGGACCGGTTTGAAAGTCTCCACAACGCAAAATACAAAATACAACACGACACGAGGTGTAAAAGGAGTAAAGAAAGTAAGAAAGTAAGAAAGAAAGAAGGTGAAAGCAGAGGAGTACTAAGTGCTTTCGCCACTATGAGGTCCGGTAGGAAAAGGGGCCAGCTTGTGGTCCCTGTGCGCAAATCCAAACAAGCGAAACAAACGGGGAAGATAACACCAAGCTCCGTAAAACTGGTCTCACCTTCCAAGGTAACGGAGGCCCCCTGCGGCCCGGCACAACAGCAATCAGGAGGCCACCCAACACATCTCTACCAACCAAAAATCTCTTCAAAGTTTCATTTCTTAAAGGACCCTGCATCGTCCATATTCTCCTCTAGTGGCACAATTCCGGGCCTCCACGACCCCCTACTCCCCCTTCAACTATCTACTACCTCAGTCACCATGGAGGAAACTCCAGCAGTCCATGCAGCAGTACACATAGCAGCCCATCTTGAGGTCGCCTCGCATGAACCGGACAAAACTCTGAAATGCACAATAATCAACTCCACTGAACCACAAGCGGGGGAAGTCGCACTATTAGCAGAGGAGCATTCCACCTGCCTCTTTTCGCCTGCTTGCACTTCCACCAGCACTACCAAAACCACAAAAATTGCAGCAACTAACCACAACAGGCAGAACGAAGAACAACATTTGCAAGTTACAACTATAAATGACGGTAAAGGCTCAAATTCAGGGCATAACGAGTCAAGCAAATCCAATCTGAACCACTCTCTTGAACTCCAGGACAAGATCCGGACCCAAAAAGACCCTTACGAATCTACTAACATCTTGTCAACACAGCCCGAGGCCACCATGCCTGCAACCGCACACCTGAGTCCAGAAGTGGAAACAAGGGGGAGGGTTGTAACATCCAAAGAGTCCGTCGAACCCGCCGAATCCTCACCGGACTTCAGGGGAGGTGGGCAGGACCCGATTGCCTCCCACGCCCTCTTCTACCTGGGATCACAGGAGTGGGCAGACCTAGTTGCCTCCTACGCCCTGGACTATCCGGAAAAACAGCTTCCGCTTATAGGTGGAACTAGTAACATCCAAGGAGGCAAACAAGACAGGGGTCAGGAAGGAGCGATTAATAACTCAAACCTACGCCAAAGCCCCTCCATCCCCCCTTCTACTCTAGGCTCACCACGTCAAACGAGGAAACCGGCTCAGAATACATGGGACATTTTACTAAACACAATGCAACGAACTGTCGACGTGTTACACTATCAGTCTGTCAAAATGGACTTGCAGCTAACCTTACTGGACACTTTGGCCCTCTTTGTGGGGGGATAGATGAGAAACTGGGTAATCTAAATCTTCTAATCAGCAGAGCCCAGCAGGAAGCGAAATTGACCTGTAGTTGTGGTCCCATCATCGATAAACTATCATCACTTCCCTCAATTGTTTCCACCCTCATAGAGGGCCTGCCAAAGGGCCCAAACCAAGAGACTCCAAAGGCTAATCCGCACAAAACAGGGTGCAAGGAGCTAGCGGAAAAGCTCCCTGCTGCTCAAAACTTGGCCGGCAGAAGTCGCATTAGTAGTCAAGTGGGCAGCATGGCAACTGGGATTATCTCAGCACCCAAGGAACAAATTTCAACCCAGAATGCAAAGCAAAGGCGCCAACTTAGGAGAAAAGGCCGTAACAAAAATTCTTCCACGAGCCTCACAAAAGTCTACCCTCTTTTCTCACCAAAAACACCACAGCACTTAGCACCAGTGCACGTTACTTCAGTACACGCCTCTGTAACAGACGGAAGAACCAACCAGCAAACGGAAATCCACCCTAAGGAAAACAATGAAAAGAAGGACGCGGCCCAACCGCGAATATAGTCCCGTCTAGCAGCCAAATGGATACTCAAGGCAACAGTAAAATTAAAGTCGGACAGGAAAAATATGACAGCACAACTAGCCGACCACCACAAACAACTGAGAAAAAGGAGTTAATTTCCTCGCACTGTCCAAACCAGGCGTTGGCGGCACCCTCAAACTCGCTCAAGTCGCTCCCTCAGGACTCCAACTTCAAAACATCAATCACGCCAACTGATCCTCCGTTGGATAGGATCACCCTGGCTTCAACCCGGGCCCCAGGAGCAGGAAACCATAAAAAGGAGATAACATGCAAAGTAAACAACGAGGTGCAGGGAATCCGCACTGAGCTAACTACATTTGCCGGGCACCCGGGTCCACCCGCAGCGGGAAATCCAAACAAAAACCCAAACTGTGGTCCAGAAGCATCCACAGGCCCCAGGTGTATAGATCTGCCTACTACGGATAACTTCAGTGGGCAAATTCACCAGCCCACAAACAGCGTCAGAGTTAATCAATTGGGGACAAACTCTGTACTAGCCTCTCCAACCAATCAAGATAGGGATTCCGCCATTACACTCTTTACGCCTGAATATGACTCGAAAGGTCCATTCGACATACTGAATAGAGGGAATATTCTTCAACTCCTAGATGCTATGCCAACATTAAAAGGCATCAGCTCAACGGACCTTCTCTCAATAGAATTTATAAAGTCGGATAAAGCGCAAGGCAGAGAATACACCAAAGCGACCTGGAGGTCCACTTACCTTGCAAATAAAATTCAGGAAGAACAGGAAACCTTCAAAGCGTGGGGGATACAATCTTCTGTGTATCACAACATAGGATATCCACTCCCCTTGCTCGATAGATCACGGGAAGGAATGCCCCGCCACAGAGCTAAAACAGCATTGGTGCTCAGGGGAGCACTAAGACGGTCACCTCAGAGCAAACAGGCACCGAACCCACAATGGAGTACTTCATTTAACAATTCCGTTGACTCCGATCACTTTCGGACAACTAGAACTGTCAATACATTAAGCCATCGGCAATGACAGAGCTACCCAATGAGGTACCGAGAAAATCCCGACGAATCACCTCTGAGGCTCTGTTCATTGAACATTAACGGGCTGACTAATAAAGCTGGAGAGGCTGAGCTTCTGGTTTATCTAAAAACGTTTGATATCCTTTTCCTACAGGAAACATGGCTAGAGGAGCCTCTGCAACTAGAGGGATTTATTTGCTTTCACACTCCTGCTCATAGGAAATGTAAATATGGTTGTCTATCTGGCGGCCTAGCCACATACATCAAAATATCAAAAATGCATTGCACGCAGGAACTGCCCTCTCCCCTTCTAGCTGTGAACTCCACAAAGGTTCAACTCAACCTTAGAGGGAAAAAGGAGGAGGTGCTGCTCTTCAACATATATTTAAACCCGAAACGGAAAAAACAGGAATCAAAAAGCTTACTCGAACATCTGCTTCAACAAATGAGCTCACACACCACATCAAACCGCATTCTGTCTGGTGACTTCAATCAACATCTCCTAGGCACCATTCAAAATGAAGATACTCAGGTCCAGTCTTTTCTTTGGAATATTCCAACGCAAATCCATAGTGACCAAAGTAGATCCTCCAAGTGTGATTTAGAGCTGCTAGACGACCTCGAGCACATTGGCCTAAGGGTGCTAAATGGAAGATTTCTCGTGGACTCTCCGCCGGCCGCGTTCTTTCACATGGGACACTTGACCTCCACAATTGACTACACCCTAGTGTCTCTTTCTTTTTTTCAACATATAACAGACTATCGCCTAGGAGACAAAGGGGACAGTGACCATCGGCCTCAGGAAGTCCTAATCCAAGCACTTCCAGACAAGTCTATTCCAAACCCAGTAGGTATGCACGCATGCCACACCATCAATTTAAAAAGAATTAAGTCATCCGTAGCGAACTCTGGGGAGGTGCTCCTGGCAGCAAAAGAACAGCTAATCGAGCTTGACTACCCAACCGGAAACCCGACCTTTACATGGGAATCCTTCACGACCGTGTTTGCGAACACCCACTCATCTGTAGTCCGATACCTTCCGTTTAATGACCCCACGGCCGAAGGGAAGGCCACAAGTGCACAGAGGACCATCCTGAAACATCTTAAAAAATCTGTGAATAAACTATTGAGATTACTGAGGCTACGGCCAGGGGACAAGGGCCTGCTAGAACAGCTCAGAAATAGCAAGGCCGAGCTCAGGAAATTCAAATGGGACATGAACAGACAAAATGAAAATGAATTCTGGGCCAAACTTTACCACGATTCTAAAGGAAATAATAGTGCCCGATTCTGGCTAACGATAAACAAAATTTTAAAATCAGCACATGGCGGCTTGACCTCGCATATCACAGAAAACACTTGGACACTGTACTTAGAATCTCACTTTCACCAACAGACATCTGTATTTCCGGCTTCCAAGGACAACCAGCCAGCATCTCTAACCCAAACTGTGACGACTGCCGTGGTCGAGGCAAAAGAAATCGATGCCGCCAAGGTCAGGGAACAAATCTCCAAAGGGAGGAGAGATGGAGCACCCGGGCCAAACGGGATTCCACCAGCTCTTTTTAAACAAGATCTAGATTACTGGTCAGAAATCCTTACTTCTCTCTTCAACTCTGTTAGACAGTTTGGGTACCTACCTGCATCATGGAAGGGCTCCATTATTACACCAATTTACAAAGCTGGAGACAAAACCCAACCAAAGAATTATCGCCTGATCGCACTGTTAGACGTTGAGGCAAAATATTTTGCGGAAATTTTATTATCAGAGCTGCAAGAATCGGCATCAGAGCACAACATAATTCCCCCTTGTCAGACAGGCTTTTCCAGGGAGACCAGCACCACAACAAATCTTTTAGCGATGTCATTACTTATCGACAAGGCGAAATTAACCAAACAAACTTTGCATTTCTGCTTTGTGGATTTCAAGGCGGCGATCGACAACATTGACCGAGCTAACCTGTGGAGGAAATTGGCTCTCTAGGGGATTCCTTCGCCCCTTCTGAATCTTCTGATACAATTACACTCCAATACATGGCTACAGGTTAAGCTAGGCAATGGCTCCCACCTTTCAAAGCGCATACTAACAACAAAGGGCCTTAAACAGGGTTGTGTGCTTGCACCAACTCTTTTTAACCTTTATACAGCAGATATGACATCGACACTAAATGACTGCAATGCGCATGCCCCTCGATTAGGGGGAGAAGCCACCTCCAGTATGTCATATGCGGACGACGTTGTTTTAGCAAGCCACACTCAAGTTGGACTGCAACGGCTACTTAACGCACTGCTTGACTATGCAGTTGCAAATTGTCTGGAAGTCAACATCAATAAAACTAACACCCTGACATTCAACGGGAAAAACGGTCTCATGCTTGGTTCTTGGGCAAAACTCAGATTGTGAATACCACTGAGTACAAATATCTAGGTGTTAAAATTGACAAGGGCGGCCAATTTGTGAAACAGCTTGAGGCCATAAAAAGGAAAGGGATGATGATCGCGACAACGCTAAGACAACTTAAAACAAAATTGACTGGACCAACTTTTTCACCGTTGCTACGTGTTGCGCAAGCAAAAATCCCACCGTCAATCACCTATGGCAGTGAAGTGCTAAGAGGAAGGGACGCCTCATTGCTGGATACCACCTTGGCAAAGGCATACAGAGTTATGCTGAACCTCCCGTCATACACCTCGCCTGCACAGATCTGACTCGAGTTTGGACTAACAAAGCAACTCCTCGGAAGGCGAGGCTCGTATATTAAGTGCTGGCATAAAATCAAGAACTCACTCAGGAACACACTGAATTACCGGCTCTGGCAGGAACTGAGCAACACATCCATCTCACCGGCCAAAGCCTATTTGGAGGAATCACTGGCCATTACAGGTTTAGCCGAACTATGGGAAGTTCCAACAACGCACTCGCACTTTAAGGTTATTGTAAATAAGGTTATCAAGAAACTTTCCTTTATAGAGGATAAGGCCACCCTATCACATAGGAGCCATGCATAGATGACTCTGAGCAGCTACAAACTATTTGGGCCACAGGCATACTTCGACCTGGGGTACTCCAGGAAGTCAAAAGAATCCTTTTTAAAATACAGGTTAGGAATCCTTCCTGCCATTCCACACCTTCCACCGTGGCTGAGAGAGAACTGTGGGAAATTATGCAGGCTATGCGGAGATGGAAACGAAGACATCGAACATTTAATATGCTCCTGCATTAATCTGAAAGAGGAAAGGACAGACCTCCTAAAAAGCCACTTTAATGAACGAGGCATACGGACCCGGAGACAAGCAGTGCTAGCTTGCTTCAACCCAAGTGACCCGCAGCTAAATGGGAAGTTAGTCAAGTTCTTGAAACTAGTGGCATCTAAGCAAGGCCCGGTGTAATCATGTGTGAAACTAAAAACAACAAAAAACTTAAACCTTTCTGAAATGCAATCTGTGCACAGACTCTGATGGTTTAGAGGAAAATTGCCACACCGGGAACTCTGCCCTGCTCAAACATTCCTGCACTTTTTATAATAGATAAGAATTTTTTAAGAGCATTGACTGAAAAGGGTAATCAATCAAAAATGTTTTATCAGAGTGTATTTTTGTAATGGTTTTAATTAATCATAAACAATAAATTCATTACTTACTTACATGCTTGGTAGGCTTCATATTGCAGCAGAGCTGGGCTGCAATTGTATTTATAAATGCCATTGTGAAGGGAGGGGGCGTGGCTGTTGCCATGGAAAGTTGTAGCTCTGCATAGTTAACATGTGCATGACAGACTGGACGGCCTCTGGACTCGGCCAGCCTGACCTATGTACTTCAGGCTTCTCACTCAAAATTTACTGTGTGATAAGGCCATGGGCTGGGGCAGCAATAGCAGGTCTCTGTGTTTTAACTGGGGCGCTCGGATGACTTGCCTATCCAATCCTGGCACTGCTCTTATGCTGTATAACCTAAATTGATTGTGGTTTTTGATTATCTTCTGCCTGGGCTTCCTTCCTGGTACCTAGTGTTTGGGTTGATATCTACTGGCAAGATCCGTGCTGGCAGCTTACAACGGCCCTCACGCTCAAGTGGACATTACAATGAGCTAAGCTGCCTTTTACGAAACCTCATGTTCTTCTGAAGACCAGCATCATTGAAGCACAGTAAGACAATGTGGTGTTATGTTCAGAGCTGCTGACTTTAGTTCAGGGAACTAGGTTCAAGTCTCAGTGCCGGCTCATCATTCTGAGATTCTGGGCAAAAACATTTAATCTCCCTGTACCTAAAAAAATAATAAACGTGACCTTGTCTAATGTAACTGATGCTCATGTAAAGCGCTCCAAAGCCTTTCGGTCGAGTCACGCTATATAAAAACTGCAAAAAAAGAATAACTGTAAGTTGGCAGTTGTGACCAAGTTGGCAAATGTTCTTTTTTATCCAATACAATTTTTTTATAACGAGGCACTATATTTCAGACTTTAAACACTGCTACGTCTTCATAGCACTATAAACATAATGGGAGTGAGTTCAAATGGCATTTTCTAATCACTTCATGTATCATTGCTATTTCTTGTTTCCTTATATCTCATGTATTCATTATCTGAGTTAGTAATGATCAAATTTGGAAGTTCAGATTTAAATACGTCATGTCATATGGGCATGCTTGAGAAGGCGTTCAGTGAAACATGTGCACATGTGTTGCTGCTAGAAATATGTATGGCAAGGAAAGCTATAATACTGTGCTGTCTTAGTTCGCAATTAGAGCTACCACAGATGGTTGAACTACAAAGCGCTGTATACAATACCAAATGTATAAGTTTATTTGCAGTGGGTGACGCTGTGTGTGTTATGCAAGCTCTGCTTGCCTTCCTTCTAATGCTTCTTTGAGGTAACACTGCAGACAAGTAAGGCGCCTGCGGCTGCAGTACCAAACAAGCGCACAGTGCCAAGCTGTTATGCAATGTGAAAAGACACTATTGTGTGCGTGTTGTAACTGGAGAAATTATGACATAAGGCTAAATGTTATCCATCATTTACTTAAGTTCTTTAATGCAGTAATTACAATTTGTCTTCCCATCCCTTCAGAGTTATGTTTTGGGATTACGCTAATGTAAAATCCATCTGCAAACAGTTGCCTGTGTAGTGAATGTAATGCCAATGTCCTTTAACCTAAACTCCCCCTTGGGTCACTTGGTGTTACTCGCTTTGCTCACTTGTTGACAGTCGAAGATGAGTTTTACACCCGACCACTTTCGAAAGTCACCAGCCGCCACTGGGCACGGGATACATAACTTAGGAGCAGTGGTTATTTGTACAACTCTGAACTCATACTAGCATGTGATTCAGAGGACATTTTTGAAAATGACTTCTTTCTTACACATTGGCTTACATTTGGAAGGCACAAATGCAGTGAAATCCAATACGTAGTAACAAATGTTCTACTATTCTATGTATCCAAATGTCTTCCAAAACAATGGTACCTCACATGTGTGGGTAGACCTAGTGCCCGTGTCAGGAAATGGGCCAAAACGCAACATGGACACAGCACATTTTTTCATTGAAAAATTACCCTTTTTTTGCAATGTCAGCAGATGTGAATTTTGGCTTCTAGCTCAGCTGGCACCTAGGGAAACCTAGCAACCCTACACATTTTTACAAACTAGATTCCTGGGGGAATGCAGGGTGGCGTGGCTTGTATAGCTCTCAACAGGTTTTTTGTTTTTTACCCAGAATCCTTTGCAAACCTCAAATGTTGACTAAAAAAAATACATTTTCCTCACATTTCTGTCATGGAAAGTACTGGAATCTGTGGAGAGTCACAAACTGCCTTCCATCCAGCATTCCCCCAAGTCTCCTGATAAAAATGTACCTCACTTATGTGGATACGCCTAGTGCCTGTGACAGGAATGGGCCCAAAACGCAAAATGGACTTATCACATTTTTCCACTCAAAACGGACCCTTGTTTTTGCACAGTGGGTAGAAGTAGATTTTGGGCCCTAACTCAGCCAGCACCTAGGGAAACCTAGCACACCTGCACATTTTGAAAACTAGACACCTGGGGGAATCCAGGGTGGGGTGACTTATGTGGCTCTCACCAGGTTTTTCTCACCCAGAATCCCTTGCAAACTTCAAACTTTGACTAAAAAAACAAATTTTCCTCACAAATTCTGGATTCTACAGGAGCCACAAACTTCCTTCCAGCCACCATTCCCCATAAAAATAGTGCCTCACTTGTGTGGGTAGGCCTACTGACCGCGATAGGAAAGAGCCCAAAAGGCAGAATTGACACATCACATTTTTCCACTCACAACTGAGCCTTGTTTTGCAAAGTGGGTACCGGTGAATTTCGGGCCCTTGTTCAGCCAGCACACCGGGAACCAGTGACAAGCAACAAATCTTCTTCCACCCAGCATTTCTCCAAGTCTCCTAATAAAAATGGTACCTCACTTGTGTGGGTAGTCCTAGTGCCCGCAACAGGAATGGGCTCAAAAAGCAACATGGACACATCACACTTTTCCACTCAAAAGCTGTGGATTTTGGGCCATACGTAAGCTGGCACCTAGGAAAACCTAGCAAACCTGCTCATATTTGGAAACTAGATACCTAGGGGAATCCAGGGTGGGGTGACTTGCATGGCTCTCACCAGGGTTTGTACCCAGAATCCCTTGCAAACCTCAACCTTTGACTAAAAGACACATTTTCCTCACATTTCTGTGTAGGAAAGTTCTGGAGCCTGTGGGGATCGACAACTTTCATACCACCCAGAGTTCCCACATGTCTCCATATAACAACGGTACCCCACTTGTGTGGGTGGGCAAGGGGCCATCACATAAAAGGACATATAGCGGTACGTGGAGAGATCAGTGATAGGCTTAACTCCTGTATTTGGAGCTGTGCTGGTCCGCCACCTTTGGAACCCTATCAACCACAAACATTTATGAAAACTGAAAACCCAGGGGATTCTATGGTGGTGTGCCTTGCATGAATCCCACAAGCTTTACTCACCCACAATGCCCTGCAAACCTCACACCTTGGCTAGAATTACGCATTTGCCTTATATTTCTGTGATGGAAACTTTCAGAATCAGAAGGAATCCATAACATTCCTCCCACCCAACGTTCTCCCACTTGTCTAGATAAAAACACTGCTCCATTTGTACAGCTGGGCCTGCTACCCATGACAACAATGGATCCAACCAATATCAATGAGAGATTCACTGTGGGACTTCCATTGACCCTGCTTCGATCCGTTCCTTTCGCGGTCATTAGGCTCAGCTGCTACCCCAGCTGTAGGCACTCAACTGGGGTAACACTTTTATCTGGATAAATGGGGGAACACTGGGTGGTAGGAATTTTGTACAACCCTCCTGATTCCGGAAGTTTCCATCACAGAAAGCCAAGTAAAATTTGTGATTTTAGGCAAAGTTTGAAGTTTGCATGGCATTGTGGGTAAGAAAACGTCATGAGATCCACATGAAGCACACCACCCTGGACTCCCCTAGTTGTCTAGTTTTCAGAAATGTGTGGGTTTGGTATCCTTCCCTAGGTGGTGGCCAAGCCCAGGGCCAGTTAACACAGCTACCCCCATTGCCAAAGCAGGTTCGTTTTTTGACAGGAAATATTGATGTTTCCACATTACGTTTTGTGGACACTAAGCTCACCCATACAAGAAGTGTAGTGGTTTTATCAGGACAAACGTGGGAATGCTGGGCAGTAGGAATGTTGTGGATCCTTGTGCAGTCCAAAAGTATGCATCACAGAAGTGCAAGGAAAATGCATGATTTTTATCCAGAGTTTGAGGTATGCAGAGAATTGTGGGTACGAAAACATCATGGGATCCGCGCAAGGCATACCCTTGACAACCCTTGATGTCTTATTTTCCAAAATGTCTGGGCCTGGTAGTTTTCTCCAGGTAGTGGCCTACCCAAACACAAAAGTGTAGCCATTCACCATGGCAAGTGGGATGATATTGGGATTTAGCCCCACTCTCCTGGCCCATACGTAAAAACGACAATCTAAAGGAATCAAATGTCCTCTTGCTTGCCATCGGGATGGGATGTTACAGTCCGCAGGATAGCAGAAAGACTGTTGAGGCTTTAGGGGTGACAGTAGGGCCTGATGTCAGGATGGGCCAGACCCACCCCATTATTATATAACAAATAAAAATAGTCCTGTCATTAAGTGAGGTTTTTGCCACCCGAGGGCAAATTTGGAGCAAACTCCCTGTTTGTCCTCCGGGGATGCCAAAATACTGGTTTTTCCCCTTTGGTTTGGGAGCATGGCCTAATGTTAGAGTGCATTACTTGTGCCTTTTTCTTTAGCCCCAAATGCAAAATCCCTGGTGTTCAGTGGGCTTTCTACCACGGGGCAGATTTGTGCCAGCCTCCCCAATTCACACAAACTTCCTATTTGCCCCCAGAAGGGCAGAAAACACTATTGCCCCTTCTTGGGTGGGGGTATGGCTCGATGCCAGGTAAGGTTGCCCCCTTTTTTTGTTTATTTTGGTGCCATTTTGAGTTCCCTGGTGTCTAGTGGACTTTCTGCCCCCCATAGGGACCAATTGGAGGAAACCTCCCTCCCTGCCCCTGGAGGGGGGTGGGGGGAGATAGACTGGTTTCTCCATTTTGGGGTAGGGGTGTGTGCAACACACACTCCCCTTTCTATTGCCACAAATGCAAAATGCCTAGTTTCTAGTTGTCTTTCTACCCCCTGGAGGCAGATTTGGGGCAACCTCCCCAATTGGGGCAAACTTCCTATCTGCCCACCTGGGGGCCAGAAAGACACTATTGCCCCTTCTGGAGCAGGCGTATGGCTCGGTGCCAGGGGTAGGCCGCCCCTCCTTTTGTTCGTTTTGGCACCATTTTGAGCTCACTTGTTTCTAGTAGACTTTCTGCCCACCCCACAGGAGGAAATGATGGGCAAAACCCCAGTCTGCCCCTGGCAGGGGGCAGGAAGACTGATTTGTCCCTTTTGGGGCGGGGTGTGGGCAATGTCAGAGTACAACCCCGCGCCCCTTTCTTTTGCCTCAAAGGCAAAATGCTTGGTGTCTAGTTGGCTTTCTACTCCAACGGGGGACAGATTTTGGGCAATTTACCCAATTGGGACAAACTTCCTATCTGCCCCTGGGGAGCAGAAAGACACTATTGCCCCTTCTGGGCAGTGGCATGGCTCTGTGCCAGGGTAGGCCGCCCCCTACTTTTGTTTGTTTTGGCGCCATTTTGAAAATAGGGCTTTGTGCCCCCCCCTCCAGGAGGGGGCATTAAGTCTATTGGGCTCCGGGGTGGGGGAGAACACAGTACGATGCCCAGGCGGGCCACTCTAACCCAAGCAAAAATACTGCATAAATGCAGTCCCTAGTGGGCTTTCTGCCTTCCAGGAGGTAAATTGGGGTAATTGCCCCCATCCACCTCCCAGAGGGGGCAGAAAGACCGTGGAGCCCTTTTTTCATGTGGGGGCAAGGCCATGCCCATGGTGGACGGCCCCCACCCCTATTTTATTTCCTGGTGCTTTTTTCCCTGGTGTCTAATGGGATTTTTGCCTTCGGGAGGCATTTATTGGTAATCACCCCCATTTGCCGCCAGGGGGGAGGGGGGGCAGAAAGACTGTGTGTGCCTTCCGAAGATGGGGCATGGCCTTGCCCATGGTGGCAAGTCCCCACCCCTAAGTTTTTTTAAAATTTACCCTGGTGTCCAGCACGCTTTCGCCCCCCCCCCCAATGGGGGCAGATTGGGGGTAATCACCCTCATCTGTACCCCAAGAGGTAGGATGACTGACTGTGCCCTTTTGGGTAGGCGGTATAGCCATGCCGATGGTGATAAGCCCCAAGCCCTATATTTTTGTTTCCCTGGTGTCTAGTGGGCTTTCTGTGCCCCACCCAGAAGGGGCAGAATAGGGGTAATCACAGAAAGACTGACATTTTTTTCAGGTGGTGGGGCCACCCACTAGGCCCCAAGGACATGGGGCCGTTCCCCCATGTCCTTGGGGACTAGTGGGTGGATCCCTGCTTGGTGGATAAACACTCAGGCTGCTTGGAAAGCTCTTCCCGACAAGCCCAAGGTAAAAAAAAAAAAAAAAGTCCTTTCGTGCAGATGACAAGAGGGTCCTTTATACCTCTCCTCTGTGTCGGGCAGTGGCCGACAGATGCACTGGGGAGGGAGTGTGGGTGTCAGCCTTTGGCCGACGCCCACACTTACGAGGTTAAAAGAAGAAAACAACGCATTGCAAAAACATATGCTTGTAATTGTTTGTGTTGTAAATGTAATTTACACTGTGGTACATTACAACACATTGTAAACATTTTCACTGTAATGAGCGCGTGATAATGCATGACGTTGTAAATTTATGTGTGGTGTCGTCTGATATACCCAAGTAGCACTTCCATAACCAGTGGCTGCTCCTCCGCTATGGCAGAGGAGCGGCGCCCCACTACTTTCAGGCAGTCCTATAAGCAAAACCATAAAATGATAATAACTTTTAGTTATTATCATTTTATGTTTCCTTTGCGGGCGGCGGGTGGGCGGAGCTGCTTTGCTAACAGAGCAGGGCAGGGAGGAGTGGTTTGCCCACTCATAAGTGCGCAATGACTGTTTGGTCAGCCCTCTGGGGCCTCCAAACAAGTCATGCGCACTTTCCCACTTCTCCATGCAGGCTGCATTACAGCCTGCATGGAGAACATGCCCACCCCTCCAGCCCCTGGCTGAGCGCCGTGTCACAGCGCTCACACCAATCACAATGCTGCAATGCAGCGTTGTGATTGGCATAGGGGGAGGGAGCCTGGCTGCCTGCCTGCTTCCTGTTCCTGAAGTCGGAGCAGGAGCAGAGACGCAGGACCCGGCGGCGGCAAGGTAAGTGATTGTTTTTTAAATTGTGCTCCTTCCCACAATCGTGACCCCCACGCGCCCCCCCATGACCTCCCCTTGCGACCCCACCTCACGCCCCTCCCCCCAACTGCGAGCCATGTAGGCCGCAACTGTCCATAATGTAAAGGAAGACAGCTTGCAAGCATCCCAAATCAACAAGGTTGTGCTTACAAGCCATCTTCCATCAAAAGTACTTGCAGAGGCGTTTGCATTCCCCTGAGATACAGTCATGGTGCCCCTTTGGGCATGCCCCACAGTCTGAAGACCCCTGGTCTAGAATATCTAATAGCAGGTGCGGCTCAGGTACTGTCATGAATTAACTGGAGGGAAGATAGCAAGGAGCTGGGAAAAGAGTTTTATAAAGGATGCAATAAGCTTTGAAGAGTTACACTGGTGGGGTGTGAGTTGGTTGTGGGGGATATCTGGCTAACAGGGAGGAATAAGGGAGGGGGCTGGGCGTTAGTATTTCTAGTTGTATTAATAAGAAAGACAAGGCTTGTTCATGTTATGCAATGTTTACTAACCCTGGGCGGAGACCTCCGCTCCGCCCGCGGAGTGTGCAGAGATTTGCCTTCTCCGCGTTCCGCGGAGAACGCGGAGAAGGCAAATCTCCGCGCACTCCGCCGCGGAGTGGAGTTGGCCAGCCCCCGCCTCCACCCCCACCCCCACTATTAACAAGTAACTAAACATGAATTAAAAATGCATTTAAAACCACTTACCTCTGTACTGCGGCGTCCCCGGGCTGCAGTCCTCCTCTTCCTCGTACTATGGGTAATCCTGGTGAAAACTGCGCAAGCGGGCGCACCCGCACATGCGCATTTCTAGCAAGAAATGCGAATGCACAGGCGCGCGCGCATGCACGGTTTACAACAGGATTACCGATACGGTGAGGAAGAGGAGGACTGCAGCCCGGGGACGCCGCAGTACAGAGGTAAGTGGTTTTAAATGTATTTTTAATTCATGTTTACTTACTTGTTAATAGGGGGGGTTGGAGGCGGGTGGCGTAGCGGAGCTCCACGGAGTTTGTTTGCGACTCCGTCGACCTCCGCGTAGCCCCACTACGCCCACTACGCCCACTACGCCCAGGGTTAATGTTTACATGATGGCTTACGGATTTGTTGTATTAAAGTTGCCGTTTGCACAGGAATGTTCTGGACTGTGGTTATTCGCGCCATCTCGCCCAATGAGAGGTGGCAATTGGCCCAAACTAACCATCCATAGGACTACACAAAAACCTTTCACTTTGAAAAAGACATAGCTTTTTGTTTTTGTCAGTGCTTATTTGCAAAAGGGCCAGGATGTGAGGTAACTCTTTTGCAGCTTAGGCTTTGCGTCCAGAGCCTAGACGTGAGTATCACCCAGGGAAGGCGCTCTAGCATTCGGGTGTTTGTAAATTTGGTTTGCATGTGCAGTTTTATTCCAGACTCTAACTGTGCAGACAGCAGTAAACAGTCAAACTCTTGTTTCCGTGGAAACGGGCGCTGCTCAGGTCTAATCCCAGCATAGGCCGCTGTCCAACACCACCTCATAGAAGAAACATTCCATTCCTGAGCCTTACGTCCCTGTCTGGCCCTAGCTGAGGAGGCCCAGGCTAGCAGCCAAGGGAGGGCGGGAGGAAAGAACCATGAAAGCTCGAGAGAGAGAGGAAGTACTTGTGACGCCAGAGGACTCTGGTCGTCAGAGAGAACATCTGGGCGTAGCAGAGAGAGCACAAAGGGTCAAAAGAAAAGCACAGAGTTTAACAAAGAAAACACCTGGGTGCGAGGAGAGGCGCCGAGACCATTGGTGCAGCAAGAGCGTCCTGGGCCATAACCCAAGCGAGGAAAATGAGCCCCTCTGAACAAAGGTGGTTTGTAAACTACAAGTTAAAAATAAATGTTTCCTTTGGTTCCTATACACTTGCTTCTACATACGACACTTATACATAACCCATATCACGCAAACCTTACATGCAGAGGAACAATCAAGCCCCAACAGTAAACACAAAGAGCTATCAAAAGTAGAAATCAGTACAAAGTTTTTATTAAAAGAAATACACACTTAATTTTCCAAACATCGTTTCATAAAAATATTAAAACGTGGGTGCAAAATGCAACTGTACCAATGGTACGCATATAATTAAAAAACCTAAATCAATCACGATAAATACGCGATTATCACCCTTATACTAATAAGGGAAAAGATTAATAAACAAGCATCAATACATCAAGTGTTTTTTCGAGAGAAGAACAAGAAGACAATATACTTTGTCATTGAATCAAACACATTCGTTTAAAAAAAGGGGGGGAAAAGGGGGGAATTTAAGTTGGCTATGACTTGATACATCCACCCTTCTTAGGTATCTGTGGTTCCAGTCAAAACCAAACGAATTGTGTAGTTGAAGCGTCGACGCGTTTCGATGGTGTATCTATTTTTATACCATCTTTTTCAAGACAAGAATATTTAACTCTCGATGTACACCAAAAGGTTGAACATAGCAACAAATCCTGGCAATATTGTCCAGAATTAATCGGTTGCGCTCTGTAGCGTGTAGAGGAAAATAACGTCGGGACGTTTTTATTTAGGGATTTTAAAAAACCGATAGCCATCTCGGGATATCCGCTTGTCGGGAGTGTCGCGTTGAAGTACGCACGAGTACGTGCCAAGGCCCAATTGATGAAGGGCACCGAGGTACACAGTGGTAGAACTCCAACACCGCGACCGATTACAGAAGACGACAATTTATAAACAATAGGGTGTCGGCTGTAACTGCACTTTCCTTGAGATTGCTCACCAAGGATTTTTAATGGCTATCGGTTTTTTAAAATCCCTAAATAAAAATGTCCCGACCAGGAATAAAGACTGTTGCTATCCAAGTCTTCTTTCGAAAACAAGATTTTGATTGTGACACGTATCATCCACGGTAGTTGAGGTTATTTTCCTCTACACGCTACAGAGCGCAACTGATTAATTCTGGACAATATTGCCAGGATTTGTTGCTATGTTCAACCTTATGGTGTACATCGAGAGTTAAATATTCTTGTTTTGAAAAAGATGGTATAAAAATAGATACACCATCGAAACGCGTCGATGCTTCAACTACACAATTCGTTTTGTTTTGACTGGAACCACAGATACCTAAGAAGGGTGGATGTATCGGGTCCTAGCCAACTTAAATTACCCCCCCTTTTTTTAAATGAATGTGTTTGATTCAATGACAAAGTATATTGTCTTCTTGTTCTTCTCTCCAAAAAATACTTGATGCATTGATGCTTGTTTATTAATCTCTTCCCTTATTAGTATAAGGGTGAGAATCACGCATTTATCGTGATTGATTTAGGTTTTTCAATTATATGTGTACCATTGGTACAGTTACATATTGCACCTACGTTTTAATATTTTTATGAAATGATGTTTGGAAAATTAAGTGTGTATTTCTTTTAATAAAACCTTTCTACTGATTTCTACTTTTGATAGCTCTTTGTGTTTACTGTTGGGGCTAGATTGTTCCTCTGCATGTAAGGTTTGCGTGATATGGGTTATGTATAAGTGTCGTATGTAGAAGCAAGTGTATAGGATCCAAAGGATACATTTATTTTTAACTTGTGAAGAGTACCCTAATCCTTTGGTGAGGCGAAGGGGTCCCTCTCTCTTTTTTGTTTGGTTTGTAAACTACAGCCTTTAATGGGGTGCTGAGGGCCAATCACAGCGCTGGGCCCGGTGCCACTGCCCCTTCTGCACTATTGATAAATCTGACACTGAGCAAGACGCTAGAGGAACCTCTGCAGTTGCCTGCTGACTGTGCATATTCTTCAGTAAATGCATGAGGTAATTGTAGTTAAATGACTTGTTCCTCATGAGCTGGGGAGCCGCATAAGCAGCAGCAGACTCCTAGATGGGCGTGTGCTCCTCTGCAAACAGCTGACGTAGAATGTCTTGTTACTTACCGGTAATCTTCATTACCCCGACTAGGGTTCTCCTCATCCCAGTCCTAACAGAGTGAGGCAATCCTGCCTCCCGACAGCCAATCAGAACGCTTATAATATTTTCAAAGGATATATAAGCCCCTCCCACCCACCGTCATGCCTGTTATCAACAAGTCCTGACACAAACACAGCGGAAGGGAGGGAGGGAGGGAACAGGACTGGGACAAGGAGGACCCTAATCGGGGTAATGATGATTACCGGTAAGTAACAAGACATTACCCCCTCATGTGTCCTCCTCGTCCCAGTCATAACATAGTGAGGAACTCACAAGCAGAGACCCAAGAAGAAAAAATGCAGGACACCAGGGATCCTTGCAAAAGTAAAAAACTTAATCAAGCAAAGGATTAAGGAACAGCAGCGTGCAAAACGCCAACAGCAAAATGGGCCACAGAGGCAAGGAAAACAGCAAAGCGAGAATGCCAAACAAACGAGTGAAGGGACAGCCAAGTGGCCGCTCCACAAAACACCTGGACAGAGACCCCCGCCTCCACAGCCCAGGAAGCGGACACAGAACATGTCGAACGACCCAGCACCAGAGACGGAGGAGACAGACCCACAGGATAGGCAGACCGCCAAACGCACATAGCGAGTGAAGGAAGAGGAGAAACCAACCAACCCTGAGCCACACCCCCACATTGGAAAAACAGGGCAGGTGAAAGACGAAACCCCAAGGTACGGAGGAAAAAAAAAAACAAAGGGTGCGAACAACCAAGGATGAAGGAACAAAGGAATCCCCATCCCCAGGCAAAATAGGAAGGAATCACTTTCAGCAGCAAATGGAACCCGGAGGAAGCTCAGGGAAAAAAACCGGGCCCAGCCGCAAAACAACCCCATTTCAGAAACTGCAAATAAGGGAAGGAGAGAAGCAAAGCACCCAACTCACCCAACCAACCGCAGCGCGAAGGAGACGGACAACAAAAAAGCCAAAGTTGCGGACAACCACAACAAACAGCCACCAAAAAAGGCACAAAAGGGTGCAACTGCAGACCCCGCAAAACAGTAGGCAAACCCAAGAAGGCACAAGCACAGGAGAGATCGGTGGTGGAAGCCGAACACAACACAGAATCCGACTCACCCAAGGAGCAACAACCTCCAAAGAGGCCTCGAGACCCCGACATGCCTGAACCACAGCCCAACGAGCAGACAAGGCGGAAGGGGAAAGGTCCATCAAAAACCCAACTCGGAGAAAGACAAGAATAGAAGCCGGACCACCAACAATGGATCCAGACCAGGAGAAGAGCATCAAGAGACAAAAGAGCCTCAAAGCGCACCACAAACAGTGATGGCCGATGCAACTACGGAATGCCACAGGCCACCACAGAAGAAAAGCCCAAAGACAGCCGCTCAAGAGCCAGGCCGACAGATGCAGGCGACAAAGATAGGGCAAAGACAGGTGCAGACACAGAAGCAGAGCCGGAGACAAGGGAAGCCGGCCAAACCCGCCCCCCTCCAGCAGCAGCAGGAGCGGAAACCAAAGGCAGCGAGGTCAAAAAGGAGCAACCAACAGCACAGACACCTTCACCCCCCCGAATCCTCTGCAGCACCCCCGGGAAGAGGGAAATAGGAGGGAAGGCATACAGAAAGCCCGAAGGCCAAGGAAACGAGAGAGCAACCCCCAAGCCTGAGGACAGACCACCCCGGAACAAAACCGGGGCAGAAGAGCGACGCGAGGGGAAGCAAAAAGACCGATCCAGAGAGTCCCGATCCGAAGACAAAGGTCCCGGAACAGAGGGACAGACAGACGGCACAAAACAGAAGATAGGAGGAAAAGGCCCAAGCCATCCCTACAAAATTTAGATGCCTCTGAACGTAAACAGCCCTTAATGCCAACAGATGAGATGTCACCCAGACACAAATCATGGAAGGCAGCAGGTACAGAGACGCGCACCTGGACCCCCAAGAAGGCGCAAGTAACAACAACCCACCTGATTGTCGGGATGAACCAACAGACCCCCAGCCACCAAGGACCCCAACGCGGCCCCCCTACCCCAAGGACAGGCGTCTGAGGTCAACAAGAGGAGAGAAGGAAGCAGAAAACGCACTCCCACACCAGGGTGGGAGAGCAAACCCACCATACCAAATTAGGAACCAGAACAGGGGAGAGAGGAACCAGAGCCACGCAGCCTGTATGGGAAGGGTCCCAAAAAGCCAACAGAAGAATCACCAAGGACCTGAGGCGCAGGCAAGCTCAAGGAACCACAGCCGCGGAGGCAGCCACCAACCCCCGGACCTGCAACCAACCCCGAGCCGGGACAGAAGGGCGACCCAGCAGGACCCGCAGAAGAGTCAAAAGGGCAAAGAACCGAGCCGGAGGGAGAAAACAGCCCCCTGCAAAGCGGCAAACAGGCCTCTGAGAAACTGAAGTCCCAGAACAGGAACCAGATGAGAAAAGGCCAGATCCAACATGAACCCCAGATCCTGGAACAAGGCCATCAACGCCACCACCGCCAGAAGAGCCACAAGGAGGGTGGAAGCAGAAACCAGACAAAAGCAACCTAGAGAAACACAGGGAAACCCAGACACAGCAAAACCCCCACAGCAGGAGCCAACACCGCGGAAAAACCCGGGGAGCAGTAGAGAGGCCGAAAGGCAACAACTTAAACTGGTAATGGAACCCGTCCACCACAAACCGCAGGAACCGCCCACCTGCCGGATAGATGGGAATGTGAAAACAGGAGACTCCCAAACCCAGGGAAGCCATAAAATCACCCACCAGGAGGAGGGGAACGACGGACAGCAAGGGGATCATCCAAAAATGACCCAGCCGCACCAAACTGTACAAAGCCCGGGGAATCAGAAACCGAGCGGAAGGAACCATCGGGCGCCAGGACCAGGAACAGAGAGAAATAGAACCCCAGGCCCCGCTCCGGCACCAGAACCAGCACAACAGTGCCCCAGGACAAAACAGGCCGACGCCAGAGAAGATGGCAGAGTGCATCACGGGGCCAATGGACAATGGGGTAACCTTGTAAACAGTCCAAAAGGGGGACGGCCACGGAACGGAATCCGGCAACCAAGAACGATGACCGACATGACCCACCAGGCGGAAATCAGACCGGACCAACGATCCAGGAACAACCGAGCCGAGTCCCCAAAATTGCAACATCGCCAACAATGAAGACAGGGAACTCACAACCAGTGAAACACCAGGAGGTGAACACATAACCTTCTGAGGAAGAGACCGCAACCGGAACCACCAGGCCACGGTGACTCCTCTGGGCGTAACAATATCTGAACAACACCCAGGGGCAGCAGCAGGCGCCGGGAACCAAATGGAACGCAGTCCCCCGATCACGGGCCTGACCACGAGAGGGCCGTGAAGAAGACAGAGAATCCGGAAACTCCAGAAGAAGGAAAAAAGACAAGCCCCTCTGCACAGACTTCCTGTGGAGTAAGCCAAAAAGCCAGAGAACCACAAAAGGCCGGTAACAGACCAAAGCCTCTGCGCAGCGTCAAGGCACCAAAGCGCAGTCCAGAAAGACCTCCTACCAGCCACCGCCGCCCCAGCAGCCGAGGAGAGGGCCCTCAGGGCAACAAAACACAGCAGACAGAAACCGAGCCAAGACCTCCATCTGCGCAAAGATAGGAGTGAGATCCCCCCGATCAGAAGACAGACAAACAGGTACCCAAACCCCAAGAATGGACCTGCGAAGCAGAGGCTTAGGAAGTGCAAGCACAAACCCCAAAACGAGAAGCAGCAGAAGAAGGCATGAGAACAGACTCCTCCGAAGACAAAGATGAGGAAAAAGTCAAGGAGGTCAAAATAGATAAACCCCAGGAACCAGAGGAAAATGAGTATCAAACACCGTCAGGAGATACCGCTTCCCCAGAAAACAAAGAATCGCCCGCACAGCGACCTCAAGCCATGCGACAGCCAGAACCTCCTAGACGACACAATGGAAAGGCAGGCCATGCACCACCGAGGAACAATACAGGGAGTCACCCCTCCGCAGACAATGAAGCAGGCATAAAGCCGAGAACCTCACGAAATGGACCAACAGGACCAAAAAAACAACAACCATTCACTGGACATACCCCCCAGCAGGGAAAATGACCACATACTCCCACCCTCCGGAGAGGAGGGAGCAGAAGGCTCAAGCAGCGCAGCCCGCATGGGAAGGCATCACAGCAGAATGAACCAAATCCCGCAGGCTAGACCCGGAAATCTGCAACAGGTCAACCACCTGCAGCTCCCGAAACATGATGATGCATAAACAAAGATCCTACAGGCACTGGAGCGGAAACCTCAACAACCCTGGCCATATGCAGCAGTCAGGAAGCCACAGCACACACCATGAAGTGCCCAGCAACTCCGCTAAAAAACTGTCCCCAAACAACCAAGACATAGCAACACGAGACCAGGGAAAGACAAGCATTTGCAATGCAATAGGTCTCGCATTTACGCGAGTTTAAGCTATTGTCATTGTAAATGACAATGTGTTTTATTTATGTTTCAAAAACCAAAACATAAATGAAAAGCATTTTCATTTACAATGCCAATAGCTCAAACTCGCGTAAATGCGAGACCTATTGCATTGCAAATGCTTGTTGTGAAATGACAATTTGCCCTCTCCTCCGTGTCCAGTTGATCAACTCCCTCACTTTACCAACCTTAGGCTAACGGGAATACGTTTTAGGCCATGAAGTGCAATGGGAGGAAGTTTTAGGAGTTGTCCACAAAAGCATTTTTACAAAACCGTGGAATGGTGTGCCCACTAATGGCAGGAAAACTTCCATGCAACGGTGTGCCTTGTCTGATGCAATTGACCATTCCCTACATTGTCTAATGGCTCGCAAGACGTGCATGATGAACCCTTGCCAGCCGATGATTGGCAGCACTAAAAAGTCCACTCTTAGTTGCGAATGCCACCCGATATGTTTCTGAAACTTCTGCTTGTGTCTTGCTTTATGGGTGACATCTCTCAGGAAGAGGCTGCGAGGGACCATGTGGGGTCTGCAAGAGGCTCGTTTTCTTTCACGTGCCTGTTACAATGGGCATTTGTTGCACATGTATTTACTCACGGAATCATTGCCATTCACAGAGTTGGCCACCGTGCCAGAAATACAAGCTCTAGGGCCAGATTTGTATATCCGTGTGTGCAGAGTTTATCTGCTCGTGTTCTCGAGCCTGATAGCAATTGTGGCACGTGATCCTTTGGGAACACGTATGAATGTGCACAACGTTAATACTTCCTGACTAATTGATGTAATTAAGATATATGTGGTACTTACAAACCCCAGTCCCAGAGAGTGGCGCCGCGGGAAAGTTTAGCAGCAGGGCACACACAGTCCAGTTGAAAGTTTAGCTCAGCTCCTGCCAGCCAGATAAACATAAAACAAGATGAAGGGCTTTTGAAGAGTAGCACAGCGGCGCGCCAGCAAGGCACTTACTATTGTGACTTATCCAGCAGGAAAGCTTTCCCTTCCATAAAATAAGCCCCTCAGTGTCTGCGACCCGGAAGCAGAGCGCTAATCTATGCCATATGTCTGTGCCCATTGAAGTAAGTAATCACTGCACATATAAATCCCACCATGTTACGCCGCGAGTGCACAATCCAGTCCGGATGGGCGAGCCGAAAAGGAGACAGGGAGGGAACAAACAAGCCTCCCTCCTAATACAAAACGAGCGTTTAGCATAAAGTGTGACGCGCGCCAATAAAAAGCATGGGCGGAGCTTCCACTCCACTTCCGAAATCGCCTTGATTACAATAGATCTCGCAGAGTGAGCAGCGCATGCGCTGCAACGCTAGGCGAGACCTAAAAAGGCACAGCCCTGCAGTCTCCCCCACAGCCACAGAACAAACATTATGGCCGCGGGAGCCGGATGCCGCTAGAAGACCCCAGCACCGGAACGACCCGAGGCCAGAACGCAAGAGAAAGCTCCCCGCCCCAGCCCAGCACATGCGCGGGAGCGCGTTCAGACCAAGGAGCAGGAACACGGCCGACCGGAACACCGGTGCGGCCGCGCGCAACAAAAGAAGTAAAACAAACACATCAACAGTAGAGTAAATAAAAAACTCACGTCACCACAAACCCAGCCCGTCAAACTCGGGAACCGGCAAGCAGGAAACACAGAGCACACCAGCCTTCTAACCGACGGTCGGACAGCAAACAAAACAGTCATGGCGGTGGGTGGGAGGGGCTTATATATCCTTTGAAAATATTATAAGCGTTCTGATTGGCTGTCGGGAGGAAGGATTGCCTCACTATGTTAGGACTGGGACGAGGAGGACCCATGAGGGGGTAATGCCTGGAACATGATGGAACCAGAATGTATAACTGTGGCGGCTGCTCCGCTGAGGCAGAGGAATGTCGGCCCAATGCTTTGAGAGCAGTGCAAGAGGAAAAAATCAAATGCTAATAACTGACGTTATTAGCATTTTATTGTTCCGTTCCTAGGTGCGGGGAGGGGAAAGGCTGGCCAGAGCAGGGTCCAGGGGGAGGAGTGGTTTTCACTCCCTAAGTGAGGATGACTGTTTGGCCCGCCCTCTTGGGCCAGCCAAACAGTCATGCGCACTTTGCATCTTCCCCACCAGGCTCTAATGCACAGCCTGGTGACGAACATGCATTGGCTCCCTGTCCCCATCTTAGCACCAGCCTATGGTGCTCAGACCAATCACAACGCTGCATCATTGTGATTGGCTTAGGGGAACCAATCACTAGGCTGCATTGCAGCGTTGTGATTGGCTTAGGGAGCCCTGGTGCTTCCTGTAACGGAGGAGAGGCTGCGATGCGACTGAAGGTAAGTTTTCGTTCTTTTTTTAAAAAATTCTGCCATCTACTTTTGCGCCGCCGGAGTGTCACTTTTTTGACCGTCTGGTGGTGCAATGTGCTGCAGCGTATTTACAAGGCCACGCAAAGCCACTTTATGTGGCCTTCCATGGCCTTGTAAATATGTGTCCCTTCCACACAGAACACTGCGTGAAAGGGGCGTTCCATGGGTGTTGCTGTGAGTGTTCCCACGCAACACCCATGGAATCTGAAGCATTCCCATATTTATGAGGAATCATAAACCTGAGAATGGCGCAACGTGCAGAAATACTTTTATTTCGCCTCGGTTTGTTTCCTCTTTCTATGTCTGCTGCATTCTGCAGCAGACATAGAAAGAGGAAAATGCCATCAATGATTGTTTTCGTGCAGGAGGGAACAAAAACAATCATCCCTGCAATGCAGGCACCCTTGCAACATGACACAAGGGTGGCTGCGTTTGCGCTCGGCTGCTGTTTGTGCGCCGGCGCAGGAGAGGACAGGAATGCGCTGCATCTTGTAGATACGGCGCATTCCTCCCCTTTTTAGGTCGAGCCTCGAGTAGCGCGCAAGCGCTGCTAGGCGAAGACTTTAAGTAAGTGAGTTTCAAAAGCAGTCCAAACGCTCGTGCGTCGTGGCTGGCCTTTTTGGGATGGGTACGCGCGGCAAACATGTGTTTCCAATTATCGTGCCCAGACGCGTGCGCGATAATTGTAAACACATGCCGGCAAAACGCCATGACGCACGAGCGTCTGGTCAGCTGAGCAGGCTGCCGCGCTCCCTCCTCCCCCCCCTCCGCTCCTCTGTGGTGCGCGCGCACCACTGTTTATTTTTTTTTTAACCGCGCGGCCGCCATTTCTTTTTCATTTTGCAGTCTGGCATCTTTTTTAACAGCAGCGATAGTACCACACAGATGCCATGCCGAACTACAGAACAATAAGTGAGATAATCCCGTCATAAAACCAGCTGTGATGTTAATGTGCACAATTAATTCAGCTCTTCTTTAATGAACACACTATGTAGTACTCTGGCACCCTCATAAACACAGACAGCTACATACTCGCAGAGGACGCAGTAACTAACGCAGCCCTCTCTGCCCCATTAAGCAGGCAGCGGCACCCCCACTTACCCTCACTCCCGTACTGCTTGCCATTGTTCGCTCCCATCCTGAAGATTTCATACCCTCACCGACATCCCAAAGCGGAACAATCCCTCAAGAGATGCAAAAACAGCTCCCCACAACTTCCCACCGGCGGATTCATATTCGTGCAGCCAGGTCTGGAACTCGTAAAGGAAACATAGGGTACATGTTGCTCCCAGCCCGGCTGCCCCGCTCGCCTTCAATGCAACATCCAAGAGGCTTTCCTGAAACATCCAAAGAGATTTCCTCCGGCACCCGAGCTCCCTCTAGCTCCTCTGCCGTTGGAAGCGCACTTTCTGTTTCCCTTTGGCATTACCGTAATACTCGAAGTGGGCCGCCTCTCACAATTCTGCTCCGTACCGAAGGAACGCAGCTTAGCAGGCACCCATATTTGTTTGCTATCCCCTTCATAATATATGATGTGATTGTGAGAGTGCACAACATAGATGTAGCTTGAAAACAAAAACCCAAAACAAATCCAAAATCTCTGGGTAGAAGTCTTATTAAAGTAACCTTCAGAAATGGTACAATAACGATCATCTGCATTTCCAAATTAGTTGCGATGTTTTAATCTTCCCACCAAGGCTGACTTTAGCAAAGGTGGCGCCTGGTGTGTCAATTTTTGTTGGCGCCCAGAATGACGACCTTCTCTACGGATTCTCTCACTACCACCTTCCAACAGTGCCCACATAGTCCCTCTCTCACATGTATTTATTTGTTTTTATACTGGTACTTGGTGGTGTTGCGGGGGTGGGGTAACGCTGCAGCCAGGTAACCGTAACCCCGTGTGTTGCAGGTGGAGATTGCTGGCCCTTTATAGGCCTAGCCCGGCCAAGTACATGAATAGCGCACAGACACCTGGTGTTAGTCTTGGTGGGAGCCCCGAGCGACTCCACACCCATTTTTTAACTCTCGACTGCCCCCAGCCGAGAGCTGCGTGATGACATCATACCTCTCTTAGGGAGAGGCTGGGTGGTCCTCTACACTACTCATACCAGTTTAGGATGTCAGAGCACCTTACATCACCCACACATTATGCAGAGACGTGTGTAAATTAGTGTATAGGAAAGGTTACATACAACAATGAGGACTACAAGGTGAAGGAGTCACATGTCATCCATACTGGAAGGTAGTATGTTTTAAGAGCACTTGGACCGCTGAAGCACAAACTCAGGATATAAAACGTAGCACAGTGGTTGGGGTTGGCTTGACTAATAAAAAATAATTTCTACCCAAACAAAGCACGTTGAGCAACATTAGGATAATGTAAAACACAGGGAAAAAACATAAGGTTCTAATCAAATGCCTTGCAGTTTGCAGGCGTCTCTTCGATGATAATGTATAGCTCACTGTGCTATATTGTTGGCAAGTAACAAAAACATCTCAGCGACAAAAGCAGTAACCCACTGAGCTATCTACATAAAATACAATTCTATGATCTGCCTGGTACACATTCTTAGCAGCAGGCATGTTAACCCTCTGCACTACTTTAATATGAGTCAAAACTGCCAGCAGACAAAACTTCACCTCTCTACATTAGTTCCATTAATCACCAGAGTTATCTTGACATTTTTATTGTTGCCTGTGAAGCAGTGTCCTGGGCCAACCCTCTTCCTATTGGTCCTTTGACAGACCTTTTTAGTCACCTGAGAGGTGTTGGGAGTTAACATTCGATTAATTAAATTACAATTAACAGTGCAACCCATTTGGCCACACAATAAGGACCAGAAATCAGTGACTATAGTTAAGAAAATGTATTACAAGTTAACAGTTAAGTAATGTTCACAAATCTTGGCACCATGCTATGGAGGTGCAGAATAAAACTGGGAAACCCAACCTCCTAAAGTAGGGTGACCAGACGTCCTGGATTTCCCCGGACAGTCCTTGTTTTCAGAGGACTGTCCCTGTGTCCAGACAGTTTTCCAAATTTTAAATACAAGTCAGGTCACCCGGCAAAGCAGAATTAAAAGGTATGCTCTGCTATCTTTTCTGAGGCCCATCCGAAGTCTGAAAAAATGTAAGTAATTTATTTGTTTCTATCAGGCAGCAGGGAAGCAGGTCCGCTGCATCATCAGGTGTACCATTGTCTTTTTAGGTCTCGGCCTGCACCAGCGCTTGCGCTGGTCTGGCCGAGAGTTTTAGTATGCGGGTTTTGGAAGTTCAAACACTGGCTTTCGGCTGGCGACCAGCTTGAGTTCACGATGGCGTGCACGCGCAGCTGCCATCTGTTGTTTCCTATCTCTTCCTCATTTCCTCGTCATGGCTCATTAACTCTCTGGACTCTGATGTTTCAATCGCAGCAGCAGCTCACATTACCAACTGAGGGCCCTGGACTACAGTCACATGAAAAACAACAGCGATTAGCATTGAAATGCAAGCTTTTTTTTGTCTAGTTAGAAATATTGCTTCAGTGGGTTGATTTCACCTTATATCGCTATTTGTTTTATATTGGGAGTCACAGCCTAATTACCAGTATTTTTGTCTCTCACTGTTTTTTTAAAAATATTTATTCGCGCAAAGCACAAAGCTATATTTAAGGTTACTTTTTCCGCGTCACTTCTTCACTCTATTTAAACTCCACACCCCCACTCTTATTGTCTCTCTCCTTCTCTCTCTCTCCCTTTCTAATTCTCTCTCTACTTAATTAACTCTCCCCTCTCTATCTTTTTAGCCTTTCATTCTCTCTCACCCCTTTATCTGTTTCTCTTTCAAACTCCTTCATTCACTCTCTCTCCCCTTCTTTCTCTCTCTCTATCCCGCTCCACTCTTTATTCTATGTACACCCTTTCTCTCTCTCTCTTTCTCTCTCACCACCCTCTCTAATTGGGCATTATATCTTCACTCTATCTCTCACTCGGCAACACCACAGCATCACTCAGCGCAACCACAGCATCAATCAGAGCCAGCACAGCATCACTCAGCACCAACACAACACCACTCAGCACCACCACAGCATCACTCAGCACCACCACTCAGCACCACCACAGCATCTCTCAGCACCACGACAGCACCACTCAGCACCACCACACCACCACTCAACACCACCACAGCATCACTCAGCATCACCACAGCATCACTCAGCACCACCACAGCATCACTCAGCACCACCACAGCATCACTCAGCATCACCACAGCATCACTCAGCACCACCACAGCACCACTCAGCACCACCACAGCATCACTCAGCACCACCACAGCAACACAACAGCACCACTCAGCACCACCACAGCACTACTCAGCACCACCACAGCATCACTCAGCATCACCACAGCATCACTCAGCACCACCACACCACCACTCAGCACCACCACAGCATCACTCAGCACAGCACCACCACAGCATCACTCAGCACCACCACAGCACCACTCAGCACCACCACAGCATCACTCAGCATTACCACAGCCCCACTCAGCACCACCACATCACAACCACAGCACCACAACAGCATCACTTGGCACCACCACAGCATCACTAAGCACCACAACAGCATCACTAAGCACCACCACAACACCACTCAGCACCACCACAGCATTACTCAGCAGCACCACAGCATCACTCTGCACTACCACAGCATCACTCTGCACCACCACAGCATCACTCTGCACCACCACAGCATCACTCTGCACCATCACAGCATCACTCTGCACAACCACAGCATCACTCAGCACAACCACAGCATCACTCAGCACCACCACAGCATCACTCAGCACTACCACAGCATCACTCAGCACCACCACAGCATCACTCAGCACCACCACAGCACCACCACAGCACCACTCAGCACCACCACAGCATCACTCAGCATCACCACAGCATCACTCAGCACCACCACAGCACCACTCAGCACCACCACAGCATCACTCAGCACCACCACAGCATCACTAAGTACCACAACAGCATCACTAAGCACCACCACAGCATCACTCAGCACCACCACAGCATCACTCAGCACCACCACAGCATCACTCAGCACTACCACAGCATCACTCAGCATCACCACAGCATCACTCAGCACCACCACACCACCACTCAGCACCACCACAGCACCACCACAGCATCACTTAGCACCAGCACAGCACCACCACAGCATCACTCAGCACCACCACAGCACCACTCAGCACCACCACAGCATCACTCAGCATCACCACAGCCCCACTCAGCACCACCACACCACCACTCAGCACCACTAAGCACCACAACAGCATCACTAAGCACCACCACAACACCACTCAGCACCACCACAGCATCACTCAGCACCACAACAGCATCACAGCACCACCACAGTATCACAGCACCACCACAGCACCACTCAGCACCACCACAGCATCACTCAGCATCACCACAGCACCACCACACCACCACTCAGCACCACCACAGCACCACCCCAGCATCACTCAGCACCACCACAGCATCACTCAGCACCACCACAGCATCACTCAGCACCACCACAGCACCACCTCAGCATCACTAAGCACCACCTCAACACCACTCAGCACCACCACAGCATCACTAAGCACCACCTCAACATCACTCAACACCACCTCAGCATCACTAAGCACCACCTCAACATTAGAATAGGCAGGAAGAAGTTGCCAACATTGCAACGACAAAATAAACGACAAGACCTTTCTTATGTTTATTCTTTTTTAATTGGGTCATTCAGTTGTACATAATGTCGTCTTAGTTATATATAAAGTAACAAAAATGCTTATGTCTTTTTTATTATAACTTTTCAACATGCTGCACAGCAGCCACAATGCTCTTAAAAACATTGGCAAAACCAATAGCTCTGCCTAAACACTTATAAGGCCCCAAAGGCGAGACCTATTGGCTAATAGGTCTCGCCTTTGGGACCGTATATGTGTTTAACCAGGTGTCAGTTATGCAGCACAATTGTTGCATGGCTAAACACTTATAAGGTCCCAAAGGCGAGACCTATTGGCTATGCCAATGCTTGTTTTTTGACGAACCGCTGCGCTACCATGCCGCAAAAGTTTGTAAATGAGTCCCTAACAGTGTAAATGAAAGGTGAATTAAACTGCACAAAGATATAATCAAGGCAGGAGTATGAAACAATCGTACAATTCCTCTTCTTCTCCGCATACACAATCCTCCAGCCACTTTGGAAGTTTCTTGCACCTTTTGTTTGTAAATTTTCCACTGTTGTGGTTGTGATTCATTGCTTGCGTCATCTCCACCAAACCTGTTGATTAAATCCAAAGGAAAACACCACCAGGTGTATCCTCTCCTCCTTCAGTGGTGTACTCACATCATCCCACTGTGATTTCTTGACGACACATCCTGATCCACCTTCTGACCTGCTTCACCAGAATGTCATGTCACAGTGCTTCCACCTTCTTCGGCAGATTCCTCTGTTGTCACAGTCATGAACATTATCAGCTACATCCACTACATCATCCAGCATGCCACTGTACTGTCTCACAAACGTTTCTTCATCATACCCAATTGCAAAGCAGTGCCTGCGCTAAACTTTACTATTACTCAATCATAGGAGTTGTGCAAGACTTCCACAACTTATTTGCAGGGGCGTAGATTCGGGCGGGGGGTGTTTCGGGTGTTACACCCCCTAAAAAATGTATTCTGTAGTAAATAGTTGGGTACAGGTGCTTTCAGTTTGCTATGGTGAGGTACCTGTTGGATTTAACCCTGGATTTCTACATGCCCACACTGACAAGACAAACACACTCGCTCTCTCAAAACTTGGTTAGTTTGAAAACGTTTGCATTTTAAGTACCCCTAAAGATCAGCAGTCCTCTCTCTTTCTACTACCTCTTAAGCCCCCCACATGTCCTGCTTCTCATAATATATTTTAAGAAGATATGCCAGCGTGATTGTTGGGAAATTGGAAGCTTGCACCCCACAATCTGTCTGACCAAACAATGCCCCTGCTTATATGGGCTTGTAGAACTGACCAGACATGTTTTAAAGCATGGACAAGTTGGGCACTGGCCCAAGGTCCCAGCCTTTCAGGGGGGGCCCTGATACACCCAGCTCTGTTCTGCAGATCGGCTTGCCCTGGTGTCCTTTAGTAATTCTTAAACAGATCGTTTTAAATACCATTTTCCATTCATTTATTTTTCAATTTGGGTGATGTGTGAGTCTATTACATACATTTTCAGAGAAATGTTGTGTTTACCTCTCTTGCAAAATACATTAAAAAAGTTTAGATTAGATCAAAACAGGACCTCACCTATGAGAAATGGGAGGATGTCACAGAGATTATTTGCAGTAATATTAGTGAGCTATTGCGGTGTTACAATATTAAAACACGTCACACTCCCTGAATATTCGATGGAAACAAATTTAGAATTTGGACGAGTGTGCCTGTGCACTGCCAGGGACCTGGCCAAAGAGGGCGTGAAAGAGCTCGAATTGGATCATAAAGACAAAGCAGTTTCTAACAGGAGCCCCTAAAATAAGTTTGGCCCAGGGCCCCCAAAATCCTTAAGATGTCACTGAACTGACTCTCCCCCTTCGGAATGTTACCAAGTTTTTTTCTTTTTTTACATCCAGCCTGAATATTTACAGGTCTGTTTTTATTTTTTGAATTTTAGTGTAACTTGCATTTGTGATAAGAGTCCATTAATGGATACATGGCCCAAATGTTCTGATACTTAGTCCATGTCGGCTCTTTCTACTATTTTTTCCACAGACCAATGAGAAAAGATATTGATACGTGTGATAATCTACTACTGTGAAACCACCACAGGTCCCACGATGTCTTTTGCGAAATACTCCCGGGGGCTTTTGGGCATCGTTCCTTGAAAAATGAAAGGCTTAAAAGTTCTTCATGTCCTATCCACCATCAAGCTTGGGGGCATATTAGCAAGAACGGCGTTAAAATGATCGCCGCTTTAGCGGCAGGAAACTGCCGCTTAGCGGCGATAATGGGCTTGATAATATGCCCTGGAGAATTCCAAGAGAAGCCCAGGTTCTGCTGTGATCATGGGCTTCTAACGCCGTTCTTGCTAATATGCCCCGTAGAGTCCCTCTTTTACACCTCGCTCTATTGCTATGTCTGTACCTGGCCACTCAAGTAGTCTCTTCACTGCCTGCTTGGTTCTTTCAATGCCAAAATGTCCTGCCTGCCATCTGTAGAGTTTCAGGAGAAACAACTCTTTCTTCTGTCATAAATATCACATTTTCCACAGTCTGGTCCAATCACATTTCCCAAAATGGTCTAATAACTTTATAAAAAGAGATCCTACTCTGGCTAGCCTCTTTCCACATATTTCCTGACACACTGAGAAATAGCATCCTTCTCATATTTGTGAAGCCAGTCGCTTCTACTAATAGCTGATAACCCGCTGTAATGCATTAATGCTACATAGTATTCATTCCACGCTTCATCCTCGCACTCCTCAATTTGTTTAGTTATCCTAGAAAGAAAATTTGCAATAACATTTTCTTTCCCATGAACATAAACTATTTTGTAATTAAAATCCTGCAAATGCATAGTTAATGCTGCAATTCTGGCAGAGGCATTCACTGTACCTTCCATAGACAAGATTTTCACAAGGGATTTGTGATCACAATGAAATGCCTGGCTTGCACCATACAGATGCTCTAGAGTCTAGACAGAGCGTTCTAGCGGCCAAACCCAAGCAAGCGTCGCCCATGCACCAGACAAGTACTTTTCCTCATTTAGAGACAAAGATCTAGACTCGTATGCGATGACCACTACCTTCCCATACTCCTCAATCTGTGCTAACATCACACCCGACCGTTGACGCTGGCGCTGGTTGTGATAATACAGTGGGCGCTTGGGTCAAAACCTATAAGAGTAGGCACATTTACAATAGGATAGCTTGGAACTCAACCAGATATTCATCAGACCACATAAATGCAATTTTATTTTTAAGCAGTTGCCTGGTATAGTAAGTTTTATCTGCAATTCCAGTGACATCTCTAGCATAAAATGTAGTCAAACCTAAGAACGGCCAAACATTGCTCTTGCACGCTGGAGCAGGGTCATTCTGTACAGCATCCACCAGGTAAAGTTTTTGGCTTCATTAATTACATGGTCAAAGTAGGTAACATTATTCTCTGTGAATGCACATGAGGGATATTTAAAAGTAAGTGTTTTCTTTTCTAGAATGTTAAATGACCTTTCTAGCCCTCTACATGCTCCTGATTACTCTTACCAAAGATTGAAACGCCACATTGGAAGAATTTAATGCCCTTCTCTTTAACAAAAGTTGGAACACCAGTCACTGGAACACAGAAGTGGACGACGATAAGCCAAATGGCATGCACTTGAATTGAAAACCCTCATCAGGGGCAATAAATGCACTAAACTTCTTGCTATCAGGATCAAGGTAAATCTGGTGGCCAGCAGAGGATAGGCCCATCCTTGTAAACCATTTAGCCCCATTAACCATCGCCAACATCTCATTGATTTTAGGTAGTAAGCACCTGTCAATATTGACATTATCATTCAAATGGTGCAGAAAGTACATCCAGTGGGGCAGATTTACAAGAAAGTGACGTATCTGTAGAGATGCATCACATTCCCTGCGCCACCTTGAGAAACCCTTGCGCTACCATGGATGCGCCGTATTTACAATACAGCTCACCATGGCGCAAGGATTGACAGATGCGTCAGAAATTCTGACGCGTCTGTTGGCCCAAAAGTCACACATTGCTGGAGTCGTGTCGCAAGCACAACGCAACTCCAGCAATGCATGGGGAGGCCTATCCTCAATGTGCTGCGTCACTCCTTACGCCTGCTCCAAGCAAGCGTAAGGTTTTGACGCAGTGGCGTCCTAGAAGTGGCGCAGTGAAATCTTGTAGATTTCACTGCGTCACTTCTACAAAGCTTTTTTAAGTGGGAATGCCCACCCTGCATTCATTATACCTGACGCAGGTATAATGTGACGCAGGGCTTTACAACGTGACGCATCTCCCTAGATGCGTCACGTTGTAAATGGGCCGCATTTTTACGCCGCCGCTGCGTTACAAAAAGTGAATCAACGGCGGAGCAAAAATGACGCAAGGGGCTTGTAAATCTGCCCCAATGACTTTATCATTGGTAACACTGGTGTAGTAATTTTTCACCAATAAGCAATATGTATCACACAAAATCTTTCACCTTTATTATTATTATTAAATTGAGTTTGTAGGGCACACAGCTACCCCTAGGGGTTTCCCGGCGCCGTCCTGGTAGGAAAGCTAAGATCAAGCAAAGGAGGAATCTAAGAATTGAAGAGCCAAGTCTTTAAGCTTCTGCGGAATACACCAAATACAGTTTCCTCACGTAGTGAGATAGGTATAGAGTTCCACAGGGTGTGTCCTAAGTAGGAAACGGCCATGCATGCGAGAGAGTTTGAATTTCGGGACAGAAAACCTCATCTGCTGGGCAGAGCGTAGAAGGCGAGAGGGTTGGTAGCGTCGAACTAGCTTTTGCAAATATTTAGGGGCCACTCCAATTTTAATTTTAAACATGTAACACCAGGCTTTAAATTTTACTCGGTTCTCCACCGTCAGCCAATGAAGGTTACGAAGGAAACCGGCGACTGAGGAAGATTTAGGCACATGACACAGCAGTCTCACAGCCGCATTCTGCGCCACTTGAAGTCTCTGGATTATAGCTTTATTAGAGCCGAGGTAAAGAACATTGCCTAGTCCAGCCTAGAGGTAACTAGGGCATGGACTACTGTTTTCTGAGCAGAGAGGGGAATCACCCATAAGATTTTTTTCAGCCATTTTAAAACAGTAAAACAGATGGCGGATACCTTGGTGACTTGTTGATTCATCGAAAGATGTTCGTCAATGATGAAGCCCAAATTACGAACATGGTGTACCGGCAAGGGTAACGCACCCATTTCGGGGGGCCAATGTTGAGGGCCCCAAAGATCATGTTTTTTCCCTAAAATCATAACTTCAGTCTTTTCAGCGTTCAATTTGAGCAAGTTGTTTTGCATCAAAGACGCAACTTTACTCAAACCTGACTGAAAAACAGAGGGGTCCGACCCCTTAGAAGAGGAAGGGGAAAATATGATCTGAGTGTCATCAGCATAGGAGAAGAGGGAGAGACCAGCCTCTTCAACAACATCCGCCAGAGGACAGACATACACATTAAACAGCAGAGGGCTCAGCACAGAACCCTGAGGAACTCCGTAAGGGGACGGATAAGAGTTGGAATGGGCCGACGCAGACGTGACCTGGAAGGTTCGGTCAGTTAGAAAAGATCCGATTCACTGCACGACTAAACCCGCCAGGCCCATATCCTGCAAGGCTCTCAACAAGATGGAGTGAGACACTGTGTCAAACGCGGCGCTAAGATCCAGTAAGATAAGGGCCGCAGTATCACCCTCATCTAACCGGTACCTTATCATTTCAGTAACTCCAAGTAGAGTTGATTCAGTAGAGAAGCCAGGTCCAAAACCTGATTGAGAGGTATGGAGAAAATTCTGAGATTCCGCGTAAGTGGTCAGCTGACCATTTACATGCTTTTCCAGAATTTTAGAGAAAGCCAGAAGCAGCGAGATGGGACGAAAGTTAGACGGCTTAGTGGGGTCAGCATTGGCTTTCTTCAGGAGCGGGAGCACCATAGCATGTTTCCATTCCCGAGGCACTAAGCCCTCCAGTAAGGAGGCATTAAGAAGGTCCATAATTATCGAGAGTATGGAAGCATCAAGCTGTTTGATCACATGAATGGGGAGTAAGTCATGGGGGGACCAGATTTAATGTTCGCCAAAAGGTGGCTAAAGGAGCTAGGTTCCAAGAGGGTCCAAGTTTCCAATTTGCTGGAGGAAGTAATATTATTGTGGGGCCCTGTTACCACTAAATCCGGGGCAACAATTGCCGTAGTCTTGGTCTCAGGTGGAGTATTTTGAGAGTTTTTACTAAGCAGCGCAGAGTGTATTTGTTCAACTTTATCAGTAAAGTAAAAGGTGAGTTCTTCACATTGGGCACCAGTAAGAGCAAGGGAAGTAGTCTGGGTTTCCGAGCCGGATAGTTCTTTTACCACCTTAAAAAGCATTTTGGAGCAATTTTGTGCTCAAGAGATTTTATGTGTAAAAAACTCAGCTCAAGCTACTTTGCAGAGAATGTGGTATTCCCTCAGGGCATTTTTATATGCCACTTTGGCATCTTCGTGATAACGTTTCCTCAAGCATCTTTCTAGGGTTTTACATTTAGATTTTTCACTCTTAAGCTTCTTCGTGAACCAGGGAGCTGGTGGCAGATGTCTGTTAAAGCACTTGTTGGACAGAGGGAGGCAAGTATCAACCGCTTGTACAATCCAGTTTTGGATGAGACCAAGATCAGTAATAGAGATCTGTTCAACAGCTGGTTTACTGTCAACTAAGAGTTTGTTAAGAGCCGGGACATCAAGCTTTGCCCAACTTCTCATCTTTTGTTCAGGCACTAAGCAGGTCGCTGGAGGAGAGGACGCAACTTTCAGCAAGAAAGCTATGGCAAAATGATCAGACCAGCATAAGGGAAGAGCGGGGACACAGCTAAGATCAGGCAGATTGGAAAAAATAGGATCTAGCAAATGACCCGCTATATGGGTAGGACCTGAGTTGCATAGTAGAACGTTCATCGCTTCTAAATCAGCAATGAGTGATGAACTTTTGGTACATTTTGGATCGTATAAGTGTAAGTTCAGATCGCCCACTATGGTGAAATTTGCAGCCTTCAAGATATAAGGGGCTGCTTGATTGGGAAAGGAAAGCGCCCACGGCCCGGCTGGGCCAGGAGGGCGGTACATCAGTATACCCGAAAAAGGGAAAGTAGGCGTGAGCGAAATTTTAAATAGTAAGGCTTCACAGTCAGTGGCACAAAAATCATCTGTTTTACATACAAGAGAACTTTTATGAATAATCGCTTGTATAAAACCTTGTATTACTTGTATCAAACTATATTAAAATTGACTACTTTGAGGAAACAGACTTATCGAGGGTGTTAGTTACACACACACATTGCAACTCCTTAATTCAAACTGCGTGCAGGAGGCACGTTCCCTAAGCCCTCACAGTGTGTAGACAAAATCCACTTCCTTATTTGGCCCTCCAGAATCGTCAACCCCCAAGGTCATGCAGTGTAAACCTGCATGAGTTGATGTGCATGTAGTGTGCTGCCTGACATATTGAGATGATGCACAAATGCACTCAGACACTGGTGACCAGGCATTGTCACCAGAGGAAATAAAGGGGACTGGCCAGGCTTGTACTAGCATTCCGGGACCATACTTTGTGGAGCACATGTCTACCTTCCATGAAGCCCGGCAAGGCCTATACGTGTGCAACTACACTGGGAACGAGGGTGCCACACCTCCATACACCACAACCGGTTTGCTCCCAACTGCACCCTTCATCTCCCAGCAAGATGGCCGAACCTTGCTCAAGCCCAAAAGTCCATGCAGCTGCAGGCTTGAAAGACCAGCATGTCCGCCGCGCAACAGTAATGGAGTTCCCTTTCAGTCTGGGACCTGCTGCAGCTGCTGTCGCCCTCTGCTGCCAAATTAAGGAGCGACTGAACAAACTCAAGGCCAGGCCTCCATCGCGCACCATGCACCAGCACTGTTGACCTTCACATACCTCCTATCACGCTGCGTGTGGCCCTGAGCCTCAGACTCTATACCACTCCTTGTAGGGAGGCGAGAGAGTCGCCCGCTCACATCAAAGTAAGAGCCATATGTCAGGGTCCCAGTTACCACTGCAGATGCCCACGAAGCAGAGGGCAGTCTAGCTGAGGGATGCAGTTGCAGTATGCCCGCTGGACACCACACCCCCACAGCAGCAGGTGGGCTAGTAGAACTAGCAAGCCACCACTCCTGGTGAACAACAACTGGTGCAGCAACTGCAACAGTGGGCCTCCTACTCCTCCAGCATGAGTGACGGAGAGCTGAGGCCAGCAGGGAATGCAGTGGAGCCTCAACTCGACAGGGCCGCATGTCCTGTAATAGGGCTCCCACTGCAGATGGTTCACCTGGCCATGGCCCACACACTGCGCCCAGCCTTTCACCATATTTGTTGCTCCATCAATAATCTACTTCTGCTCATCAGCAAACTGACTGACCCCGCCACAGCTGCACCGAGTTGGAGGACTTGGATTGCAAGGCTCATCCATTATTCCAAGACAATGAAGGGAGTTGACAGAGGCACTAAGAAGTGCTTGAAAAAAATGAATAGATGTTCAAGCTCTTTGAGAGCCTAACAAACACCTGCAAAGAAGATGACTATGACATGGTGGTGGCTCAACCCCGACTTTTTGAATAATTTAAGCTGTGCTAGGCCAAACAACATGATAGCAAGATGATTGATGACTTCTACGCATGGCTATGATTCCATAAAGAAGGTCCGAGCTCAACTGATTGAGAGCTGCAAGTCATCTGCCCTGAGACGCCTCATTCTGGTGAAGCCAGGCATGTTACTTGATTAAATTTTAATGACAGGGTGCACAAACAAACTCTCAAACATGCAGTCAAGTGTATTGAGTCAGATGTGGTGAAGATGTCCATAAATGATGAACCAGACTACGTGCCAACTGTCAGGCAGGAAAAGATATACACCATGCGAGGCACTAGCAAACCCAGAAGAAGCAGCACAGGAGTGTGTCCAACGAGCACCTGTGGCTATTGCAGAAGAAAATTCTAGTCTCTACACATGCGCAGCCCATGGCAAGATGTGCTCAACATGTAGAAGGGTTAACCACTTCGCAGGGGTCTGCCAAGTTGGGCTCCAGCAAGGACCAACCAGAGGGGACATGCCCCTGTATGCAACATTACCACTACCCAGGAAGACCACGCCATCTCACGCACGCCCCTGAAGACAGACTGCTCTATGACAGCTCAGACGACGAAGAAGACTGCGAGGCATTTTTCATCTCCTTTGATACCTCTGCATCTGCCCCACAAAGTCCATCTGCATGGTGTGGCTTCACGGCTGCAAAGTGCTGGTGCTCATCGACACAGGCGCCTCCATCAATGTCATGTGCAACAAACAATTCAAGCACCTGGAGACCAGACCACGGCTGAAGCTTACTTAGACCAAGCTATATGCCTTCCGCAATGCCAAGACCATCCTGATGCTTGGCACATTTGTCATGCATCTCTGTCATGACAATCAAAACTATCAGGCTCAATTTCTCATCACGAACCCTCCTCAACTGTGCCACGGCGTAGTTTCTCTAGCTGGTCACCTTTGCCACGAAAGTCAATACTATGGGTGTCAAAGCCATCCTTCAGGACTTTCTTTATCTCATTAAGGTTTTGAGGTGCCTGAAGACAGATCCACTGCAGTTACACATTGACACTTCTGTTCAACCTAGAGCTCTCCGACACTGACGCATACCTTTGCACCTCCGCACCAAGGTCGAGAAGGAACTGCGAAAACTGGAAGACCTCAACATAATAGGAAAAGTGGAAGGACTCACTCCCTGGGTCTCCTCAAGGGTTGTCACACTTAAATCAAAAAATTTGAATCTGTCAGGATTTGTGTGGAAATATGTCTGTCCAACCAGGCAATAAAAAGAGAACGGCACCTAACTCGAACAATCAATGCCTTTTTGCTTGAATTGAACTTTACCCTTCAGCTCAGCAAACTGTAACTCAATGTGGGATATCATCAAATCCCCCTGGATGGAAGAAGCCTGTATAGCACAACCTTCTCTAACCACCTACAGTTGAGACGGTACAAGGCGGTACAAGCGCCTGAACTTTGGGATCTCACTGGTACAGAGTCTATACTTCTGTCAGTGTTGGAACATCTCAAACACTCCCTGAACAAGGGGGGCATCACTGCTCTAACCTTATTAGATTTCTTTGCAGCCTTCAACACCACTTCTCATTCTAACCTCATTTCGAGATAGGTGTTGAAGGGCCTGAATTAACTTGGATCTCAAATTTTCTAACCAATAGATCTAGGCAGTACATCTCCATCCTTTTTCCTCGGATTCTACTCTTTTGGATTATGGAGTGCCACAAAGGTCAGGGGTGTGAAATTTGATAGTAAATAATCAAAAGGAGTCCCTCCAGGGGGAGAAGAACAAAATGATAACAATCTCGTTGTAGAAAGGAAAAAGTTTTCCTTTCAAGTAACCCTCACCCACCAGGGTTACCCCTTGGTGGCATGCTTCATCATAGGGTTCATCCCTAACCTCCTACGAAAAGGGGCGTGCTACGACCAGCGAAGATGTGGGAGCACTAATTGTTTGATGTTCCTGTACACCTATGCTGATTGAAATAGTATTGGAGTGGGTTTGTTATTGATCATAAAAGGATTAAAAATATCTGACTAGTGGGAAAAAATTAGTTTATTCGCTCCCTAGGTGATGTGATTTAAATATGGAGATGTTGGGAAACTCCTAGGGTATATGACTTACCATTTCCCTGGTCAACTAGTTTCAAGCCCTACTCCAAGGCTTTTCTTCAGGACCAAAGGGGGTTACTCCCACTCCTAAAGTCAAACGATCTCTAAGTAATAACAAATAAAGAATTCAAATTGTGAAAATAAAGTATACAGCACCTAGTAGGTCTGTTCTAATTTTTCAAAAAGCTATGAAAGCGACCCTATTAGGCCTCATGAGTCCAAAACGGGGAAGGAGGGACGCCTGTAGTCAGACCTTCTTCAAGGCTACTCCCTCACTGGGGAAGAGACCCGTTCACCAGTGGGTCTGGAGCTTTCATCTAATAAGCAGTGTCTAGGATTTTATTATATTCGTTCCTGGTAAGAAAAGCATTCAGGGATTTTCTTCCTGTCCTGGACCTCAAAGGGGTAAACCACTCACTATATTCTTCAGAAGCTGTTCAAAATAGTGACTGTACTAGACATCCTTCAATTGATCAATCAATGAGACTTTCTAGCATTCTTATATTTGCTGGATGTGTACCTGTGCATTCCTCTCTATGAACCACACGGATAATTCCTCTGCTTTGCTCTCTAGGAGAATTATTCCCAGTTTCTGGTAGCACCATTCCGCCTCTTCTCAGCACTAAGGGTTTTTACCAAACTCTTGGCACCCTTTGTGGGTATTTTACATTACATTCCAAAGGAATTCAGGTCTACCTGTATATTGATGACTGGTTAATTTTTTATCTTCTCTTGTTAAGGAAAAAGAGCATGTTCAGCAAGTCTGCAGCCTCCTGACCAGGCACGGTTTCCTCCTCAACTACAAGATGCCAAGTCTTCATCCATCTCAGACAATACAGTTTATTAGAACTTTGCTGCAAAGCAGCAAGGCTTTGGCTGAGGAGCCAAGGTGAAATGACCTCGGGTCTAGTGGTTCCTTCCTGGAGCCATCTCCATCTGTATCCCTTAGTCCATCATCTTCTAAAGCATTGGAGCCCCCTGTCTCAGTACTGCAAATCATTAGTCCATGTGACTCTGGACATTTCTTGAGATCTCCAATGATGGCTGGCACCAGAAAACCTAAACAGGGGTCAATGTCTAAATCCTCCTCCTGTCTTAATTCTCACAACATATTCCAGTGGCAATGGATGAGGGGGCAATTTGGAAGGAATGAGAACCCAAGGCAAATGGGATGCTCTAGAGTACCCAATCTTCAACTGGAGGAAACTAGCAGCAGTTTGTGACGCTCTCTTCTGAATATCTCTTTTCCATCTGACTTGTTGGGTGTGTGTACAGACAGACAAACAGGTATTCAGAGCATACATCAATAACCAGTTGGCACTTATGGCTAGACCTATTCGTACAGAGGAGAATACCCTTCTTCCTCACTTTTGCAGTCTCACTTAATCCTAGAGAGCTTGGGCAGTAGATGCCCTTTCCATCGCTTGGCCCTGCAATCTTCTTTATGTATTTCCTTCCGTTCCCCTAATCCCTAGAGTCTTCAAAAAATACAACGGATTCAGGCAGAGGTACACCTAGTGGTGTCGGAGTGGCCAAGGGCACCCTGGTTTCCACTCTTATTGGAACTCCGGAAGGGCCCTCACTGGCAATTTCCAATCCATCCATCCCCGTTGAGAGTTCCTCTTCTAGAGCTCAACTCCCTCAGATGTCTCAATCCAGGCATTTGGCTTTTAAGAGGCTAACTCTTTTGGCTAAGGGTTGTTCAGTGGAGGTAGCAGAATCGATACAACTTTTGAGAAAGACTTCCACCAAGAAGGCTTACCCTCAATACACTGGCAAAATATTGAAGTCTATTGCAGGAGAAAATATTTGTGTCCAGATTCTTGTGATACAATCAAAACCCTAGATTTTTTATGATGTTTTTTCTTTGAGTGTAGCTGTCTCGACAATCCACGCCCAATGGGCATTGATTCAAGCAGTTAGGAGTTTGGATGTAGCAGCAATAGCGCCTCTTGCTCCTCGACATTTGGGAAGTTTTTTTCTGCAGTTTCTCATTGTCCTGTCCCTCATTGGAATCTCCCGGTGGCCCTTCGTGCTTTAATAGAGCACCCATTTGAGCCTTTGCAATTAACAGAACTCAAATTACTTTCTGCTGAAGTCCTTTTTCGGTAACAATTTGTTCGGGTTGTAGGATTGGTGAAATAGGAGCTCTTCTTGCAACTCCTCCCATTTTGAGGCTGTGTGAAGATAAGATCATTTTTACACCTAATCCTCTTTTTCTTCCCAAGGTTCCCTCTAAGTTCCACTCTGAGGAGGACATTGTGTTACCAGCCTTTTATACCAATCCTATGTCTCTAGAACAAAAGAAACGCCACACGCTTGATGTCCTCAGAGCATTTTCTATTTGCTTACACAGAACAAGTTCTTTCTGCAAAGTAGACTCTTTGATTGCAACCTATGGCATCTCAGGTAGGGGTTTACATGTCTCAACATCCACCCATTTACGATTGGTAAAATTGCCAATCATTCAGCCCTATGAAACATCCAAGGTAGAGTTGCCTTCTACTGTTCAATGGAAATCTACATGTGGCATGGCTTCTTCATGAGCAATGTTCAAGGGAGCTTCCTTCAGAGACATTTGTAACACCGCTACATGAGCCTCACCCCTCACTTTCGTATGACATTACCGACTTCAGTGGTAGAGCATCATTGAAGTTCGGTGCTCAGTCTTCTATTCACAACCTTTATTTAATGTCTTAATACAACTATTAAATTTACATGTGTATTATCAGTATTATGCTTATGAATTCTCTTTTTTATAATACAGAAACATAATGATAAATAGTCACCCGCTTGGGTAGTGACTCACTTTGTAAGGACTGCAGGAGGAAGACAGACAAGGAAGTAATGATCCAGTTATATAACGGTAATTTCAGGTTTTCGTGTTGCAGTCCTGAGCCCTCCCCTCCTCTCGCCAGTGTGATGATTGATCTTTTTTTCCGGCTTGGTTACATCAGGCAATGTTCATCTCCAGTTCCTTCTTTCATGCATGCATGTATGTCAATTCACCAAAATGCCAGGGGTAGCGGAAGTGACTTCACATGCTCCTTGACCTTCACTTTCACTCACACATGCATATGCTTATACATACACATGCATTCACACATACACACACTCACACATAATCACACTGTCTGCTTACACATGCACACACATACACACTCTCTCTTACATAAATAAACTCAAAACTGCAAGCACGCACACAACATACATACATTTAAAAGCATTTTTTGTACTTACCTCAGCTGCCAGGGAAAGTCATATTCCAGCTAGTTGTACTCCATTTTTTAATAACCCAATAGTGAATAATGTAATATTATTCACTATTAGTATAATAAACAAGCATTGGCAATGCAATAGGTCTCGCATTTGCGAGACTTTGAGCTACTGGTATTGAAAATGACAAACCTTTTATCTATGTGTTGGTTTTGAAAACAGATAAATAAAAAGCATTGTCATTTACAATGCCAATAGCTTAAAATTTCGCAAATGCGAGACCTATTGCATTGCAAATGCTTGTTTAAATTTTATGAACTGTATGATCTTCTTTATGGTTTTGACTAATAAACTATATATTCACACACAAAAAATCCCAAACCCAAGAAATTAGGCTGAGCTTAATTACAATGGCATAATGGAAAAAAATTCTGCATTTATAGCCACATTAGGATTTCTTACAGGGCTTTGCTTTGGAAAAAATTGGTTTCACTGTGATTTTAATGAGAAAGTCTAGAGCTGACGATCAAAGAAAAGGAACTTTTGGCATTTCGATGCCCCTTAGAGATGACACCTTAATGTGTAGCAGGTTTACAAACGGTGGGGAGTTTATGGAGCATGTTGGGAGGGTGAATATCATTACAAAAAGAGGGCGAAACCAGACTAAGGACGGTGAGTTGACAAGAATGCGCAAGCTACATTCTTAGCTGTTAACTGTTCCTCTCTGCTGTTTTCTGTAGTCATCCCAAGAATGAGTCGGTGTTTGCGACCATACTGGGCTGATTGTCATAGAGGACGCCATAGCCCATAGGTCTCGCCTTTGGGGCCTTATAAGTGTTTAGCCAGAGCTATTGACTTTGCCAATGTCTTCAAGCTGTGCTGTAGAGAAGTGTGGCTGCTGTGCAGCATGCTGAAAAGTTATAATAAAAAAGTGTCAGAAGCATTTTTGTTACTTTATATATGACCAAGAAGGCATTATGTAAAACTGAACGACCATATTAAAAAAAGTATTTACAATAAAAAATGTCCTCAGTTTTCTTTTGTTCTTGCAATGCTGGCAACTTGTTTCTGCCTATTGCAATGGTTGTTTGTTAAAGTTTTGTTTGAGGGGGCATAAACAATCGGAGGGTGAAGGTTGGGAACTAGTACCTGTATTATAACACTAGCAGCGGCCAGACGCTAGGGGAGAATCAACAGATGGCAGATTCCGAGAGCAGGCTGAGGTGGTGTTGAGTGATGTTGAGGTGGTAGCGGTGGTGGTGACTGGTGCTGAGACGATGCTGAGGTGATGCTGAATGATACTTAGGTCTTGCTGAGTGATGATGATGTGGTGGTGTACTAGTGCAAAGGCGATGCTGAGTGATACTGATGTGGTGTTGAGTGATGTTGTGGTTGTGCTGAGTGATGTTGTGGTTGTGCTGAGTGATGCTGTGGTGGTGCTGAGTGATGCTGTGGTGGTGCTGAGTGATGCTGTGGTGGTGCTGAGTGATGCTGTGGTGGTGCTGAGTGATGCTGTGGTGGCGCTGAGTGATGCTGTGGTGGCGCTGAGTGTTGCTGTGGTGGCGCTGAGTGATGTTGTGGTGGCGCTGAGTGATTCTGTGGTGGCGCTGAGTGAGGCTGTGGTGGCGCTGAGTGATGCTGTGGTGGTGCTGAGTGATGCTGTGGTGGCGCTGAGTGATGCTGTGGTGGCGCTGAGTGATGCTGTGGTGGCGCTGAGTGATGCTGTGGTGGCGCTGAGTGATGCTGTGGTTGTGTCGAGTGATGCTGTGGTGGTGTCGAGTGATGCTGTGGTGGTGTCGAGTGATGCTGTGGTGGTCCTGAGTGATGCTGTGGTGGTGCAGAGTGATGCTGTGGTGGTGCTGAGTGATGCTGTGGAGGCGCTGAGTGATGCTGTGGTGGCGCTGAGTGATGCTGTGGTGGCGCTGAGTGATGCTGTGGTGGTGCTGAGTGATGCTGTGGTGGCGCTGAGTGATGCTGTGGTGGCGCTGAGTGATGCTGTGGTGGCACTGAGTGATGCTGCTGTTGCACTGAGTGATGCTGTGGTGATGCTGTGGTGATGCTGAGTGATGCTGTGGTGGTGCAGAGTGATGCTGTGGTGGTGCAGAGTGATGCTGTGGTGGTGCTGAGTGATGCTGCCGTGACACAGTGTCTTTGCTAGTTACAGTGGGTAGAAGAGGGGTAGAAGGGGGGTAGAGGGGTAGTAGAGGGGTAGAGGGGTAGAAGAGGGGTAGAGTAGAGGTAGAGGGGTAGAAGAGAGGTAGAGGGGTAGAAGAGAGGTAGTGTAGAGGTAGAGGGGTAGAAGAGAGGTAGTGTAGAGGTAGAGGGGTAGAAGAGAGGTAGAGGGGTAGAGGGGTAGTAGAGGGGTAGAAGAGGGGAAGAGGGGTAGAAGAGGGGTAGTAGAGGGGTATAAGAGGGGTAGTAGAGGGGTAGAAGAGGGGTAGAAGAGGGGTAGTAGAGGGGTAGAAGAGGGGTAAAGGGGTAGAAGAGGGGTAGAAGATGGGTAGAGGAGTAGAAGGGTAGTAGAGGGGTAGAAGAGGGGTAGAAGAGGGGTAGAGGTGTAGAAGAGGGGTAGAGGGGTAGAAGAGTAGAGGGGTAGAGGGGTAGTAGAGGGGTAGAAGAGGGATAGAAGAGGGGTAGAGGGGTAGAGTAGAGGTAGAGGGGTAGAAGAGAGGTAGAGTGGTAGAAGAGAGGTAGTGTAGAGGTAGAGGGGTAGAAGAGAGGTAGTGTAGAGGTAGAGGGGTAGAAGAGAGGTAGAGGGGTAGAGGAGTAGAAGAGGGGAAGAGGGGGAAGAGAGGGGTAGAGGGGTAGTAGAGGGGTAGTAGAGGGGTAGAAGAGGGGTAGAAGAGGGGTAGCGGGGTAGAAGAGGGGTAGAGGGATTGAAGAGGGGTAGAAGAGGGGTAAAGAGGTAGAAGAGGGGTAGAGGGGTAGAAGAGGGGTAGAAGGGGGTAGAAGATGGGTAGAGGAGTAGAAGGGTAGTAGAGGGGCAGAAGAGGGGTAGAGGGGTAGAAGAGGGGTAGAGGTGTAGAAAAGGAGTAGAGGGGTTTAGGGGTAGTAGAGGGGTAGAAGAGGGATAGAAGAGGTATAGAGGGGTAGAGGGGTAGAAGAGGGTAGAAGGGTAGAAGAGGGGTAGAGGGGTAGAAGATGGGTAGAAGAGGGGTAGAGGGGTAAAAGAGGGGTAGAGGGGTAGTAGAAGGGTAGAGGGGTAGTAGAGGGGTAGAAGGGTAGAAGAGGGGTAGAGGGGTAGAAGAGTAGAAGAGAGGAAGAGGGGTAGAGGGGTAGAAGAGGGGTAGAGGGGGAGAAGAGGGGTAGAGGGGTAGAAGAGAGGTAGAGGGGTAGTAGAGGGGTAGTAGAGGGGTAGTAGGGTAGAGGGGTAGAAGAGGGGTAGAGGTGTAGAGGGGTAGAAGAGGGGTAGAGGGGTAGTAGAGTGGTAGAGGGGTAGAAGAGGGGTAGAGGGGTAGAAGAGGGGTAGTAGAGGGGTAGTAGAGGGGTAGTAGAGGGGTTGAGGGGTAGAGGGGTTGAGGGGTAGAGGGGTAGAAGAGGGGTAGAGGGGTAGAAGAGGGGTAGAGGGGTAGAAGAGAGGTAGAGTAGAGGTAGAGAGGTAGAAGAGAGGTAGAGGGGTAGAAGAGGGGTAGAGGGGTAGAAGAGAGGTAGAGTAGAGGTAGAGGGGTAGAAGAGAGGTAGAGGGGTGGTATAGGGGTAGAAGAGGGAAGAGAGGTAGAAGAGGGGTAGTAGAGGAGTAGAAGAGGGGTAGAAGAGGGATTGAAGAGGGGTAGAGGGGTAGAAGAGGGATAAAGGGGTAGAAGAGGGGTAGAGGGGTAGAAGAGGGGTCGAAGGGGGTAGAAGATGGGTAGAGGAGTAGAAGAGTAGTAGAGGGGTAGAAGAGGGGTAGAAAAGGGGTAGAGAGGTAGAGGGGTAGTAGAGGGGTGGTAGAGGGGTAGAAGAGGGGTAGAAGAGGAGTAGAAGAGGGATAGAGGGGTAGAAGGGTAGAAGAGGGGTAGAGGGGTAGAAGAGGGGTAGAGGGGTAGAAGAGGGGTAGAGGGGTAGTAGAAGGGTAGAGGGGTAGTAGAGAGGTAGAGGGGTTGTAGAGGGGTAGATGGATAGTAGAGGGGTAGTAGAGGGGTAGAGGGGTAGAAGAGGGGTAGAGGGGTAGAAGAGGGGTAGAGGGGTAGAAGGGTAGAAGAGGGGTAGAGGGGTAGAAGAGGGGTAGAGGGGTAGAAGAGGGGTAGAAGAGGGGAAGAGGGGTAGAAGAGGGGTAGAGGGGTAGAAGAGGGATAGAGGGGTAGAAGAGAGGAAGAGGGGTAGTAGAGGGGTAGAGGGGTACTAGAGGGGTAGCAGAGGGGTAGAGGTGTAGAGGGGTAGAAGAGGGGTAGAGGGGTAGTAGAGGGGTAGAGGGGTAGTAGAGGGGTAGAGGGTAGAAGAGGGGTAGTAGAGAGGTAGAGGGGTAGAAGAGGGGTAGAGGGGTAGAAGAGGGGTAGAGGGGTAGAAGAGGGGTAGTAGAGGGGTAGTAGAGGGGTAGAGGGGTAGAAGAGGGGTAGAGGGGTAGAAGAGGGGTAGAAGAGGGGTAGAAGAGGGGTAGAGGGGTAGAAGAGGGGTAGAGGGGTAGAAGAGAGGTAGAGGGGTAGAAGAGGGGTAGTAGAGGGGTAGTAGAGTGGTAGAGGGGTAGAAGAGGGGTAGAGGTGTAGAGGGGTAGAAGAGGGGTAGAGGGATAGTAGAGGGGTAGAGGGGTAGTAGAGGGGTAGTAGAGGGGTAGTAGAGGGGTAGAAGAAGGGTAGAGGGGTAGAAAAGGGGTAGTAGAGGGGTAGAAGAAGGGCAGAGGGGTAGAAGAGGGGTAGAGGGATAGAAGAGGGGTAGAGGGGTAGAAAAGAGGTAGAGGGGTAGAAGAGGGGTAGAGGGGTAGAAGAGAGGTAGAGTAGAGGTAGATGGGTAGAAGAGAGGTAGAGGGGTAGAAGAGAGGGAGAGAAGAGAGGTAGAGGGAGAGAAGAGAGGTAGAGGGGGAGAAGAGAGGTAGAAGGGTAGAAGAGAGGTAGAGTAGCGGTAGAGGGGTAGAAGAGAGGTAGAGGGGTAGAAGAGTAGTAGAGGGGTAGAGGGGTAGAAGAGGGGTAGAAGAGGGGAAGAGGGGTAGAAGAGGGGTAGAGGGGTAGAAGAGGGATAGAGGGGTAGAAGAGAGGAAGAGGGGTAGTAGAGGGGTAGTAGAGGGGTAGAGGGGTACTAGAGGGGTAGCAGAGGGGTAGAGGTGTAGAGGGGTAGAAGAGGGGTAGAGGGGTAGTAGAGGGGTAGAGGGGTAGTAGAGGGGTAGAGGGTAGAAGAGGGGTAGTAGAGAGGTAGAGGGGTAGAAGAGGGGTAGAGGGGTAGAAGAGGGGTAGAGGGGTAGAAGAGGGGTAGTAGAGGGGTAGTAGAGGGGTAGAGGGGTAGAAGAGGGGTAGAGGGGTAGAAGAGGGGTAGAAGAGGGGTAGAAGAGGGGTAGAGGGGTAGAAGAGGGGTAGAGGGGTAGAAGAGAGGTAGAGGGGTAGAAGAGGGGTAGTAGAGGGGTAGTAGAGTGGTAGAGGGGTAGAAGAGGGGTAGAGGTGTAGAGGGGTAGAAGAGGGGTAGAGGGATAGTAGAGGGGTAGAGGGGTAGTAGAGGGGTAGAAGAGGGGTAGTAGAGGGGTAGAGGGGTAGAAGAAGGGTAGAGGGGTAGAAAAAGGGTAGTAGAGGGGTAGAAGAAGGGCAGAGGGGTAGAAGAGGGGTAGAGGGGTAGAAGAGGGGTAGAGGGGTAGAAAAGAGGTAGAGGGGTAGAAGAGGGGTACAGGGGTAGAAGAGAGGTAGAGTAGAGGTAGATGGGTAGAAGAGAGGTAGAGGGGTAGAAGAGAGGGAGAGAAGAGAGGTAGAGGGAGAGAAGAGAGGTAGAGGGGGAGAAGAGAGGTAGAAGGGTAGAAGAGAGGTAGAGTAGCGGTAGAGGGGTAGAAGAGAGGTAGAGGGGTAGAAGAGTAGTAGAGGGGTAGAGGGGTAGTAGAGGGGTAGAGGGGTAGAAGAGTAGAGGGGTAGAGGGGTAGTTGATGGGTAGAAAAGGGGTAGAAGAGGGATAGAGGGGTAGAAGAGGGATAGAGGGGTAGAAGAGGGGTAGAGGGGTAGAAGAAGGGTAGAGGGGTAGTAGAGAGGTAGAGGGGTAGTAGAGGGGTAGTAGAGGGGTAGAGGGGTGGTAGAGGGATAGTACAGGGGTAGTAGAGGGGTAGAGGGGTAGAAGAGGGGTAGAGGAGTAGAGGGGTAGAAGAGGGGAAGAGGGGTAGAAGAGGGGTAGAGGGGTAGAAGAGAGGTAGAGGGGTAGTAGAAGGGGAGTAGAGGGGTAGAGATGTAGAGGGGTAGAAGAGGGGTAGAAGAGGGGTAGAGGGGGGTAGAGGGGTAGAAGAGAGGTAGAGGGGGTAGAGGGGTAGAAGAGGGGTAGTAGAGGGGTAGAGGGGTAGAAGAGGGGTAGGGGGTAGAAGAGGGGTAGTAGAGGGGTAGTAGAGGGGTAGTAGAGGGGTAGAGGGGTAGAAGAGGGGTAGAAGAGAGGTAGAGGGGTAGAAGAGAGGTAGAGGGGTAGAAGAGGGGTAGAGGGGTAGAAGAGAGGTAGAGTAGAGGTAGAGGGGTAGAAGAGAGGTAGAGGGGTAGAAGAGAGATAGAGGGGGAGAAGAGAGGTAGAGGGGGAGAAAAGAGGTAGAGGGGTAGAAGAGAGGTAGAGTAGAGGTAGAGGGGTAGTAGAGAGGTAGAGGGGTAGAAGAGAGGTAGTGTAGAGGTAGAGGGGTAGTAGAGGGGTAGAGGGGTAGAAGAGGGGTAGAGGGGTAGAAGAGGGGTAGAGGGGTAGTAGAGGGGTAGAGGGGTAGTAGAGGGGTAGTAGAGGGGTAGAGGGGTAGTAGAGGGGTAGAGTGGTAGAAGAGGGGTAGAGGGGTAGAAGAGGGGTAGAGGGGTAGAAGAGGGGTAGAAGAGGGGTAGAAGAGGGGTAGAGGGGTAGAAGAGAGGTAGGGTAGAGGGGTAGAAGAGAGGTAGAGAGGTAGAAGAGAGGTAGAGTAGAGGTAGAGGGGTAGAAGAGAGGTAGAGGTGTAGAAGAGAGTTAGAGGGGTAGAAGAGAGGTAGAGTAGAGGTAGAGGGGTAGAAGAGAGGTAGAGGGGTAGAAGAGAGGTAGAGTAGAGGTAGAGGGGTAGAAGAGAGGTAGAGTAGAGGTAGAGGGGTAGAAGAGAGGTAGGGATATATAGGCAGATGAAAAGGAAGCTATCAACTTCAGGAATGTGAAAGAAAGCTCTCGTATCTTGAAAGCTGATTACAAGCATCTCCTGAGAAACGCGGCGAAACTTTCAAACCACAGAAACAATGTCATCGTTTGAAAGTTTCGCAGCGTTTCTCAGGAGATGCTTGTAAACACGAATAACCTGATTCATTTAATTTAACAGTTGGCTCCACCAAGGATTGCTCAGTAACGCAAATGAAAAGGAAGCTATCGACTTCAGGAATGTGAAAGAAAGCTCTCGTATCTTGAAAGCTGATGACCCATGACGAGAGAGGAAAGCCAGATGGCGGCTGTGCGCGTGCACGCGCAGGTAACAGCAAGCCTTAGGCCACAAGCAAAAGCTTGTGGTCGCATTTCTAAAGCCCCCACTCACTAAATGTCTCGCCAGACCAGCGCATGTGCTGGCTCAGGCGAGACCTAAAAATGGACAAAATCCCAGTTGAGTGAAGCCCCCACCGACGTCCATAAAGACGAGCTGCTTCTGCTCCTGCCACTGATTTTGCCACTGCTGACGCAAGAGGTCGCACAGGCGTCACAAGGGGCATACCAGGGTCGCAGCAGCAAACCCTGGTGACCCCTAAATGACATCCATTGATGCATGACGGAATGGGGGCCATCTTGGAGGAACTTTCTTTGCTTTGGGCTCAGTAATGGTATTGTGTGGAGCAGAGTAACTGCTCACTCCCTAAGGACTGTGACAGGAAGACCTAGACTCGAGTAATGAAGATTATAGAAAGTAACAGATTCAGTACCTTTCATGCTATATAAAACTAAAAAAAAGATAGCGTCACAATATTCTGTGTTCCAATGACCCAAGCCCAACTACATTGTGCTAAATAGAGTGACAGAGATTGCCCTGAAAGAGTGCTGGGAAGAAAAAGGCCAGAAACAGACTGTTTGAAGGGGCATACCAGCAAACATAGGGGTACCCGCACAAACACTGTATGGCTCCAGAGAGAGCACCAAGAGCAAACAGGAAAATGGAGGCACCAGAGAAGACAGTGGGCACTGTTTTGTGTCTTTAGTAGGGCCTTATGTTGTGAATGATTGCAGAATGTTCAGTGAATGAGATGACATACACACTGAATACAAATGGTGCAAGAAGTTAGTAGTTAGTAGTTCCCACTAATCCGTAGGATCTGAGCATTTGCTGAACAACATAAACTTTAGGTGAGGTTCCAAGACTGATTCTGGGCACCCCTGAAGGATATATTGGCCTAGAGACCAGCTAGCTCACAGTGCCACCACCAGCCCCCCTAATCCGAACAGGGAGCCAATGGTTTCTGGCAGCCACTGAACATGACAACCCTGACTCCTCGGGATTGTGGTAATAGATCAAGAACCTTTCCGCTCAGTCACTCGTGCTTACTTGTTCTCAGAGAAATATACAGAGAATACACAGTGAGAACTTTCAATTTATTTATTGAACCAACATTATTCTTGTAGAGAATACCTGTGCTGCAATAATCAGTAGACAGAAGCAGATGAAAGTGATTACGAGCACCAAAAGAGTAAATAGCAGATACAGTTCCCCCCGGTGCTAAAACAGTGTATATATGCAGGCATATAATACAAGGTAGTAAACAGACGTACTCTTACTATGCAATCGCTATGCTGTGTATGTCTAGAGTTTGTGTAGGTGTAGAGCCAAGAATTCCCCCACATTCACCCCCATTACCTGGCGGGAGAGAATGTAGGACCCCGTCCTGGTCACGAACTGGACACCCCTCGCGCAGATGTCAGACCACTGCGTGGTGAAGTCTCAGCATGCAGGGACCCTCGGTGTCAGCTGAAGTGCTTTCCCTGCAAATCCTCTGAGGTGCTTATTATTTATAATAAAAGGCATCCTTGCGTTGTACTTATATATTAGCAATGTTATGGATATGTAGATAGCCCTGTCGCCCCGTGGAAGACGATAGAACGACATTTGTACATTCATGTGTAGAGGCCTTGTACTTGGTGTTTGAGGCATCGTGATAATGTTATGCAAAACCAGATGTGTAAGCAGAAGTAGTTTCAGAGAAACAAATCCAACATTGTCATGCACGCGAATATGTGCAAAAGGTCACAGTAGTAATGTTATTGTGCAAAAAGAGGACAATGTAAGAAAATGGGCAGTTATGCTACATGGGCCTAATTCAGGCACATAACAGACATACACACTAAATACAAATGGTGCAAGAAGAGCATAAGCTTGTGCCCCAAGATCTTTTACTCAAGATGTGACATCACAAGGGACAAACCAATAGGTGTCTGCTCTGAAAGGTGAGTTTTGTTCTTGCATGAAGGCACAACCCTCCTCAGTCAGAGACATAACAGGGCAACAAAGAGAAAACCATGGTGTGAAAATACCTGCAAGCGAAATGGGGTGTTGGAGAAATAATGGGGCAGAAGAGGCATCTCTGGAACATGTCCGAAACACAATCAGGGGCACTAGAGGGAACACTGCGACATGCCAGAGACAGGAACAGGATTGTACAGTGAACACAGGCGGAACCAGAAGGAGCACTGTGAATGCAGGAGAAAGGATCTAAATGTGCCAAACATGGCCGGGGGCTCCAAAACGTGCACCATGGAGACAACATTTTATAGGCACCAGGGAGAGAGAATGCGGGCTGCCCCGGGTCCATGAAGGGGACCCTCCTAAGAGGGCGGCCCCCCCTTAGTGCCACATGATGGCACACGAGGTAGCCTCCCAGTGTTTGCGACCCTCTAGGGTCCGCGTGCGCGTCACTTCCGGGCAGGAGTGGGCGGGGGGCTAGGTACATATACCTCTCCCGCCCACTGGGTGCCCTCTTTTCCCGCTGCCCTGATGCCGTTTCCCTCCCTACCACTTACCCGGCGTACAGGCAGGGGGTGGGGGGGGGTGTGTTGTCTAACTTATTATTTTGTGTTGCAGGCGGAGTTACAGGGTGATCCAGAGGCAGCAAGGTGCAGAGGGCTACCCTCTGCACGAGCACAACAAGAGTGCAAAGGCCAAATATCCCCAGGGAGGTCCTCGCGTTGGACCCTCAGGAGCGACGGCGCCCCATTAGTCCTATGGGCGGTTGTGGACCTGAGCAACCGGGGGTTGCCTGGAACGCTCCGCCCCCCTTCTGGGGGCGTGAGTAATGGGGTGGACTGGCGGTCCACCGGTGGGAGGGGTTATCCCCTCCCCCAAATCTGGCAAACACCGATTGGCTAGGGCCACGGTGTAATTTGGCTCATCAGGTGGGCAGGCGGCGAGGGGCTGCCTGCCCTGGGATCGCCTGTTGGCATATTTGTTATGCAAATAAACCTGCAGCAATTTTCTCCACAAAGAAGGTGTCTGGTCTGTTTATTTATCCAGGTTATTGCTGTGGGAGGGATGGGGAGTGTTGCCGATTTTGGCACTAAGAAAACACTATTTAAGATTAGAGGGCATCAAGGCGCGTCAAAAAGAAAAGCAAAGTGGTCCCCAGAGATCAACTGGGGGCACTAGAGAGGAGACTGTGGGCGCCAACTAAGCATGCTGGAGAGAGCACAAAGACACAAAGAGAGAATACCACGGTGGACCAAAGAGAGTACCAGAGAAGGCAAAAGTGCATGCCAGAGACAAGAGCAGGGAGAGGAAGAACGTGGGGGGGGGGAGGGGCCTGGGGCCTCCGCCATTTGAGGAATTAAAACATTACAGGGAGACCATCATCGTGTACGTGTCAGACGGAGTATGAGGGTGTATCAGAGAGAGAGTACTGGTGCACATCAGAGGCAGCAATTGGGGCATGGCACAGAGTCCAGTTGCAACTGGCACAAGTATGCAGTGCACTCTAGATAACACACCGGCATATTAAGATCTGAAATAATACTGATGTGATCAAAAGCGACTCCATGGGGCATACTTCACTGTTCACGGGGCAAGCCAGGCAGCCCAGGAGAGCACTTGTGCACATCAGAGAGAGAAGTGGTGCGCGCAGGTACACCACACAGGCAGCAAGAGCACCTGCGATAGAAGTGGTGCGTCCAGGTATACCACACAGACAACAAGAGCTCCGGCAGTAGAAGTGGTGCGCGCAGGTATAAAACACAGGCAACGAGAGCACATGCAGTAGAAGTGGTGCACGCAGGTATACCACACAGGCATCAAGAGCACCCGCAGTAGAAGTGGTGCATGCAGATATACCACACAGGCAGCGAGAGCTCCTGCAGTAGAAGTGGTGTGCACAGGCATACTGCACAGACAACGAGAGCTCCTGCAGTAGAAGTGGTGCGCGCAGGTAAACCACACAGGCAACGAGAGCTCCTGCAGTAGAAGTGGTGCGCGCAGGTAAACCACACAGGCAACGAGAGCTCCTGCAGTAGAAGTGGTGCGCGCAGGTAAACCACACAGGCAACGAGAGCTCCTGCAGTAGAAGTGGTGTGTGCAGGTATACCACACGGGCAACGAGATCTCCTGCAGTATAAGAGGTGCGCGCAGGTATACCACACAGACAACGAGAGCTCCTGCAGTAAAATGGTTGACCCTTCAAGGTAAATGTAAGAGGACTGTGGTGTCCAGATAAATTTGGACCTTAGGAATGTGTCAACCTTAGGTGTCGTACACAATGAGAATTTTTGCCAGGCCGACAGGGATATCTCCTGGTCAAACAGAATTCAAGTTCGTCGTCTTTGAGCGAGCGTAACTCTGGACTGAATACAGTATTGTGCAGTATTTAGACGGCTTGGGTTTGTTTTTCCATCAATATCGGACACTGTCTAAATCGGATGCCGCTTTAAAGTTTGTGTCTTTCCGTGGTCACTTGGGCACAAAACGCCTTAGTGCTTCTTTGCAAAAGAACTTGAATTCTGTTTGGCCCGGAGATATTCCTGTCGGCCTGGCAAAAATTCTCATTGTGTACGACACCTATGGTTGACACATTCCTAAGGTCCAAATTTATCTGGACACCACAGTCCTCTTACATTTACCTTGAAGGGTCAACCATTTTTATTAACAGTCCTGAAGATGGTCTAACGGACAAAAGCCTGAATAGACCGAAACGTCGACAAACTGCACCGTTTTCTCTCAATTATTTTTTAACAGTTTAAGAAAAGGTGTTCACAATTGCAACTAGGAAGAACATTGATTTGTATACAGCTGTAACTTCTGGTTTCATTGTGATTGTATAATGATTTTGTACCCTTTATATATAAAACTTTTTGTATCAATATAAAACTCTTTTTGAACACATACACCCGTGTCTCTAACATGTCTCTAAGACTTTTCTCTATAAAAGATTGATTCATGTGTGAATAACTGTAATTGTCTTTGAAAAATATTCATTTACAAGCAAATTGAAAAAGCTTGTTAATATTTAACATACGAATTGATATAAATTTTCAGCTTAGTAAACCCCTTGAAGGCACACCTACTAGGTAGACCACACAGGCAGCGAGAGCACATGCAGTAGAATTGGTGTGCACAGGTATACCACACTGGCAACGAGAGCACCTGCAGTAGAAGTGGTGCGCACAGGTATACCACGCAGGCAACCAGAACACCTGCAGTAGAAGTGGTGCATAGAGGTATACCACACAGGCAGCGAAAGCACCTGCAGAAGAAGTGGTGCGTGCAGGTATACCGCACAGGCAGTGAGAGCACCTGCAGTAGAAGTGGTGCTTGTAGGTATACCACAAAGGCAAGAGCACATGCAGTTGAAGTGGTGCATGCAGGTATACCACAAAGGCGGCGAGAGCACATGCAATAGAAGTGATGCGTGCAGGTATACCACATAGGCAACAAGACCACGTGCAAAAAAAGTGATGCGTGCAGGTATACCATATAGGCAGTGAGAGTACATGCAAGAGAAGTGGTGCGTGCAGGTATACCACAAAGGCAACAAGAGCACAGGTAATAGAAGTGGTGCGCGCAGATATACCCCAAAGGCAACAAGAGGACATGCAATATAAGTGGTGCATGCAGGTATACCATAAAGGCAGTGAGAGTATATGCTATAGAAGTGGTGCATGCAGGTATACCCTAGAGGCAGTGAGAGTACATGCTATAGAAGTGGTGCGTGCAGATATACCAACAGGCACGAGAGCACCTGCAGTAGAAGTGGTGCGCGCAGGTATATCACGCAGGCAACCAGAGCACCTGCAGTAGAAGTGGTGCGCGCAGGTATACCACACAGGCAACGAGAGCACCTGCAGAAGAAGTGGTGCGTGCAGGTATACCACAAAGGCGGCGAGAGCACATGCAATAGAAGTGATGCGTGCAGGTATACCACATAGGCAACAAGACCACGTGCAAAAAAAGTGATGCGTGCAGGTATACCATATAGGCAGTGAGAGTACATGCAAGAGAAGTGGTGCGTGCAGGTATACCACAAAGGCAACAAGAGCACAGGTAATAGAAGTGGTGCGCGCAGATATACCCCAAAGGCAACAAGAGGACATGCAATATAAGTGGTGCATGCAGGTATACCATATAGGCAGTGAGAGTATATGCTATAGAAGTGGTGCATGCAGGTATACCATAGAGGCAGTGAGAGTACATGCTATAGAAGTGGTGCGTGCAGATATACCAACAGGCACGAGAGCACCTGCAGTAGAAGTGGTGCGCGCAGGTATATCACGCAGGCAACCAGAGCACCTGCAGTAGAAGTGGTGCGCGCAGGTATACCACACAGGCAACGAGAGCACCTGCAGAAGAAGTGGTGCGTGCAGGTATACCACACAAACAACGAGAGCTCCTGCAGTAGAAGTGGTGCGCGCAGGTAAACCACACAGGCAACGAGAGCTCCTGCAGTAGAAGTGGTGCGCGCAGGTAAACCACACAGGCAACAAGAGCTCCTGCAGTAGAAGTGGTGCGCGCAGGTAAACCACACAGGCAACGAGAGCTCCTGCAGTAGAAGTGGTGTGTGCAGGTATACCACACGGGCAACGAGATCTCCTGCAGTATAAGAGGTGCGCGCAGGTATACCACACAGACAACGAGAGCTCCTGCAGTAGAATTGGTGCGCACAGGTATACCACACAGGCAACGAGAGCTCCTGCAGTAGAAGTGGTGCGCGCAGGTATACCACACAAACAACAAGAGCTCCGGCAGTAGAAGTGGTGCGCGCAGGTATAAAACACAGGCAGCGAGAGCTCCTGCAGTAGATTTGGTGCGCACAGGTATACCACACAGGCAACGAGAGCACCTGCAGTAGAAGTGGTGCATGCAGGTAAGCCACGCAGGCAACAAGAGCACCTGCAGTAAAAGTGGCGCGCGCAGGTACACCACAAAGGCAGCAAGAGCACCTGCAATAGAAGTGGTGCTCGCAGGTAGGCCACACAGGCAACCAGAATACCAGCAGCAGAAGTGGTGCTCGCAGGTAGGCCACACAGGCAACCAGAATACCTGCAGTAGAAGTGGTGCGTGCAGGTAGGCCACACAGGCAACGAGAGCACCTGCAGTAGAAGTGGTGCACGCAGGTATACCACACAGGCATCAAGAGCACCCGCAGTAGAAGTGGTGCGTGCAGATATACCACACAGGCAGCGAGAGCACATGCAGTAGAATTGGTGCGCACAGGTATACCACACAGGCACGAGAGCACCTACAGTAGAAGTGGTGCGCGCAGTTATACCACACAGGCAGCAAGAGCACCTACGATAGAAGTGGTGCGCACAGGTATACCACACAGGCACGAGAGCACCTACAGTAGAAGTTGTATTGCAGGTATACCACACAAGCAACCAGAGCACCTGCAGTAGAAGTGGTGCGTGCAGGTATACCACACAATGTCAATAATAATGGGAAACCCAATTTACCCTTGACGGCTTGGGCAGATAATATTAGCGGGTAGGTGTGCCTACAAGGGGTTTACTAAGCTGAAAATGTATATCAATTTGTATGTTAAATATTAACAAGCTTTTTCAAGTTGCTATATTCAAAGACAATTACAGTTATTCACACATGAATCAATCTTTTATAGAGAAAAGTCTTAGAGACATGTTAGAGACACGGGTGTATGTGTTCAAAAAGAGTTTTATATTGATACAAAAAGTTTTATATATAAAGGGTACAAAATCATTATACAATCACAATGAAACCAAAAGTTACAGCTGTATACAAATCAATGTTCTTCCTAGTTGCAATTGTGAACATCTTTTCTTAAACTGTTAAAAAATAATTGAGAGAAAACGGTGCAGTTTGTTGACGTTTCGGTCTATTCAGGCTTTTGTCCGTTAGACCATCTTCAGGACTGTTAATAAAAATGGTTGACCCTTCAAGGTAAATGTAAGAGGACTGTGGTGTCCAGATAAATTTGGACCTTAGGAATGTGTCAACCTTAGGTGTCGTACACAATGAGAATTTTTGCCAGGCCGACAGGGATATCTCCTGGTCAAACAGAATTCAAGTTCGTCGTCTTTGAGCGAGCGTAACTCTGGACTGAATACAGTATTGTGCAGTATTTAGACGGCTTGGGTTTGTTTTTCCATCAATATCGGACACTGTCTAAATCGGATGCCGCTTTAAAGTTTGTGTCTTTCCGTGGTCACTCGGGCACAAAACGCCTTAGTGCTTCTTTGCAAAAGAACTTGAATTCTGTTTGGCCCGGAGATATTCCTGTCGGCCTGGCAAAAATTCTCATTGTGTACGACACCTATGGTTGACACATTCCTAAGGTCCAAATTTATCTGGACACCACAGTCCTCTTACATTTACCTTGAAGGGTCAACCATTTTTATTAACAGTCCTGAAGATGGTCTAACGGACAAAAGCCTGAATAGACCGAAAATTCGACAAACTGCACCGTTTTCTCTCAATTATTTTTTAACAGTTTAAGAAAAGGTGTTCACAATTGCAACTAGGAAGAACATTGATTTGTATACAGCTGTAACTTCTGGTTTCATTGTGATTGTATAATGATTTTGTACCCTTTATATATAAAACTTTTTGTATCAATATAAAACTCTTTTTGAACACATACACCAGTGTCTCTAACATGTCTCTAAGACTTTTCTCTATAAAAGATTGATTCATGTGTGAATAACTGTAATTGTCTTTGAAAAATATTCATTTACAAGCAAATTGAAAAAGCTTGTTAATATTTAACATACGAATTGATATAAATTTTCAGCTTAGTAAACCCCTTGAAGGCACACCTACTAGGTAGACCACACAGGCAGCGAGAGCACATGCAGTAGAATTGGTGTGCACAGGTATACCACACTGGCAACGAGAGCACCTGCAGTAGAAGTGGTGCGCACAGGTATACCACGCAGGCAACCAGAACACCTGCAGTAGAAGTGGTGCGTAGAGGTATACCACACAGGCAGCGAAAGCACCTGCAGAAGAAGTGGTGCGTGCAGGTATACCGCACAGGCAGTGAGAGCACCTGCAGTAGAAGTGGTGCTTGTAGGTATACCACAAAGGCAAGAGCACATGCAGTTGAAGTGGTGCATGCAGGTATACCACAAAGGCGGCGAGAGCACATGCAATAGAAGTGATGCGTGCAGGTATACCACATAGGCAACAAGACCACGTGCAAAAAAAGTGATGCGTGCAGGTATACCATATAGGCAGTGAGAGTACATGCAAGAGAAGTGGTGCGTGCAGGTATACCACAAAGGCAACAAGAGCACAGGTAATAGAAGTGGTGCGCGCAGATATACCCCAAAGGCAACAAGAGGACATGCAATATAAGTGGTGCATGCAGGTATACCATATAGGCAGTGAGAGTATATGCTATAGAAGTGGTGCATGCAGGTATACCATAGAGGCAGTGAGAGTACATGCTATAGAAGTGGTGCGTGCAGATATACCAACAGGCACGAGAGCACCTGCAGTAGAAGTGGTGCGCGCAGGTATATCACGCAGGCAACCAGAGCACCTGCAATAGAAGTGGTGCGCGCAGGTATACCACACAGGCAACGAGAGCACCTGCAGAAGAAGTGGTGCGTGCAGGTATACCACACAAACAACGAGAGCTCCTGCAGTAGAATTGGTGCGCGGAGGTATACCACACAGGCTACGAGAGCACCTGCAGTAGAAGTGGTGCGCGCAGGTATACCACACATGCAACGAGAGCACCTGCAGAAGAAGTGGTGCGTGCAGGTATACCACACAAACAACGAGAGCTCCTGCAGTAGAAGTGGTGCGCGCAGGTATACCACACAGGCAACCAGAGCACCTGCAGTAGAAGTGGTGCATGCAGGTATACCACACAGGCAGTGAGAGCAATTGCAGTAGAAATGGTGCATGCAGGTATACCACACAGGCAGCGAGAGCAAATGCAGTAGAATTGGTGCGCACAGGTATACCACACAGGCAACGAGAGCACCTGCAGTAGAAGTGGTGCGCACAGGTATACCACACAGGCAACGAGAGCACCTGCAGTAGAAGTGGTGCGCACAGGTATACCACGCAGGCAACCAGAGCACCTGCAGTAGAAGTGGTGCATGCAGGTATACCATATAGGCAGTGAGAGTACATGCTATAGAAGTGGTGTGTGCAGGTACTAGAAAGGCAGCGAGAGCACATGCAATAGAAGTGATGCGTGCAGGTATACCACACAGGCAACAAGAGCACATGCAGTAGAAGTGGTGCGTGCAGGTATACCAAATAGGCAATGAGGGCACCTGCAGTAGAAGGGATGCGCACAGGTATACCAGGCAGGCAACCAGAGCACCTGCAATATAAGTGGTGCATGCAGGTATATCATATAGGCAGTGAGAGTACATGCTATAGAAGTGGTGCATGCAGGTATACCATATAGGCAGTGAGAGTACATGCAATAGAAGTGGTGCGTGCAGGCATGCCACACAGGCAGCGAGAGCACATGCAGTAGAAGTGGTGCATGCAGGTGTACCACGCAGGCAGCGAGAACACATGCAGTAGAAGTGGTGCGTGGAGGTATACCTCGCATGCAGCAAGAGCACATGCAGTAGAAGTGGTGCGTGCAGGTATACCACAAAGGCAACGAGAGCACATGCAATAGAAATGTGCTTGCAGGTATACCATATAGGCAATGAGAGTACATGCAATAGAAGTGGTGCGTGCAGGCATACCAAATAGGCAATGAGAGCACCTGCAGTAGCGTCAAAGCCTACAAGAGACCTTTGGCCTACCCCAAATGTCACTGAGTAGTGTTTTGGACAGCACTGTGGCACCAGAGAGGCCAGCTGGTTTTTTTTTGTGGAGTTTTATATAGCGCGAACTAGACCCGGAGGTATCAGAGCGCTTTACATGAGCACCAGTTTCGTGACAGATGGACACATTCATTTTTGTTAGGCACGAGGAGATTAAGTGATTTGCCCAGAATCACAGAATGTTGAGCGTCCCTGCTATGTGAGGGATTTTCTGTAGAGAAGCCAAGAACCAATATTGAACAGGACCATCCTGGACACAGGACACACTTCTTATCGCAGACAATGGTCCCTGCTTTGTGAGGGATTTTCTGTAGAGAAGCCAAGAACCAATATTGAACAGGACCGTCCTGGACACAGGACACACTTCTTATCGCAGACAAGGGTGGACCCGCCTCCTTGTTTTTGCTTGCTTCTTAGTGATCACTGAAATCATGGACCATCAGTCCGTGAACAGTATGCTACAATATTATTGTAGACCTTCAAGAAACATAACAATGGAATAATGTACTATTTGTTCCTCTTACATTAATGTTTTGTGTATTATGGGCCCCAAGTGTATAAATATGGAAAAGCTAAATTTAGATCTGATTCAGGGAGATGCCAAAATAATTTGGGGAATTGATCATGATGCGCTACTCAAAATGAACATAGTTGGTCATGTAAAAGAACACAGCGCAGAAGAAAATACACTTAAGAACAAACAGAAGTCAATGGAGAATTGGGAGAGTTAGAGCCACGGAGAGTTACTAATTTGGGGAGCTGAGTTCATTCTTTTTATTCTCAGAAGCACAAACAATGGTCAAGGACTGATTTTTTCCCTGGTGAGTTCTGACAATTCCCAAGTGTCTTCCTGGTGGTGTATTTGCCCATATGTTTTTAGATTACTTGCCGGTTTTGAGCATTTTAGTTTTTGGATTAATAAAGAAGCCAAGGACTGGGTTGGGAACCATATGCAGCCTTTGACACCGGGAATAATGTCTTAAGTCGGATAATGATTAAGTGGGTGAACCATTTAAACTGAATGATCATTCTACAGGCAGCAAAGTAGTTTTATAGAGACAACGGATCGTTTTTGGGAACAGGTGAATCCGGACACATCCAAAATAATAGGGGTTTATTTACGAGCCCTTGCGTCATTTTTGCACCTACAGATACGTCAGAAATACTGACGTATCTGTAACTCCTTAGTGACATGATGCGTCATACTGTAAATATGACGCATCCAGCATGTCGCAAGGAGGGCGCAATGAAAAGTGGCGCATCGCTGTTTTCACGCAGCGATGCGTCACTTTTCATAAATGAGGCCCTCAGGGAATAAACAATGGCAGCTCTACAACTTTCAGGCAGAAAAAGAGGGCACAGACAGGTGGCAATGAGCAGACAGATTTCACAGAGACATAGCACAAGGCGTATGGGCACATTTGTGCATGCCTGTGTTTTCATGTACTAACACATTAAATCCAACACTAATGTCTTTGACAATGCTTATTGTCAGTATCTTTGAGGTCTCTAGATTTTACCATATCTGCATGTACGGGGAGTGGTAATTGAGGTGAGGAGTTTGATAGGAATAAATAAGTGGTCTGACCAATCTAGTTTTTATGGATTTTATGTGGTGTTTCTTATGACAATCAGGCTCCGGTTCAAGTCTAATTGTACGCAGTGAAGGTGCAATGTTGTAATAGGTGGATGACCGACCCAAGGGATTTAAGAATGGATAATATGCTACTTATGGATGTAAAACATTCAAGTATGATACAGATAGCACACACAAGGTGAAACAATTATGGAACAAGTAATGTGCATGGTGGAATGCTCTGAAACATTTGGGTTAGTGTTTGTGGTATGCCTTTAAGAGCCTGGTGCGAAGTGAGATTTGGAGGAGGGGACGGCTAGAGTGCTTTTGAGAGAGGGAGTGATAGCAAGAAAGAAATCGAGAGAGTGGGTTTGCAGACTTTGGGCCAGATTTACGTGCCTGTCACACAATGCAACGCAGCACCCAAAGTTCCTGTGCTGCGCTGGGTGAGAGGGAGAAAGGAGGAAAGATTCACATCTACAGAGATGTGGCACGATCCTCCACTCTCCCTAGCCGGCGCACAATCCGGCTGTTGAGCGCCACGCACACACCTTTGCACCATAGTCCAAGGGTATGAGCGCGAGTCTAGCATAGGTTTTATACTGGGTGTCCTTCCAGTACAAAATTCAGCGCTAAGGGAAACATATAAGCTTTTCTCCCTTTGGGTGAGTGCTGTACAGTACAGCACACATGCAAAGTCAAAGACATTTATAGAAGTAAACACAGTTCTCCTTTTTAACGGCTGCCTTAAGGACAAATTATTTTTTGTAACAAAGGCCTGTCTACCATTATAAGTAGATAGGGCTTTGTGTCAAATACCATGGGTGGTTGCATTAGAATGCCCATATATGTCACCCATGGAACTGTAAAGCAGCGCAAAGCACTACATTGCATTACTTTCAGGCAACTTTCCAGTAAATCCCAAATAAACATTTTGCACCGGTTTGCGTCACTTCTGTGGCGCAAAACCGTTAGTTAATCTGCTCCTAGTCTTTATCACTTGAGGACATGGGTACCGTCTTAGGAACCTGAATGGTCCTGGATTTCTTTGGGAGAGTGGCCAGTAAACAGTATAACTTAAGGTAGGTGCTTTCTATGAAAGGATCTAGGAAGTCCACAACAAATCACTGGACAATACACCACGCCTTCCACACTCTTAGGACTCTCTGCCTGGAAGCTGGAGCAAGTGGAAGGTGTCATTTGAGTCATCGCTGTGGGGTAATCCATGAGGCGGGGCTTTTATAGCAGTGCAAATAGCAAGCAGACACAGGATTTTCTACTGTACTAGACTACAATCAGACAAAAGAAAAGGCGACGTGGCATAAAGCATCTGTAACAGAGTGTTGGAAGCTCTCAGCCCCTTGGCTCCTTTGGCTACGTAAGAGTGAATACTACATCAGTGGAAATGCACATATTCTGGATGTCAGAGGCAGAGATACATTTATTGAACTGCCAAATGAGTACATGACTGCATAAGTACACTCTTCAGATACAAACAGCAAATAAGCATGTATTACAAAAATCTTATAAAACATTACATTTAAGGAAGAGGGATCTTGTGAATAAGGAAACATAATGCTTATGGCGCAAATGCAAGCTTGTGATGCAACATACCAAATATACTTTATTTTAAAATGTTCTGGTACTAAAAGGAAATAAGGGTTGGTCCAAAACTCTCAAGTTCTAGAATGCATTGTGCAGTTTGTTTAAAAGCCAGTGATGTTTTGGAATATCACGCATGCCATGGGGCCTCTTGGGCGCAAAGTATGCAGAGGTTTTCTTAATTGAAACTGTCATTTGCAGGAGAATTTATGCCATGCCGCTTTTGAGTAGCTTATCCTGTTATGCCTGCTCCTTTACATTCCGAATTTTGTATTTTTAGTGTACCCATTATACATGGAAGACTATAAAACCCAGAATGCAAAAATAAAAATCCAGGATTTCTTACCAACAACAGAGACGTGGGACAACCAGAGATCTCTGTTTTGTAGTGGGATATCAAGGGTGCCATGAACTCTAATGCTGGAGAGGAAAACTCTCTCCACCCCATGCAGGGTAGTAAAGCGAAGCCATAAGTGGACTACAGAGGCCACACTCACACCCTGGGCCCAGTGCCTCTGCACTAGTTACAGCTACAACCCTATTATTTTAGTCAGATTCCCCAATTAAATGGGCCTTGTGGGTGTCACATATGTTGGCCGCCCTAAAAGGACATGAGGAGTCCTTGTGACGGCTGTTGCCTACGCAAAGGCGGGCTAGATTCAGTGGAGTGTCCGTGCCTCGCTGCAACGTAGAGCTGGATTATGATACCTCTCCTCGAGCTGAGAGCGTGGCGACTAGACGTACACGTGGCCCACGAGGCGCAGGCAGTGCATCCAATTGGATGGAAGGTCGGAGGCGCACAACTTGTTGCCGTCGAGACGCAGCAGTCGTAGGCGGGAAAAGTGCACTGGGGACATCATGCGGCAGAAACTGCTGATGTTGAAGGCTGCGAGAGAAAAGAGCGAGAATGAGAAAGAAAGAAAAAAAGATCTATCCAGAAAATTAGCCAATATTTAGGTGCCACACATCCACCCAGGCCTGGGGCCCACAAGCCTGCCCACGTGCCTCAACACTGCCCAGCATCATCCCCTTCTTTTCCGATCTAAAACACACACAAACTTGTGTGCACGCGCGCACACGCACGCGTGGCTCTGCCAATGCACCTCAATCCTGTCTTGTAGTCTAGCATTCCTGCGATTCCATCGCTGCATCCTACACAAAATCCTACCAATACCAGTACTAGAACCACATCCCTCACACAGCTCTGCAAATTCATTCTAGTAATTCTGCACCAGCCCCTGCTATACCAACATTGGAATTCACTCACAGCTCCATCAATGTACCTTGATCCCGACAAACATCACAATGTTATTTCTGATCTATATGCGTTGTCACTAGGCCCTTAACTTGCCCAGCACCACCCGCTACTTTTACAGAACAAGGACACACATACATATACGCAAGTTGCCTTGCACATCTACTGCTATTCCAGCACCAAATCCTACACACACCTCTCTGTCAATGCACCTCATTCTTGTCTTGTTTTTCCAGCCGACAAACATGCAATCTACAGTACCAGGGTGTCTTCTACATGAAACAGATGTCCTTTGTAAAGGACGAGCTGCCTATTCCAGAAGATAATTAGGAACAGAATGGAGGCTTGCAAGGCATGAGGAAACACAGGCCACCCCACCCTGCCACGCTTTCCTGTCTCTGGGGGCCCCTGGCAGCCCCCCATCCTGTCATGTCTCAGTTTACAGATGGAGATTCTAAGATTACACTCGAAAACAAGCAGTCCCGGGAGCAGAGTTAAAAACATCTTAAAGTTGCAGTGGTCTAGTTTTTTAGGAAGCAGGCTGTGGATTCATTCATTGCACGGATTAGGCAGGATATGCTGGTGCTGGTAGATGTGGAGGGTGGAAAACAGGGGTGCTCTTCGTCACGATTGTGGTCTATGGCAAGAGCTACACGTAGGGCTCCCTAATGGAATAGTGTGGGTGTCACAAGGCAGACTTGGGGAGCACTGGCAGACTTGCGAACAGTGTGTTAGCTCCAGTACTGGAATAGCAAGTCTGGGGTGGGGTGCATGTGAAGAGCTGTATTTGCAATAGAAAAGAACTTGCATATCAGAGATGAGATGCATTTGTGGAGCTGTGTTTTAGTCCTATTCCTAAAACAGAAGCAAAGAAAGGTTCGAACAAGTAAAGAGTTACATCGACAGAGCTGTTGTGGTTTCCAGTACTGCATTGGCTGAGGATGCAGCAGGCTAGGACTGAAGTGAGTATGCAGAGCAGTCAGGCTGGCTAGAAATGGGGTACCACGAGGTGTTGCAGGTTTGCTGGACTGAGATGCATTAACAGAGCTGTGTGTCGTTTTTTATGGGAGTAGCAGAAGGTGCTGCAGAACGGGATTGGGCCCATATTTACTAATATTTGATGCAACTGCTCCAAAAGGAGAGAGAAAATATGTGTCATATCTGCTAAAATATGGCCCATTTTTCCCTCCCCCAGCTCTGGCGCACCGTGGCTGTTGTGTGTCATAGCACACACCCATGTGCCATTGTGCATGGGTGTGTGCGTTCTCTACAGCCTAGGTTTTGTAATGGAAGAGGAATCTTTCAGTACAAAAACTTTCCTTTAAGACTTTTTCTTACTTTGTATATGTGCTTTAAAATGTACCACACATCCAAAGTTGGACAAATTAAAAGATATCTTCTTGTTACACCTGCCTCGAGTAGGCATAAGGTTTTGGGGCACATTCCTGCATACGAATGTTAGTAAACAGTGGCTTTGGTGCTCGAATATAAATTTACCTTGAAAAAATGAGAGACAAGAGGCGTTTGGCAAAAGAGGAGCAGTTGGTTTAATTTAACGTAGCGGCCAGGAGAGCAGGCAACAGAGTCTGGGTCTGAAGACTGTCTCAAGGCACATTAGTTTTGACCGTCATTTTATACATTACATGACGCATCATAAAACTATTTGTACATTCTTTTGGAGAGAGAAATCTGGGCCTAGTCATGAGACTGTAAATCTGGTTGTTTGATAAGAAGCGCAGGTGGGCTTGCATGGATAAAATGCAAGGTGAGTGGGTACATGTCCAGATGTCTGGCATGGGGAGCGTGTGATCACTGCGTGTAGTGTGCATGCTGTGTTCTGATTGGCTGTGTGTTTCTAACTAAGAGTGGCATCTGACTTTAAGGTGTTTTGGGAATGCGCGCCCCTCTGGCCAAATGTGTTTTATTGGGGCCAATCTCCTGAGACCATTATGGTGTCATGGCCTCTCTCTGGTATGGATCTGGGTTTTCCTGTTTGCGCGCTGGTCTAAGGGCTATCTACCCCACCCCAACTGTGATCTGTCAATCAGTTGCTTCAGGCCTAGGTCGCAGAGCCTGCCTCACCACGTATTTGACTCAGGGTTGAGGGCGAAGTTATATCAGGTGAATTCAACAATGGAGATGCAAGTTCATTATTATATGTACATATATGTTATGGTGTACATCGACATCATATTTTTCAATATTAACATTTTGCATCAAAACCCATGGGTGGGTGCATGGGAACGCCTGTGTACTACACACGGAATGCCCTGGTGACGCAAGTAGTGCAAAGTATGGCATATCACAGCTTTGCGTTACTTTGTTGAACTTTCCAATGCAAATCTTGGTGTGCGTTAGGTATTAAATCCCACTCCAACACTTTGCGCAGGGTTTGCGTTACTTTTGTAACACAAACCTAGTGCAGATCATTAGTAAATCTGGCCCTGGGTGCTCAGACTGAATAGTACATCAAACGGGAGTGAGTCCTACACCTGCAAAGGGTTAAAATCTACAAGGGGTGGACTGTTGAACCTACTTGAATGCAGAAAGCTACATGCATCCTGCACCCAATACTCAGGTAGGGTGCTTCCTGAAAACCCAAAATCCAGGCTTTTTTTGTTTCAACATATTTGCAAGACTGGAGGCTTGTAGCCTACATGTGTGAGGATACGTCTGAGGCTACACAGGTGAAGATCTGGAATGTACAAAGGGAATGACTAGGTCGTTAAAGGAGTAGATCTAGGGCTCACAGGGGTGAAGGACAGAGGCATACAGCGGTAAAGGATAGAAGCCTCTGAAGCCTATATGGCAGAATGGTTGCGGCTACAGCAGATAAGGGCTGAACTGTACATGCGCACAAGTCTGAACACAGAGGGATTATGATATGAAGTTTGAGGGTGACGGACTGAGGCCAATAAGATGTACGTTGTTAATTTGATTTGATTTTTGCTGAGAAATAGTATCAGTTTGTTTTAACACTTCTACTTGCATCAGTTCAAAACTGAAGTATGTTTCATTGATATTAACTGTGCAATGTTACTCTCAAAAGAAACACTTCCATGTCTTGTGGTACAGATGCCTACAATAACTATAATGTTCATAAACACACCTTAAATTAAACAAACCTATGTCCAAAATGGCTAAATTTATACCTTTAAACCTATACCTGTAACCTCTACCTATATCATTAGCTATATACCCCTAACCCTTAACTCTTAACATCTTAATGTCAAAACCCTTAATGATTAACCCTTATACATCGAACTCTCAACCCTACTCCCCAAAGCTTTAATTTGATATCTTTCACCTCTACCCCAAGCCCACCCCTTTACTCTTAATCCCAAACCATTACTACTTTAACACCTTTCACACATGACTACAATATATCTTGGAAACACTTTGGGCCAAGGGAGTAGCCACAAAATTAAAATACCCCCCACTTTGAACCAAAACTCTAATGGCACCATGCAAGGGAAGCAAGTGAGCCCAACTCACCCTAGAACAGCTCCCTTGCCTCTTCCAGCCAAGCATCTATACATTCATCCTTTCATCCTTCCATCCAATTACTGATTCTACCATTTCACCTTTGTATTCTGTCATCAATCCATTCTGTCACCCATCATTCAATCTTTCACCATTCCAATGATCCAGTGGCCCTTCCATCCATCCATCCCTCCGTTCATACATCCATCATCTATGCAATTATCCATCCATCCACCCATACATCCACCAATCATTTGACTTACTCATCCATATGTAAAGGCTTTCATCCATCAATTGACCCTTTTGTCTATCCATTCATCCACCCATCCATCATCCATCCTCTCAGATTTCCATGTACTTTGCATCCATCCATCCACCCTCTCAGATTTCCATGTACTATGCCATGCAGCCATCCTCTCAGATTTTCATTAACTTTGCCATCCTTTCACCCACCCATCGATACTCTCAGATTTCCATTTACTCTTTCATCCTTTCACACATCATCCAGCCTCTGATTTCCATTTACTTTGTTATCTGTTCACTCATTCACCCTTTTGCCATCTCAGTTTCCATTTACTCTGCCATCCTTTCATCTACCCCTCCTTTTACCCATCCACCCATCTTTTCACCCACTCACCCACCCATCCATCCTATCACCCTCCCACCCATTCATCCTTTCACCCACCCATCCACACATCCTTCCACCCACTCACCCATCCATCATTTCATCCCCTTATTCTTTAACCCACTCATCCATCCATCCTTTCACCCATGCATCCTTCCACCCACCTATCCATCCATCCTTTGTACATTTTTGTATTTTTGAAAATTTATAGAGCGCATTATACCCAAGGGTGTCAAAGCGATAGCAAAGAGTAAGAGCAACAACAAGAGAGGAGAGCAAACCTATCCACCAAGAAAGGGAGAAAAGCCAGGTTTTCAACTGCTTGTGAAAGGCAGCATGGGAAGAAAGACTTGCAATGTGAGTGGTTAGTGTATTCCGCAACTTGGCAGCAGCGACCCGAAAGGACCCCCCACCCCCACTCAACCTGGCTTTTCAAAATCTAGGTATCTCCACCTTTTCTAATAGAGGGAGACCTCAGCTCCCTATTGGGAATATACCAGTAGAAGGCCGTTCTCAAGTGCAACAGCCCCTGAGGGTGGAGAGCAGTGTGAACTAGACTAAGGGCTTTAAAAGTCACACGCTTCCTGACCGGCAGCCAGTGAAAGGAGCGAATGCCCTCTCTCTCGGACAGACATTTTAGAATGTCCAGGACTAGACGAGCAGCAGCATTCTGAATAGTCTGAAGTCTATTTAGGGTGGCTTTACTGATATTTAAATACAGAGCATTGCAATAGTCAAGGTGTGACTACAATAGTCAAATTTCATCCACCAATACCTTCACTTTCACTCACCCATCCATTCATCCTTTTACCCACCCATCTATCCTTTCACCCACCGATCCTTTCACCCACTCACCCATACATTATTTCATCCTATAATCCTTTCACCCACTCATCCATCCATCCTTTCATCCTGGTTTCCCTTTTCCATCAACCTTTCTTTATTCCTTTTAGGGTTAATTATGAGCTTTCATCTGCCAAGTTGCAGATAAAAGAGGCCCATAAAGAACACCCACCCCGCTGTAGCTGCTAAAGCAGGGGGTTCACGAAGCCCCTGCTTTGGGAAATACTTCTGTTTTGAAGCATATATTTTTAAAACTAATAATTGAGGAGTGTTACTGTTAGAAGAGGCACTTTGACATTTTGAAGCAATAGCTCTTAAAAAGGCGAAAGGCTGAGGACTGCATGGATGAATGGGTGAAGAGCAGAGGTCCAAGAAAGACGATGAAGAGCTCAGCTCGTCAGGGTGAATGGCCATGGCCTGCAGGTGGAAGGAATGCAGTGTCCTGCCCACGCTGTGCACTCATCCTCCTCACCCTGGATCTGATTCCCCTCCAGGTAGAGGTACTGCAGGCTCTGCGGCACCCAGGGGACCCCCAGGAACTGGTTGTAGGCCAGGTCTAGCTCCACCAGTGAGGATAGGTTGTAGGCCGCCACTGGCACAGTCTCCTCACTCAGGTTGTTGTGTGAGAGCCGCAGGTAGCGCAAGTCTTTGAAGGACCCAAAAGAGTCTGCAGGCAGGTCTGAGAGTGAGTTGTTGGAGAGGTAGAGCTGCTGCACCGAGGGTGGGATGCGGCGTGGGAATTCATGGAACCGGTTCTGACTCAGATCCAGGAGGTTCAGGGACTTCAAATCTGAAAAGAGCAAGAAAAGGGACAAAATGAGGATTCTTATTGGAAAACTGATGGAAGTGGAGAAAATATGCTCATACAATAGTTAAATATCTTAAAAGATCATGGAGAGTCACTGGGAGAACAGGCTTCCTCCACCGAAGGACCAAAGTGCACCTGAGAGACCAGGAGGCAGACAGAGAGGGCCACTGGTAGAAGGTACCTCTCCTTACTGTTTAAACCATTTCTAGGTCTGGCTAGACAGCACAGTTGTTGCCTGACCTTATGGGATCGCCAAAAAAAGAGCTTGAAGAATCACTACTGAGAGGGGCTTTGGCCCTACCCACATGTTGGTCACAAGATGTTCAGCATTTGATTGGGCTGAAGTTATGTTTTTCCACAGAAAGCGTGCTTGTAGTGCACTCCTATTGATCATAGGGAGAGACAAAATATAATTTTGGGACCCCTTGTGATGTGTTAGGATTCAGAGGAAAACTTAAAGTGCTAACAATATAGTGGGCAGTTCAATATAAGGAACATCTAGGTGCTTACCACGAAACTTGAAAAGACAATTATAAACAGGACTCCTTTATTAAATGACTTGTTCTTTGTTTCAACTCTTACCACATCTAGTTGGTAATAGGAATTGATCTGGTTGAAAAGCATTAGATAATTAAGGTAAAATGCTCCTTTATTATATTAGGTTGGGGAGAACTTTCTAAATGTAATTTTGAAATGTAGCTTTGTATGGTATTGTGGTTGGCGCTTCAAAATAGGAGGGGTTTCTGGCATTGTCTGCCAATACTTGCCTAGTATATGGTGTGGATTCGTTTTGGAAATGTCCTTATTTCACCATAATTTAACATATTGTGGATGGTTCCAAGGTGCTAATTTATATGATTATTTGAGTAACGTAGATTGTAAAACGACATTCTGTGTTTACCAGGCCTGTAAGTGAGCCCTGAAGGAGCTGCAGCGCACCCCAAAACACATGTGGGTTCCTTGTCAGATACTTGAGCTCACAATTTTTGATTCATGCTGATGACTGTCTAAATATCATGGTCCTAAATTGGAAAATCTGATGATTCATTCAAAATTGTTTATGAAGCAAAGGACTCTTTTGATGTATTGGATCGCCAATTAAGACTGTGAAAGAACTTTTGAGGAAATCCTAGAGTTGGGATGTAATCAATTAACTTGGAACAACCTCTAAAATAATGAAGAAGGGCCAAATGAGGCTATAGTGGGATATAAGGATGGGTATAAACGTGGGCAGAAATGGAGATGATTTATGATGGACTCATTTTGGAAACAGTAGAATTCTGCTTCATGGATCTGCTTAGAAATGTGAATCCTTTTTAAATTGTGGTTTTAAAGCAGTACATGAAAAGAAGTCAAAATCAAAATAAAATGTATTTGTCAAAAATGTGATAGTATGTAATAAGGGTCAAATTTATGAGCACAGTTGTGTCGCACTTGCATCATGCAGCGTGGTGCATGCGCGACGCAACTCAAAAATGACGGAAGGCCACTTTGCGTGGCCGTGAGTGGCTTCATAAATCTGGAGTTACGCAATCGCTGTTTCGCGTTACTCTGCCCTGGGAATGCGTTCCATGGGCGTTCCGTGGGTGTTCCCAAGCAACTCCCATAGATTTTGACGCATTCCCAGATTTACCAGAACTTGTAAACATGGAATGCGCCAAAATGCTACGCCTTCCCAGGGGAGGCGAAATGAGGAGAAATATCTTTATTACTCCTCTTTACTTTCTCTTTCTATGTGTGCTGCATTCTGTAGCACACATAGAAGGAGGAATATGCCTGAGGGGATTGGTTTTGTGCAGGACGGTGCCCCTTCCTGCACAAAAACAATCCTGCGTCCAACGCAGGCACCCTTGCACCATGGTGCAAGGTAACCCGTGTTGGAGCTAGGCAGCCAAAACAGCACCAGCACCGGGACAATGGCAGGAATACGCTGCATACTTTTAAATGCGGCGCATTCCTGCCCTTTCTCAGTCACGCAGAGCAGCAAGGTGACTTGCTGCGCTGTGTTGCTTGACTTTCCCATAAATATGCCCCTAAGTGTTTCAGTGTAAATGCTCCCCAACCTTTGGTACCATATGTAACCTGAGCCATACCGGTTACAAGGCTCTATGGGTTTGAGCAAGGCAGCGTCATTGGACCAGAGTAACCTTACTTGGTCTTTGTTTATAGATAGAATGTGATGTTGTTGCCTAGAACCTGGACACAGCCTCTCAAAAAACCCCGGTATTAAACGTTGCCAACAAATTAACAAGGAGAGCTGAGCCAAGGGTCTGCTGAGGCTTTGGAAGCTGAGCAATTAAAATATTTGGCATGTCAATTGTGCAACAAACATCATGTAAAAATAACATTGTCTCCTCAAAATACCCCAAAAAAGTGTATTTAATGTGCGGGGCACGTTTCACCCTAGTACGTCAAATTATTTCACTGTAATGAGAGACATTTATTCAAAGTTATAGTTTTTAAAAATGAACATAGAAATTCCCCTGCAAGCACACATTCTGAACTCATATATTTGACTGTTCTCTCATATGTGTTAATGAAGAAAAAGGAAACTAGCTGAAGTATAACAATTGGATCACACACTTTAGTCAGTCACAAAAGCCGGGCTTGACCCCAGGTTCTCTCACACTGTGCGATCCACCTTCTAGATGGCCATCTCATTCTCCTGTTTTACATCAAAGATTAATGCCTAGGGGCTTATTAACAAGCCCTTTGCGCCGCCGCTGAGTGACCTTTTTTTCCCCCATTTAAAAAGTGACGCACCTGCACCACAAGGGGCTTGTAAATAAGCCCCTTTGGGCCAGATCTACCATTTATTCAGGCAGCGCAGTGCAGCATCCACATATGCTGCGCTGTGTGAAAAGGAGAGAGGAGGAGAGAGCCATATTTACAGAAATATGGCAATCTCCTCCCCTTTCCCTAGCACTGAAATCAGCTGACATTCGCCAAGGAGACACCTTTGCACCCTGGTGCAATAGTGTGTCTGTGAGACACAATCATATTCTTATGCTGTGCAATGCACCTCTACGTTTGATTCGCCCAGTCAGTTTGGAATTCTTTCCCTATGCTACAAAATAGCCTCCAATTCCCTGTATACCTCCACCTAATGATGGTTTTCCTATTGCTCCTTCCTACTACCCCGAGTCTATTTCAGGATCATCCAAACCATTTCCTTACAGTCTTCTCTTTTGAAGGAAAACGATCATAATATGGCGTGTCATTGAATAATGTATGCCCTGGCTAAAGTGTACTTGAATTTAGGTACATACCTATTGATTTTTATTTGGTTATAATGGCTGTTACTGAAACATGATTAAAACACAGTCAGCATCTGATATTGCCTTAGCCTTTCCTCCAGGCTACCTAATTCATCACTCACATTCGTACTAACCGCCCCCTGGAGGTGGTATTGCACTTATATACATATCCTCTTTTACTGTGATTGATTGGAATATATTATCTCCCAAAGATTGTGAATTTCTAGCCTTTACCCTATCAATTGTCCACCTGTGTCCCCTAAAATGTATCTGAGTCTATAGACATCTTTGCTCTGTAATAGTTTCCTACTTTTTCTATAGGAAACTCTCTCTCTTCATTTTGCCCAATCCAATAGTCTTACGATTCTGGGCAATTTTAATCAAGACACTGATATTCCTACTGGTCTACAGGCATAAGAATTTAAAGACATTTGTGAGTCTTAGCATCTTTTCCCGCAAGTTCACTGTTCTACCCACTCAGGAGAGCGCACTCTATACAATGTTTCTCCAGCTCCATACTAACCCCTCCCCCTCTCCCCCCCGGACCAGATTTGGCACGTCTTGCCCGGGTTGTTGACTATCCTTGAACTAACCATGAAGGAATATTTCCCAATATCAAATCTCCTCAAAAAAGCACCACCTTCAGTGCCCATTCTTTCATGGAATTGGGCTAAACTCAATATTTCCCATTTCTGAGCCTCCTAACACTACAAGGCCAGCATTTTCTGGCAAAGATCACTCACTACTTGATCACTTAAATTAATGAACTAGGAACTCACAAAAACCCATTCTTCCTCTTAAATCAAGATATTTTCATAGGCTTACTCCATCTGCGCCTTGGTACAATGAAGAACTTAGTAATGCTAAAAGACGGAGTAAAAAAACGTTGCGCCTTTGGAGACACACATACTGCCCCAATGCTAAGCTCCTATGCAGACAAGAGCTGTGCACCTACGGACAATAAATGTGTAAAGGGAGGTCGCGGTACTATCATATACGGATTAGCAGGGCTCAAAACCCCACCTAGGAGATCGTTTCAACTTATGGAACTTCAGCTTATCCTGATTCTCTCTCTGCTTCCCATCCTATTTCTCAAATGTTTTGCTCTGCCCTTTCTAACTTCTTTCAGGATAATATTTCTAATCTGATTAACCCATCCTTCCATTCTCCTTTGTCCTCTTTTGACCCTTGTTCTGTCTTATCCATGGGCTGGACCACCTTTGCCAAAGTCACGCAGGAAGAGTTTATGGTTTACTTCACCTCTATATCCTCTGGTCCCTCTTGGATCTCATGTCCCCTAAAGGGGTACAGGGTGTTGGTCTGACTATGATGCCTGATATTCAAGCCATCTGTTCAGACTCTCTCAAGCGGGGCTCTATACCTGGAAAAATGGCAATATTATTTCTGCCTAAATCAAAAAGTGTAATTGGACCCCCACTGCCTGCTAATGATCACTCCATTTCCCTTTTACCAATGCTTGCTAAATTCACTGAAAGATTTGCTCATTTCCAACTAACAGTTCAATTGAATCGCGCGTCCTGCTCAATCCGCTTCAGTCTGGATTCAAATCTTGCCTTCGCACTGACACTGTCTTAGTTGCAGCCGCCAATGATATCAGGCTCACCTCGGAGGATGGTGGCCCGGCCATTCTCATCCATCTGGACTCCTCTGCTGCATTTGACACACTCTCCTGGAGTGGCACAAATTGGACTCCATACTTTACACGTTATTACTGTGCAATTATGCATTTATATTTTGGATTATATTTGTGTGCCTTAATAATATTAATGCGTGTGAACATTTAAACGCATTTATGAAATGTAACTATTGAGAAACTGAAGATTTACAAATGTGTGCACTAATGTTCATTTTAAATGATTATCATTATTCAAGTTTTATATTTCAAGTTACATTTGTATAAGTAAACATGCATTCTTTATTTCACATTTGCATTTATTTTGAAAGTTATATGTGTGCATGTATGATCATATATCGAAATGCACATTAAATGTTTAGTTAAAGTTATCCTGACCAAAGGCCTTGATTTTGAGATGTACTCTGCTTGGTCAGTGTGTTCTTTCTTTTGCAGGTGCGTACTCAAGATTTCATTAGCTAGAGAAAGGAGTATTGTTGTCTGTATTAGTTTATTGACAATAAGGTCTGAGAAGAGAAATCTTGGCAAGAAACGTGAAGACCAAATGAGCAGATGAAGCCTCCTTTTCATCGCATAGCCAGGTACGGGGGATGCTCAAAGTTGCAGTAACTGTCCAAGTTCTGTGGGATGGGAAACTCAAATGATGTTGCAAATGCACACCACGAGAAGTGAAATGATTGGTTCCTGGTGGGGCAGGAAGAGATACAAACGTTGCTAAACTGTTTTTTTCAATTAATGTTCACATACTTAGGAGTCAGAGTAGATTCCCTTAGACTTTGAGGGATACAGACCTCTATGCTTCCTTTATTCTCGCAGGTGTGAAGATTCATGCTAAACACATCCCAATTTTTGAAGAATTCTACTGCAGTCTTCACTATGCTGACACCTTCTTGCATTTCAAAATGTCCTTAAGACCACACTCTATAAACCATCATTAACCTAGATTAGATAATTTAAGAACTTATTCATGTTTAGGAGAGAGAAACAGAGTTTCTTTAAGGAACACCTATGTCCAATTCTTAGTTTTTGTATTGCTGTGGCTGTGATTATTTTGTATCTTATTCTACTGATACTTAACCGACTGCAATATTTCAGCTTGCCATGTAATCTTGGATCTCTTTAATATTCTCCTGACAAGCATATATATTGAACTGACTATTTATTGGACATAAAACTCATTAACTTCCGTCACCGATTCCTGGTCCTTATTGTGTGGCCAAATGGGCTTGACGAAGATTGAATTGTTTTATTATTGCTAACTCCCTTGGCATCTCAGTCAACTTAAAAAGATCCATCAGATAAGAGACTGTAAATCAAGCACCTGTGAGCTCTCACTCCCATAACATCTTACTGACCAGAATGAGACAGGTTTGGAACAGAGGGGGAATGGTGCTTGAGTGGTTCTCCTCCTTTCTAATACGGCCCTCCACATCTAAACCAATTGTTTGCAATGTCTCTCAGGGGTCCTGTTTTATCTGTAGCTGCCTTGGCCAATCTCATTGCATCTTTCAGCCTGACCTTTTAGGCCTAAAATGACGACACCCAAATTATTTTCAAAGTCAAAGGGCCTCTACACATTCTTCGGACACATAATCAGAACTTCCTTAAATCATTAGTTACTTGGATGAAAGCTAACTCACTCCCTGAATACTGACCTATTGTCCTATTCCGACAACATCTGCTCAAAATTTGGGAATCTTCTTTGACCCTAATTTCTCTTTTAGGTATCACATCCTCAGACTCATGGCTACCTGCCTTGATATGCTTAAAGTTATAAGAAAAACAACTCCTTTCGTCCCTTCATCTTCGAAACAGATTTTGGTCCAGTCTCTGATTTTGAGCAAACTGGAGTGCTGTAATTCTTTGTATGTTGGCCTTCCTCAGTCCTCCACATACAAACTGCAACTTATTCCAAATGACGTTGCTCACATCATTATTGCAGCTTTGAAATTGTCTCCTGTCTTTGCACTTGCTTCCCATTCAGAATAAATATACTCAAGGCCTTATGCTTTTGTCACTTTTCTGTTCTCCTCCCAAACCCAAAAATGATATGTCATTCTCAGCATATAAGTCGGCTCCTCTAACTCCTGCCTTGTGATAGTCCCACTTTAAAAAAAATCTTGCATGGGCGGCCATGCTTTTTCCACTACCACAGCTTTAACTTGGAATATCTTCCCCTTTTAATACACTCAGTACCACATCTGTTAAAGTTTTGCAAGAGTTCCAAAATATATCTCATTACACTCAGCCTTCTTCCACTACCGCCAGGATACCCTTAGGTATTTGCGTGCTCAATAAAAATAAATCAATTATGGGACACATGAGAGAAAGGAAATCCTTTCTAGAGGGTGCGGCTGCATAAATCTAGGAGAACAGTGAGCATCTATAGAGGGGCTAAAGTAAAGCTGGGAGAGCATGCATCATCGGTAGGAGTGTTACTGTACACACGGTAAAACAGACCTCTTTAATAGAAGTACATCTGCACACAGGGAGGATAGGCAGCTTCTGTAGTAAAAGTGCTGCTGTACATAAGGGAAAACAGACCTCTTCACAGAAGGACTACTGTACACCTGGGGGGATAGGCAGCTTCTGTAGAAGAAGTGCTACTGTTCACACGGTAAAACAGACCTCTTCCAAATAAGTACTACTGTACACGGGGAGGATAGGCAGCTTCTGTAGTAAAAGTGCTGCTGTACATAAGGGAAAACAGACCTCTTCCATAGAAGGACTACTGTACACCGGGGAGGATAGGCAGCTTCTGTAGAAGAAGTGCTACTGTACACACGGTAAAACAGACCTCTTCCAAATAAGTACTACTGTACACGGGGAGGATAGGCAGCTTCTGTAGTAAAAGTGCTGCTGTACATAAGGGAAAAAAGACCTCTTCCATAGAAGGACTACTGTACACCCCGGAGGATAGGCAGCCTCTGTAGAAGAAGTGCTACTGTACACACAGTAAAACAGACCTCTTCCAAAGAAGTACTACTGTACACGGAGAGGATAGGCAGCTTCTGTAGTAAAAGTGCTGCTGTACATAAGGGAAAACAGACCTCTTCCATAAAAGGACTACTGTACACCCCCGGAGGATAGGCAGCTTCTGTAGTAAAAGTGCTGCTGTACATAAGGGAACACAGACCTCTTCCATAGAAGGACTACTGTACACTCCCCGGAGGATAGGCAGCTTCTGTAGAAGAAGTGCTACTGTACACGGTAAAACAGACCTCTTCCAAAGAAGTACTACTGTACACGGGGAGGATAGGCAGCTTCTGTAGTAAAAGTGCTGCTGTACATAAGGGAACACAGACCTCTTCCATTGAAGGACTACTGTACACTCCCCCGGAGGATAGGCAGCTTCTGTAGAAGAAGTGCTACTGTACACATGGTAAAACAGACCTCTTCCAAAGAAGTACTACTGTACACCCCGGAGGATAGGCAGCTTCTGTAGAAGAAGTGCTACTGTACACACGGTAAAACAGACCTCTTCCAAAGAAGTACTACGGTACACGGGGAGGATAGGCAGCTTTTGTAGTAAAAGTGCTGCTGTACATAAGGGAAAACAGACCTCTTCCAAATAAGTACTACTGTACACGGGGAGGATAGGCAGCTTCTGTAGTAAAAGTGCTGCTGTACATAAGGGAAAAAAGACCTCTTCCATAGAAGGACTACTGTACACCCCGGAGGATAGGCAGCCTCTGTAGAAGAAGTGCTACTGTACACACAGTAAAACAGACCTCTTCCAAAGAAGTACTACTGTACACGGAGAGGATAGGCAGCTTCTGTAGTAAAAGTGCTGCTGTACATAAGGGAAAACAGACCTCTTCCATAAAAGGACTACTGTACACCCCCGGAGGATAGGCAGCTTCTGTAGAAGAAGTGCTACTGTACATAAGGGAAAACAGACCTCTTCCATAGAAGGACTACTGTACAACCCCGGAGGATAGGTAGCTTCTGTAGAAGAAGTGCTGCTGTACACACGGTAAAACAGACCTCTTACAAAGAAGTACTACTGTACATGGGGAGGATAGACAGCTTCTGTAGTAAAAGTGCTGCTGTACATAAGGGAACACAGACCTCTTCCATAGAAGGACTACTGTACACTCCCCCGGAGGATAGGCAGCTTCTGTAGAAGAAGTGCTACTGTACACTGTAAAACAGACCTCTTCCAAAGAAGTACTACTGTACACGGGGAGGATAGGCAGCTTCTGTAGTAAAAGTGCTGCTGTACATAAGGGAACACAGACCTCTTCCATAGAAGGACTACTGTACACTCCCCGGAGGATAGGCAGCTTCTGTAGAAGAAGTGCTACTGTACACATGGTAAAACAGACCTCTTCCAAAGAAGTACTACTGTACACGGGAAGGATAGGCAGCTTCTGTAGTAAAAGTGCTGCTGTACATAAGGGAAAACAGACCTCTTCCATAGAAGGACTACTGTACACCCCCGGAGGATAGGCAGCTTCTGTAGAAGAAGTGCTACTGTACACACGGTAAAACAGACCTCTTCCAAAGAAGTACTACGGTACACGGGGAGGATAGGCAGCTTTTGTAGTAAAAGTGCTGCTGTACATAAGGGAAAACAGACCTCTTCCATAGAAGGACTACTGTACACCCCCGGAGGATAGGCAGCTTCTGTAGAAGAAGTGCTACTGTACACACGGTAAAACAGACCTCTTCCAAAGAAGTACTACTGTACACGGGGAGGATAGGCAGCTTCTGTAGAAGAAATGCTACTCTACACACAGGAAAACAGACCTCTTCCATAGAAGGACTACTGTACACGGGGAGGATAGGCAGCTTCTGTAGAAGAAATGCTATTGTACACACAGGAAAATAGACCTCTTCCATAGAAGGACTACTGTACACCTGGGGGGATAGGCAGCTTCTGTAGAAGAAATGCTACTGTACACAGAGTAAAACAGACCTCTTTTATAGAAGTACATCTGTACACGGGGAGGATAGGCAGCTTCTGTAGTAAAAGTGCTGCTGTACATAAGGGAAAACAGACCTCTTCCATAGAAGGACTACTGTACACCGCCGGAGGATAGGCAGCTTCTGTAGAAGAAGTGCTACTGTACACACGGTAAAACAGACCTCTTCCAAATAAGTACTACTGTACACAGGGAGGATAGGCAGCTTGCGTAGTAAAAGTGCTGCTGTACATAAGGGAAAACAGACCTCTTCATAGAAGGACTACTGTACACCTGGGGAGATAGGCAGCTTCTGTAGAAGAAGTGGTACTGTACACACAGGAAAACAGACCTCTTCCATAGAAGGACTACTGTACGCCCCTGGAGGATAGGCAGCTTCTGTAGAAGAAGTGCTACTGTACACACGGTAAAACAGACCTCTTCCAAAGAAGTACTACGGTACACAGGGAGGAGAGGGAGCTTCTGTAGTAAAAGTGCTGCTGTACATAAGCGAAAACAGACCTCTTCCATAGAAGGACTACTGTACACCCCCGGAGGATAGGCAGCTTCTGTAGAAGAAGTGCTACTGTACACACGGTAAAACAGACCTCTTCCAAATAAGTACTACTGTACACGGGGAGGATAGGCAGCTTCTGTAGTAAAAGTGCTGCTGTACATAAGGGAACACAGACCTCTTCCATAGAAGGACTGCTGTACACTCCCCCGGAGGATAGGCAGCTTCTGTAGAAGAAGTGCTACTGTACACATGGTAAAACAGACCTCTTCCATAGAAGAACTACTGTACACCCCCGGAGGATAGGCAGCTTCTGTAGAAGAAGTGCTACTGTACACATGGTAAAACAGACCTCTTCCAAAGAAGTAGTACTGTACACGGGGAGGATAGGCAGCTTCTGTAGTAAAAGTGTTGCTGTACAGAAGGGAAAACAGACCTCTTCCATAGAAGGACTACTGTACACCCCCGGAGGATAGGCAGCTTCTGTAGAAGAAGTGCTACTGTACACACAGTAAAACAGACCTCTTCCAAAGAAGTACTACTGTACACCGGGAGGATAGGCAGCTTTTGTAGTAAAAGTGCTGCTGTACATAAGGGAACACAGACCTCTTCCATAGAAGGACTACTGTACACACCCCCGGAGGACAGGCAGCTTCTGTAGAAAAAGTGCTACTGTACACACGGTAAAACAGACCTCTTCCAAAGAAGTACTACTGTACACGGGGAGGATAGGCAGCTTCTGTAGTAAAAGTGCTGCTGTACATAAGGGAAAACAGACCTCTTCCATAGAAGGACTACTGTACACCCCCGGAGGATAGGCAGCTTCTGTAGAAGAAGTGCTACTTTACACACGGTAAAACAGACCTCTTCCAAAGAAGTACTACTGTACACGGGGAGGATAGGCAGCTTCTGTAGTAAAAGTGCTGCTGTACATAAGGGAAAACAGACCTCTTCCATAGAAGGACTACTGTACACCCCCGGAGGATAGGCAGCTTCTGTAGAAGAAGTGCTACTGTACACACGGTAAAACAGACCTCTTCCAAAGAAGTACTACTGTACACGGGGAGGATAGGCAGCTTCTGTAGTAAAAGTGCTGCTGTACATAAGGGAACATAGACCTCTTCCATAGAAGGACTACTGTACACTACCCCGGAGGATAGGCAGCTTCTGTAGAAGAAGTGCTACTGTACACGGTAAAACAGACCTCTTCCAAAGAAGTACTACTGTACACGGGGAGGATAGGCAGCTTCTGTAGTAAAAGTGCTGCTGTACATAAGGGAACACAGACCTCTTCCATAGAAGGACTACTGTACACTCCCCGGAGGATAGGCAGCTTCTGTAGAAGAAGTGCTACTGTACACATGGTAAAACAGACCTCTTCCAAAGAAGTACTACTGTACACGGGGAGGATAGACAGCTTCTGTAGTAAAAGTGCTGCTGTACATAAGGGAAAACAGACCTCTTCCATAGAAGGACTACTGTACACCCCCGGAGGATAGGCAGCTTCTGTAGAAGAAGTGCTACTGTACACACGGTAAAACAGACCTCTTCCAAAGAAGTACTACGGTACACGGGGAGGATAGGCAGCTTTTGTAGTAAAAGTGCTGCTGTACATAAGGGAAAACAGACCTCTTCCGTAGAAGGACTACTGTACACCCCCGGAGGATAGGCAGCTTCTGTAGAAGAAGTGCTACTGTACACACGGTAAAACAGACCTCTTCCAAAGAAGTACTACTGTACACGGGGAGGATAGGCAGCTTCTGTAGAAGAAATGCTACTGTACACACAGGAAAACAGACCTCTTCCATAGAAGGACTACTGTACACGGGGAGGATAGGCAGCTTCTGTAGAAGAAATGCTACTGTACACACAGGAAAACAGACCTCTTCCATAGAAGTACTACTGCACACCTGGGGGGATAGGCAGCTTCTGTAGAAGACGTGCTACTGTACACACAGTAAAACAGACCTCTTTTATAGAAGTACATCTGTACACGGGGCGGAGAGGGAGCTTCTGTAGTAAAAGGGCTGCTGTACATAAGGGAAAACAGACCTCTTCCACAGAAGGACTACTGTACACTCCCGCCGGAGGATAGGCAGCTTCTGTAGAAGAAGTGCTACTGTACACGGTAAAACAGACCTCTTCCAAAGAAGTACTACTGTACACGGGGAGGATAGGCAGCTTCTGTAGTAAAAGTGCTGCTGTACATAAGGGAACACAGACCTCTTCCATAGAAGGACTACTGTACACTCCCCCGGAGGATAGGCAGCTTCTGTAGAAGAAGTGCTACTGTACACACGGTAAAACAGACCTCTTCCAAATAAGTACTACTGTACACGGGGAGGATAGGCAGCTTGCGTAGTAAAAGTGCTGCTGTACATAAGGGAAAACAGACCTCTTCATAGAAGGACTACTGTACACCTGGGGAGATAGGCAGCTTCTGTAGAAGAAGTGCTACTGTACACACAGGAAAACAGACCTCTTCCATAGAAGGACTACTGTACACCCCTGGAGGATAGGCAGCTTCTGTAGAAGAAGTGCTACTGTACACATGGTAAAACAGACCTCTTCCAAAGAAGTACTACTGTACACGGGTAGGATAGGCAGCTTCTGTAGTAAAAGTGCTGCTGTACATAAGGGAAAACAGACCTCTTCCATAAAAGGACTACTGTACACCCCCGGAGGATAGGCAGCTTCTGTAGAAGAAGTGCTACTGTACACACGGTAAAACAGACCTCTTCCAAAGAAGTACTACGGTACACGGGGAGGATAGGCAGCTTCTGTAGTAAAAGTGCTGCTGTACACAAGGGAACACAGACCTCTTCCATAGAAGGACTACTGTACACCGGGGAGGATAGAAAGCGTATGTAGAAGAAGTGCTACTGTGCACACGGTAAAACAGACCTCTTCCAAAGAAGTACTACTGTACATGGGGAGAATAGGCAGCTTCTGTAGTAAAAGTGCTGCTGTACATAAGGGAAAACAGACCTCTTCCATAGAAGGACTACTGTACACACCCCCTAAGATAGGCAGCATCTGTAGAAGAAGTGCTACTGTACACACGGTAAAACAGACCTCTTCCAAAGAAGTACTACTGTACACGGGGAGGATAGGCAGCTTCTGTAGTAAAAGTGCTGCTGTACATAAGGGAAAACAGACCTCTTCCATAGAAGGACTACTGTACACACCCCCGGAGGATAGGCAGCTTCTGTAGAAGAAGTGTTACTGTACACACGGTAAAACAGACCTCTTCCAAAGAAGTACTACTGTACACGGGGAGGATAGGCAGCTTCTGTAGTAAAAGTGCTGCTGTACATAAGTGAACACAGACCTCTTCCATAGAAGGACTACTGTACACACCCCCGGAAGATAGGCAGCATCTGTAGAAGAAGTGCTACTGTACACACGGTAAAACAGACCTCTTCCAAAGAAGTACTACTGTACACGGGTAGGATAGGCAGCTTCTGTAGTAAAAGTGCTGCTGTACATAAGGGAAAACAGACCTCTTCCATAAAAGGACTACTGTACACCCCCGGAGGATAGGCAGCTTCTGTAGAAGAAGTGCTACTGTACACACGGTAAAACAGACCTCTTCCAAAGAAGTACTACGGTACACGGGGAGGATAGGCAGCTTCTGTAGTAAAAGTGCTGCTGTACATAAGGGAACACAGACCTCTTCCATAGAAGGACTACTGTACACCGGGGAGGATAGAAAGCGTATGTAGAAGAAGTGCTACTGTGCACACGGTAAAACAGACCTCTTCCAAAGAAGTACTACTGTACATGGGGAGAATAGGCAGCTTCTGTAGTAAAAGTGCTGCTGTACATAAGTGAACACAGACCTCTTCCATAGAAGGACTACTGTACACACCCCCGGAAGATAGGCAGCATCTGTAGAAGAAGTGCTACTGTACACACGGTAAAACAGACCTCTTCCAAAGAAGTACTACTGTACATGGGGAGGATAGGCAGTTTCTGTAGTAAAAGTGCTGCTGTACATAAAGGAAAACTGACCTCTTCCATAGAAGTACTACTGTACACCTGGGGGGATAGGCAGCTTCTGTAGTAAAAGTGCTGCTGTGCACACAGGAAAACAGACCTCTTCTATAGAAGGACTACTGTACACCGGGGAGGATAGAAAGCGTCTGTAGAAGAAGTGCTACTGTACACACGGGAAAACAAACCTCTTTCAAAGAAGTACTACTGTACACGGGGAAGATAGGCAGCTTCTGTAGTAAAAGTGCTGCTGTGCACACAGGAAAACAGACCTCTTCCAAAGAAGGACTACTGTACACCGTGGAGGATAGAAAGCATCTGTAGAAGAAGTGCTACTGTACACACAGTAAAACAGACCTCTTCCAAAGAAGTACTACGGTACACGGGGAGGATAGGCAGCTTGCGTAGTAAAAGTGCTGCTGTACATAAGGGAAAACAGACCTCTTCATAGAAGGACTACTGTACACGGGAGGATAAGCAGCTTCTGTACAAGAAGTGCTACAGTACATCAGTGATGAATCTCCCTGTCCGGGTTGAAATGCAGGCAGGGAAAATCTACTTCAGGGTAGACCTTTCCCATGAACTGTAGGTGGAGGTGCTATGCCAGACAGGCCACCGCCAAACACCATGTGCCAGCAAAGATGGCTGAAGCTCCACCCACGCACAATCAGCAGTTCCCCCAACTTTAAATGTTGCGGCAGACACATGGGTTTGGAGGCTCCTGCGACCCGAAGATTGGTGGTGGATCTTCACCTCCATCAAACCCGAAATAAGGCCCTTAGTCATTTTCTCAGTTTTCAGTACGAAGATGTTGAATGACTATGCAAGATGCTTCTGGGGCTTGACTGGCAACTCATCCAGCTTTGAAGATGCGGGAAATGACAAATTGCCAATTTGGTCAAGAGTATGCAAATCAGATATTGCTAATGTGGTTATCTGTCAAATTAATTGTTAATTTTTTGTGAAGAATAATTGAGGCACACAAAAGTCAAATGCAGTATTGTGGGCTTTGTAGCAGAATTTCTGTAACCTTGAGGGGCTTTTAAAAAACGTATAATTTTGTATTAAATGGGCCACATCCATATAAAGTTGGGAGTCTGTGTAACATAACATAATACAACACAACAAAATTGTGCCACTATGGCTTCTTTCCACACTGCTCACTGGTCCCAGCTCCTCATACCAGAGCCTGGCATCTCAGCTGAATCCAATCAATGCCTTCCTCCTCCTGCCTCCCCCACCCCCATGCCTATTGCTTTCTCTCTTGTTCCACCTGGTGCATTCCTCATTTTAGCCCGCTTGACCCTCATTCCCTCTTCTCCTGCCTCTCCAAGAGCCTCTTAGTTCCCCACTTGCACTGCTAGATCACAGCTCTTCTACCTCTGCCCATACTGGACCCTCTTTCTGCCCCATTACCCCTGGGTCATGGGTTCATTTTATCCTTTGTTACTCCTGATGATCCCCCTTTCTTACCATCTTACCCTGGCCTCCACTTATCCGGTCCCACCCATGCCCTGCCCTTATACACCTCCTACTGTCATTTTCAATCCTCTTAAGTGTGCTGGTCCACCTCCCCATTCCTTCTCCTCTTGCCCTTCCTCGACCCCATTCTTATACTTTTCACCCTTCCTCGCTCCCAAAACCACATATTCTCCTTCATTACTTCCTTTTATCTGTCCTGTCCACCTTTCTTCCCCTGGGCTCATTCCTTTCCCCTTACCTTTCTTTGTCCCTCATTCCTCCCCCTTACACTTAATTTCTGTATTATTTCCTCTTGAGCCCCTTTTGGCTATATCACTTCTGTCTATGTCCTCCATCATTTCCACCAGTCCTCCTGTGATTGTAGTTGCATTTGTTGTGCTTCATACACCATGGAAGGTTTAAAGTGCCATGTGTGGTGGGTAGCACACTACACTGTACTTCCTTGGAAGGATGTTGTATTGCATATAGCCTATGTAGGAAGTGTATTAGCTTCGTGCCTCAGTGGCCAGAATGGCACTTTTATCCTGTCTTGGGCTGCAGCACTCAAAGTGTGGTTGCAGAAAAACAGAGAGAGGTAAAGTGCAGGCGGTTTACCTTAGTTGTCCACTATGAGTTATTCTACAGGTCCCCTTTGAGTTTTTGAGTGACTGTTGAACCATCAACCCACTCTCAGTGCTTGTTCATGCAATCCGTGGAACCTTGGAGTGAGCTTTAAAGGAAAAGGAGAGAAATCTACTGAGATAGTCTGTTTTGGATGCCATCTCTAATATAAGCTGCTACTCACCCCTCTTGTTTCCAATTTCTTCCTTTCTCACCCATCCTTGGCCCGCCTCTTACTTTTTTACCCCAATATAAAGAACTTCCAAGGAAGGACGGGCAGAAGCTGCATGTTTACAAGGACAGGGCTGCCCAGCTGATTTTATGCTCGAAGGCCACCTTTCCCGACCCTTCACAGTCCTGTCTGAGTTGGGCCCTGGTACTGTCCATGATGAACTTCCAGCTCTATGCCCCACCTAATAAACCATATGAAAAAACGTTCAAACTCCCAAAGAATAGGGATGGACAGACAGCAATCTAATCAATGCTGTAAAGCGTGCTCCCATGCTTGCCTTCCGTCTCCATGCTATGATCCACACCATTGACCATAGTGTTTCTAGGGAAGAACCCAAAGAATTTGTTGGTCCGGATGTGATGGAAATCCAACTAATTGGGGACCGCCTGAATTTCTGAAAATGGTCCAAGACCACAGATTTTTAGAGAGCAGTCCACCAGCCTGAGTAAGAGGCAGGCTTCTAGCGTCTCAGATCATGGTTTTAAACTGGTTTCATCAGACTGGTGCTGTCCATTTTTGGAATTTGTCTGAATGAGTTGGAACCATTTTATATGTTATGGCAACACACCCACTAAAGCTGCTTCAGGCTAAAACGCAACTTGGCAGAAGCTTTAAAACAGCACTTGTGTCAGATTTGCATGCATTTTTACCATTCAAGGCTCCTTCTCAAATCTTTTACCCTCCCTGGCAATGCCCATTTATGCCTCATGTTCCTTTCTGTGCTCCTTAGCATGCTCTGGCATTACCCCTGCTGGCCCTTTTGGATGTCCTCTTAGCATCTTGGTCCCTTTCAATACCCAGTTTCCCTTCACACGCCCCTCCCATTCCTTTTCGCCAGTTCCCTTACTGCTTCTTGTCTCCACTCTCCAAGCAGTAGTCCTCTGCTGCCATCAGTGCCCCGCCCTTTCCCCTCCTCTCTCTCATTCTTACCCACTCAGCACATTGCTAGCCCATATCCATCCCTTCTTACCACTCCACGTCCCAGTCTTTCATTTCTTACCCCATCAGAGCTCTTTACATTAGCCTCTTACCATATGCCCCTTTCCAAACACTATAATGCCTCATGGCCCCTTCTCCTACCCTTTTCTAACTTAAATGGCCTTTACATGCCTTCTTTAACCTCTTTCTGTGCCCTCTGAGCTATCAGGACCCCCTTTTACCTTCTTACAGTGCCCCTAAATCATCATGGCCCATTTTCATACCGTCTTGCCCTTTTTGGGCGCTTTCCATAAACTTGCAATCCTTTCATGCTCTTACTCCTTAATACCCCTCCTGGTCCTGTAACTCCCTATGGTCTTTTTTTATGCTCTGGTTCTTTACAGGGGAGGCTGCTAGCAGGGGAAATCGGTGGGGCAGAGCGGGGAATAAAATAAAGAAAAACAAAACTTACCTGCAGCCTGACGTCCGCCTCCTCTTCTGCTCCGACGATGTTCACACAGGCTCCAGAGTCCCCTGCGCCAATCGAGAGGCTACTCTCATGCTAGAATTACCCAGCATGAGAGAAACATAGGGATTGGGCGGAGCGGGCTGGGTCCATGCTCCAGCAGGGACTGGCAGCCTGTGCTCCTGAGCCCTGCTGATATCTCTAAGCAACAGCCTGGAGATATCCAAGTGCGCATGTCGGTTTGGCCGTCCTAAGACGGCCGGCCAAACCAACATGCACACTGGCAGTGCCCTGAGCCCACCACTCCTCCTGCTGGCCCCGCCCTCAAGACTCGGCTGCGGCTTGGCTTTGGAGTAAAATAAAATGATAATAAAGCAGTTTTATTAACTGTTTTATTATCATTTTATTTTACATGCGTCAGCTGGTTCCAGCAGTGGGGCGATGCTCCTCTGCCATAACGGAGGAGCCGCCCCAGACTCTTTATAGCCTCTTTCCATGCCTTTTGCCCCTTCCTTCCTCTGTTGTTCCCTACAGTCCTTACTATGGCTTTCATCCTGCATGACCCTTTTGATGCCCATGGCATGTAGCTCTTTATCTTGTTCACTTACCCTTTCAATGCAGTTTGCGCATGGTTAATTTCTATGCCCTTTGTCATCACGTGACTGGACTGCATGTCTTCATGGCCTGCTTGGGCTGTTTGCAGCCCTATTAGGACTCATGGGTTGTTTCCATTCCCGTCTGACTTTTGAGGCTTCCTTACATGCTCTTTTGCACCTTTTCGTGCTCTTTTACCTCCTATGTGCTGTTTTCATGCCCCCTTGTCTTAATTTCAGCTTCTTGCATTTTCTTCCTCCTACGTCCACTTTACATTCTTTCTTACCCACTTAAAGCCATTTCCTTCTCTCCTGCCCTTTATGGCCCTGTTACCTGCTCTCCTAACCCTCACTGCTTTTTCTCCACAATCTTTCACCTCTTCTAATTCTTTGTGTTTATTCTTTATCGTTATTCCTCTTTTCCATACCCATTTACACTACGTAGCAGGTGTCTTCAAATCGGGTGGCGTGCCCCCGAAAGGGGACCTCAAGTGATCCCAGGGGGCTCAGTGCTTTGCTTTAAGCTGAAAAAATGAGTGGCAGTAAGCCGCTCTGTAATGGGCCATCACTAACATCTTTTGTCATTTATATCCTGGCTGGTGTGGATACTTGTACATGTTAGTAAGGCCTGCCTGACCAGAAAAGAAAGTTTGGCAAGCATGTATTTGATTGCATTTATAAAATGATAACAGAACTTAACTGTAATGTTTAAAAGAGTCTAGACATATTTAAACATTGCCAATTTAATAGAATAATTGTGAAAAATTCTGACGGGGGGCCCGATGATTTTTATTTTTCACTGGGGGGCGCAGAATTAAAAAGTTTGAAGACCACTGCCATAAGGGTTATTCCCTAACCTCTGACCTTTGATAAATGCTTCCTATGCCTCCTTCCTATTTACTGCCCCTACCATGACTTCCTATCCCTAAGGCCTCATTATATGTCCTTTTACTCTTGAAGGCCTTTTTGATTCCTTTTGACCCATTATTGTCTCTTTTATGTTCTCTTATGGCCCCTGTGAGTTATCATCACCCCACTCATGTCCCTTAGCACTTACAGGTCCTTTCTATGCCCTTTTACATCACAACAGTACTTTCCACGCCCTCTTTCTCCTCGTGTCCCCTTTCCTTCCCTGTTACCACTTAGTCACATTATTTAACCTCTCATCTGTGTCCCTCTTCTACTCAGTCCTCTATCACCCATCAATGCCCCCCATCCTTCCACCTCCATGCCTTAAAGGCCTCTTCTCACAGGCCTAGGACCTGCCTCTTTGACCTCATTCCTTTTTTCTTCCTCTGTCAGCCCTTTGGCATTCATTCCTTCCTTGTTACGCCGCATGAGAACTTCCCACTCCCTCTCATTCCTGATGGACCCCCTCACTTCGCTCACAACCACCCGTTGACCCACATTCTGTCCACTTTTACCCCTCGCTGCCACTCTCTTTAGCCACTTAATCCACTGTCCTTCTCCTCTTACCCCTCATGGCTCCATCCCCCAGGGTCTTCAGCAGGTTGCCCTGCAAGAGCAGGAGGGTCAGGTTGACCAGGCCCCTCAGGGAGTCAGAGGGCACCTCAGAGATCTGGTTGTATGCCAACCGAAGCTGGTTCAGCCCAGGCGGCAATGGTCCAGGAACACTAGTCAAGTTGTTCCGGTTCATCAGCAGTTTCTGCAGCCCGGTGAAGTCTGACAGAACTCCGCTCTCCAGCAGCTCGTTGGTGATCTGGTTCCGGTCCAGCACCAGCCACCGCAGCTCTGTGACGTTGGTGAAGTCTGCCCGTCGCAGCCCCTTCAGACGATTGCCTTGGAGGTAGAGGTATTGGGTGTGAGCAGGGAGGCCTGACGGGCGTAGTGTTATGGCCTCCGTGGTCACAGTACACTGTTCCGGGCCACTGGAAGGGGCAGTCACAGTTGAGGGGACAACTGTCACCACTGGACAGGCCACGAGGGCTCGAATAGCCCTTTCCTCTGAATGAGAAGATGGTAGGCTCGCGTGCTGAGCGGTCAGCCATGACGGGAATCCCAGCAAAGTCATACTCGTACCCAAAGGCATCTACCATCGACATGAGGCCAATGAAAAGGTAGAAGTGGAGGGCGTCCATTCTAATGATCAATGATAGCCCTAGAAAAAAATACAAGAGAGAGCCATTAGCTAAAAGCTTCACCTAACAGCACAGAAATGCTCCCAAGAAATAGACAATGGGGGATAACACCACCAAAAAGCCATTGGTACAAACCAACATCAACAAAGGGCAATTGGGACAAAACAACAATCAATAAAAAGCCTCAGACATCAAGTTACACCCAAGAACTAACAACAGACACTGTGAATCACCAACAACATGCTACTAGCATAGTGCTGCATCCCACAGAGTGTCTTTGACTTGAAGATACAGAGAACAAATAGAGACGGTCACACAACTTTATATGAAATAAGCTAGATGAGCTATGCTAAGGCGACATGGAAATACAACAACCAAAACAATGGCACAAATAGGAACTGGCACAATGCTACAACAGGAAAGAAAAACATAGAACAAAGTTCCCCGCAAAGTATTTGATAGGTGACTGTCATCGCACACCCATAGTCCTAGCGCCTTGACACCTTCGGGTAATTGTTTGCGCCTAATAAGTACTAATAACATAACATAAAACTGCAACACCTTGGAAAAGGGTTTGACGAAAATTCAGCTGATTACCCCCAGCGCAATAAGCCCCTGTCCGCTCTGGAGCACATACTGTTGTGGGTATCCCTGTGCCAGGTGAAGGGGAAGTATCAGCTTCCATGTGCCTGCTGTCTGCCATGGTAAGGTGGCAAAAGATCACAACAGCCGTTATACATCCTTCTATATGTGGGGACTTATACACAGAACAGGGGGTCAGATGATATCCCTATCACATTCTGACCCGATACAGGAGGCATGGACATCTTTCACTAGGCAAATGTTTACCACTTGCTGTTGGCAGCTGGTAAGCATTCCATGCTTTGCCACCATAGGAACAGCCAGATATCATTGTTGCTTTCCTTGGTGAAGTGCAGAGAGAAGAGAATGCCCGTGTGCCCCCCTTTTCATTAAAATGTGCAATATGCAATGACAATGGTGATTTGAAATGCAAATCGATAGATTGTGGTTTAATACTTTGCACCCACAGTACAAACGTCACAAAGAGTCCCTTCTACGTAAAGAAAACACTATGTTGCATTTTCCCATACCTTGCATACCAACATAAACTGCCAGCCATCCTCACGCTCCTAATCTCCAAGCTTGACTATGCCAACAGGCTATACATTGGCCCACTAAACAAAGGAAAGTTTGGAAGGAGGGTCCTAGGGAAAATCTTTAAGACCTGCACAGGATTACATCCCCAATTCAGTACATCAATATAACAAGCAAAATCCTTGAGTCTAGAAAGAGAAGAATAAGACACTGACAATATCACACAGATCTAACTGTGGGATGATCCCTTTTAGGACAGAAATCCCTCACCCACCAAATGAAGCATGCCACCTTCGGTGGGTGAGGGATTTCATCCTAAAAGGGATCAACCCACAGTTAGATCTGTGTGATATTGTCAGTGTCTTATTCTTCTCTTTCTAGACTCAAGGATTTTACTGTTATATTGATATACATTGGCCCACCCTTTTTACACGCAAAATATAACTCATCCAAAATGCTGCTGCAAGCTACCTTCTCTGCTTTCACAAAAGAGAACACATGACCCCAGTCCTACAATCACTCCAGTGGCTACCTATAGCTAGAAGGGCAATGTTCGAGACACTCTGCATTGTCCACAGAGCCTTCCAATGAAAAGGACAGCTACACCTACAAGTTAAGTTCAAACCAAACAGAACACCTCGTTCCAGGCTTGCACCACTTATCATCATACCACCTTATCATAAGAAATCCGTAGGAGGTACTGCTTTCTCAGTACAAACTTCCAAGCTCTGGAACTCACTACCAGTCAGCATTAGAATACACTTCAGAAGACAGTTGAAAACATTGGCTATTTCCTAGATAACTGCATCACCTGCATTCAGGCAACAGAGCCCAGAAAACAGTCACATCCTCAAGCACAATCCTCAGCTTACAACCCACAAACTGCAAACAACTCAACCAGCAAACCGATTTCATTATGCAGGTAAGCAAAAAAGGCTGACCTATGGTTTGCCGTGACATTATATAGTTATGTACTTCCATACATACATACTGTTATGGGCCACAATAATGCTAAAACCGTAATACGCAGTAGTCAGCAACAAATTGTAATTTATACCTATTAAACTCAGATAGTACATGTCAGCTAGGAGGGTTGTCCATCACTAGCACTGAACAGCCAACAAATTCAAACACCACCAAATGAACAGGCATGGCATAACTGGACAGATATGTCACACATTACTGGACAATTTTGGAGGACTTTTGTATAGTCCATTCACTGCAGGTCCCACATTTCTATACAATCTGACTGCTTCTTTACATCTCACATAGACACGCATATATGGTATGATAATACAATTGCCTATCCCTACAAATCTCTCTACTTCGCTCTCCCTCCAATGATGCGAGCTCAGGATCACAACTATACACACAATCTCAGATGGGACAACCTAGTGCAACCAACTAAGCAGATTATATCATATGGACTACTATAAATGGACTGCAGATCTCTTCAAAACTAACAGCATACTGAAAACCATAAAACTCTGTCTGTCTCTTACACTTCGTCATCCAACACACTGCTACGCGCTGTGTCCCATTACATGATAAGCGCACCTCTGTGGTCATCCTGCACAACATGGAAACACTTCCAACATAGGATCTGAACAAAAACAACACCCTACATGGTGTACCATGCTACTCATGTAGGCAAGAACTTCAGCGCCCCACATAGAAGTAGTAAATGGTATATTAATACTGCAATACAATACAAAACAAGTCACTTGTGCTCTCTTTGTGAATGCAAAGTACTTCTGTGAACCTGGTGTTCTCAGTGTAATGTTAAGGATTTTGGAGGCATCAGGCAAGACGTACTTTGGGGGCCCCACTTTGGAAAAACTTTGAATTGTATTGCTAATTTCCTGTTAATCCTGTTAATTTAAGGCAGCATGAAGCCAACAATAGTAAATTATATGTACAGCTTTGTTGAAATAGGTCTTGCCAGAGACCCCAAAAATCCTTAAGATGAGAAAGGCTAGATAGAGACAGTCAGAAGTAAAGGTTGGCAGAGAATTGACAGATGTCAAACAGAGAGAAAGTTCACTAACAGGCAGTCACCCAGTTTGCCCATGCCTGAAAACGTCTGGGTGTTCCATCTTGCCTTGAGTAGATTTGCGGTACAATATTTTCTGAGGTCATAAAATGCGATGGGGTGGAATGTGCAGTATGTGATGGGTGGCAGATAAGGTGTGAGGGCACACCGTTGTTGTAACATGCACCAGAAGACCTGCCTTGCCTCCAGCCTGTAAACTGAGAGATCACCACTGAAGAGGAGGATGAATCGTAGAAGCGAGCGTCATGGACTCACTGACAGAACACCACCAACATAAGTTGCTCAGCATGAACACACTGGTAAAACTATGCTTACTCCAATACTCCTGTATGGCAGTGGTGCCTGGGAGCCTACTCCTAGCCAAGCCCCAGTGGAAAGGATTCACACGCTACTTTGTAAACGGATTATTGAGTTCATGCAGGGCACAGTATGCATAACCTCAGGAGGCGTCAAGCTCAGCTAACATGGGTTTGCTTCAGAATTCATCCACTGGTTGCTCAAAGGTGCTTGTTTGGAATAATTTACCCACTTCTTACTGTTGTTCCTTGCTCTTATTATTAAAGATCATGATTTTTGTGTTTGCTTTATTTGCCAGTATCTTTCATAAACTGTATAGGGAACAGAATATCTCTAAACGATAGGAATCACCGCCCACGAATATCCTTCCTCTTAATAAAAGAATCTGAATACTATTCCGGGCTGATGTCTAGGCCTAGCACTGACTGCTCTCTATCTAGGTTCGCCGTGGCCGAGTTTTAAGCCTTATACCGTGGGTGACAGAAGTACTAAAACGCTTGCATAAAGCAGGCCGTTTATCAGTGTGTCACATAGGAGTCCTGCGGTTTAGGATATCTTCATACTAACAGGCATGTCATCATGGACATCATTTAGGGGCCGCCATGGGTCGCAGCTGAGACCCCTGGCTCTTCCTTTGTGACCCCTGGCACTGCATTTGCGACCCCTGGTGTCAAAGGGGGCAAACGAAGTCCCAAAAACAGAAAGTAATCAGTCTCCTGTTTACTTTCTGCTGCTTAGACTGGGATCAAGTTCAATAAAATAAATTCAGCAGTGGCGGCTCCTCGAGGAGTGCTCCGGGGCGGTGAGGCGGGGGAGGGACAGGGTGGGGGGTAGTAAACTACGGGATACGGCCGAACAGAGTTAAGTAACTAAATAAATAAATAAAACGAATTAAATTGTGCGCTGCAACGCCAAATGGCGATGCAGCGCGCGCAATGTAATTCGTTTTATTGATTTATTTAGTTACTTAACTCTGTTCAGCCGTATGCCGTAGTTTACTACCCCCACCTTGACCCTCCCCCGCCCCGCCCCACCGCCCCGCAGCACTCCCTCGAGGAGCCACCACTGAAATTCAGCAGAGCAACACTCACAATTCTGAATAAAGAAGTTGAGAAAAAAGCACATTGTTAAACAACTTATCATTTTTCATTATTGTGAATACATTAAGAGTTATCAGTTTGACCTAAAACCTCCACGTTTGTGCTTAGCAAAAGTGACAGTGCTTTCAAAGTGATCCTAAATCAAAGGTTTTTGATTTAGGATCTAACAATGATAAGGAATACTGTAAGCTAATAGCATAGATCATGTTCAATATATGGCCCATGCAAGTTACTGGAGTCAGGCCCAACGACAAAGTTTATCTATTTAAAGTATTTTCCTGTGATGTATCAATACATTTAGGGGTATATTCACAAGAACGTGTGATAACTACCGCAAGAGTAGCGTAACGCAACTTTCAATAACGCAGCCTATCACGGGAAAATAACCCTGTGTCAACGTGGAATTCACAACAAGGCGGTACCATGCGATAGTCACCAGATAACGCGTCAAATGCCAGCGTGTAAATCAACACCACGCCCAAAAAATGCGAAACGTGAGAAATCATGCGATGAGGCCAATCGCGGTACAAAAAGCTGCGAAAAGCAGCCTCAGGCCTGCAACTCCCACGCGTCTGGCGGGCAATTGCACCATAAAAACCACAGGCACAACACACCAGAAACAAGCCAAAGCATGTAGCAACATCCATGCACCCTGACCCAGCGCAGAGGGCAATGCGAACCCCACAACCCCCACAGACCACCAGCAAGGAACAAGTGGGTCGGGGAAGGCCAAGGAGAAAATGGAGAGGAAGACGGGGTGCAGACCGCAGGAAAACAAGACCAAGGCCACGGAGGCGACAGAACACTACCAGCAAATGACCCACAAGCAGACCGCCTGGAATGCAGTCGCAGAGCCCAGGAGGCCAATCCAGGAGGCCAAGAGGCTCCGCCAGGACATGACAACCTAAACCAGGCACAAACCCGCTGCCAACAGGAAGGCAGCAACGGCGACAGGAGGTGGCAGTCCAGCGACACAGGAGGAGCAGGAGGAAAGCCAGGCCACAGTCATCAGTGTGGAGAGGGTGCAAGGAGTAGGGAGTACGGACACAGCTCGACAGGACCTGACACAACAACAACAGGGTGAGGATCCAACAGGGACTGGGGGGACGGGGGTGATGGGCACAATGCCACACATGCACAATGAGGTGTAGCACACTGCACATCCACAATTACCCAGGGACATGTCCCCCATCCCCGTAGCACACTGCTGCACACACACATAGCAATCACAGCACATACCATGACAATGTGGCACAAAGTGCAACACCCACACTGCAGAACAGGGGACACAACTGGGTCAACCCAGGCGCAGAAACAGAACAATCACATTGGACAGAGCAGGGAACTGTGAGATGCACATCTACCCCTACAACCCCACATCAGCCATGTAGGCCAAATGTACACTGTCCCAACTGAAATAGCCACCACCGCCCAAACAGTCACAATGTACATTGTCACACAGTCTGCATGTCGACAAGAACAAGGCGCCAACACAATGCCAACATGCACCTCCCCTTCACAATGCAGAGGGACAAACCACACCTCCAGCAGGTCTGAACAGACAACCCATCAGTGATGCCCGAGACGAACACCACACCCCCGACGCCCTACAACAGCCCATGGACATCCCACACAACCCACCACCAGGACCAGGGCAGACAAGCTACTCAGAGGAGAACCCAGACTCTGCAACAGACCACACAGCATGAAGCACCCGCAATCACGGCTGCCTCACAACACGTCACCCACCCACACATGGCACCCCAATGCCAGGTGGCCGAATGCCAAAAGGAGGTGGCCCAACAGGTGAGGGTGTTGCCTAACCCATGAAATGCGAAGTAGAACCCATACGTGGGTGTCCAATACCCTTCAGGGACCACCTACCCCCACAAAAGAGACCCACACCTCCACAGAGACACATGCACATATCATGTTGAACTGGCTACGGGCACGTGCGCCCGGCCCCTTTATTGGCAGGGCCACATGTACAGTGACGCCTGTGCTGGATGTGTGTGGGGTGAGTATAAGCCAGCCCACACGGAGTGCTTGGTGCTGGCAACAACCTGAAAAGTGGACACCAGTGTCATGGAAACAGAAAACACCAGCATAACAGAGTCAAATGCAGAGCAACATGGAGGGATCCGGAGTAAGGACAGAGGTCACCCAATATTCAGTCTGGACGTTCCGTTAGTTGCAGTGCACTGAGGTAGGGGCACTAGAAGAAGCGCGCTCATGTGAAGGAATTGCTAGGATTGTGTTTGTTGGAAATGGCCCTTTTGCAGGGTCACCCCTAAACTTTTTGCCTGCCTCCTGTATTTTTGCTGACCTGTTTCTGTTGGTTTTATGATTCTGGGCACTTTACCACTGCTGTTCAGTGCTAAAGTGCATATGCTCTCCCTTTGTAAATATGACTATGTGAATTGGTATCTCCCTGATTGGCTTATTTGGTTTACCTGTTAGTCCCTAGTAGTGTGGCCTGTGTGTGCCCAGGGCTGGTAAACCAAATGCTGCTGGTGGGCCTGCAGCACTGATGTGTGCCACCCACAGAAGCAGCTTGTAAAGTGTGTCTCAGACCTGCCACTGCAGTCTGTGTGCAGTCCAAAACTGCCATCTTGGCTGTGAAGTGCACCCACTTCCCGGCCCCTGAACCTTCCCTTGGCATCTTGTAAGTCACCCCTATGGTAGGGTGCATTGTATGTGTAAGGTAGGACATGCCTTGGTGTGTGTAGCATGTCCTGGTAGTGAATTATGCCCCATTTCGTTTTTCACTACTGTAAGGCTACCTGTTCCTCATAGGCTAGAATGGGCAGTTTGACTATTACATTCTATAGTCCTAACTGACCCCAGGAACATGGTAGAAAAACGAATTTAGTATGCCTGAGCTCAGAATATTAAAATACATCTTTTAGTGAAGTTTATTTTTATATTCTGTGTTTGAAAATACCACTTTTAGAAAGTAGGTATTTTCTTGCCTAAGCCTTCCAGTGTGCTCTGCTGTTATGTGTATTGGCTGTCTGGTTTTAGAGGGGCAGGGCAGGCTGAGTCAGACCTGGGTTGAATAGAGAGATCTGCATTTAGAGTGTGGGGAGGGGTGGCTCCTTGACCTGAATAGGGCTGTGCCTGGCAAGGTGAATGCTGGCTCCACCTCCTACTGTGTGTCTGCTAGCAGACCCCCTCTTTCTGAAAGGAAGAATGCAGCCTGGTAAACAAAGTGCTCCAGGCCTGAGCAGAACTGGTTCTGGCTAGGTTCAGTGACTTGTAGCTTCTGAGAACAAAGACTTTTGGGGTATAAATATCTGTGCTCAAACCCCTACAATTTGTATTGCTTTTGGATCTGGAGAGGAAACTCTGTCCGTGCCACTGGAGGAATCTGCAGGAAGTGACTGTCCTTGTGCTTGTGTGTTGTTTCTTGCACTGGCCTGCAGCAGTGACCACTGGACCTTGAAGAAGAGGAAAAGGAACTTTTGAGAGAACTTTTATTTTTGTTACAGCAATTACCCAAGGGCTAGGAAAAGAGCTAGCCTCCTGCTGGAGTCTCAGGCACATCTGACTCCACCACCAACCTCCTGCTTCCTCCCTGCGAGGATTGCTATCTGCTGATGAGGCTCCTGTGAGTTCCAGGCCCTCTAGTTTTGCTTCAGAGAAAAGAGTGCTGGAAATCGTCGCTAACGCACGTTTGCGAGCCGCTGCAGCCGAGAGCGCTGGAAAAATCATCGCGCTGCTGCCGCTGGGTGCTCGCAACACGAAACCATCGCTAACGCCCCTTTGCGAGCCGCTGCAGCTGAGACGCGCTGGAAAAATCATCGCGCTGCTGTCGCCGAGCGCTCGCAACCCCTAAAGAAATCATCGCTTCAAGACATCGCTTTGCGGACGCCGTGCGTCCGCCATTTTCATCGCATCGCACCGGATTTCGTCGCTCCCTCGCGGAGCGTCATCTCTTCGCATCGCAACACAATCGCACAGCGCAACAGGATCATCGCATCGACTTCTCCCTCGCGGCAAGAAAGTCATCGCATCGGCGGCCTAGCGTGCAGAAGTTGGTCGCAGTGTCTCCGCACGCATCACGCAGATCGGCGCATCATCCTCCCTTGCGGCAAGGATTTCAACGCATCGCCGGCCTCGCGTGTCGAGAATCATCGCTACCACTTCTTTGCGACATTTTGTTGGTTTTGCTACTAAACCCAGGTACTTTGTGAGAGAAAGGGTCGCAGAGACCACTGCTTTGAATTTGAACCTTATTTTTGCAACCTTTGAACTATTTTTTGACAGTCCTTCAACAGCCATCCTATTTTTGACAGTCTTATGAGAGAAAGGGTCGCAGAGACCACTGCCTTGAGTTTGAACCTTATTTTTGCAACCTCTGAACGAGAAAGGGGCGCAGAGACCCCTGCCTTGAATTTGAACCTTATTCTTGCAACCTTTGAACTATCTTTGACAGCCCTTCAACAGCTATCCTATTTTTGACAGTATTGTGGCTTTTACAGTTATTGGTCTTGTGATAAATCTGCCTTTATATAAAGATACTTATTTTTTATAACTACTTGTGTGGTGTCCCTCTGTAGTCTTCCTCACTGTGTACTGTGTATGGTCATAAATGCTTCACACCCTGCCTCTGAGATAAGCCTACCTGCTCGTGCTACGTTACCACAGGGTTGAGCAGGGGTATTAAAGAGGGTAGCCCTCTCACTCTGACTTAGGAAGAAGGGTCCCTACTTGGACAGTGGCCAGCCATTGCCAACTAGAGACCCCCATTTCTAACATTGGTGGTCAGCGGTGAGGATCTGGACTTGCATTTATGATCGCATACAATAATTATAGTGTACACTACTAGTGAGTGCAGACCATAACGTACCGCATACTTTTTTTGAGAGTTTTTTTTGGATCCTATATTGTGATTGATAATGCCGGTGATTTTTCACCCGCGCCCATTTTTTGAGAGTTTTTGGATCCCATATTGTAATTGATATTGCCGGTGATTTTTCACCTGCGCACATTTTTTGAGAGTTTTTGGATCCCATATTGTAATTGATATTGCCGGTGATTTTTCACCCGCACACATTTCTGAGAGTTTTTTGGATCCTATATTGTGATTGATATTGCCGGTAATTTTTCACCTGCATACATTTTTTTTGAGAAGTTTTCTTCTATCTTTTATTGATATTGCCCGTGATTGTTACAATGGGCAAGCCTATGTTTTATTGATATTGCCGGTGATAGTACCCGCATACATTTTTGAGAATTGTTGGATCCTATATTGTGATTGATATTGCCGGTGATTTTTTACCCGCATACATTTTCTTGAGAAGTTTTCTTCTATCTTTTATTGATATTGCCCGTGATTGTTACAATGGGCAAGCCTATGTTTTATTGATATTGCCGGTGATAGTACCGCATACATTTTTGAGAATTGTTGGATCCTATATTGTGATTGATATTGCCGGTGATTTTTTACCCGCATACATTTTCTTGAGAAGTTTTCGTCTATCTTTTATTGATATTGCCCGTGATTGTTACAACGGGCAAGCCTATTTGTTTTATTATTGATATTGCCAGATATTGCTACAATGGGTCTTGCTGAAATGAGACCTACCTTTTATATAGATGATCTGTTAACCTACCGTCTAGAGGAGCTAAGGGGGTTCTGTGAGGAGAAGGGCTTAGCAGTGAGTAGGAAGGAGACTCAGCTATCCCTGCAGACATCCCTGAGACTTTGGCAACAAGACAGATGGAGATTCTTGGAGTCCCAGTACACCTACCAAGAGGGTAGTTGGTCTGAGGGTGGCTCTAGAGAGTCTGAAGAGGAGGAAGAAAGTGTTATGGAATATCTCATAGGTGGGCAGTTCCTTGATGAGCCTAGTGCCTATGGTAGTGCCAGATTCCCCTCATGGTCCCCAGAGGAGTTGGGGGACAGGCGGGAAGGTCCCATAAGAAGGGAGTCCCTTGCTGGATCTAGTGCACAGGGTAGTGCCCAATCCCCTTCATGGTCCCCAGAGGAGTTGGACAGACAGAGGGAGAGGGAGTACCAGCTGGAATTGGAGAGGCTCCAAATAGAGATTGCCCAGCTGGAGGCGCACCTAGCGCAGATAGCAGAAAAGGAGAAGTTAGCTCCAGAGGGTAGGTTACCCCTGGAGCGCAGTTTTAATTGTCTGGATTCCCCAGAGAGGGTGGGGTCCAGTGGTGGCAGCAGAATTGAAGTATATAGTGATGACAGTGTAGTACACCCACCCAGGGATGTGGCACCTGACTTGAAGGAGGGGGTTGATCTACACCAGGGGATTCAAGGACCTGAGATAGCTCCATTGGTGTGCAGTGTCCCTGAGGTGGATTGGGGAACTAGCGCAGGGGCCCATAGTCCTAGTGAAAGGAGGGATACTCTACCGACTCTGGATGAGAGGTGCAGGGAGAGGGGTTCCCCCGTGGTTGAAGTCCTGGTGTATGAGTGTGAGGACCGCCCAGAAGAGTGTGGGTTGAGTGATAGAGACAGTCAGTTAATGTCTCACCCATTTCAAGAGAGTGGTGTAGGGTACGTGTGTGAGGCACTGGATTGTGAGGTAAAGGTTAGCACCTGTGTGGAGCTGTGTAATCCAATTGTGGGAGAGCATATTGTGAGTTCCTGTTTTCCAGAGCTAGGCCAACACCTGTCAGATTGCGAGTTCTCTGATCCTAGGGAACTTGCACAGGAGGCAGACCTCTGGGTGAGTACCAGAGGCTCTGTAGAGGCATTAGGGAATGACCCTAAGAGAAGTGGTTCAGAAGTTTCCCAACCCAGAGTGCTGGGAAAGGTTAGGAGTGTTACAGCTGGGTCCCCTTGTTGTGAGGAGGTTGTAGGGCCTCACATCCTGTCTCGTGGGAGCAGGAGTGAGACTGGGATAGGTCCCGAAGTGCCCCAGCCTCAGTCCCCAGGACTGGATGGTTCCATGAGGGAACACCAGGTGGGGAGCCTAGTCTGTCTGGATGGACCGTCCATTGTGGGGGGTACCCCAGTGTTAGGTGAGCTGGGAGTGCCTGTAGTCAGGCCTCCATCAGTTCTTGTGCCTGGCAGTGCCACTCCTAGGGGAGGGTACAGAAGTCCAGTCTGAGGGATGAAAGGGGGAAAGAGTCCCCAGTGGAAGAACCAGTGGGTCAGGGGCCAGCCAGAAGGGCTGAGCCTCATAGGATTGGCCATGGTGACGCCACTTCTGTCCTGGGGCATCTTCACGCACTGTCAGAGGGACAGGAGGTCGTGAGCTCTGTGCCAGGCAGACTGTCACGCAACACGCTAGGTATGTGTCACCCTCAGGAAGTCCTGGTTGGCCAGGCAGTTGTTCAGCCGCAGGGGTTGGTCCCTGGGTTGGTAAGTCAGGTCCAGGAGTTGTCTGACCTGGAGGGAGGGACAACTGTAAGCAGTGTCCCGACCATTTTTTCCAAGAGCACCACTCCAGGTGGGAGGGTGCAGTATGCTGGAAGGGGGTGCAGAGGGAGGGAGTCCTCGCCTCTGACCCCGGTGCACCCTGAGGGTTTTTCAGGTTGGTAGGTCAGTTGCAGGGTCCAGGCCCTGAACTGGTGGAGGGGTGTGTTTCCCTTGAGGGGAGCCTGTGTGCTCCCCAGGAAGTCCTGGGTGGCCAGGCGGTTGTTCAACCACAGGGGTTGGTCCCTGGGATGGTAAGTCAGGTCCAGGTGTTGTCTGACCTGGAGGAAGGGACAACTGTAAGCAGTGTCCCGACCATTTTTTTCCTAAAAGCACCACTCCAGGTGGGAGGGTGCAGTATGCTGGAAGGGGGTGCAGAGGGAGGGAGTCCTCGCCTCTGACCCCAGTACCACCTGAGGGTTTTTCCAGGTTGATGGATCAGTTGCAGGGACAAGGCCCTGAACTAGTGGAAGAGTGTATTTTCCTTGGGGGGAATTGGTGTACTCCCCAGAAGTCCTGGGTTGCCAGGCACAGGCCCAGCCTAAGGGTACAGACCCTAGGTTGGGGGCCAGGTTCAGGGTGTCCCCCCTGATCTGGAGGAAGGGGCAACTGCTAACAGTGCCCCTCCCGGTTTGTGTTATGGAGGCACCTCTCCAGGTGGGAGGGTGCCGGGCCCCAGGAAAGGGGGCGGGGAGAGGGCAGCCTCACCCCTGACCTCCGCCCAGTCTAAGGGTACAGACCCTATGCTGGGATACCAGTTGCAGGATAGAACCCCTGAACTGGTGGGCGAACTATGCAGGACACCTGCCTCAGGTGCCCTGACAATTCTGGAGGGGGTACCGCTCCAAGTGGGAGGGTACCGAGCCCCAAAGAGAAGGACCGGGTGTGGGGAGCCCACCCCAGTCGCTGGCCCCGCCGTTGGGTACAGGCCCAGGGCTGGTGGGTCAGTGTCAGGACGCGTTGCCTGACCTGACAGGAGGGAGAGTGGACAAAAGGTGCCAGACACCTGGGGTTACTGCCCCGCACTCTCTGATACCACAAAAGTTTGAGAGCCCTGAGAGGTATAGGGCTTGGATTTTATCACTGACTACTGTCAGTGACTACTGGGACTTGTTGTTTATCTGTTGGGACACACCTGGGGGCCAGTTAAGGTTAGATGCTGCACAGGTGGTATCCACAGGTGAGGGGAAGAGTTCCCCATTGGTTATCTTAGTGGGCCCTAGGAGTGTGGACAGAGGGATCCACCAGGGTTCAGATTGGAGTAGAGCTGCCATATGCCCCTGCAGTTGCGGGCCAGTTCCGTGTTCTATCGCCCGAAGCAGGGAAGCCCATCAAAGTAGTGATTGGTCTACCCTGCGTTTTGGCTGGAAGGGGGTTGTGTTGGAAATGGCCCTTTTTGCAGGGTCACCCCTAAACTTTTTGCCTGCCTCCTGTATTTTTGCTGACCTGTTTCTGTTGGTTTTATGACTCTGGGCACTTTACCACTGCTGTTCAGTGCTAAAGTGCATATGCTCTCCCTTTGTAAATATGACTATGTGAATTGGTATATCCCTGATTGGCTTATTTGGTTTACCTGTTAGTCCCTAGTAGTGTGGCCTGTGTGTGCCCAGGGCTGGTAAACCAAATGCTGCTGGTGGGCCTGCAGCACTGATGTGTGCCACCCACAGAAGCAGCTTGTAAAGTGTGTCTCAGACCTGCCACTGCAGTGTCTGTGTGCAGTCCAGAACTGCCATCTTGGCTGTGAAGTGCACCCACTTCCCGGCCCCTGAACCTTCCCTTGGCATCTTGTAAGTCACCCCTATGGTAGGGTGCATTGTATGTGTAAGGTAGGACATGCCTTGGTGTGTGTAGCATGTCCTGGTAGTGAATTATGCCCCATTTCGTTTTTCACTACTGTAAGGCTACCTGTTCCTCATAGGCTAGAATGGGCAGTTTGACTATTACATTCTATAGTCCTAACTGACCCCAGGAACATGGTAGAAAAACGAATTTAGTATGCCTGAGCTCAGAATATTAAAATACATCTTTTAGTGAAGTTTATTTTTATATTCTGTGTTTGAAAATACCACTTTTAGAAAGTAGGTATTTTCTTGCCTAAACCTTCCAGTGTGCTCTGCTGTTATGTGTATTGGCTGTCTGGTTTTAGAGGGGCAGGGCAGGCTGAGTCAGACCTGGGTTGAATAGAGAGATCTGCATTTAGAGTGTGGGGAGGGGTGGCTCCTTGACCTGAATAGGGCTGTGCCTGGCAAGGTGAATGCTGGCTCCACCTCCTACTGTGTGTCTGCTAGCAGACCCCTCTTTCTGAAAGGAAGAATGCAGCCTGGTAAACAAAGTGCTCCAGGCCTGAGCAGAACTGGTTCTGGCTAGGTTCAGTGACTTGTAGCTTCTGAGAACAAAGACTTTTGGGGTATAAATATCTGTGCTCAAACCCCTACAATTTGTATTGCTTTTGGATCTGGAGAGGAAACTCTGTCCGTGCCACTGGAGGAATCTGCAGGAAGTGACTGTCCTTGTGCTTGTGTGTTGTTTCTTGCACTGGCCTGCAGCAGTGACCACTGGACCTTGAAGAAGAGGAAAAGGAACTTTTGAGAGAACTTTTATTTTTGTTACAGCAATTACCCAAGGGCTAGGAAAAGAGCTAGCCTCCTGCTGGAGTCTCAGGCACATCTGACTCCACCACCAACCTCCTGCTTCCTCCCTGCGAGGATTGCTATCTGCTGATGAGGCTCCTG